>CAMZMU010000074.1:126020389-126620389 GCA_947311845.1 Poa pratensis | reverse complement strand
TTGTGAATAGTTCAATTATATTTTCAAAGTTGGAAAAAAGATGGTTCGGTTTCTTTCCTGTATGCATTTTGTTCAAATATTGAAGTTGCTAAAAGTCACAAGGCATTTGCATGTTGATTTTTTTTAATGTTCTCTTAATATTCTGAGCTGTAAGGCATTCTAAATCCTAGAACATTCAAATTTGAAATTTGGTCATATAATATAGATAGTCAGCATTTTTTTGTGGTCGTTCCGATATGTTCCTTCATATTTTTCTGATGGATATAGTTATAGTTACTGATCTTGTAGCATTTAGTTGTATTTGAAAAATGTTTAAATACCTTACAACGATATCTATAATGTGTTCTAAATTATGTAAAGCATGTTCTATCTCAGAATTATTATTTTTTGTTTCAGTTACATTTGTTTTGAAAATAAGTTTAGAAGTATGTTCTTTCTTAGAAATGTTTTTTTGTTTCAGTTACATTTGCTTTGAAAATAAGTTTGGAACAACTATTTTTCAATGTTTTCATTTGTCGTATTTTATGCTATGTATTATTTAAAATTTTCAAGATTTCAAATAGTTTTAAGAAGTTCCCAAAGAATTTGCAAAGGCTATTTTAATTTACGCTAAGATACATGAATGACGTGCCATTTTAACTATTTTTGTTCAACCCTAAATGTATAGCCAAATTAAATGGGATTATGAAACGTACCCAAGTTGTAAATTTAGGATTCAATACTGTTTGTGTAATGGCAACAATGTAATTGTTTGAACATGTGTGATTATGGCATTAATAGGAAGATCTCATTTTTATGTTTTTTTTTGGTATATTATTCTTATTTTTCTGAGTTTAAATGAATAAGTTATGAATTTCTAAAATTTATTCGAATTTAACAAATTTCGGAAATGGAAAAGAAATTAAAATAAAGGGCTGACGTCATAATGACGTCAGCACTGGACGAACTGCCGGCTGCGCACGGGCGCGCCACCGCGGCCGGGCGCGACGCTCCGGCGAGCGCAGGCACGCGCTGCTGGGCGTCCTGAGCGCGCCTCGTCTCGGGCGACCTCTAGGTGGCGGCGCCGCCTCGGCTTGGTCGTCGGAGCGGCCGCGACGTCGCGGGAACACGGCGGAAGACGGCGGACACGGCGGCGGCTTCTCCGGCGCGGTCAGGGCTCCCTGGGAGGCGATCCGTGGCGAGTAGCTAGAGGGCGCGCCGCCGGACCTCGGCGTGGTGTCCGATTTGACCGGGGAGCGGCAGCGTGGCCGCGAGCCGCGCTGGCGGCGGCGGCGACCACCGCATCGCGCGGGCGAGAAGATGAGCTCGCCGGCGTTTTTTCTGATAAGCCCCTGCGTTTTCTACAAATTGCATTACAGTCCCCCCGCGGTGGAAAAGCACGGAATCCATGCAAATATTGAAAAGCGGGAGGGCTTTCTTGCAAGTTGGCGTGGCGACCGGGTGGGCGACCGGCTGACCGGCGCGCGACGGGCTGGTGACCGGTACACGTGGCGCAACGTGATTGGTCTAAAATAGGAATGAACAGTGCGCGCGGGAATGGGGTGACGTGGTTCAATCCCGGCCGTCCGTCGCGCGGATCGGACGGCCAGGGATCACCGGCGACGTGGAGGGCTGGAAATGGCTGGGATCCCACCAGCTTTTGTATATAGAGTAAATGTGAGATCTTCGTGATATTTATATGAGATGTATGTGCAGGACGCCTACGACATACTAAACAAGGTGCTGGCACACATTCTCACGTACAAGGACAATGAATGTCAAGCCAACATTCCTCAAGTTGTACAAGATTTGGTCAACCGCATCGGGATAGACTATTTTCTTTAAAATTATCATCTCATATATTAAGTTACCTTGACATTTCATTTATCATGTGAGGATTTTACTGGAGATTTACTATTATTACAACATTTTGTTATGTTACCAAACAAGTTTGTATGTTACTTGGAGGTTTACAACGGACACACCACTTTCAGGGTTGTAATTCGTTTGTTCTTTGAGTTGCTTGGATTATTTATATCTCTGGCCAAGCATTTGCTTTGAATTTGGTAACACCTGTAGAGTAATAAACATAATACAAACGATGAAAGATTGAAAGTATTGCATGGTTTTGCGACACTACAATATTATGTCTACATATCATTATTAGCTATGAGTGGAGGAGCATAGCTAATAATAATATGTAATTTTAACATACAAAATACGTGCATTGCACGTGCACAATTACTAGTAAGGAAAAAGAAACGGGATTTTTATTAACAAACCTTTAAGAAAAAAATCTGGAACTGAAATTCGGTTGTACACAACTGTACATGTTTTTATAGTCATATCACTTCTGCTGCTGCTCCTAGTTTACTGTAGTCTAAATTAAAAATCAACCACACAATAGAATAATATACAAAGTTGGTCAAGAAGCGTAATATCAAAAGAGTAAATACCAAATTGACTGTAGACGATAGCTAGCTGTGAAAGCACTACTCGGACGTAAGAGGAAACAATGAAGGTGATTATGGGTCATTTACCAGAAGGCTCTGGCCGTAGTTTGATATCACTAATTTTTCCATATGGGTCCTTCTTTAGCATCCACTTAGTTCACAAAAGAATGAGATTAAAGATACAACGCCATAAACTGTAAACACCCATAATCTCCGTCTCCTACTATATCAATATAAAAGCTAGATTTTCTGCCTTTTTCTTTCAAAAACAAAAAGCAATAAAATTCAAAAAAAAAAAAATCAGAACAAAAGAGACGAGGATGAAGCTAACTCTATAAGGAATCAATTGTATTCCAAGACTGACCGTGCCGTTCCACGACCCGATCAACGTGCTGGACGATCCTACAAACCAGATTATGGTGCACGATCCGCAACCACCAGATGAGCTAAGTCTGAGCTGAAAAAACGCCAACAGAAACTGCCTAACTGACGAAACTGAAAGTGTCAAAAGGACACCTACACCTGACAGAAATTCAGAGACAGGGAGGGAGCCGGGGTTTAAGCCAACAGTGGCCACATGTTGCGCGGAACGTAGGCGCTTCGTCGGCGCCTGGACTGGATGGCTTGGAATAATTCGATCGTCCATGGGCTCGTGGCGCTCCGGAGCTGCGGGTTCGTCCCGGCGAAGCCGGTGGCGAGCATCGATCTGCTTACTCCGTAACGACGCCGGCAGCGACAGCCTAGACGACGTGCGCATTCTTGTTGTTGATCTTTCTACGGAACATGATGCAGGGATGGTCTGTCGAACTCCAGCTGCATTTGTTGTTTCTGTACTTTTAGTTGCAAGGAATGATCGATGCTTACGACGCAGCAGCCATTCGTTTCTGCATTTGTGTTTTTCCAGGGAAGTTTCTGTAACTTCTTGTTGATTTGTCTGACATCCTAGAGTTTACTGTTGTAACCATGCATGGACTCAGTTGTGCAGCTGTGCAGTTCTGAACTGCTATGAGGGAGATCAGTAATTGTGTTCACGCACACATTTGTTAACAACATGGACGGGCGACAATGTAAATACTATTAGGCGCCGATGCTTTGCGATCCGAGATGCTTTTTTCGTTCAGAATGAAGTTGCTGTAAAAACTACAATACTGTCTAACAGATTCAGTATGCAACGCAAGTGGTTGTTCAGGCAAACATTTACTCGGCTTTGAGATCTTACAGATTCCGTAAGCAACGCAAATAGTTTATCCAGCCATTTAGTCGAATCAAAGTTTCAGGCTATCTTCTACGTAGCTATAAGAGACGGCCCGGCCTCGGTCAGTTCAACGACGATGAAGAGCCTGGCTTGGTTGGCCGCCATCCACGCCAGGCTCGTCTCTCACGGAGGACGATGCAGCACTTCAACTCCGCCGTCGTCTACATGGAGGAGGCCGAGGACCTGGCGTTCGTCCAGAGCGTTCCGTGTGTCGACGAGGGCGACGTGCTGGTTTCAGCATGTAGTCGAGGTCGGCGGGCCACGGCCGTGGATCGGCACGTAGACGATTCACGCGCCGACCATACTGCCGCGTGCGTGGTTGTTCGTCGTGTTTGTCTAAGATGTTCGGCGGCTGGGCTTGTCGATCGCCTTCTCCCGCTCGTGAAATAACAAGTGGGTGTGACGATTTTCCCCGAGAAACAATCTTTTTTAAAACCATGCAGGAGCACTGCATGTATTACCATAGACTAGCAAAGTGCCCGTACGTTGCTACGGCGTGTAGAATGACAACGACGAAAATACCTCAGATTTGAGAGCCAATACTTGCATATCTCGTAGGACTGAACACTTTTGTTAGTTTTTCTGTTGTAACTATGTTTTCCTCTCACAAGAATTCACTCCTCTAGTTTCCAATTCAGGTGCATCTCTATTTATGCCCTTTTAGATTGTCCATCAATAATGTGATCGCGTATCAGGATCATGGCGAATTTCTGGCACAATTTTGATGATGGATGGTAGACGTTTGTTCTCACGTGATCGGCATACCCCATTGAGGAAACTTAAATTAACAAAAAATTAAAATACGAATAAAATAGATCTTTCAACAATGACCATTTTTTAAGACTCCATGGCGACAACCAGAAATTCGAACTCGCAATTTTCATATCTCCATACAGCCCCATAATGTTTGCATGTCCTGCTTTTGACTCGAGATTTCTTATACCACACCGGCCTGTCCAATTCCATGATTACATGAGCATCTATTTATAGCATGCAATGCAATTCTAGAAGGCCCAGAATGCACACCTTGCCGCAGCTTAAAAAACATCTGATTTTGGACCAGTTGCTTGCCGAAACAATGATTCCTTGAAGCAACACACGCACAAATGAGGCATTAACATTTATTTTATCCAATACTTACCCAGAGCTGTCAGCAGTGGTGTCCCAGAGTTCACTGCAGGAAACTTGCCCTTCACTTTCTCAGTAACTTTGTAGTTTAGGCTTAGGTCTTGAAGATATCTTTCAAGAAAATTGACTGGATTTTCAATTCTGCACTCACTTTCTCATATGCCAAGATCCCCACAGGACCATCAAGGCAAAGCCCTCTTTTTTTTTTTTTGCTGATTTTTGCTAGCAGAGGTGGGAAAGCCAACCGTGTCCAGTTTACTTGAACAGATCAAATCCTCGGAGACAAGTTCTTATCTTATTTTCATCTCACATCTGGGCACCTAGCATTCTTCTGTAGCACCATGAATTATTTCGTGACAATGATAATGACCTGAGTAGGCTGCCTGACGGAGCTACTCAATCTGCCTTATCTCGATGAAGATCCTGGGCCAATTTCTGAACACAACGTCTTCCCAAAAATCATTTCCGCGCAGATCTTGCAGTCACAAACAACACATATAGAGATTAATCAGTTAATGATGATTCCAAGAAAGAACGGAAACTTTATCTGAAAAAAAGAAAGAACGGGAAGGGAGCCACAAATTCTCTGAGAGAAAGGACGGATGGCGTGTTGCTGCTGCCCGTCGTGGACGCACCGGCGGAGGCCTCCTCTTGTGCGCGCGCCGTCGCAGCCGGGGACACGCTGGTGACCAGATGTCACAGCCGGCAGTCGCCATCGAGTCGACGAAGCGGCAGTGCAGGCCTAGCCTTTTGTCGAGCTTTCCGTGGTGCCCATATGGCTTGCTGCCCCGTGCGCGTCCACGCCCCTCGTCGCGGCCCGAGAACTCAACGCCAAGCCCTCTCCGTTTTTCTTCCCCATCATCTCATAGCCGAGCTCCTCATGTCCGTATCCCCATGGCCATACTCCACCGAGCCCACTCCATCTCTCATCCCCGTACCCATGGGGCAGCTCATCCCATCCCCGTCCGGTCGTCCCTATGACCGGGCTCCTACAACCGCCCCTCATCTCTCCTCCCACCACAGATCTGAGGCGGCTGTGCGGC
The DNA here is from genome assembly GCA_947311845.1 of Poa pratensis. Lineage (NCBI taxonomy): Eukaryota > Viridiplantae > Streptophyta > Magnoliopsida > Poales > Poaceae > Poa > Poa pratensis. The sequence continues at coordinate 126,614,531 of CAMZMU010000074.1, read as the reverse complement.
TGAGTATGGGTCCGTGGTGTGGACGACAGGGATGCACCGGTGAGCGTCGAGGCTAGGGTGGCCGGCCATCGACCTGCTGCGCAGAAAGTGGAAGTCGCGGGGCGACGACGGCGGCGGAGGATTTTCCGTGCAGGAGGAGCAGAGGATTTTTTCAGGAAGAAGAACGGTTCGGGATAAGTTACGGATTGCGGGTTAATGTCTCCGATTTGGAGGGACCAAACTGCGAAATAGCGGAGGATCGGGTCAAGCCTCAAGCATGGGGTAAGAATAGAAGAGGAAAAGCCGACAAACCGTTTTGTGGCAAAGAAGTGGTAATATGCGATTTGGTGGGAGGGTATATCCGTCTTTTGTACATGACGTACCAACACGTTATCTCTACCTCTACTATATAACATAGCCAGAGGAGGTGTTAGTACGTCGTGGTCTTTTTACATGTTGGTCCCTCATAAATCGTGAATCAACCCGCAGGACAACAATTAAGTTACATGTTTTCGCTTTAGACCCCGGTACCGCTTCGACAGACGTCTCCCAGCCATCCTCACCCAGCGAATCCTCTCCTTCCCCACCCAGCGCCGGCACCCAGCCATCTTCGTCCATCGGCCGCTGGAGCGCCGCGCCGCCGAGGGTATTCCCCGACGTCCTCTTCCCCGCCGTGTGGTGCGCGTCAGGAGAGCCGGCGGGAGCAGGGCTCCGTTCGGGATCGGGCGGCGGGTCGCGTCGTCGTCGGGATCGGGCGGCGGGGATACGGCCGCCGCCTCACTCACAACCTCCGCGCCCCAGTCCTAGCCTCCTCACCGGCGGGATCGGAGACGCCGCCTCCTCACCGGCGGGATCGGAGACGCCGGCCTCTCACCGGCGGGATCGGAGACGCCGGCCGCACTAGAGAGAACGCCTCCGCCTGCACCAGAGAGAACGCCGCCACCGGCCGGAAGGTAACAACCTCTTCTACAAATCTTCGTCGTACTAGAAACTGCAAGTGCTTCGTGTATTGGTTTCTCTGTGCATAGGATTCGAACTGCTTTTAGATCGCGATTACACATGGATGCTCCGTGCAGATGATTCAACCTGAATATTATCCTACATGTTGGTTACAGGTAGCAGTCGGGTCATTCCAGTGTCCCTGCCATGGCCGACCCTGTCACCTGTACCATATGTTCTTTTCTTCACAAAAATGGAACCCTCTCTCTTTGCTGATCACGTCCATACCTCAGTTGCTGCTGGCATGTCTCGCCGGCGGCGCAATCGTCGATTTCGTAGCAGCTAGAGTAGTCTGTCTTCCTGAAACTGAACCGAACTGAACTTTGTGTTGTTCTGGCAACGACATCAACATTCAGTTAGCTAGCATGGATTTCTTTTTCCTTTAAGCCCAATCCAGTGAAACATCATATGGAAATGGAAGCCTAGCCCAACTAATCTGAACCTTCTGCTCGTTCTAGCCCAACACCATGAAACCATATTGTAGCTGCTAATTTTTGGTCCAACTCTTTTAGTATGAGAGCAACAGGTTGGCTGTTGTTGTATAATGCCCATCTGACCTGTAGGTAGTTGTTGATTTGTATCATATGTAAATGAACATTCTTACTGATGTTTGTGTTGCTTTTTATTTGTGTATGCATCATATATTAACATATTGGTTCCTAACTTCCATATGATCCTTCTTGTCCAGCGTAGTACAATCATGCCAGCAACTCCGGAGTATGAGAGGAACAGGTTAGCAAGGGTTGCGAGGATCATGGCAGAAGGTGCAGCGCCTCTTGCGCACATTCAGAAAATAGCTGGTCAACTGGTATACGGTGGGAGTGGTCATGACAAACAAAGGCGCAAAGGTGAGGATGCTGGAAGTGCCTCCGAATATGAGCCAAATGATGATGAAGAGGACGATGATGCCGATGAGGTTTCTGGGGAAGAAGAGGAGAATGAGTCAACTCTACTTCTGTCAAAGGCAAGAGCACTATACATCAGTGTCAAACACAGTAGTAAACACCTTTCTTTCTAACCTGTTCATAAACATGTGTTTATCAGTGTTGATACACCACCTAAATTTCAAAGTTGTTCATATCATGTCAAATCATAGTGCTGACTGAGTAACACAATTAATTGATATCCCCTGAGGATTTGTTCTTTCAATATAAAAATCAATTTTCCCTACTTGTTTGAATCAGGAAAAACAAGCTTCCACCAAGCCACAAGGAGAGAATATGTGGGCGACGGGCGAATTCACTGGTGCTCGATGCTCGATGCTGGTCAATGGAAATATCCAATTTCGTTTTGGTTTTGTAGACAGCGATGCAAATTTTGTTTGTTACACATCAGTGGCTCATGTCCATCATGATGGCCGTATTCCAGCAACAAGACAATATCAATTTAGCGACTTTAGATTAGCAAGCAGGCAGACTACACAAGTACTTGAGAAAAGGCTGGGACGAAAGCTTTGACTTTGGAACACTGGGTTTCAGCTTTACAGTATAAATTGCACCTGAGAATAATATCAGGTTATTATTTGTGAAGTTATTCATCGGAGACGGTTAACGAAACCTCAATATTAAAAAAGGGAATACAATGGCATTTCCGGTTATCAGCATTTTCAGAATAAGCCGTAATGATATTGCTATGAGTGTGTTCCCTTAGAATTATTAGAGTATATTTGTATATTTTCTACGAAAGAAAACATTGAATTCCCTTTCTTTTTTTTGAGTTGTAATGAACTAACAATGAATATGACGTTTGAAATGTTCTGTTTTTCAAATAGGCTACATCGACAATTACTTGCAGCATAGTCTGTCCACTTGCATCACCGCTTCGTGTATGAGACGCTGCCAAGTGACCAAATTTGCAATCTTGCGGGCATGATGACAATCAGAAGGCCTACATGAAGCTGACCCAAGAGTACGTATACTTTTGGTGTTGCCAACAATAGTGGCATCAAGTGAGGGTCATGTCGTAGTAAATAAAAAGTAAAAAATAGTAGACGAAAAAATAAAAACGATGAGGCTAGGGTTTTTTCTCTTCCGCTCGGGCATGCTTATCATGTTCCCAGCCAGAAAAGATGGACGACAGTGTCATGGTAGACGAAGACTGTTTGTCTGATGAATCCAAACATAATCGGGGTGCATACTACAACGAAAATGTAGGAGCACATTGCGCTTGTAAGATTCCTCCAAGGAGTCTCCGTGTCGCAGTCGTCCCTCTCAATTCTTGACGATTTCATTCTAGGAGTTCGAAGGTCCATGATTGTATTGGGATTTTCATGAGAAAACCGGGCTAACATAATAAAACTAAAACGAAAAACCAAACAACTTTACTAATATGCCGATTTGTGCATAGAATAATAATTTAAACGGGTTTTAAAGTAGTTTTTGTCGTGTGTGCGCATGTTCGCTAAAAGCCCACACAAAGCCCACCTTTGATCTCGGCCCAGACCATAAATATCTCGGCACAGACAAATCCGATCGATGGACTTCAAAATAGTACACACATACAACAGCTCCATATGCTAAAAAAGCGAGAAGGAATAGAGACAATCAAAGTGCCGCCTCCTTGAGCGCCGTCGAGTGTTCTCAGTCGACAGCCAAGAATGGAGGAGACCGCGACGCCCGCGGCGGAGGTGAGGAAGCACTCCGTTTCAGCCACTACTAATTTTGGGGGAAAAACAGAGCGGCGTGGATGCAATGTGCACAGGACCGGCGTGCGATTCATTCACGGAAAGGAGAGAGAGAAGTCAAAGAAAAGAAACAAGATAGAGAGAGTAAGACTGTGCTACCCTAAATAAAACAATAATGAGCGGAACAACACTGATAAATAGATGATGTGCTAGCTTTAACTGAACTACAAGAAGCAGCATGTACCGGATATTTCAATTCTTTTTATAGGATACCAATCAATAATAATGCATATACGATCAAAAGACACATCACAAAGTATTATTTTGTATCTAAATATTCTAGAGTTACAATGACAACAAATGGTATAGATTGATTTTAGAAATATTATGTATGCTTCCTCGCATTTATGCATGAAAATTTACATGTAGATTTCTTTTGTTTTCATTCAATATATGTTTCGTTGTACCTTGTGTAAACATAACGTTCAATATTAAAAACTAGGAAAACAGGGTGGGTAATTACAAAGTAAAATGACTGAGTTGTGGTGAGTTTGCTAGCCCGTAGCAACGCACGGGCAATTCAACTATTATATAATATACGAGTAGTGTTTTTTTCTCCCAATTTTCGTCCGTTTTTTTGGTACGTCAGGAAAACCAAAACGAAGGCGTGATCGGTTTAGAACATCCGAAAGAATCACGCGTGGACATCGGGTCAGAAAAATTTCTGCCTGGTTTGAGCTACCGACCGTCTCATGGGATGGGTCAAACGCTTCTTGGGCTTGGGCTGTGACGAGAAAATAACATCAGCCATCGGAGAAAAGCAACAAACTAAACTGCCAACAGGCTGTACGAAAAAACACCGCACGTGGAGAAGAAAAGAGCGTGAGTGAGCTTCGCCTCGCCGATCGCCCACGTTTTCGGCCTCCACTCGCGTGCTCTTGCGTTATGAAACACCACGGGCACACGTCGAGGGTGAGCGACCTAAACTTCCTGTGTATGAGTGTATCCGTAGACGACATATGCCGCGGGCATGCCGCCAACGTTGTTCATGGCGATGCTCTACTTTTTCATACATCGTCACAAGGACATGGTCCGGTGCCTGCTCGTCGCATCCAAGCAATACGACATGGAGAGGATCAAGACGACCCACGAGCGCTTCCTGTACAAGAGCATCGACGCGCGCAGACCATGGCGGGTACGATAGACATGGCCCAACATCAAGACTTCAGCAAGTTGAGACAAGCCCGCGGGGTTAAATTCAGAAGACAAGAATAATAAATATGTTTAGGTGATTTGGTACCTCATTTTTTACTTTAAAAACGTGTCAGTTTCGATAATATGAGTATAGTTGGACGTTGGTCAGATCCTGAATCTTAAGGCTTTTAGATTCACTCCAACAAGAGTTCAGGCACAAATTCATGAACGAAAGCATGAAACGGACAGTAACTTGTAATGGCACCAAGTAGGTGCAACGACAAACCTTTTTATGCATGCAACAAATTCTGTTTCCTTGCACAAATATTAATTCTTGTAGAACTTACAAGAACTTCATTTATCAAGAACAAGACTCATGGCATCTACATATCATTTCTATTCCCGTAGCAACGCACGGGCAATTTGCTAGTAGATATAATATGGCTTGATGAGGTGTTGGTACGTTTTTCACTTTCCAGTTTTACCCCTAAGTGTTAGAAAGTATTACACAACCTGCCACCGCGAAGACATACCGGTTCGGTGTTACTGTGGAAAAAAAACCCAATGGTTGCTATCCCGTCCCCGAGCGATGCGGGCCGCGCAAGCTCCCCAGCGACGTGACGGCAGCGGCGCGGCGGGTCAGTCCCGTCCAAAGCAGACCTAACGCAGCAGCTCTGATGCTGACCATCCAGTCGGCGAACTCCCTGGCTCTCACGCTCAGCGTGGACGCGCACCGCGGGGACGAGTCAGAGCAGCATTCGGCGGAGGGCCGGGAGAGGCAGCGAGTCGGGGCCATAGGCGAGGTCGAGGTCGACGGCGTCGGCGACGCGGAGGGCGAGGTAGAGGCTGTGGTTGCCGGCTTGGAGGTGGTCGTTGGCCCTGGCGGCGAGCGCGAGCAATTCTGGCGCGAAGCCGCCGGTCTACGCCTCGATCTCGCCGGAGGTGATGACCGGTGTGGCCGCTACGCCGGCGTGCTTTGCGGCAGGGCATCACGTCGTGACAGGCGTCCGAGACCGGCTCGAGCGAGGAGGTTGACTCCGAGCCATCCCGGGCGTCGATCCACTGGCTTTCGTCGTCCCAGTCGGTAGAGGCCGGGACATGCTCGACGAAATGCAGAAAGGAGGGTCCGTCGTCTGGCTGTCGTCTCCACGCGATGAAGGTGCGGCGTGTTTGCTCGAGGACGAGATCTTCTTGCCCAGATGCTGGTCCGAGGATGCGTTCTGGCGACTCTCCCCTGATTACACGAGGTTGTTGGGCTCGCGGGTGCTACGAGGTCTACTGGATTTCGACATGGCGGTGTCTGAATTGTCCGAAAGGACACCATCATCAGGATTTCTTCCAGTGCAGAAGACGCCGAGCACTGGTGACAGCATTAGCCCCTTCTCTCTGATTGTGAAGAGGGCCACATTCCTCCAGGCTGAGTTCTTTCGTGTGCCCAACAACGACTGGGCAGCTATCGCTGCGACTCAGCGACGGATCCGACATCAAATTCTAGAGAGTCATGGGCTGAAAATTCCAGCTCTGGCAAGTGCTCAGGATTAGCAAGGGTTGGTAGTCAACTTATGACCAGGATGGATCCAGTGGTAGAAGGCCTCGAGATGATGACTTTGTCCCCAAGACCTGGGGATGCTGATTATGATGAAAATGCTGCTCTCCCTGCACATTGCCTGCGCTCAGCTTCCAGTTTGCCGGTGCTCCAACACCTCTGGAATCCATAGACCTGAGCCTCTCAATTTCCTTGGCGGATGGGTTGGCGACGCGTCCTCTATGGCGAGGCTCCCAGCGCAGCCCCTGGCTTCGCTATCCACGTGCGTAGGTGTAGGCGTCGGCGGCTCGCTCCTCCTCTCGACTGAAGCGGATGGAAGATCCATCCCAGCCTGGTAAGGAAGCACTGGTTTGTCTGAATTGGTTCCTGTAGGTTTTGTTATAATGCCTTCCCATCTCCGTGGCATGACTTCTTCTTCATCTGTGCTAATGCGATTTCTTTCTTAGTTCTGTTTTTAATCAGTTTCTGTGGTAGAGAAGGCACGGTGGTGTCGATAGATCATCGTAAGTGGAGAAGATACAGAAGATGCACAATCTTCTTTCTCTAATTGCCTGCAGCTGGCCCTGTCGTAGTTCAGTGTCATGTTCCCCTTGGAGTCCTTGACAGAACCGGAGACTGCATATCAGAGGCCTGAACATGACCTTGAGTTGTGCCAATTAAGGGAGAAGAAGATACTGCACTAGCCTTCTACTGAAATACTACTCATCGGCCTGGGTAGAGAGAGATATGATTTGTAAGCGGTAGTAGTTAATTTAATTAATTCACGGGCCTGGCCTCTACTTCCTTCTGTTTGTTACCACGACACTACACTTATGTAGCTTAATTAACTTGGCTGAGGCATATGTATTGAACAACCCATGATATGCATGTATGGTCTTCTTTTTAACACTCAAATTTGGGTCATTGGCCGTTGATGCAATTTCGGTTGTTCTGGCTTGTTTGTTACGTCATGATTGATCCACCTCTTCATATTTCTGCAGCACATACGGATTTATATATAGTTCAGCTTCCGCTTGCTGATATATTGTCCAAGCTAATGTTTGTATATCTGATATTAAGTGTAAAATGATAATGTTTGTATATGAGGTTATTCTAAATGCTAACGCAAGGAAGATGCTGCCAGGAGCTTTCAGTACTTCCAAATTTTAACTTACTAACTAGAAACTAGATATTTACTTTCCATCTTATATTGTTCATGATTTGTTTCAGGATCGATGCATTGAAAATTATATTGGTTCCATTCACACAAGTCAGTTTTGATGAGATTGAAAGCAATCGATGTTGAGTATTGTTACATAGTGTGGATTAATACTGAATTCAATCCAACACACAGTCAAAATAAGGATGAAACCCAACACGTTTGTTTGTACAATTTTTTTTTTCAAACTGCAACTAAATATATTTGTTTGTCCGTTGCAACGCACGGCCACTTTTCCTATAATAGTAGTATAGATGATTTCATTGGTGGTGTGTAATACTATTAGATTACTCGGATTTACTTACAGAAATCAGCCTGCCAATCGAAGGAAGACAATGGCGGGGCAGGAGACATCAGGCGCACGGTGGGTTTTTCGTTCCGGCGTGCGAGCGAGCGCATCAAGCTCAAGCGCAACGCCAAGCCGGTGGTGAAGGCGGCGGATACGGCGGTGTGCCGTATCCCAGTGATTTCTTCCTTGCACAACTTCCACAAATAGAAAGCTCACATAGCCAGAAACTTTCCTAAAGTGAAAATTAGTCAATGACACTCAGGTTGCTTTTTTTTTAGGTCAAGAATTCTTATTAGTTACTAAGTACACATGAGGATTATCTGCTTTACAAACTCGAGGAGCTAGGAAAGGATTGAAAAAAGCTTGACTGACTGAAGTACTCTAACGAGCTGAATGGACTTTAGACAATCTTGTTAAAAAAATCATACAAGTTTGTGCATTTATAATGTTTGATCATGAATCCGTGAGATTCATGGAGTGTAATCAAGTTTAAAAGTATCACTACTACTCTAAGATGGCACGTACATACTAGAATGAATCATGCACCACCAATTTTTTCTATAAAAGATGTGTTGAATTTTAATCCACGTGAAAAACATGAATTGGAGCTAAAAGAAATGTATTATATATTAGGATGTGAAAAATTTGGGGTTATCCCATAAATCACAAAAGAATGTAAAGTTCTCACTAAACTTGAGACTTGAACATGGTAGTGAGCCACTGAGTCATGTCGCAATCTTTTGGAAGAAATAACATTTCTAAGCGAGTGCTCCCTAGCAACATTTGGTGTTAACATTATTAGTGGCACATAAATACCTACAATGTCATTTTTTCTACTCAGGAGGAATGGTATGATAGTGTTGTTTAGTGGTGGAATGAAGTCACCAAACAAACAACCATGATAAATATGCTCCAAAAAATATATATGATTCCCCACCTGTTTTTGGTGGGACGGTATATGTTCTTTGTTCTCACCTAGCTACTAAACCCTAGGAAAAAATTATGCTAATCTATTTAAAATAACCCATTCCACCATATTCTCCGAGAACACAACCAACAAAATGAAAGCCACTGTAAATAAAATAACCTAACGTATACCAGAGAAAAAATGATTCTTGTCTGATGGGAGGGTAAATAAAATAACCTAACGTATACCAGAGAATCAAACATCATTGTACTTGTTCTCCAGAGAGACATTTTTAGTTGAATTGTGGCACCTCTCTATACGACAATATGTGAACTGAAACTTGGTATCAGCAACTTATCTGAATCGTATGCAAGTTTGTTGTCTTGCTTATGAGATGTCTGTTTTTCAAATGAACTGGAGAATGGCAGCAAAATGAGTACAGTGGCCTGACTGGGCCATTGTACTACAACATGTAGTCATGAAAACTGAAGAAGAAAAACTAGCACGCTGAACCAGTGTTGGGGCATCTAGACATCATGTAACTAGATGAAAATGTTGGGGCCTGAACATTGTGCATCATCTAGGCAAGACTGCTATAAGGTTCATGTCTAGGATCAGAAATTCAACTGGGGAAGGTCTCCATTAAACTCTGACATCAGAACTGGAGGCAGAGACAGAACAACAGAACATACATACTAGTGACAACAATATAATGTGCATCGATCAGTGGTTAGTGATCTACCGTGTCGCGCATGGCAATCAACTCCTGAGCGAGTGACGGGAAGCTTGTGCTGAGATGCTCGAAGGCGGCCCCTGCCATTGCCGCCGTCAGGTTCCCGGGAGCTTGAAGGAAGTCGATGCAGGCGGCCTTGAGCCCCTGGCAGTGGTGCAGCTCCGCTAACTCGAGGATGCTCGCCGCCGTGCCCACGCCGATGTGGTAGCACAGATGGTGCTCGCAGATTGACTTGAGCTTCTCCATGCCGTACCGGTCTGCCGCCACGAGCAGGTGCTGCGCCATGGTGTACGCGTCTTCCTCGGCCATCTCTGGCCACGAGTCGGTGTACGCGAACTGGAGCAGCGCCTCGAAGACCCTGGCGTCCATGTCCGCCACGCGGATCACGGCTCCGTCCCTCTTGCCCTCCCGCATCGAGCCGAAGAGCTCCGCGGCGAAGACCGGCGACCTGGCCGCGAGCAGGCACCGGTGCGCCGCGAAGGTCTTGCCGCCCACGACGAACTCCACATCCGCGCCCTTCTTGGCACCGAGGAGGTCGCCGAGGTGCCGGCCCAGGTCAGGCGGGAGCACGGAGACGGACCTCGGCGCGTCGGCGGCGGCTTCGGCGGCGAAGCCGTTGTAGACGACGATGTCGCACCTGACGGCGAACGAATCGTCCCGCAGAACCTTCTCCAAGTCCTTCTTCTTCACAAACTCCTCGCACCCCTGAATGCCGTGGCTCGCGAAGCGCACCTCCCCGGAGTTAAAATGCGCGTCCAGACGCCTGGTCTTCTTCTTCGCCGCCGGGAAGCACGTCGCCCAGTGGCGCGGCTCCTCCTCGTCGTCCACCGCCGGCAGGAGCCGGAACTGGAAGCGGGCTTTCACCAGCTTGCTGGGCGACCTCTCGTCGAGCAGGAGGTAGATGACGATGAAGCTCGATATGCTCCGACGGCGCGCGCGAAGCCCGTTTGGGTAGTACGCGATGCGCCAGAAGTGGCCGCCGACGGTGAAAGGGCGCGACAGGACGCGCTCGCCGGTGCCGTTGAGGAACGAGGAGTTGCTGCTGGAATAGTTGGAGATCTTGAGGACGTGGTGCCCGGTCGCGGTGTCGACGAAGATCCTGCTGGAGGTTGTCGACGACATTGCCGCTGGTCTCTCCGGCGATCGACTGAGCTCGATTGAGTGGAATTGCGCAGGGTTGGGGGAGAGGATTGGGGAAAGCGCAGGGTTTCCGTTTATGGAAACGTTCCTCTGATGGGCTTCTGTCATACTGGACTGTCTGGGCCGGCCCATTTATCTTTGTACACAAACCCTTTTTTCTAAAATTAAAAAAAAAAACCATTTTTCTGTTTCTTCTTTTATTATTTTTCCTGTTCTTTTTCCTCTTCCCTTTTCTTTATAATTAATTTTTCTGCTTAAGTTTTATTTTTCCTATTTTAAATTTTATTTTTGGTTTCTTTTACTCCATACAATTGTTGTTTGGCGGACAAAACCTTGAAACTTTTTTGAGCCGGTGAACTTTTTTTTTGAACCCACAAACTTTTTTGAAACCATGAAAAACATATATATTATGAATGTGTAAGTATTTTCTAAAACTCTGTGAACATCTTTTCTAACAGATGTGATCATATTTTTTAACCCCCATTAAAATATTTGAGAATATTGTGAACATCTTTTAATCTGTAACCATCTTCTGAATCCGATGGACATTCTTTTTAAAACATGAATTTTCCCGTCGCAAACATTTTAAACCAGGAAAATTATTTATATTATGTATACGTGATTATTTTTATATACTCTACGAACAATTTTATCCACATAAACATTTTAAAATTAGAAGTGCAACGGGGGCGATGTGATTCTCGTCCAGCGGGGCTCGATGAAGTGCGACGACGGGCTCGGCGAGTTGTGCTCCTGTCCTTTGCCTGCTCGCTGCTGTTGCGGATGATGGCGGCAGCGCCTAGCGCCCATATTGTCAAAATTATCTAGCAAGTTAAAATTTAACAAAGCGTGCATGCATTTTATTAGAAGGGAGGGGGCCAATGCCCCCCACCCTCACACTAGACCACCCGCAATGGCTCAGTTAAAACTGTGTAATTCAATTTTTGTGACTCCTAATAATCAGAACAATATATACAATATTTATTTATTTTGCAGGTTAAAACATACCTAATGTAGAGAATAATCGTTGGAGAAAAAAAAACTCTCATCCATGCATAATGCAACTATATTGAGCAGTGTCTAGGAGGCACACAAATAAGATTGACCTAATCCAGGCCACATGTCTTCATACTTGATACAACCATTCATCCTCACTCAAGAACTCCTTGATTTCGTAACAACCAAGTCAAGATTTCAAGTATTCTCATTTTTGCGAGGGAACTATTTGTATTACTACCAAGGGTTGGCTTTTATTTGGTTGCATTCACTTAGCTTAGTTTTTCTTAAGTAGTTTCACGTCTGGTTTTAGGTCGATTATCACCTGGATCCAACGAAAATCAGAATGTTTTACTCCGGTTCTTTATAATTTGTCACACTTTAGTTGGTCTTTTGTTATTTGCCACATATTACACTGATTTTTGTTTTTTGCGAAACACAGACGCTCACATACACCTACCCCTATGAGCACCTCCGTAATACCGAGCCGGCGAGTCTTGAGATTGACGAAGTCACCACATGCGTCTCGCTGCCGACGGGAACGTCGCCTCCCACTGAGGGATATTCCGCCTAAATGAGAAACATCAACGTCAAACCTGGGGTTTGAACTCTGGTGGATTTGAGATACAACCACCCTCCTAACCATCTTGCCACATGCCAGTTCTCCACTGATTTCTTACTATTTTACCCTACTTCTCCTTTTACACATATATCACTTTTTTGTATCTTGAAATACATGACGAATACAGTATATGTACGGTACCCCTTGAGGCAAGCGTGCATGGTTGAACCGAACCGGCTCCAAGGCGAACAGGTGAACCAAACAACACGTTCCTCCTCTGTAGCGGAGGAGAAACTGAGAAGATGGGCGGGAGCGCCGCCGTTGGCAGCGGCCGGACCATGGGAGGCGTGGCCGTGATTGAATACCACGAGCTGCAGCCACGATCTACCGCCGGCGGCAGGGGAGGTGCAGCCACAAACTACAGCGCGGGAGCGCTGGCGGCGGCAGCAGCCGAACCATGGGTCGCGCAGCCGGTCCTGCGCACAGCGCACATCCTCCTGTGAGCTGTTGAGCAGGGTTAGCAGCAGCGCGGCGCCCTGGTCCAGCCAGAACTGGTCCATGCCATGCGGATTGGTCTCAGCTGCGTCCGTATTCAGAAGCTACAAGCTCCTGAAAATCAATGTACCTGGAAATCAATGAACGATTTGTCTGTGCAGATAACAGCTAGTCTGTTTTTTGTCTAAGTTTTTGCCCTGTAGTGTGATGCAGTAGGCTGTACCGGACCTGTACTTTCCCAGAAATAAGGTCTTGTAAAGCGAGGCCATATTCAGACAAATATGGACCAATTTGCATTGTAAATTTTGTTACTTTTGTACAGATAATTATTGGGCACATATTGCAATGAGAAATTACTAGGAAAAAGACCCGTGCGTTACAACGGCAAAATAATCATAATCGTTCTATGTTACTTGTTGCTTCTGACTCAGTTTGGGGTAAGTTAAAACCAATTGTAAATTACACCTCTTGTCCCCCAGCACCACCAGGCGACCATTTCTTCTTAACCCCCTAATAGCCTCGTCGACCGTGGCACCTCGACGAGGCGTGCCGTCTGCCGGAGACCAAGCAATTGCACATCGAAGATTATGGCTTCTATTCCACTCCTGCTGGAGACCAAGCAGGTGCCCATCGAGGAGATATGGCTGCTTTTCGGCAAACATAAGTCTCCTTGTTTTGCTTGAGGCCAAACTATTTCGCCTAGTTGTATGACGTTCACGTTTATGTTGATTTTTTTTATAACATATTTGCAATTGGTTGCATTTTTTTTGTGATTGGTTGCATTTGATATATTATGAAATATTAGTTAAACATCCAATACTCAGATTGTTGATGGTGGCAATGTCGAGCACGCGCAAAACACCAAGCTTGTATGCTTTGGACGGGAAATTACAATTGAGGTGTAAAATAGTATAACCTGTTTTCTTAAAAACACTTCTACACATTATACTGTACATCAGACGGGAGCCAAACAGTAAACTTACACAGCTCCGAACAAACATGAATAATAAATTACCTCCTCCCAGGTCGTTAATTAAGCGCAGAACAAAGTGCTCAAGAATCAAGCTTGGTAAAAATTAGTTCGCTAGTTGAAGCTTTGCTCTGTACTTTATTTCGTGCTGGAGCTTTATATTCAACGAAAGGCAGGGCGTAGCAGGCCCGGCGGCCCGCTTTTGTTCTTGAGCTCGTCACTACCATTGTTGCTTGTCGCTGAGAGCTCTGTGCTCTGCATATAGTTCATCCCTGCTCCGATGATGCTGCTCGCTGCTCTGTAGTCGCCCCCCTCCCAAATCTATGTAGCCACTGCAGCCCCAGCACTTGAGCCGTCGGTAATGACCATCCAAAGTGGGACACGGAAGAAGCAAATCGAATCAGATTTTTTTTAACTGAACGAGCAAAATCGGCTCCTGAAGCTTCACCTAGAGCAGTCTGGTCGGACCCATGAAGTCGTCCTGAAACAACAGCCCGAAACGCACCGACGACCAGGTGAGATTGGACACGCCCAGAACCATGACGCAAGAAGCGAGGATGGAGTCCAGAATCACAGCGAGGCCGGTCAGCATCTGGCTTGCCCTTGAGGATGTTCATGAGCTTGCCGATGCCCTTCTTCATGAACTTCCACCCGTCCTCCCGACGGATCGCCTTCATGTCCTGGCCTAGCGGAAGGGAGTGGCCAGCGTCCGGCACCGCCCCACGGGAAACGGAGGAAGTGCAAGAGCGGTTCAGAGAGTTTTATCGGCCAAAGTCGCTGGTGCTCACGGCGGCCGGAGCTCCAGGGTCGGGGCGGTGCCAAATAGACGAGAGCTCGTCCCGGGGGAGGGCTCGAGAAGGGGATCTGGCGGAGCAGAGGCAGCACCGATTGCCGGAAATCAAGCGGTGGTTGCAAGTCGGGGAAGAATAGAACGGGAAAAAAAGAATCGAATCGTTTTTTTCACTTACCGGTGGCAGTGGTGAGTAATTTTCACCAACTTTAGGGCAATTTCAACGACGTACGAGAAGAAATCTTAATGCTTTTATTATTAGATATAGATGTAAGTCAAATTAATTGACATCCTGCATCACACAAATATCACCAACTCAGCACCAAAATGTTGAGTTCAAATAGTTCTGAAATTATGTAAGTCAAAGTAATACTTTTGAGCACATATCATTCAACAAATAAAATAGTCAACACATCTATCGGATAAACTGAAAACAGAGTCTCAGCCATAGTTGCCAGAAATTTGGGTCGATCGGGTCGAGGAACGGGGTCGAGGGTCGTGGGTTGCCATTCTAAGGAACAAGGTTCGACGAGGGGTATACATCTTCGGTACCCCAATTCGGGACGTGGGTCGGGATCCAAATATTTTTGGATCGATGACCCTGGTACCATAAGACTAGCCGTAGTAGGCTATATACATGCAGGCAAAGATTTCGTCCTATTTTTATTGAAATATTTTGATTTTGTGGTTTCTTTCCATATACTGCATGGAGCGAATATCCCGCCAGATATTGCATAGATGGAAATCTCACGCAATAAAAACTGATTGAAATAAGGGTCCACTAGTCAGGCTAGTACCACGTCAGTTGACTCCAGTAATACACGCATCTCATCTGTTTCTTCCCCACAAAGCACAGATCCATCCCCAAATCGCTTGATCTGTTCCAATCAAGCAGTGCCTACTTAGTGAGCACCCATGCGGCCAAGCGGCGACGGATCAAGACGACAGGGCAGGCCGCAGTGCAGAGGCAGCGTGAGAATGAAACCTTCCGGTCCCCACCGGTACTCATCATGCAGATGGTGCATGCAGCGCTACACCAGCTCGACCCACAGCGCGCGGGCGGACTACATCGGCAGACGGCAGGATGCCTGGTATTTTCAATGTTCTACTTGATGAAATCTTGGGTAGTCGTTAGGGGTCAGTGGCCATTAAACAGGAATACAGGATCGCGACCCGGCCTCGACCCTCGACGACCCGGCCTAGACCCCGACCCTCGAACTGGGTCGATCGACCCGGGGTCGCGGAACCAGGCATGGATCCCGTTACCGGCTACTATGGTCTCAGCGCAATAAAATCATTGTTTCCTCCTCTTTGGAGTCAATTTTTCTTGCTTCCATTTGAACTCGACGGCACATCAAAACTGGGTCTCGCTGGAGATGCACTAGCTGCCACAACTGGCTGTGATGTACCATCTCCAGCCATGGCCATGGCAACTCTCCTACAATTTCAACATCAGGTTAGAAAAATGTTTTTTACATGATTATGTGGATATGAAAGCAAGCAGCTGGATTACTACCTCCTTGTAATAGGCCGGGGCTGTCATGAAAGCTAGGAGGCAGTGTGATTGTAGTTATTTTCGGTGTCCCAACAGTAGCTGAACTGAACATACCTCTTGCTCAATCACCTCTGTAGAAGGTTGATCCTCACCTTTATGAACTTTTTTTGCCTTTTTTTTTCTGTTTCAGTACACAAGACATTAATTAGATATATATTGTGACTAATACAACAATACAAGTGTTACCTTTCTCTAGGTCCATTTTCTGGACATGTTGTTTTCTTATGCCCCAATTCCCCACATTGTTTGCATCTGTTTTTCGTGATATTTTTTTCTCTTTTCCTTTCATTTTTCACCATTTTCTGGTACCTTCTCTTCATCACCATCTCCTTGCTCTTTTTCTTTACCATCTAACTTTTGCTTCCCTTACTGCTACCACCAGCATCTTCAAGGGAGCATTTGATTCTGAATTTTCTCTGCCTCCCAATTGGTCTCCTTGAAATCGGTGGCACCATATCAAAATCTAGAGCAACTTGAGACCACCGAAACTTGTCTGTGATGGGTTCAATCTGTCCAGCATAGGATCATCGGAACATACTCACGGTGCAGTACTCATGCACATATGGATGAAAATTTGTATTTGCGGTCCCTATAAGGAATGCAAGTGCATGATCACAAGGCTTCCCGGTGTGCTGCCATTCTAGGCAAGTGCACTCATGACTTTCTATCTTCACAACATGTCTAAGTTTATTCTTGTTGGTGTCCTTGACCTCACAACTTTCTCATGTTGATCTTCCAACATCCAAATGACCAAGTTGTCTAGTCCTATTATTTATCTGCTGATAGCAGGTACAGTATAATTCCATGGAGCATTTTCGCAACTTCTCTCCGCCTATGAAAAAGCTTCGTGATTTTCTCTCCTGGTGAGTCTGCTAACTTGTGAATAAAATCCATACTTGTGAAACTTTTATCAAAGCGGTGGACATTTTTTAAATACACGTGAGTTTTTATTTATCCTGTGAGAAAGAAATTATAAATACACGTGAGTTTTTATTTATCCTGTGAGAAAGAAATTATAATGTGAATCTTTTAATGTTCTAAATTATTATTTTGCAATATTTAATAAATATTTCATATAATGTTTCTATTTCTATTATGTAAATCGATTTTGGGAGATAAAGAAAAATTAAAAACATAATATGGGCGAGGCAGGCAATCCACACCATGAGATGCGAGGAGCGTGACCGGGAAAACCCTAGTTGCCGCAAAGGTCGGAGCACATTACGGCATTAGCGCCCGCACACCCTGTGCGGTGACTTGGGTCGGGCCCAACCTCAGAGTGAGGTAGAGGACGAGCAAGGGAGAGGATGACGACGACCCTCATCGACGATGGGGACAACGCGGCTGGCCGCGGCGCCCCGACGGATGCGAAGAAGAATCTTAATGAGGGGGGTGATATGCGGGTGGGGAGCTCGTCGTCGACAGATCCTCGACAGTCGGAGTTAGGTTTAGGATGGGGGTGGGATGATTTAGAGGGATGGCGGCGGACCGACATAGTAGGTGGTGGCTCGGCAGGGCGGGGCGTGGAGGCAGCATGGTAGCGGCGCCGAACATGGAGGCGGGAGCAGACAGTTAGGCTTGTGGTGGCAGCGGGAGAGTCAGGTGGAGAGGAGAAGGGAGAGGGGAGGGGAAGGAGGACGGGGAAGAAGAAGGCGGGAAAGGACGGAGGAGAAGACGGTCGCTGTCTACATGGGCCTTCAGCTGGGAGGATACCACGTGAGCGAGAGGCGAATGAAGATCGCTTGAAGCGATGCGTAGGGCGACCCAGTGCATGACCTAGGGCGTTACTGCTGCCGGAATACACGCGTACCACCGTGCTTTTCTGAATTTGATTCATTCATTGTATCAATATTTTCCCAGGATAACCAAAATATGGGCGCGTTCTTGAGTTATCCTCCAGGTCCGCCCCGCCGTTAGCCAAATCGAGGCCATGGTGTCATAGTGGACAGCATGTTGAACATAGAAGCGCTTGCTACCGAGCCTGCCCTCTGCATCCAGTGACCTATTGGTTAGTTCTGCTTGCAAGACTCGCTTTGCTTCACGATTGAATCGTTTTGCGTTGGTTCGTCGAGCGAGTGGTTCGCGTTGGCCATGGATGATGCACGTGTTTCTGTGTTCTTGTTGATCTTGTGAAGGGATGCTGAAAGCCTGAAACCATATGCGTGCATGGTCTGTCGAACTCGAGCTGCATTTGTTGTTTCTGTACTGCTAATTGCAAAGAATGATCAATTCAGACCATGCATGGACGCTGTTGCAAGTTGCAAACTATAATCAGTTTGCGGTAGCAGAGTAGCAGTTGTGACTAGATTTGCAATTTGCAGTCCTGAACTGCTGCGAACGATATATACAATTGTGTTCATGCACACGTTGATCACAACATGCATGGATGGGTGATAATATAAATACTATTATACTAGTAGGCGCCGATGCTTTTCTATCCAAGACGTTTTTTCATTGAGAATGAAGTTTGCTATAAAAACTGCAAGTATTAGTTACATTTATTGTGCTTTGAGATCTTACAGATTCAGTGTACAACGCAAATGGTTGTATTATACCTCAAAAAACAAATGGTTGTATCCAGCCAGCCAATGCAAGACTATCTAACAGAGAATGCTGTCGGTAGTCGAATCAAAAGTTTCAGGCTGTCTTTTACGTAGCGAAGAGACAAGCCGGCCCTCGCTCAGTACTCAGTAGCGACCGGCCGCGGCACCACTCGATGGCTGCGCTCGCGTTTGGGCACGCGACGATGAAGAGCCTGGCCAGGGTCATCCATGGCGTTCCGGGGCATGGTGTCGATCAGGGCGATTTGTTGGGCCTGGGCGGAGGCGCCGTGGGAGGACCGGCTCCGGCAGCGTGTGTTTAGCGCGCACGACCACGTCCGCCACGCCGACGAGCGCCGAATTCGTCCTCCCGATGGCACCGCTCACGGAGGCTACGCGGCACTTCAACTCCGCCGTCGTCTACATGGAGACGGCCGAGGTCCTGGCGGTCCACGGAGGACTGGAGAGACTCCCGCGCGGTTGCCCCTGGCCTGTCCATGTGAGCATCGCCCTGATCGGCATCCCGGACGCGATCACCCGCGCAGGCTGCCATCCTCCACCTGGCAGATCTCTTCCTAGCCAGCCCCAGCGTTCGTGGACATTCGGTTATTCCTGTTGGCTTGAACCCAGGCTCTTTCCCTGTCTCTGAATTTTTCTACTGTAGGTGTCGTTTTCTTGACACTTTCAGCTACGTCAGTTAGACAGGTTTTTTTGAAACAAAAGTTAGACAGGTTTTCTGTCAGCGTTTTTTTCAGCTTTGACTTAGCTCATCTCATGGTTGCGATCTTTGCACCATAAGCTAGTTTGTATGAAGTCGAGCACGTTGCTCGGATTGTGGGTTGGCACTGTCACTAGTGAAGCTCGTGGCGAGACACGATTTGCTTTCACGCATCAAATAAGTAAAACTGAATGCTCCACTATCTGTCCAGTCATTTCAACAATTACAAGAGCTGCAACAAATTTTGATAAATCACCAGCTGTCAGACTGCAATGACACATTGAGCATTCAAGTAGACACCAACTCGTATATTCATCTATGAAAATTTACAAGAAGCTAAAACAAGGTCCTAAAGCTCCTTTTCCGGTGTTGGTGAGCTCCTTGGGCTTTTGCATTCAAGGAAACACCAACTCGTGTTCATCTATGAAAATTTACAAAAAGCTATTAGAAGCTCCTAAAGCTCATGACATATTCTAAAAAATCTGGAAACGAGCAGCCATTCTAAAATACAAAGTTTTTTCTGGCTGATTTTGAAAGACATGCTGAACACAAGAAACCTTCTTCAAAGGAAGAGCTGCCACCTGCCTGACTACACTAGTGTCCTTTGTAACTCGGGAACATAGGAAACCACTCTTCATCTTTTCTGGGACTGTCAATTTGCACTGGAATGTTGGAATCAAATCTTCCAAGACAAATTCAGAGGAATCTCGTTTATTGATGAGTGCTCTTTTGCCTTTAATACCACCCCAAAGAAATCGCAGTGGATATCGTCATTATGCGTCGTTGGTCGTTGGAATATATGGATGCAGAGTAATGGATTTATATGCTGCTTGTCTGCAGATTTGGAATGATTCAGTGCTAGCTTAATCTCTTAACGATGTTAGAAAAAAGTCAAAAAACCGGTGTTGGTTAGTCCCTTGGGCTTTTGCTTTCTTTTTACTTTTTTGTAAATATTTTTACCTATTATTGAAAATTATACTGTACAACAATTGTTCTACGGTTTTGGCTCTAAACAGAATGTGTGTACTGGAAGTCTGGAACTACTATCCTAGTTTTGTGAGTTGTTGCGGTTAACTGAAACTGGAATCACGTGGAGTACGTAGACAAACAATTACTCTGCAAGTGTGCATCGATCCTATAGATTCAGTGCGCATATATATTTGCACGAGCACAAGCAAATCGGAAAAGTTTCAGTTTCAATCGAACGCTCAGCCGACAACTAGCGACGGATCAATCTTGATTCCACGTGTTCAGCACGAGCTTCCGCGGGTCGACGAGGGCGACGTGCTGGATGGAGGCGAGCGGATGCGCCAGGTCCTCTGCGGAGCCCGTTGAGCTAGACCGCGAGCATGTAGGCCACGGCGATGGTAAGGTCGAAAGCGGTCGCCCCGAACGACTCCAGGATCCAGCACCGCGCCGGCGACGCCCAGATACGCCATGCAGGCGCCCGCGGCCGAGCAGCTCTTGCAACCGCGCCGCCGACGAGCTGGCCATGGCGCAGACCGCGCTGGAGCGGATGCACCCGCCGCCGTTGTGGTGGCAGATGTGGGAAGGCCACCGCGCCCAGCCTGACCACGCCGACGCGGCCACCTACGCGGACATGGCGCTTCAGAGGCTATAATCCGCCTGGTCGCACGTCGCTGCGTCGTCTGACATAGACAACTTCATGCGCGGGTCGATGCCGCTCCGCGGCACCTGGGGACAGTTACCTGCACGTGTTGGAGCAACTGGTTTAGTCTGGCTCCCTGTACCCCCATGGCAAACCAAACCAGTGCTGAAGAAGTGCCTTCCCAGTCCAAGATCTGCATGTCTGAAGAACATCCAGAATACAGTGTAAAGTTAGACGACAGACGAAGGAAATGGAGGGCATTGTTCAGAACGCTAAGCAAGTAGAGAAATGCAGATAGAGTCAGCTGCCATTGGATGAACGAAGGAGCCAATGGGACTCTGAACGACACAGGTTTTTTTTTTTTTTTTTTTTTTTGAGAAAGATCACGCCACTTATTGCTCATTGACACAAATGTTTACAGGTATAGTATCAGGATCATATGGGGTACCTAACCAGATATGTCTACCAGCCCCTAAGTCTAGGGCAAACTTGGCGAGATTATGAGCTTCATAATTTGAGTTCCTTCCTTCATGGACAAAAACACACGTTTCAAACTGTTTAGATCTCATCTGAATCTCTTTCACCACAGCACCATGCTTCCCAAGCGAGCAGCTCAATATGTCTCCGATCACTGTCTTGCAGTCAGATGCAATCTGAATATTTCCAACCAACAGGTCCTGTGCAAGGGCAAGCCCTTCTCGGCAGGCCAAGGCCTCAGCCGTTTCTGGATCATGAATTCCTTTCAAAACAAGGGCCGATGAACCTAAGTAAGCACCACCCATGTCCCTGCAAATAGCGGCAGCTGAACACACACCGGAATCACTAGAGAAGCCACCATCAACATTTATTTTCACTCGCCCTCCTTGTGGTGGTATCCAGTGACGAACAGCTCGCATAACAACTTTGTTAGGTCTCACCCGGCCGACATGAGCTACGCTCGAGAACTCCTCTATGTACCGATTAATAAAAAAGGTGTGTCGAAAAGGGGTTTTGAAAAATGTTCTCGTCAATTGCCTTGCGCCTCGCTGACCAGATCGCCCACAAGGTAACAACCATCCGACTGAACTCTGCATGCGATAACGATTCATTCAACTCGAACAGCCAATTCTTTGCGCTTCGTTCGCCACAAGCTCTCATTCGATCAGATATGTTCTCCTCCCTTAACGCCCACACACTCAAAGACATGGGGCAGTCTAGTAACGAGTGCCTCCATGAATCCCTGCCTCCACACAAACCACACGCATCAGAATCTGCCATGTTTCGTCGATGCAAAACGTCAGCTGAAGGAATAGAATGTTGAGCTAGTCTCCACACGAAAAACTTCAGCTTTGGGGGAACCGTGAGCTTCCAAAGAGAGTCCCATGATTTCGCCTCTCCTTGGGAATCTGAAGATCCAGCTGTTTCGTCTAACCAGTTTTCCCTTCTGTACTTGGTCGCCACCAGCATTCTATAAGCTGATCTCACGCTGAGAAAGCCCTTTCTTTCATGTCGCCAAGCCCAAAAATCCTGCATCGGACTAGTACATAAGGGTATACCGCGAATTACATCAGAGTCCATCGGCAGAAAAATGGCACTCAACCTATCCTCTCTCCAGACCGCAGAGGTATGATCAATTAACTCATGAACGAGCTGTGGTGGGTTTTGAATTTTAGACAATAGCGGCCGTGGTAGGTTCTCACGGGGGAGCCAATTGTCAGTCCAAATATTGGTCGATGCTCCATCACCAATCCTCCTTACCAGACCTTGTTTCAATGTCTCCCGACCATCCAATATAGCCCTCCAAATCTGAGAGGGATATGATCCCAACTCTGCATCTAGAAACTTTTTTTTTTTTTGAGACTTGCATCTAGAAACTGATTGTTTGGATAATATGCAGCCTTTAGAATTCTAGCACTCAGTGATGATGGGTCCTGTAAAATTCTCCAAGCCTGACGAGCTAGTAGAGTAAGGTTAAACAACTCAAGCTCTCGAAAACCAAGACCTCCCATGAACTTTGGCCTTGTCATCACTTCCCAGGAAACCCAATGCACCTTCCTTTCTCCTCTTTTGCTGCCCCACCAGAATTTCCGGATCAAAGAATTGATATGCTCACACAAGCCTCGCGGCAACCGAAAACAAGCCATTGTGAAAATAGGAAATGCTTGAGCTATAGATTTAATCAGCACATCCTTTCCTGCCGCCGAAAGGAGCTTCTCCATCCACCCTTTAATCTTGTTCCATACTCTATCTTTGAGATACTTGAAGTGCCAATTTTTGAAATACCCACTTCGGTAGGCATACCCAGATATTTTTCTGTTAGCGACTCATTTTGGACATGCAAAATATTTTTTACCTCTTCCCTCACTTGCTGCGGGCATAACTTGCTAAAGAAAATTGAAGATTTATCCCGGTTAATACGCTATCCTGATGCTCGACAATATGTTTCCAACAGATTGGACACCTCCTCCGTCCCTGAAGAGATTGACTTAAAAAACAGCAGGCTGTCATCCGCAAACAGGAGATGATTCACCGGCGGTGCCGACGAAGCCACCTTGATCCCGCACAAATGAGATGACTATGGTCTAGATTTTAGGAGGCACGAAAGGCCCTCTGCTGCCAATAAGAAAAGATAGGGGGATATCGGATCTCCCTGCCGAATACCTCTAGATGGACGAAACTCCTCCAGTTTCCTCCCATTAAAGAGCACCGAAAAAGATACTGAGCTCACCATGTCCATGATTACCGAAACCCATGCATCAGCAAACCCCAACTTCTTCATGATTGCTTCTAGATATGACCATTCAACTTTGTCATAAGCCTTCATCATATCAAGCTTGAGAGCACAAAAACTATTCACCTTCGCCCTGCTTCTCTTCATAAAGTGTAAACATTCATAAGCTGAAATTATGTTGTCCGTAATAAGTCTCCCCGGCACAAAAGCGGACTGCTCCTCAGATATAATTTCGGGCAATACCTCTTTTAGTCTGTTAGCAATAACCTTCGAGGCTATCTTATACAACACATTACACAGACTAATAGGACGGAACTGAGTCAACAAAGATGGATTTTGTACCTTCGGAATTAGAACAAGGAAAGTGTTGTTGATGCACTCCGCACTCTCCTCCCCCTTCACTATCCGAAGCACCGCTTGAGTGACATCCTGCCCACAAACATCCCAATGGTGCTGGAAAAAATGCGCGGGGAACCCGTCAGGTCTAGGCGCTTTTGTAGGGAACATTTGATAAAGGGCCTTCTTTAATTCAGAATCACTATAAGGAGCCAAGAGCATATCATTCATCTCTCGCGTCACCTTAGTCGGTACATGCTCCAGAACCTGCTCCATTCCATCAACACTCTCCGAAGTGAAAAGATCTCTATAAAAAGAATAAGTAAGCTCCTCCATCTCTGCCATATTCTCAGTTTGCTCACCATTCGGTTTTGTCCATGATTTAACCATATTCTTACGCCTTCTCATGGATGCCCGTAAATGAAAAAATCTAGTATTTTTGTCCCCTTCCTTTAGCCATTCCACTCTGGAACGTTGTCTCCACATAATTTCTTCACGATGATAAAGTTCCATCAGCCTCTCATTTGTTTTCAGCTCAACATGAGACGGTCCAATTCTCCCAGGCATATTCTGTAAAACATCCAGCTGGGCTTTAAGCTTTGAAATCTCCTTCTTCACGCTACCAAAAGAGGTTCTGTTCCACGAGTGAAGGTTACCAGCAAGGCCCTGCAATTTATGATGCACTTCCTGAACTGAAGCTGACGGCACCTCAGGTTGCCATGCATTCTCCACCTCGCCTCGCAGCTCGGGGTGTGACTCCCACATAATTTCATAACGAAACGGTCTCCGCTGCGGCCCCAAATCACCTTGCTCCTGCAGCTGAAGCAAAATAGGGCAATGGTTCGAAGCAACAGCGGTTAGATGGCTGAGCGATGCAAGCGGGAACTGAGCACTCCACTCCGCCGACCCCAGAGCTCTATCTAGACGAACCCGTGTATAAGAACCACCAGCCACCCTCTTCTCAAAGGTCCAAAAATGACCATTGAAACCTAGATCATCCAAGCCGCAAACATAAATCATGTCCCTGAAACCTTGAATCTGAGCTTGACATCTTTGTCCAACCCCCTCGTGTTCATCAGGGCGCAGGACTTCATTAAAGTCACCTATGCATAACCACGGCAACTGACTTGTCGAGCAAATATTCTTGAGTGTGTCCCATGTTTTATGCCTCTCACTTGTTTGCGCCTCGCCATAGACGCATGTCAGCCTCCACGATGGTATACCATCCTCCTCAACCCGAAGATCAACATGGTACTCAGAATAACCAAGAACTTGCATATTTATTTCATTGTTCCAAAAGACACCGATACCACCACTTCTACCAGAACTACCAACAGCATAAGCATTATCATAACCAATCCTACCAGAAAGATTCTCTACTCTAACTTTACTTATTTGAGTTTCTAAAATACAGAAATTTTTTGGAGCAAATTTATACGCTAGGTCGTGTATTTCTCGAACTGTCGCGTCGTTGCCCGCTCCACGACAGTTCCAACTTGCAAGACTCATTGCTCCCGGCGGCACCCCCCGAGGAGGCCCGCCGATCCATCTTCAGAGACATCATCAACCTTCTCATTGCCGCCATTGTTACCCACCATCTTCATCCTCTTGGGATCACGTTTAGGTGGAGGACTTGGAGGAACTTCTTTTGTTGCCGGTGTAAACTTCTCCACCAAAGTACCCACGGTGGAAGATATAGCCTCCTGAGTTAGCAAGCCTTGTCCCGGTATGGCTGGACGCTTGCGATTCAGAGCTCCATCCTGCATTTCAGAATCATCAACATCAACATCCTCCTCATCAGCGTACTGATTGTCATCGCCATCAAAACCCCCAGCCGGGGATCTACCACCTCTGCCACCACGGCCACGCCCTCTGGTCTTCCCTCGCCCTGCCGGACGTGGGCCTGGGCGCCATCCACCCGCACGCAAATCAGAAAATATGAGTGCCTCCTTCGCATGGATGCCATCACCATGTTCCTTTTATATGTGGCCTAGCATACCACACACAGCACACCAGTCGGGCAGACGTTCATACTTGACCAGAAAAATAAGCCGCTTCCCAGCATGTACCATGGACACAAAGCTTTTCAGCGGTTTTGTGACATCCAGCTTCACTCGAACACGGAAGTAGTTTCCCACAAAATCAGGCGATGGGGTCTCCACATACATGAACTCCCCCACTTTAGAGGCTAGCGATTTCAGCATACCCTTGTATCCTTCCGGCAAGTCATGAATTTGAATCCAGATACTAATTTTATTTAGTAGGATTGATGATGGTTTGGAAAAGCCATCATATGGCGCCATGATCACACTCTTCCCACGGAACGCCCAAGGCCCTCCATCCATTACCTTCTCCCAATCTCCAAGGCAGGCAAATTGAAAGGTAAACAGGTTTTCCTCCACTGCCCTCGGACGTACATCCTTCGCCAAAGCCCAGGCCGACCTCATGTTCTTGAAAACCCAATACTGACTAAACTCTGTATCAGTATGTACTTTCGCTAGAGCCATCCATCTTGTCTCCGACTCCGGCGGCAGATTACCTTCTTCGAAGACAACATCATAAAGCTCATCCTCCGTGATCCCCATCCTTGCCAGAAGTGCAGCTACCTCATCCTGGCTCGTCCCAGCAGACGATGAACTTTGTCCCGCACTCATAGCCGAGACCCACAGATGCGATCTGAACTCAGCAAAACTTGACTGTCGAAACCCTAACCCCCGAACAACTAACGCAAGATCCAAGGCCGGGCAGAGATACGAGATCTCCCCTTGGTCAGCCAGAGACCTAGCAGTCGATGATCGGAGGGAAGGGATCGGAGATGGTAACCTCAACGTCTGCGTCGGATCGCCAGACGAGAGAAACGAAAACCCTAACGTGAGGGAAAGAAACTGCCACTCGGCAGTTGCATTGAACGACACAGGTTGGACACTGCTGCGGGCGCTCGTGCAGAACTGTTTCCGGCCCGCGATCTCTGCGGCTCGGAGATCTGCTCATAAACACGGGCACATACTGTCAGCGATTTACTATTACGGTAACCGCGTTACGATCACTGCATTTCTCTAATCCTCCAAACGCAAAGAGAGTTCACAGCGAAATCGTGTAGGCGTCCCTGAATTCAGGAACGCTAACGGCGGCAAATAGGATCCACCCCTCCTCACGACCTCCTGTAGGAAATTTAGACGCTGTTCATAGGATGAACCAACAAGCTGGGCCGGCCCAACAGGAAATCTACTGCAGGCGAGGCGAAGATACAGCTAGCAGTAAGCGATGTGTAGTGGCTGCGTATTCAGCGCTTATAGCCAGTTACTGATAATCGTACTTGGTGGGACGGTCCTGCTAAAACTCTGATGCGTGCTAGGCTGCTAGCGGGGACACCTTTGTGCCGCTCGTGGGCGCCCCTGTATTCCGCGGCGCCTACATTTTTTTCATTCGGAACCATTTTAAAAATCGAAACCATTTTTTGGTTTGTAACCATTTTCAAAAAAGGAACTATTTTCTCGTTTTGGAACCATTTTCAAAAAAACATTTTCAAAAAACCGGAACCATTTTTTTTGGTTCGGAACCATTTAAAAAAAATCAAAACGATGTTTTTCATTCGAAATCATTTTAAAAAATCGAACCCATTTTTTGATTGGGAACCATTTAAAAAAGGAACCATTTTCGAAAAAATGAGAACCATTTTTTAATAATAGTTATTTTCCAAAATATGAAACATTTTCAAAAATAAGCAATAATTAAAACATAAAAAGGAAAAAGTGAAACAGAAAAACGGAAAACAAATGAAATAAAACTGAAAAAGAAAACATAAAAGAAAAACGTGAAAACAAAACAGGAAAAGAAACAAAAAAAAAGAAAGGAAAACGGAATATAAAAAGGAAACGCAAAAACAAAACAGAAAGAAAAAAGGAAAGGATGAAAGAAAAAGAAGAAAAACCCGAAAACGCAAAACTGCAAACGAATAAAAAGAAGAATAATGAGATCTGAACATGTACACGGGCGTGGCCCTCTGGTTGTGTCCGAGTACACTCACGTGAAGGTACTGGGTTCAAATCTCGCCTCAGCGACTACGCGGTTGAGTTGCTAATGGGCTGGCCTAGATAACACTTCGCGAGTGAAATCCTGTAGGCGCCCCGGAATTCCTCGGCGCCTACGGGCGGCATATAGGTTCCACCGCTGCTAGCCACCCGTTCGCTATGATTTTTGTTTGGGCTTTTGCCGCTGGTTCAGGGAAAAACTTTCTTTTTCTGTTAATTTTGTTTTTTTGTGAAATAAAAAATGCGTCAAGATTTCAAAAATGCCACAACCATAAAAAATGTTCATGAATTTGGAAAAAATGTTTGAGTATTTAAAATGTCATACATTTAGAAAAGTTGATGAATTTTAAAAAATTATGTTCATAGCTCTATATATTTCCCCAAAAAAGTTTATGAATTAAAATTTTCATTTATATTAAAAAATTCATGAATTAAAAATTATCCACGAATTTATGAACCGCTAAGCCAAAAATAAAGAGAAAACTGCCTCGCATATGTTTGCCTCAATTCCTCAATAGATACCTTGAAAGGACACGGATGTCGCCTAGAGGGGGGTGAATAGGCGATTTAAAATTCTTTATGGTTTAGGCTTGAATAAATGCGGAATAAAACTAGTGTTTAATTTATCAAGCACGAAACCTAAATAAGTTAGGTTTACCTATGTGCACCAACAACTTATGCTAAACAATATAAGCAAATATGTGATAGCAAGATATATTATTTCAAGCTCGATGGCTATCACAAAGTAAATAGCATAAGTAAGAAGCTCGAGTATAGAAATACCGAGGCACTTGGAGACGATGATTTATCCCGAAGTTCACTTCCCACTGGAAGCTACGTCTCCGTTGGAGTGGTGCGGAGTCACAAAGTGATCCCCGAATAGCCGTCAAATGGCACACCGTAATCTCCTTCGTGCCTCCACCAATGCGGAGTGCCACGAACCACTATGGGACACTTAAGGGTGGTCACCGAACCCGTACAAGGATGAGGCACACTCCACAACTTAATTGGAGGCTCTCACCGAATTCCCGCGGCTCCCAAAGCCACAAGAATCACAAGGTTGGGGCGCGTCTCCACAACTTAATTGGAGGCTCCCAACAATCCCGCGAGCCACCAAAACTCCGAGATCAACTAGGACCGTCTAGGGCACTCCAAGTACCCAATAGGACAAGCTCTAGGGCACCCCAAGTACCCAAGAGTAACAAGCTTCTCAACTTCGATTTTCACGTATCACCGTGGAGAACTCAAACCGATGCAACTCATGCAATGGGCAAGAACACAAGAAGTGCTCAAAATCATCCACTCTCAAATCCCACCAAAGCAACTAATGCTATTGGGGGGAGAAGAGAGGAAGAACAAAGGGGAACACCAAATCCCTCCAAGATCTAGATCCAACAAGCTTCCCCTCACTTAGAGGAGAGATTGATTGGTGGAATAGTGGATCTAGATCCCCTCTCTCTTTTCCCTCTAATTAGAAGCAAGAATCATCGAGGAATAGAGAGATAGCAAAGCTCAAGAAGGTCAATAATGGTGGAAAACACGAGCTGCTAGAGTTAGGGAACCTTTGGGGAAGAAGACCCCATTTATAGGTCCCAAAAATCCGACCGTTTGGTACAGATTCGTGCCGTTCGGAATGAATCCGGATTTGGCTCGGAATTCCGAGTGGCTCGGAAAATTCCAGATTAAAAACAATTTGATTCCGGAAGGAATACATAACCAAAATAGCCAGTTCGGATCCAGTTCGGAATTAGTTCGGAAAATTCCGACCGTTCGGAATTAGGTCGGAATGCGTTCGGAATCACCCGGAATTCCTGAAACACACGTATGGAAAACGTGACATCTCTAAAAAGGACGAACGTGTAAACCTCAAATATCAAAAACCCAACAAGTTTTTCATACTAAAACCGTTTTTGATGAACTTGAGCTTGTTATGAAGATCACAACAAGCTCCAAAACCCCACGTAGAGAAAGTACAAAGAATAACCAAGATAGATGATGAAGGCAAGTATGCAAAGGTTTGAGCTCTCTACGAACGATACGCTAAAGCTCAATCGAGAGCCCCTCTTGATAGTAAGGTATCTATCCTATAACCCGGTCTCCCAACTAGCACCATATGAGACCGGTAAAATAGAAACCCTATCAAGATCATACATTTGCCTTGCGCATTCCACTTGAGCTAGATAATGTTGACCTCGATCTCTTCAAGTGGACCACCTTTCTTGATTGCGCTTCGCTTGGTGAAGTCTCACATATTGCTCCCCCATACTTCATTGTGGGAGGGCCTCTCATAGGCACATTTTCACTTGACCATTATCTCCAAGAGGGTGACAAGCATCAGGCTATGGTATCTTTGAGATACTTCTCTTGAACTTGCACTTTTCTCAAGCTTGATGACGATCACCACTTGACGTCATCCCATGGGCTATATGAAATCTTCATTTGATGCACGCCCATATAAAGATACTTGGTACACATTGGAGCTTTGTGTGTTGATCAATCTTGATCAACCTTGTATCTTTCCTTCTCTTTTGAATAGATGATGTCTTGAAGATAACCATGAGCGATCACATAATCCTTTTCTTCAAGAAATACTTGCAATATGCTCAACTCACACATGACCAATCATCGGATAACTCCTCGAATAACAACTTGGTCATCACATACTCTTCTTCTTGATCATATTAAGTATATATCCATACACCTCGATGATCTTGATGCCAAATACTTCATTATATCAATATATTCAAGGCATCAACCTTGAATCCAACATATGGAGTTCAAGCATGGTATATGGACAAACACTACAAGTATAACTCAATGCAACCATTAGTCCATAGGGATTGTCATTAATTACCAAAACCACACATGGGGACGCCATGCCCTTTCAATCTCCCCCATTTTGGTAATTGATGACAATCTCTTTTACAAAGGTTTATATAATGAATTAAGCAACCATGTAAATCAACAAGCATGTATGCATGAGCATGAAAGGTAAATGCTTATGAACAAAACAAAAGCATAACACCAAATTCCCTTAAACCCTATAAAACTTCTCCCCCATTGGCATCCATTTCCAAAATGGGCGAAAAAATCTTAGAAGGTCAATATAGTATGAGCTCCCCCATAACGTGTGCATTTCTCAAAATATGAGTGAAATCAAATACACATATCCAATGACGAATAGTTGGAGAGAGCACAAACTATATTGAGGATCCAAAGATTGCAACAGAACGATATGGAAAACTTTTTACAATTCTCCAAATAAAAAGTAAGCAATCAAAAAGATCCAACTAACCAAATAAACACAAGATATTATGGTTCGAGCAAAAGAGTGTTTTAAAGGAAGTAGAGGAGCTCCCCAATATTTGTACACAATTTAGAATTATTGTATTTGAATACAAGGTGTACAAACATGGAATCCTCACTCCTCCGGTATCCTCTAAAACACAAAACCAAATGAATTCACAAGATAAAATAGGATATGCACTCATAAATCAAATTCTTTTCGGAGTCACGCCAACGAATCAAAAGCGGAGTAAAAGAGGTGACACCGAAGAATTAGGATATCGAGTAAAGATGTAATTTCCCTCATGTATATAAGTTTCTAAGTGTACAGCAATCATGAGATATATATCCACAAAGAAACATGTACACATAAAAGTAGTTACTAAGGAAAAGAAACACGATATCCAAAGGGAAGTCATAACATATACACATATGATGTTTGTTTAGGATCATAGCCCATAGCTCAATATCTCATATTGTATAATAATGAACTTCAAATTCAATCACAACAAATGCATCACAAATATCACTAAGAGAAAAGAGATAGATGGGACGCATTGATAAAGCAACAAGTATCATAAGAATCGAATAGGATTTGCAAATTCATCAATAAAGTCTCTCTAAACTTTTGCAAGAAACACAATAAAGGTATAAATAAGTTTCATGCCATGATGCAACCTACACAAGGTTGGATGCTAGAAAAGTATGCATGAGGGTGAATACTTGTTACCGAGATGACATTGGGTTGATGTAGTAGATAAAATTTCATCAACCATCCTCGCTTGACTCCAATAAGCATGTAGTGAGGTACCTTCATTATAAATGAGACAAGCATCCAATGCATCTCCATGTACCTAAAACATATTCAAGTAAAATTGTTCCCAAACTAATTGGGTCCAAGTAGTTAGTCAAACTACAATACATAGAAGGAACTCCCAAAAAAATATGTGCATATAGATATGAAATTGGATTTCATGCACATCTTAACAAATTTAGGATTTCGAGGAGTTTCACCTATATATTGGCACAAAGAAAGAAAGCATGCCATAAAATAAACATGTAGTACATATGCATGCTTATTAACTTTAATAACCAAAATGAGATACAATTTGGACAAATATCAAGAAATCAAAGATGGTCCAAATTATATCAAAGATCCAAATCAAAAATTGATTTAGAGAAGCCAATTGAAACTAAAACCAAACCAACACATGATTGAAAAGTATCAATTGGACAAAGATATCAAAATGAAAATAAGATACCAATTGAGAGAGAGAGATGTTAATCAACGAATGATATAACCCAGAGAGAGATGCCAATTGGGACAAACTCTCAAAAAGAAAGAGTGGGGTTCCAACAAATAAACCACACCCTCTACACTTTTCATGATGGCACAAAGTACCAAGCCGAAAAGGTTTGTCTTACATGAGACATGTCATCGGGATCAAAGACCAAAGGAAAGGATCAAATACAAATAGAATATAAATAAGATCCAATACTAATGAAAATATAAGTTTGTATTCAATATAGGATAGCTCACCCAAGAATAGTGCATTATCTATAAGTAGACTTTGAATGCAAGGTGCACAATGATGGGATCAATGCCTCTCCTACACCAAATAAAACACTAGGAAAGTTTGAGTAAAGTAAAATGATCCACAAGAGGCAAGGAAGACAACGGGAGTTAAAACACATTAATTTTGGCAAGAAATAAGGCAATAAAGTCAAGAGCCAATATAAAGATGATCTACAAAATTCACCACAATTATGACTATCAATTGTCATGGAAAAGGAGTATATGTAGAAATTTCTTAGTGGTGTATTGGATTGATATTCAAGATCATCTTCACAACCAATAAGCACATGGTGAAGGATAAGATTTAAGTGTGATGCTTATGTAGATAAATGTTCTTGATAGCTTCAAATATTCACGCGATTATGCAAAGCAACTACAAAGAGTGCTTTGAAGCAATTGGTTTCCCAAAGAGATATATGAGAACATATTAGAGGAAAACCTTACCAAGAACATTCATCACAAACAAGATCCAAAGTGTTAGTAAGAAAAAAACATTCAAGCAAATGGGAACTTGTTTGAGAAAATGCCACATAGGAATATGATAATTAACAATATCAATTCTAGGTGACAATACCTCAATTGTTCACATTGTCTAGGTTTGTAATATGCACATAGCTTATTACTCCCCCATAATGTAATAATCCCTTTATTCTCCACAAGAGGCAAATAAAAACCAACTAGAGATAATTAATGGACATTATAGAATTTAAATTTCTCATGAGTATGACATACCACATAGAAACTAGATAAGATTGATATATCAACTCTAAGTGGTAGAACTCATGTATACACATTTTTAGGATTGTGAAGTGTGCAAGCATATCACTCCCCCAAAATGGAGGAACATTGGATATGAGATAGAACAATATAATCCAAATGACTTGGCTTGAGAGAATATAATTGATGAAGATCCCTTAATTCTTCATGATGTAGCCAAGTCTCTAATGCCCTCCACCAACACCTATTGATCAAGTTTTAGTTTGTTGGTCCCCAACCAAGTTGGGTCCTAAGAGGTTAGTCACAATAGGCTTGGCAACCCAAATGGTCCTTTTCTTGACACCACTTTGAGTACCAAGGTGGATCATCTTCTCTTCTGAATCTGAATAAGGTACAAACCGTTGTCCTTGAAATCCTTCATGCGTACTTGTTGTCTAGCCTAGGATCATTTCAAATGCAACATGTTAGTATTTCTAATTCTTTTTAACACATGATATTTCCAATTTTTTATCAGAAAACATAGAAGTGTCCATGTAAACATAGAAGTGTCCTTCATGTGTATTTTTATCAGAAAACATAGAGATTCGTTTTAAACACCTGAGAAGTGAGAATTCTAAGCTGAAAATTGGACTGTTTCACCCTATCAGACAACCCACTATTTAGAGAGACTCCTTCTAACTCGTGAGATTCCTAGGATATATTTTCCTTTGCTGAGATGAATTAAGTCTTGGATGGAGGTGGTAGATATGTGCATGTTGACCACCAGAATTTCTTATAGATTTATGTGTATTTGAAAAAAGCATGTACTTGAGGTAGTAAACATGTCTCTGTTGGTTACTTAATTATATATACATAGTTTTTCTTCTCGAAATATAGTATTAGTTGACTATTACCCGTTACTTTCCATCGGCTTCTTTGAGATGAACAGAACAATAAAAAGGATTGATTATATACACATAGTTTTTTCTTCTCTAATAGTAGTTGACTATTACCTGTTACTTTCCATCGGCTTCTTTGAGAAGAACAGAACAATAAAAAAGATACCATGAGCATGGTAAGCGTTATTAAACATATCATTCGTGCATATAAATAATATTACGTAGATATGATAGTGCAATATCAAGAGTCAGAGTTAGGACGTTGTGTGATTTTGAATTTGTAATCGACTTATCTTTGAACTGGGCGTCGTACATTTCACTACTTTACCAATCATCTGGAAATTGTCTATGTTGAGCCTTGCATCGTCAAATTGTTCTTCATTTTTAGTTAAATAATGTGATCTTAATGTTCCAATAACATAGTTTTTTCGGGATAGTATGTGGTGTAATAGAAATTGTCATACTCCCCAGAAGTATCCTGTCTTGCAAATATCATAGTGAACGAGAACATGGTAAGTGATCTTGAAAACCATCTCATACATCGAGCTCTATCTGGTCTAAGCACTGGCTGCAAGTAAATTGATAGCGGTGACCATTTCCACCTGGTGTTCCTCTGTCTTCATTTGCACGAAGCAATCAAATGCCTCCTCTGACTGTTTCCATTAATTATGTTAATGCATTGCATTCTGGAACTTCTATTTGGCCTTGAGATAATATTCTCCTTGCTTTTTTACTTACGGTGGTCGTTAGTTATCCTTCGTACTACACTGTGTTGCCATCGAGCATCCACGGTCTCCCCTTAAGCAGTCCCTTAAAGACCTATGTGCCCCCAAAACATTATATATGTAAATTAAGATCATTGTTCTTTGCTCTAAACCTGTGATGCCACTACTATGTATAGTGTTTACAATTTGAATACCGATGATGATTGTAAATGTTGTAATTGAGATTCTATCTATATTGGAGGCTTTTGATGTATTTATAAGAGCATTGTGTTTTGCTCTAAACAAATGTTGCCAATGATCCGTGTTATATTATGAATGTTTGGTCTAGCGTTTTCCAAACTGAAAACCAGTGTCAGCGGTGGGTGGCGCGCGGCAAGCCGCGCTAGGGAATCTAGTTAACTTAACCAACAGCAGGACTGTCCTGCTGGATACAAGAATTGATGAAAGCCGGCACCTGGCCAAGCCACGCACAATCCGGCATACCACAAGAGACATGTTTAGCAGTGAGATGAGCAGCTAGGTTTGCTTTACGATTTACATAACTGAATTTAAAATTGTAAAAACCCTCACTCAGCTCTTGAATCTCTAGGAGAATGGGCAGGATAGTTGCCCGGTTCTTTTTCCTCGTCTTCCACAGCTCGATCAGTCCCATACAGTCCGTCTCCAGATGGACATTTTTAGTTTGCTGGTCTCTACACAGGAGCAGGCCATCTCTACATGCATAAGCTTTGGCAGTGATGGCATTTGCCATTGAATCATACCACTTGGAGGTAGCTGCCAGGAAACCCCTTTTTCATTTCGTAGGACAGCACCCGTAGCACCAACATGATTCTCAATATCAAAGGCAGCATCAGAGTTGATCTTGACAAAACCCGGCGAAGGAGCAGACCAAGCCACACAGGCCTGAGGTGTCTTTTGACAATTTTGAGTTTTAGTCGACAGCAGCAGGTCGTTGGCGGTATCGCGCGCCCATTTGCAAACTTTAGCCAGATCCATCGGAACCTTCCCATGACGTCCTCCATTCCTGGCAGTCCAAACTGACCACATTCCACACAAAATAGCCCCAGCATCAAAAGATGGGCAGAAAGACTGATCAATCAGATCAGTCACCCAAGTCACAGGATGCAGGTTTGGAAGTTTAATCTGGCAAAGCACCTTGAACGAAGACCAGAACAACTTGGCAAAAGTGCAGGTTACCAGAGCGTTCAAGACAATATCATCCGCCCCGCCACAGTCCAAACATGTTTTGTGAACTTCCATATGTCTTTTAAACAGGACTTCACGGACTGGCATGTACTCATGAAGGACACGCCACCAGAAAGCTCGAATTTTTGGGGGTACGGCATTTTCCATATCTTCTTCCATATCGGGTTCTCTTCACCAAAACACGGGCTAGCCACTGGATTTACTTGGTGATCCAAGATGTGACTGGTTGATGAGAGGCATCTGTAGGCAGACTTCACCGTGTACAAGCCATGGTTTTCCTCTCCCCAAGCCCAAAAATCTGAGTCAGCTCGGCCACAAGGGATCCTCTGGACAGCAATAGCATCGGGGATAATCAGATTTTCCCCCCAAAGCTTCCATGTTCCAGCCCCCACTATTAGCATTCATGAGTTCACTAACATACAGAGCCGAAGCACCATCCTTCCTGCAGATTGGCTTACCACTGTGAGAGTCCGGTATCCACCTATCATCCCAGATGGAAGTGGACATGCCATCACCGATGCGTTTAATTAACCCCAGCTCCAAAGCTCTTCGGCCTTTCAGAATTGCACGCCAGGTATGAGAGCAGTTCTTCTTCTTGGTAGCTGTCATAAAGTCACCACCATGATAGTATTTCCCTTTTAAGACACGAGCGCACAGGGAATCAGGCTTAGTGAGTAGCCGCCAACCCTGTTTCCCCAACATAGCAATATTGAATAGTTCCATGTCTCTAAAGCCCATCCCTCCCTTGTGTTTTGGTTGGGTCATTTCAGGCCACCTGCGCCAGTGCATTTTCCTGTTCTCATTGTCTCCACCCCACCAGAACCTTGAGATAGGAGCAGTAATATTTTTGCAGGTGGTCTTTGAGAGGGCAAAACAGCTCATGGAGTGGATAGGGATAGCTTGAGCAATGGACTTCACCAAGGTTTCTCTACCCACAGCACTGAGCTTTTTTGGACACCAACCTCCCACCAGATTTTTCGCACTGCTGCCCACCTTTTCAAACACTACAGTTGTGTTATTGCCAATAGCGGTGGGGAGGCCCAGGTATCTTTCTTCAAGAGGTTCCTTGTGAATTTCTAGCTTCTGCCTCACAGCCAATTTATCTTCAGGCTTAGTGTTCGGACTGAAGAAAATGGCACACTTAGCTTTGTTCACCAGCTGGCCCGAGCCTCTATGGTAGCAATCCAGGATATCAGGAATTCTGGTAGCCCCTCTCTCAGAAGCTTGGGTGAAGATGATGCAATCATTAGCAAACATGAGATGTGAGATCCATGGAGAATGCACGCCAACACGGATGCCTCTAGAGAGGAAAATGGGTCCCTTGAGGTTGAGCAGTTGAGAGAAGCCCTGACCACACCAAAGGAAGAGGTAAGGAGATATTGGGTCTCCCTGCCGCAGACCCCTAGAGGGGTAGAAAACCTCCGACAACTGACCATTGACCTTGACAGAGAAGCTGACAGTGGTTACACACTTCATAATAATCTCGATCCAGCTAGGAGCAAACCCTAGTTTCAACATAACTCTCTTCAGGTAGTCCCACTCGATGCGGTCATAGGCTTTGGCCATGTCCAGTTTGATTGCACAAGCCCCAGTCTTCCCCTTCTTTTGTTTCAGGTAGTGAATGCACTCATAAGCAGTGAGGACATTGTCGGTGATGATGTGAGGACCCCGGATTAGGTATCCGAGATACTCGTTATGTTTCCTACAACAATCCCATGATCAGTCTGTTGTTGCACATAACTCGAATTGGTATCACCCATAAATACCGAATAAATTTACTTACTTGATTGAAGCCATAACTTCATCAGGTACTCGCAGCGGAAATCACCAAATCAACGTGGAGCCCAAGTCACTTGCCAACCCTACAGGCAGCTGACTAGGAAGCGCCCTAGATTGCATTGGCGTTAGTGAAGTCTTCTTCTTCGAACTGTTCTTCTTCAAAATCCGGCTAAGACAATAGCCAGGGACGAAACCAATATGAGTACATTTGAATGTACTCGCAAACTACCCCCGAAATGAGCATGCACTACTCTTTTTATTGTTTAAATAAAAATTTGTTTGCTTTGAAAACTCTATATCCTTGTCGAAAAGGGAAGGATAGACTTTTGTTTGATAAAACTTTGTTTTGAAATCTCTATATCTTTACTGAAAAAGAAAGGAAGGCTTTTAGATCTTTTCCCATAAACCTGTCTTTGTAAGAAGTCTCTTTTAAAACTTTTTCCCGAAAACATATCTTTATTGGAGAAGATAAGAGGTCTTTTTAAAAATGTTTCCCCGAAATTCATCACCCGGTTTTATTTCCCCAAAACTCCTCCTTTTTCGACCATAACCCTTCATGGTCATTCGATCCCACAACCTCATGCCGGCCCGTTGGCATAGTTGCATAAAACGTTTTCACCTTTCAAATCACAAAACTCTTCACTTCTCGACCATAGCCCGTCATGGTCAAATCATTCTCCAGCAACCTCATACCAGCTCGTCGGTAGAGTTGCTGATACAACACATCTCCATTTTATTTTCAAGTCTCAAAACTTTGCAAAACTTGCACATTGTCTTAGGACAGCCTCCCAATTGTCCATATCCGAGGACTCGGCTATTCGAATAGTTTTAACCCTCTGCAGAGGTAGCACGCTTTTAGCCCACATCCATCCGGCAACTCATCGTGTCTCTGAATTCTCATTAATGAAAAATACAAATAACATATATCAAAATGAACAGAAAAATAAAATATATCTGTTTGTATAAAGCAAACACCTGTTTGACTAAAATTGAATCACCCTAACATTGAAACAACACTTTACTTATTAATTTAAATATTGGTTAATTCAATTAAATTGAACCCAATTGGTTTGCCTTGTGTGACTACCGTAGCAATTTGTAGAGTTTAATATTGTAAGGTGGTGATGTTTGATTGAGTAGTTTAGTGATTGCTTGTATTTGTTTGTTTATCGATTAGACGAGAACGTTGCTGGAATTATCGAGGAGGGGGAATTTGTTGAACCTGAAGATCAAGACCAAGGTCACTTTGCCGAGCAAGGCAAGCTATCCTCTGAGCTTGCATTTATATACATCTATTTTGGTTCACACGTTTTACTTATAAAGAGCAAAAGTGATTTATGTGGTGTTTGCCACAAAAGCTATGATTTTGAAACCCTTTTCCAAAATGTAAGTATATTATTTTGACACCCTATCTGGAGATATTAGCTGGAATTTCTTTTTCAAACTATAGGATGGGAAAAATATTGTTTACTCAAAACTCCTTTGGAAATACTTGTGTGGTTGTGGAATACCGAGATGTCGGTGTGGAAATGGAGAAATGGTGAATGGTGATGTTTATGAAAAATGCACATTGTGTCCTAGTACTATGACGACCAATCTTACCCTGTGCGACCACATTTACCATATATGGGAAAAGGCTTAGTCATGTAGTTTGCTCTTATTAGTATGGGATACCTCATCGACGGAGATGACTCCGTTATGCATGAGGGGATGGTCCGAGGACCTACCCCCTGACCCGGGTCCTCACACGAGTTGGTGGGGAGGATAGAAGGTTCCACCATAAATCGCCGGACAAAACTATGAGTCCTCACACTTAGGGTTTCTGACGGGAAACTGGACTGGGTGTCGATGGAAAGTGTCATATGGGAAGGATCCTATACTAGCATGAGCAAATAAGAGGCTATGGCCGGCGGCTTACTTCGCATACACCTGGTATGGCGAGACGTGGCAGACACGATGAGTTGCCGGATGGATGTGGGCTAAAAGCGTGCTACCTCTGCAGAGGGTTAAAACTATTCGAATAGCCGAGTCCTCGGATATGGACAATTGGGAGGCTGTCCTAAGACAATGTGCAAGTTTTGCAAAGTTTTGAGACTTGAAAATAAAATGGAGATGTGTTGTATCAGCAACTCTACCGACGGGCTGGTATGAGGTTGCTGGAGAATGATTTGACCATGACGGGCTATGGTCGAGAAGTGAAGAGTTTTGTGATTTGAAAGGTGAAAACGTTTTATGCAACTATGCCAACGGGCCGGCATGAGGTTGTGGGATCGAATGACCATGAAGGGTTATGGTCGAAAAAGGAGGAGTTTTGGGGAAATAAAACCGGGTGATGAATTTCGGGGAAACATTTTTAAAGAGACCTCTTATCTTCTCCAATAAAGATATGTTTTCGGGAAAAAGTTTTAAAAGAGACTTCTTACAAAGACAGGTTTATGGGAAAAGATCTAAAAGCCTTCCTTTCCTTTTCAGTAAAGATATAGAGATTTCAAAACAAAGTTTTATCAAACAAAAGTCTATCCTTCCCTTTTCGACAAGGATATAGAGTTTTCAAAGCAAACAAATTTTTATTTAAACAATAAAAAGAGTAGTGCATGCTCATTTCGCGGGTAGTTTGCGCGTACATTCAAATGTACTCATATTGGTTTCGTCCCTGGCTATTGTCTTAGCCAATTTTGAAGAAGAACAGTTCGAAGAAGAAGACTTCACTAACGCCAATGCAAACTAGGGCGCTTCCCTGTCAGCTGCCTGTAGGGTTGGCAAGTGACTTGGGCTCCACGTTGATTTGGTGATTTCCGCTTCGAGTACCTGATGAAGTTATGGCTTCAATCAAGTAAGTAAATTTATTCGGTATTTATGGGTGTTCTGTGATACCAATTCGAGTTATGTGCAACAACAGACTGATCATGGGATTGTTGCAGGAAACATAACGAGTATCTCGGATACCTAATCCGGGGTCCTCACAGACTTGGTATCAGAGCCGACCCTCGCGGCAACACGGGCGTGTGCGGGTCAGGGGCGGACATGTGGAGCATGTGCCGGCACTGGGCGCACAGACATGTACCAAGAGGGGAAGTTCCTGGACTGGGGGCTGACCGACGAGGGCGTCGGTCTTCTAAGGGGGAAGGATGTGAGATCCTGGCTTAGGGCTTAACAGGATTGATAGAATACTCATATCAACAAGTTGCAACTTCTTTTCCGGAAGCTCATCTGGAAAGAACTCCGAGGTTAAGCGTGCTTGGCCCGGAGCACTCCAAAGATGGGTGACCGACCGGGAAGTCTTTCCCGGGTGCGCATGAGTGAGGACAAAGTGCGTAGAAAAGACCGGTGTTGATCTGTGGGGCCAGTCTAGAGATCCTAGAGAGCTGCCAGGGGTGACAGGCCCGGCCCGGGGTGGCGGGGGTGTTACAGATGAGCCTCCCCGGAATAAAAGCACTCTGCTCCACAGAAATTATCTCATCAAGAATCTGTCTAAGTCTGTTAGCAAGAACTTTAGAGCAGATCTTATACAAAACATTGCATAAGGCAATGGGCCGAAACTGAGTCATGTCAAGTGGAAACTTGATTTTAGGGATCAGAACCAAGATGGTGTTGTTAATTTCAGGGGTCATAGGACCACCATCAAGGAACTGCATGACAGCACCACAAACCTCATCTTTAAGAAGAGTCCAGTGACGTTGAAAAAAGCCAGCCGTGAACCCATCTGGGCCCGGAGCTTTGTTGGGCTTCATCATGAACAACGCCTTTTCAATCTTCCCAGGGTCAAAAGGCTTGGTAAGAAAGTCATTCATCGATCCAGAAACCTTTGGTTGTACCCATCGAAGTATGTCATCCGGCTCAACATCATCTTGAGAGGAGAAAAGGTTGATGTAGAAGTTCTTTGCCAAAGCTTCCAGCTCAGATTGACCCTTGCACCATCTCCCATCATCGTCTTTCAGCGAGACGATCCTATTGTGCCTTGCTCTTTCTTTACATTTTGCATGAAAATAGTTCGTATTACGGTCTCCTTCAGTGAGCCACATGACACGGGAGCGTTGTCGCATCAAGATCTCCTCCCTTGCCATAAGCTCAGAGATCCTCTTCAACAGAGCATTTTCCTCTCTAGAAGGTCCAGAATGCCAATTCTGTTCATGGATGCGAGACAGTTGTTTCCTTGACTCCAGCAGCCCATTCTTCACTGAGCCAAAAACATCCCTCTCCTAAGAGCGCAGCGAGCTCTGCAGATGGGCTAGAGAGGAGCTGATGCCCAAAAGCCTGGGTCGCGTGACCACATGTTTTCGTAACGAAACGTCTTCCTACCCCTAGTATGGGGAGGGGCAACCTCCCTTTTAACATCCAACAGAAGAGCACAATGGTCAGATTCAGAGGTCTGAATGTGTGACACCGATGTGGCACCAAACCTGTCCAGAAACCTCTCATCAGCCAGTCCTCTGTCCAACCGAACCTTCACATTCTCAGCACCCCCCTGTTTGTTGTCCCGGGTATATGGGAGCCCGGAGAAACCCAGATCTTGGAGACTACAGTGATCAACCATATCACGAAAGCCAACCATCTGCCATTCCTCCCTCTCATGTCTGCCAAAATGTTCCTCTTGAAACAGGGCCTCGTTGAAGTCTCTGGCACACAGCCAAGGCAGGGCTGAGGTGCAGCGGAGAAAGTTCATAAGGTACCAAGATTCAGATCTTTTTTCCCTACGGGGTTCACCGTAGAACCCCGTGAACCTCCATTCTCTCCCACCAAGATCATCATTGCTAACAAAGACATCAATGTGCGACCGGTTCTTTGAGTTCAGACGCACAATGTTCCATGTTCTCCACATTAGCACAAGACCATTTCAAACCCAAACACCATTTCAAACTTTCCGATCTCATTGCCAGCATTTTTGTTTCTGACAAGAAGATCAACTCAGGCCGGTGGTGCTCCACTAACAAGCGGAGCTCATGAACTGCCTCGGGCTGCCCGCAGCCTCGGCAGTTCAGACATAGGATCCTCATTGGGTGTGGTGGGGCTGCACCACATTGGCAGCCTCCACCGGAGAAGAGTTGAATGAGAGCACCTCCACTTAGCGCGCGCATGGAAGCCACTGCTCACGCGCATGAAACAATGAGATGGGATCCTGGGAGGCGAAATTAGCAGGGCTATTAATTATCCACTAAGACGAATTGAGAGTAGTAGTAGGAGTAAAGAATTAATATACAGATTTGTTAACGGGGGACGTGGAGCAATTATTGTTTGCGGAACGTCCGCTTAACAAAGGCGGATGGCAGAGTTTTCGTCCGCTGCCTAAATTTGCTAAGTGCACACATGGTGGTGGTTAGTTGGTATCTGGACGGTGAGATGTGAATTGCTGGGCCGGATCCTGAGGCTGTAATAGGTCCGTTCTGCTCTGTGTACGTTAGCGGGGTGGTCGTAGGGATGAATATGTTTGCTTGTTTATTAGTAGTAGAGATATATAAGGAGAGGAAAGGTACGATAGTCTACGAGATCTGTACATATTAATTTGCACATTCCATAGATGAATGAGGCTACTTATGGGAGATAGCCCTGGTTTGGAATACGCACTATAACGCGAGATAGCCCCCCCCCCCCCCCCCCCCCCGACCCTCACACGAAAGAGCTCCACAATGTACTCCATCAAACCCATCGAATTTGATGATAATGCATATTCTCACCTATTTTGCTTCGTAACAACCATGGTTCAGCTACAGCTCGTGGGGCACGCCTTGAACTCCTTCCAGATGTAGATTCTTCTCCGGCAGTCATTGCTCGCGTTGATCAGGATTTGCATGGGGCGCACATGAGAATCACTAGAAAAAGGGTTCCCTTTGCAAATGGAACCCAACGGATCATCTCGTGGCGACAAGTGTCGCATCCTCCTTCATGTGGTACAACAGTTGTATGCATGTACGCCAAGTTGAATGCCCGTGCTTTGCCACGAGCCCACGACGTTTTAAATTTTCCTGCCGTGTTAACTTGAAGTGCACATAAATATTCATGTATGTTGAAAAGATAACAAGGTAGTAATTTAAAATGTTCAATTCTGTCAGCAATCTTTTTTGAAGACTAATTATCATCAAGAAAGCAACTCAAATGTAGTCCAGCTCGGATGCCCTCTTCTCTGACTCTCCCACATAGACGTAGACCTTCAAAATTGCTCGGATATGCTTCTTGGCCAGCATCTCTTTGATCGTCTATAGTTTGGATCTGAACACTCAGGTCACAAGATCTAGTTGGACCTGCAAGGTTTGGTCTGGAAGCAGCGCGTCTGCTGGTTTGGTCATCATCGCGAAGATGTCATGCTTGGCGTACGTTGTCGGGGTTTATGTGATGTCCACGTCCGCTCACTTGGGAATTCACGGTTGTCATCTGCATAATAAAGATAACAACATTCATTCT
This sequence comes from Poa pratensis, assembly GCA_947311845.1. NCBI lineage: Eukaryota > Viridiplantae > Streptophyta > Magnoliopsida > Poales > Poaceae > Poa > Poa pratensis. Next base: position 126,570,049 of record CAMZMU010000074.1, on the reverse strand, counting down.
CTACACATGGTTATATCAATTACACATATATTCCCTGACGGCAAGTATAAATCATTCATATAGTGTACCCTCTTACCCAAATTTGACAAGGATTGTGACTGAATGCAGTTTGATTGGAAGTGCTAAAAACAGAAATGGGTTTTAATTCATTTCAAGTATAACTTTAGAAATGTACAGTACAAACAAGTGACAATTGAAGAAGCTGACAGGGACAGGAGGAGAAAGCAACTAAACATGCAGCTTTTGTTTTAGGTGATAAATAAATAGCATTGGAAATAAACTTGTTTTAGGTAATAAATAATTATCATTGAAAAGAAATTTGAGCTATTTGTAGTTTTGTGTAAATTTCCATTTTTTTTAGCAACGAACTAATAGTATATGGTTCCTCACCCTACCTATGAAAAGATAGATTCAGATGCCATATTTATTTAATGAGCTTATGAGAGATAGATGTGCATATAAGTTTCATTTTACTATAAGGATATATCACAATAGGCAGGACATGGTATCACAAAAATTACTGCTAGACAGGATCGCTAATGGTAAGAGACCAAATCGACCTTCTAAATGATCTCATCAAGGCAACATTGTTCATGTTTTTGCAAAGAACATTGCTTGTCTCAGAACGGCACAATATCATCTATTTGTAAGAAGTTTCAGCCACAGACTAACCTTATAGTAGAGAATACAGTTCACCAGTTGCACCGACCCTTAAATACAGCAAGACCTGGCAAGTTGGTCTTCCTATTTTCCGACAAACAAAAGTATGAGAGTAATCAATTGACATAGGCCTTCCGGTTCTGTCTTTTTCCAAGGATGAGGGTGATCAGAGATGCTCATGCATCCAGGTATCATGGAAAAAAATGATTTCCAGTTATCTCAGACTCTCAGTTCCAGTTCCAAATGAAATCCAATATCAGATCATTGAGATTTAAATCAATGGGAGCATATAGTAAAGATATCCTAAATAAGATATTGCTAGGGAATTATAGGCAGCATTACATGTGCCACACCTTCATTGAAAACCTATTTACTCACCGGGGCACACTGAAAAATCATGATAAATCCAAGTGAATTTTTTTTGTCTATCATGCAGCACGGACACCATCTCTGCTTACATGTGTTACTGGAGAGTGGCAGCCTCCAAAGGACCTCACTTGTTCTTCGTTGCTTCATGGTCAAGGGTTTTCATTATGCCACCATCAATAAGCACCAGCAACTCGGATTTTTGTAAGATCCTCCAGAGATCTGAAGATTCCGGAAATGATGTGACCACCTTGGAGCTGCAGTAACCAAGTTCAAAAGATTATCAACACATGAATTTTAAAGTACCATAACACAGGATTGCCTTTTGTTTAAACTTTTATTTATCGCATGTTTCACAAATTTAATGAACTTTACAGAATTGACACATCGATTAGTACATTCAAGGTACCTGTATCTGTGAGCATAACTTGTACTTCCCTTCAAGAGCCGTTTTCCAGAGGACAGCAGCAAATGTCAGACACTCATGTAACTTTCTTGTGGTTATAGGCTGGAATGGTAGTTATCAAAGGCATGTTCAATATCATCAATCTTCAGGCATGTTGCATGCGAAGCTATTGCATCCTGAAGTATGTGTATCGTGTTAGAGATTCCTTTCAAAAATTTATCAATAATGACGACGCAAAATTATGTTCAATAATAACTATTGATAATCATCAATTGCCAATTTGCATCAAGAGTGGGAAAACCAAACAATCCTAAACACCGGTGAGTCTTCCATCTTCCGCATCATACGGACAGAACAAACACAGAGAGAAAGAGATATGAGGGCAGAGAGGAGATAGAAGAACGATTGAGGAGAGCACGGTTCAGCCACCGCCAGCCGGGGCTCTCAGGCAACGACCTCCCCGCCTGTTCAGGCTGTGCTAACTCATGCCTGTTCGTCCTCAGCCACACTCGCATGTACTGCATGCCCTTAGCTGCCGGCCTGCCGTTGCCACGCCGTTCGACCATGAGAAAAAACCAGGAGAGATGAGAGGACGACACGAGAGGACAGTGTAGAAATGGCATACCTCAGTCAGGCCGCCTTCACTGCCCTTCATCAGCCATTCATGGCCTCGCTAGGTCAAGCTACCAGTGAACCCCGATCCCCGATCGATCTAGCACTGCCACTGTTACACATAAAAACGATTTAGCCCTGTTCATGGCGTTATTTTCACTTAGGGAAGGAGAGCGAGAGTCGATAGAAGACGATCGCCGCAAAGAAGCTCACCGGCGCGACTGCACTCCCGGCGGCACTCGACGCAGCGGTTCGGGCGCGGTGTGAGGTGGAAACGCGGAGGATCTGGGGTGGAGGATTTTTCGCAGCGCAGTTTTCTTTCCAGGAGAGGGTCGTGCGTGTCCGTGGTACAACTGCCCACTTCTTCTTTTTTTTCCAGTGCGGTTTTTCCTTGCGTGGGATCAAGTGTGGGACGGCGCTGGTTTTTCTTTGGTGCGGTACTACAGTGCGGGATTGGGGGACGACGTACGACCATCACCACCATCTCAGCTTTAAAGAATAGTAAAGATTATGGGTGACACTCCCCCCCAACCTTTGCTTGCACAAGCCATGGCTAACCGAATCCTCGGGTGCCTTCCAACATTCACATACCATGGAGGAGTGTCTATTTGCAAATTAAGTTGCTTACTGATAAATCAGGGCAAAACATGTGAAGAGAATTATTGATGAAAGTTATAATTAATTGGGACTGGGCACCCCGTTGCCAGCTCTTTTTGCAAAATTATTGGATAAGCGGATGTATATGCCACTAGTCCATTGGTGAAAGTCTGAATGACAAGATTGAAAGATAAAACACCACATACTTCCTCATGAGCTATAAAACATTGACACAAATTGAGAAGTACTTTGAAGGTTTTAAAGGTAGCACATGAAAATTTACTTGAATGGTTCGAAATGCCATGCATAGGTATTTATGGTGGACACTTTGGAATAACTTGGTTTTCATGGTTTTGGAAGCACGAGCAGCATTCCCGCTCAGTACAAGTGAAGGCTAGCAATAGACTGGGAAGCGACAATCAAGAGAGCAATAACCGTCATAATCATGCTTGCGACAAAATGAAATTAATTGAGGCATAAAAGTGATACAAGAACTCTGAGTCAAAATAAATCATCAAGGCTTAATTGACTTTTGTTTTTCAGTCATATGCATGCATGAGCATGTGCCAAGTCAATTCGAATGAATTATTCAGAGGAGGATACCACAATGTCATACCCTTATGAATAGAACAATGCAAGCAAACATCAACATAACATGCTACCACTATTAATAAATTGGGACCGATCATGAGAGAACAAGAACTACTAAGCATCCACTAAATGACATATACCTCACATGAACCAACTAAGCATGCTCACATAGATGAGTATATGTACAAAAATGAAAACAAATAGAGTTCATACCAGCCTCTCACCCCAACTCGAGTTGTTGTAGATCATCCTTATTGCTTTTTCACTTGTGTTGCTTCGAATGATAAGAATGAAAACCAAGCTCCATCGGAGTCACGGATGGCTGTCCAACTCTGAAAACACTATACAAAACCAAAAAGAAACAACAAATATTTTTGGGTTTTCGAGTTTTTGAAACAAGAGCAAAAAGAAACAAACAATAAAGCAAAATATTTTTAGATTTTTGAATAACAAACCGAATTTTAAAACTAAGCAAACTAATACTGAAACTTAAAGAAACAAATGAAGAGAAACAACAGAAATATTTTTGGTCTTTTTGTGTTTTGGAATGCAGCAATAAAAGGTAAACAATTAAAAAGAAAAATATACAAAGTATCGACAAGATATGATATGTAAATGAGTGAGATGTCGATATACCTCCCCCCAAGCTTAGGCTTTTGGCCTAAGTGGAGGTCAATCCACTGTCCCCATGATGTGCCACTGTCGTAGCCTGACGACGCACCAGGATAAGTGACGGTGTAGTGATCACCAGGTGCCTCTTCCTCCTCCTGATGCTGCTGGTGAAAACCTCGCAGTCGAAGCTGCTCCTCCAATGCATCCTTGGAGTACGACCACGGCCTCCTGTGAATAGGAAACAAATCGGCCTGGGGCAAAGGGACCTCGGTTGCTCCCCGTTAGTATAAAACACTTTATAAACAATGTTCCCTATGCGAGAGCCTGGTGCAGCAAACTGATGCTATCATAGTAGCAAGATCAAGCCTAACAGGGGCTAGCACATCATCAGTAGGTGTCGCAGAAAGACCAAAACTAGCAGCAACACGCTTCGCAACAATCCCACCATAGATGGGTCCTTTAGCGGCTAAGCGGCGAGCAATAAGAGCACCAAGGTTGTATGCAGTGTTACCATTAAGTGCAGCAGCAAGAAAAGCAAGATGATAATTAGAAATGTTGCTGGTGTTCCCTACCAAGAATGCTAGTAGCAAGGTAGAAAACAAAATACTTGATGGCAGGGTATTGGATATTCCTTATCTTGCCGCGATGAGCGTCGCGGCTATCGTCATCGGTCACTGCTCGATAAAGTTCCACCAAGTCGCGGGTGTTTCCTTCAATCTTCTTCGCTGTACCTATAGGAGCAATATCTATGGCAGCACAAAAGTCATTCAAACTCATGGTAACAGGCATATCATAGATCTTAAATTTAACAACAGGTCCATAAGATGAGTTTGTGAATTTAAAACTCTCAACAAAAGTTTTGGTGAGCCAATAATGTTGGACACCCTCATCCTGCATATAAGTAGTTAAACCAACCCTCTGGATGAGAAACATGAAGTCATCAAGCAAACCTGCATTAGTTAGAAACTCAATGCATGGAAAGGATGAAGCATTTGGGATTTGATCATCCCCTCCATCTCCAATGTTTGGTGCAATGACATCTTCATCATAGGAGCGCCTAACTCGAGTGGATGCCCTCAAGGGTCTTCTTACCCTCTGAGAGTCACTCTCAAACACCTCTCCAAAGTTGTGGTTATGCATTTTCCTTTTCTGAAATTTTCAACACATATCATAAAAATTGATTTTGAAGCATACAAATGAGGGGAACTACTATATGGACTTGCTAGAGGACTAAACATGCATCAAAACTGATTATATCAACATAGAACAAGCATGCATACTCACTTAACAAGTCACCTACAGCAGCAAAATACTCAAGGTATACTTTACTAAACAAAATTCTACTTGGATACATGGAGGAGTCACATACCTGAGAGCAATTGCCCCAAATCTCAGCAGCTGAGATGGGCTGAACAAAGAGATCGAAATCGCGAGGAAGAACAGCAAAAACTCGGTGTGAGAGAGAAAAACGAGCTGAGTGATGCAAGAGGAAGAAGTGGTAGGTGGGGGAACTGTTGGAGGGCCAAGGGTGCCCCACCTCAGTGGCTGGCGCGGCCAAGGAGGCAGCCGCGCCACCATGTGGTTTGACCCCATGGTGGGTCCCCTTGGTCAGCACCAGGCACTCCCACGATGCTCTTTGAAAAATAGGACCAATGGTATAATTTTTACAGATTTTGAAAACTTTCAATTTGCACGAAATCTGGATATTTAAATTAATAAAACTTGGGCAGAAAAATTATTTTTAAAATTCAAAACAACTAAACTTTTGCAACCTAATTATCACTACAGGAGGTAAAACAAAGTTGAAGAAAGAAATGCTGTTTAGCTCTTTCATGTATGCAAATACATTTGATAACAAGGTTGATCAAGTCTTGGCACCAAATAAATTTACATGACACAAATGATTTAAACATCATGAAACACTCATGTTACCTTGTATTGTATTGATATGGATCCAATCATAATGTTTTGATATCCTTCTTGATGATCATATATAGGGCAATCAATACTTCCCACTTTGATAGTTTTAAAATTGGAGATGGTATTGACTCCATAAATCTTGTCAACTTTCTTGGGGAAATAAACAGTATGTTCTTTATCATTAACATTGAAAGTTACTTTTCCTTTATTGCAATCAATAACAGCACCTGCAGTATTTAGAAAAGGTCTTCCAAGAATAATAGACATATTATCATCTTCAGGCATTTCAAGAACAACAAAATCAGTCAAAATTAAACAATTGTTAGCCACTTGAACAGGGACATCCTCACAAATGCCAACAGGAACAGCAGTAGATTTATCAGCCATTTGCAAAGATATATCAGTAGGTATCAATTTATCAAGATAGAGTCTCTTATAAGAGAAAAAGGCATAACACTAACTCCTGCTCCCAAATCACATAAAGCAGTTCTAACATAATTATTCTTGATGGAGCAAGGGATGGTTGGTATACCTGGATCTCCAAGCTTCTTAGGAACCTTGCCATTGAAAGAATAATTAGCAAGCATAGTAGAAATTTCCTCATTAGGAATTTTCCTCTTGTTAGAAACAATATCTTTCATATACTTTGAGTAAGGAGGCAATTTAATAGCATCAGTCAAAGGAATTTGCAAGAACAAGGGTTTCATCCATTCACAAAATTTATTATAATGTTCTTCTTCCTTTGATTTTAGTTTCTTAGTTGGAAAAGGCATTTGCTTTTGAACCCAAGGTTCCCTTTCATTACCATGTTTCTTAGCAATGAAGTCTTCCTTAGTGTACTTTGTGTTTTTAGTATGCTTTTCAGGTTCCTTTTCACTAACTTCTTTATCAAGAGCATCATTTTTATCCTTATCACTATCAAGTTCATTACCACTTTCAGTTTCAGCATCAGAGATAGATATACTATTAGGATCATTAACAGTTTCAGAGGATTCTACAACATTTTTATGTTTCTTCTTCTTCTTTTTCTTAGAAGGAGAAACTGGATTTTCAGCTAGTTGAGAATCTTGTTCAATTCTTTTAGGATGTCCCTCAGGATATAAAGGATCCTGAGTATGAGCTCCACTTCTAGTGCTAACATAGACAGGTTTTAATTTTTCTTTAGAAGCATTGGCTAACATGTCTTGTTGCACTTTAGTGAGTTGATCAATTTGAGTTTGAACCATATGGAAATGTTTAATAAGCATCTTAACATCATTGGAGGTTCTCTCCACAATATCATGCAACTTACTAATAGCTTGAGAGTTTTCATGCAAATGATTCTCTACTCTCATATTAAAATTATCTTGCTTAATAACATAATTATCAAATTCATCTAAGCATTGATCAGGTGGTTTAGAGTAGGGAATATCTCCTTCATCGAACCTGTGGAGAGAGTGAACCTCAATTATGGATGGATGAGGAATTGGCTTACACAAATCTTCAATAGGTGGAAGGTTCTTCACATCTTCAGATTTAATACCCTTCTCAATGAGAGTCTTCTTGGCCTCCCTCATTGTTTCATCATTCAATTCAATCATACCTCCCCTCTTCTTTGATATTGGTGTCGGTGTAGGTGTGGGGGTCGGCGCAGGTAGAGTCCAATCATCATAATTCTGGCTGATTTTAGCCAATAATTCTTCAGCTTCTTCAGGGTTCTTTTCCTGAAAACACAACTAGCACAACTATCCAGATATGCTCTAGATTCAATAGTTAGTCCACTGTAAAATATATCAAGTAGATCATGCTTTTCCAAATCATGTCCAGGCCGAGCTCTGATAAGAGAGCAAAACCTTGTCCATGCCTCTGGAAGTTTCTCTTCATCTTCCTGGTCAAAGTTATAAATTCTCTGCAAAGCATCATGTTGAGCACTAGCAGGGAAATATTTCTGAAAGAAAACATTAAGCAAACCAGTAGGACTAGTAATAGAACCAGGAGACAAGTTGTTATACCAAGCTTTAGCATCATCTTTTAATGAGAAAGGAAAAATCTTAGCAACAAAATAGCTACGCTTCTTGATATCATCAGAAAATAAGCCACTCAAAGTAGAGAGCTCATTCATGTGCTCTACAGCACTTTCACTCTTAGTGCCACAAAAAGGAGTTTTCTCAACAATAGATATATGAGATAAATCAAGAGAAAAATCATAATCCTTATCTTTAATGTTTATAGGAGAAGTGGCAAACTTAGGATCAGGTGACAACTTGTATTTAACAGCATGTTGTGCAAGAAAATTTCTAATATTACTTGCACCAGTAGTAGCATTACATTTATCAATAAAATCATCATCAAGTTCCACATAAGTTTCATCAGGATCATCATCACAAGTATAATCCCTTAACTCAGGTGAATAAACAGGAGTAGTAGGACTTCCATTAGGTGTTCTAGTATTTTCAAGTTGTTTAGACCTAGCAATAGCAGCATCTAAAAGTGGACCTAATGAAATACTCTCATCAATCACAGTAGAAGCATCATCAATATTATCAGAGGCAATTTCAGATTCAGCAGTAGTACCAACACGTGAAGATTGTGGTGGTGTAACAAGTTGACTCAATACAGATGGTGAGTCAAGAGCAGCAGAGGTACTAAGTGTCGTACCTTTTCTTGTAGTGGATGGCAATACACGGACCCTCTCATCACGAGCTTTACCCATGATGAATAAATTTCAGCGAGCAATATAGATCACAAGTGAACTCACAAATAAAGCTATGCTCCCCGGCAACGGCGCCAGAAAATAGTCTTGATGACCCACAAGTATAGGGGATCGCAACAGTCTTCGAGGGAAGTAAAACCCAATTTATTGATTCGACACAAGGGGAGCCAAAGAATACTTGAGAGCCTTAACAGCGGAGTTGTCAATTCAGCTGCACCTGTGAATAGTCTTGCTCGACACAGATTATCAGTAGCAACAGTTTTATAGCAGTAGTAGCGGTGAAATAATAGCAGCAGTAAAATGACAGCAGTAGTGATTGCAGTAAACAGTAGGATTAAAACACTGTAGGCATAGGGATGGATGAACGGGCGCTGCATGGATAAGATAGCTCATATAATAATCAAGACATAGGCATTGCAGATAATAATGATAAAGCATCCAAGTACTAAGTAAACATAGGCATGTGTTCCGTATATAGTCGTACGTGCTCGCAATGAGAAACTTGTACAACATCTTCTGTCCTACCAGCCGGTGGCAGCCGGGCCTCAAGGGAATCTACTGGTAATTAAGGTACTCCTTTTAATAAAGTACCGGAGCAAAGCATTAACACGCCGTGAACACATGTGATCCTCACATCGCAGCCATTCCCCTCGGCTGTCCCAATTATTGTCACTTTGGGACCTCGGGTTCCGGACAACAATATGTGTATACAACTTGCAGGTATGATCAATAAACAGTGCATATCATTATGAAACAATAACATGTTCAGATCTGAAATCATGGCACTCGGGCCCTAGTGACAAGCATTAAGCTCAACAAGTTGCAACAACATCAATAAGTACTAACAACGGATACTAGGCACCATGCCCTAATGATCTTATAACTTATTACATGAACAATCTCATCCAATCCCTACCATCCCCCTCAGCCTACAGCAGGGAATTACTCACACATGGATGGGGGAAACATGGATGGTCGATGGAGAAGCGTCGGTGATGATGATGGCGATGATCTCCTCCAATTCCCCGTCCCGGCGGAGTGCCAGAACGGAGTTTCTGGTCCCCGAAATAGGTTTCGCGATGGCGGCGGCGTACGGTGATGTTTCTGGATGAAGTGGACGACCCCCTCGCGTTTTAGGTCAGAAGGGTTAAGTAGTCGAAAGGGGGCTCGGGGGGTGCCGAGTGCCCTCCCTGGCGGCGCGGTGGGCCCCTGGCCGCGCCGCCTGTGGTTTGGGCCACTCGTGGCCCATCTCACTCCCCTTCTGGCTCCGTGAGTCTTCTGGTAAAATAGGAGGTTTGCGATCTTTTCTGGTGTTTTTCCCGAAAGTTGACTTTCTGCACAAAAACAAGACACCAGGGCAATTCTGCTGAAAACAGCGTTAGTCCGCATTAGTTGTATTCAAAACACACAAGTTAGAGGTAAAACAATAGCAAAAGTGTTCGGGAAAGTAGATACGTTTTGGACGTATCAGCCCACACCCTGCGTCTCCTTCGAGTACTTCCTCTACGCTACGCAGCCTCGGGACCGGCCAGCCGGCAGAGGGTGTGTAACACGTTATCAGCACGTAGCTCTCCGCCGAGCCGTCGTCGAGGCTTCCTCAAGCAGGCTCCCTGCACCGATCGCGAAGGTATAACCACAATCTGACCGCGAAATGGATTCGTATCGCATTTTATTTTCAGTTTTGCGTCTATCGTAATCTTTAGATGTTACCTACGGTGTCGATTTCCCTCCCGAGAGTCGAGCTGACGAATACATCGCCGACCAATGTCGATACTCTCGGATTCAAGGGGGATTTGATGACGGCACTGTAGGGAGTCGGTACGGACGTGATCCAGATGATCACGGTACCGCCGCGTGATGCATGTAAATTGCATACATGAACTTTGCATTATTTTACTTATATTCCAATCATATTTGCATCATATAAGGGTTATATCAATGTTTTATAATGATTTTGGGAATATTTCATAGTTTTCCCATTTATTTGGAATAAACCCTGTTTTCCAGAAAACGTCTTTTTTAGTGTTTCAGACTTTCCGGGAGCTTCGGGACTCCAAAAAGGGCAAGGCCAAAGAGCACGGTTCAGAATTTTCGAGACGAACGCAATGGGTTTAAAATGAAGACGCGAAGCCCAGCCAGCTGGAAATGAGAGGGTCCCACGCGACCACTGTACCTGGGCGCGTGGGCCCACCTCTTTTGGGCCTCGGAGCTCCGCTGCCGTCGATCTTTGCTCCACCGACCTAGTCGTGACCTAAAAACGCCTATAAAAATAGTCCCCCGAGGAGTTTCGATGGGAGGCGGCGGAGAAATAGAAAACCACGAAACAGAGAGTAGAAGGCTGCCGCCGGAGAAGATCGGAGGGGGGAAACGCCGCCGGAATCACCTCCGGAGGGCTCCACCCCCCTTCGGCGTGTTCATCATCAACATCTACAGCAAGATCATCTCCATCTCCCCACTGTAAACTCTTGGCAAACATGATGTATGATGCAATATACTTTTCCCTTGATCTATTGTGTCTCTCCATCTATGTTTGAGAAGTGATTTGTTCATGGCAATAGTGAAATAGTTCGTTGATTGGTTGCATACAAGTTTTATTATCTTTTATGATTGTCTTGATGTACAATGTATGAGTGCACGCATATGTTGGGAAATGCATATAAGGTGATCACCGTAGTGTAATAGATTGAGTAGGACGGGTCGGAGTAGAGAGAAACCCTGGTCTGAGACTTGAAATTACTTTATGGGGGATATATATGGTGGACCCTAGAAATTAAGGCTATGGTGGGACAATTATGTCTTAATAATTCTTGTGCTGCACATTTATTTGGCCATGAGATCCATCATAAGAGTTGTGTAATTTGCTCATTTACTTGGCTACACCTATTTATGGCTCCCTCCTAGAAGAAACAATTAAGACTGAAACATGTGCTTCACTAATTATGACAACCACACGAATGAAATAACAATTGCCAGAACATTTGCTCCCTTGAGATATTTGCTACTTGAGATCTTTGCTACTTGCTACTTTGAGAAACTTGCTTGAGAAAACTGCTGAGAGAAACTTGCTCTAAGAAACTTGTTACTAGATAAACCCATTCCACATCACTTGCTTCCATTAGTTAGTTCCTTTCATATTCAAATTTATTGCTTTGCATAAAAGGCCATATAAGAGGGTTATAGGGCTTTAGAGAATAGATAGTTTACCTTCAGCTCCTCGTGGGTTCAACACTCTAATACTTATCGAATAGTGCTACAGTGATCCCCTGCTCTTGGGGGTTATCACCGCGGCGCACCGGCTGTGCGACGCGCCGTCTCGATTCCAGATGAACGGACGATGAAAATTGACATCCGAGAATTCTTTGTCAGCATAAAAGTCGTCGTTGGCTGCCGTAGAGCTACTCGTCGCATGTTGCCAAAGGTCGGCTGAGCCGCCAGGCAGCACGCCGAGCACACTATGTTGCGCCGTCGTCGCCTTTTTCGCGCGAAAGTCCAGACGGGTTATGTGAAGAGCAATCTCACAAAACATATCGACCCCAAATTCTTCTGTGCACATGAATTGCAAAAGTCGAACGAAGTGAGAATCTTGCATACTAAGTCGTGTGAAAATCTTGCTGATTTGTTCACTAAATCATTACCAGCATCTTCCTTTGAGAGATGTGTTCATGGAATGGGTATGATGAGACTTAGGGAGATGCAAGGTTCAGGGGGAGAATCTTCACAAACTCATCACTGAAACCTCGATCCCGATGATGGAGTACTTGACTTGAAAGTTAAGTGAGTTGTACTCTTTTTCCCTTTAGTGAGTTTTATGAAGTTTCTCACATAAGGTTTTTAATGAGGCAATTCGTGCAACATGAGGAGTCGTATACTATGCGCTCTTTCTCCATATTTTTCCCATTGGGTTTTCAGAGTTTTTGAGACATAGACAATACGGGATGTCGGACCAAGGGGGAGTGTTGGGAAACCGACGTACGAGTCACGTACGGGCCCACCCTTTCTTGGTGGGGGTTTTCCCTCTAGATTGGTCCTCAACACTAGCCCCTCTCCCTCTTATATATACCCCATGTATTGTATGGAGAGAGACACACAATTGATAATAAAGACTATTTGTGCCCATACTCTGCGTCTCCTTCGACTACTTCCTCTACGCTACGCAGCCTCGGAACCGCCAACCGGCAGAGGGTGCGTAACAGGCGTAACCAATTTTGATTTCGCCTGTTCCGTAGCTCACCATTCACCACGTGGCGCGCTCACGGCGCATCGTGACCTTTTCAGAGGGAAATCTTTTTATAGTGGCGCGGTTCCTAAATGCCGCCCGCGGGCGCCCCTGAATTCAGGGGCGCCTACACGATCCGCTCGCGAAGCATTTTTTTGGGCCGGCCCAATAGCACTTCTCAACATCTAAAAATCGGAATAATATCGATACGGCGGGATTCGAACTCAGTACCTCCTCGCGCGAGCACAGTGCACACGACCACTACGATAAGCTGATGTTTATGTTGGTTCCCAGTTCTGAGTTTTCGGGTTTTTTCTCTTTCTTTTTTGTTTTCCGTTTTATTCTTTATTTTTATGTTTTCTTTTTCTGTTTCCTTTTTATTTTCCGTTTTTCTTTTTCTTTTCCAGTTTTTGTTTTTATGTTTGTTTTATGTTTTCTTTTTCGGTTTTATTTTTTGTTTTTTGTTTTTCTGGTTCACTTGTTCCTTTTCCTTTTTATGTTTTAATTTTCACTTATTTTTGAAATTGGTTCATATTTTGGAAAATAATTATTTGAAAAAATGGTTCTGATTTTTCAAAAACGGTTCCGAACCGAAAATTTGGTTTCGGTTATTGAAAATGGTTACTTTTTTTAAAATGTTTCCGAACCGAAAAAATGGTTTCGGTTTTTGAAAATGGTTCCGATTAATCAAAAATGGTTCGGAATCGAAAAAATGTACCGAGTGAAAAAGGTACCAATTTTTCAAAAAAAAAAAGGTTCCGAACCAAAAAAAAATGTTCCGATTTTTTGAAAATGGTTATGATTTTTTTTAAATGGTTCCGAACTGAAATAATGGTTACTTCTTTAGAATATTATGGTTCCGAACCGAAAAATGGTTCCGAATTTTAAAATGGTTCCGAACCGAAAAAATAGTTTTGATTTTTCCAAAAATGGATCTGGATCGAAAAATATGGTTCCATTTTGAAAATGGCTCCAAATTAAGAAATGACTCCGAATTTAAAATGGTTCAAATTTAAACGGTTCCAAATTTAAAAATGGTTTCGAATTTAAAATGGATCAAAACTAAAAAATGGTTCCATTTTAAAATGGTTCCAAATTTTAAAATGGTACATTTTCCAAATGGTTCCAAATTTGGAAATGTTTCCATTTTGAATATGGTTCCAAATTTAAAAATGGTTCCAAATAAAAAAATGGTTCCATTTGGAAAAAGGTTCCAAATTAAAAAATGGTTCCCTTTTTAAATGGTACCGAATCAAAAAAATGGTTCCGATTTTTGAAAATTTATTCATTTTTAAAAATGGTTCCAAATTAAAAAATGGTTCCGAATTTAAATTGGTTCCGAATTTAAAAATCGGTACATTTTTGAAAATGGTTCCATATTAAAAATTGGGAACCATTTTTAAACTTTTTTTTTAAACGGTTCCATTTTTCAAAGAAACAAAAACAAAAAAGGAAACAAAAACAGAAATAGAAACAAAAAAGAAATAAAACAAAAAGAAACGAAAAAGAAAACCGAAAACATTTTGAAAAGAAACAAAAAAGATAAACGAAAACATTTTGAAAAGAAACGAAAATAAAACGAAGCAGGGAATTCTTGGGCCGGCCCATGAAGGAAACCCTGTAGGCGCCCCCGAATTCCGGGGCGCCTACAGGCGGCATAAAGGGGCGCCCTTATAGTGGTACCCGGCGCACGTCGAACAGAGCAGTCCCCATGCATCTCGGCCCGCGACTTCTTCAACGTCTCCTCGCACTGGGCTACGCGAACTGGTACTGGGCTGCACCAGGAGGCCCGTTCGCGTCTACCATGGACGCACGCGTCGCCTTCCGTAGCCCATGCTTCACGCATTTACGCACAGGTCTCCCGTTTCTTAGCACATTCTGCTGCTTCCTGGTTAATAATTAATTAAGTTTTCGTGTCGTGCACCTTCTGCACCTTCTACTGCTTCGCTCAAAAGCAGAATACATTCGAACGATTTTAAAATAACGTGTACACGAAAATTATGCGTGTTCACGAGTAAGTTCCATTCTTGTACTCAATTTGGAGTTTCATAGGCTGTAACTTCTCAATTTTGAATCGATGTTTAGAGATAAATGTTATCAAATTTGTCGCACTCAGTTTGACCATTTAAAATATTCTTGGACGAGGAGGTTAATCTCAACGTCCCTCATAAATTTGGTGTTATAATTTGTCATTTCGACGATCATATATGAGATAATTTTTTCGTTTCGACGATCATATGTGAGATAATTTTTTACTATATATGTTTGAACGTGTTTACACTCCTCACTATACACGTCTTCTCCAATCTATCTAACCGCCGCTCGCCGTGGTTAACTCTTACTCTGCCAAGCCATTTTAATCACTCCATTTATTTGAAAAGAACAAATGATTCAAACCTTCTCAATTTGTTTTATAAAAATACTTTTTGGAAAGACTATCAAAATATAATATTTTGGCCCTAATATTAACATCTAATAAAATCAAAATATTTTTAATATTTACTAGGGTTTCTTTAAACCCCTTTATGTCACTTTATAAAATATAACCCAGGTTTTATTTGAAAAACCCCAATCTTGTGATGAAAAAATGCAGAAAATACATGATGATGACGAATATATGCAAGCTTGCAATATTTTAAATATTTGGATCTTACAAGTGGTGGAGCCACGCGAGAGCCAGGGGGCCGTTGCCCCCTCCCCCCTCCTATGCAAGGTTTTAGAAATTCATTATATTTTTGTGTAAACCGATTTCGTCGCTCCACCTGAGAAGATATTTTTGTAATTTGCTTTGACCCAGTCGTTCCTTCCCTTCCCATTAGTACTCTGCGGCAGTAAATAGACGTAAGCAAGGAACGGAAAATTTTCCCTGCCAGACGACATGCAAATCTTTTATCCTGAAAGGTGAGTGAGCCCAGCGCCCAACACATTGCATAAGAATGACCAAAGGACGAACAATGATTGTATCCTGAAACAATTTTCTTCTTCGTTTGGTTCAGACTATGCCTACACATACCAACTCAATACTCGGTAAGTTGAGTATTAACCACTCCATATTCACCACTACTCCGTCGGTCCAGAGTAAATCTGGTTGCCCCGTATTAACAACTCCAAAATAGTTGGAGAGAATTGTGACTTGGAACTAGTCCAGGGAGTTTGTTTTCTAAATGTTTCAAAACTTGCATTTTTGAAGATTAAAAATGCGGAATGTTGATAATGATATTATCTACAATTATGCAAATAAATGCTAATTTGAAATTCGTTATATTTTAGGATGATTAAAATGACAAATCGGTAGATTTTGTCAGTAAAAAGTACACTTTTTTAATAACTTTAATTTTTTCACTTCTATAGCCTAGAATAGTACAAATGTTATTTTGAGATTTTGCACCTTGGTAGAGTTTGATATTATCTATGAATATATTTGTTTTGATTTTTGAAACTTAAAAAATGCCGATTTTGTTTTTGAAAAAAAAAAGGGGCTACATTTGCACTTTCCGCCATTTTATTGATGCCCTTCCATAGTCAACACGTAAATGAGATGTTATTATCGTGTGGTTTTCACGCATATGCCATCACATAAATAAGACTCTAGGTACGCCATATCAGCATTATGATCATACCACGGACAGTTCAGACTTACTCGCGAGTACGTAGCTCGAATAGCCATGCATTCGTCTCAGTGTGTTGAGTTTCAGCCATCGGGGGTATTGGCCATTCTTCCCGCATTGCATACACTATACACTACTATAATAAAGTACTAAAGGAGGAAGGATTCCAATTATCTCCATTTTTTGCCTATATTCAGCCTCTCTTTGCTTGACACGTGTGCACGTTGGTGTAGCGTGGCTTCCTCTGATTGGTTAGAGCCTTTTTTGGACCGCATGGCCTGGAGCATCTATACCATAGTCGAAGTCAGCGTTGGGAGTGCAGCAGGCGGCGCCGCTCTGCTGGCTGGCTGTGCCGCGGCTGTGCTTGCGTGCCGCCTCCGCCTTTTTTAGTTCAAGCCGAAGTGCTTCAGTCTCTTTCTTAACACTTCCAAGACTGTCAAAAATTTAGGTATGGCGAGTCAAAGACATAAACCATTGTTTAATAAGGGTAATGTGGGAGGGGGGCCATTGCCCCCCTCCCCGCGGAAAAATGTAAGAATCATTTAACAAAAACTAGCAACGAGATGGAAAGTGCCTCTAGTCCTTCTATCGCTCATAAGACAGAGATGGCATGCGTGCGGATGCCACCTCCACTGAGAATTCACATCCCTAATATAGGAGTAAGGAGCAACATCCTCCTTGGCACGATGCTTCTCTCAATGAATCTCCTTAACCTACGTTGTTTTCCGATCATAGCTATGCATAAAACGATTACCACGCCACCATGGTGAAGGCCTCCATCCCGGAGCATTTCTGAATACATCGAATTTGAACCAAACGTTTATCTCTTCAATGCCATGTAGTCTCTACTCTCTACCTCTCTACGATGCCAGCATGCCAACATTGGAAGGCAGAGTAGGTTGAGAAGATCCTAGATAAAGTTTGGCATGAAGATTTACCCCATTTGCTCAATTTCTTGAGATGCTAGACTTTTCTAGAGGATAGAGGGGTCCTTGATCTACTCTCTTGATTTTTCTTGAATTCTGTAAGCAATATATATTTGTAATGCAACATTTGTCAAGTTTCAAATCTGGCCATTTTTCTTGTGATTTAGTTTGAAAATTTAAAGTTGAACAAGTGCAGTTTTTTGAATCAAGTTATAAACACGAAAAATACACCTTTGATGTTTCTGCAAACAAATAAGTGAAAATCAATTGTAGAAAATGATGGATTACATATTTCGACCCTCCATATATAGATAAACACATTTATGAAAATACCTTTAATAATTTAGTTTTCGTGTCAAATGAGACAATATTATATAGGTCTGGTTTCTGATTTTTAATGGTTTATGTTTGAAAAAATAAGCTCAATGTAGCTATAATATAGTTTTGGGTTTTAAAAAGGGTATAATCAAAGTTTATTTGATCTTAGTATTCTAGAGTCGCACAATTGTTTTTGTAAGTTTAAGCCTTAAGCAACACAATCAAAAATGAAAATAGAGGTAAAAGAAGTCAATAACACAAAACAAGTTAATAAATTGTAGGTTCCCAAATTTCACTTGTTTAACTCGAGCACCATTTGTTTTGCGAAAAGAGCACCTTTGAAGCCAAATATCTAGGGCTGCCCACTCCAAATGGCCGTATGTCAAAGGATAAATTCCAAAGTCTACAAACCAGTTTGGCCAAGAAATTAGTTGAATGGGATGATAACGTGTAAAGGAGCTCGCGCTCGGCCTGGTTTGGGACTTGTTCCATTTGTCCCCACAGATGAAGCATAAGCCCTTCCATTTGTGGTAAACCATGCGATTATCAAGCTAACTGTCACTGGAAGCATCAGGTTTGAACAATTCATCAGACTTCTGGGAGTCATTTGGCTTGAACTGTTTACCTTGTTGTGACTGCAGTAACGAGAAGACCGAGGAGAAATTTCTCTTGGTTCATGACGAGAATAAGGGTCGACGTCGATGAATTCCCTGCTCCTCCGCCTCCAACATGGCGAGAGCATCTCACATTCTCACTAGATAAGCCACCGATGAAAAAAATTGTCTCAATTCCTCAAAAAACATCAATGCACTCCGCTACTGCATGGGTCTGACAAATTCCCAACAAATTTGTCTTTCGAGCCAAGAGTGTTTGTTCTTATCCCAACAAGCTTAAATAGTAACTTCTAGTTCCCCCGGTTATAAATCCTCACTTTTCACCCGACTGTGAGCCGCTATCCCCTGAAAATTCAGAGTAGCGAACCTGGCTTTAAAAAAATTCTGAATATCATACCTCGCATTGCCTAACCCAGAATTTTGGATCAGTTAACTTGTCTCTTCCTTGTGAGTTCAGTTATGTCCTTGGATGGGTATGCGTTCTTGTGTGGTTCGGTCGCCAATAGAGAGACTTAGAATCGATGCTTGGATCGATGCTGCTGGCCAGCCCTGTGTTTTTGTGACCATCAGGACCAAAGCCGCCCGTTACAGGCAATGGTTTTGTTCAGAGATTTGGTTGGTCCTCTCCTTTCTCTCCTGAACTACTTCACATCGTTAGAGCCTGAATAATAGTACACCACGACTTCCATAGCCTACAATCTATTGCCTAGCACAGCTACGCTATAGCTGATGCCCAATTACCTATCCTAGTTATTAGATAGTAAAGATTTCTGTAACAACGTGACATCACTAAATTGGCTTTCAAATCTAGTATCATGTTTCCATCGAATTCATCCTCATAATTTACAATTTTACATCATGGTAGTACAAAAGACCAGTTGTGCACACTTCATTGCATGCACGTTCTCCAAAACACCTTTAGCGGTTTATGTGGGCATTGTTGTTCATAGGGTCGACGAGGTGGTCGGCGAGGTTCTCAAGGGGACCCTTGTTGGTGACGCTGGCATGCACGAAGAAGCCGAACCTGGAGAACATGGCGGGGCGGCCATTCTTGAGCTCCTTAACCTTGAGCTCCGCAAAGGCCTCCGAGTCGTCAGCCAAGCCGAGTGGGTCGAAGCTGCCGCCGGGTATATATAGTGGTTTGAGTGGATGATATCTCTATTCCTATGGAATGCAAAAGTGCAAAACCACTGAAATTGACAAAGGAAGAGCCTTTGGCTGCACTATAGGAATAGTACAGGAATCCATGCATTAAAATAAAAATACTTTTGAGTTTGGGGATTTGGGGTGTTCAAACATCAATCGAAATAGTACAAGAAGTGACATGCGCTGTTTTTGCTGACACGGAATGAACCAGCGTTGCATGTTTTGGCGCGAAGGTGCAACCGAGAACACTTCGTTCCCGCCAGGATTTTTTCCTAGAGAGACATCTTTTCTAAAATCCTTTGGAATCAGAACCTTACGATATTTGTTAGTTTTTTTTTGTTTCGGGGGTACTTTTGCTTAGGCAAATGATAATGTACATAACCATTCTATATCTATCTAATCGGATGGCAGATACAATTGCCTTTAAATTAATAAAAGAACCTTAGGAACGTAATCTTCGGGAGATTCAAGGTCTCAATCCTTTGATCCAAACATGTTCAAGAAAAAAATCCCCTACCAAACCATCGTTTTCATCAAGCTCGTGAATTCCGGCCATGGCGCCGCCGCGCGTATCGCCCACCGGAGCAGCTCCGGCCGGCCGCGCCGCCCGTTTTAGGTCAATTGGATCTGGGCCGTCCGATCCAATTTATTTTTTTGACAGAGATACCGTAGGGAAAAATCCCTACGGTGTAATTTTATATATGAAGGTGGTGAAAAACCAGAGGTTTTTCACTACAAAGTGATTACAACTCTCTGCCAAAAAATTCAGGGCGGTTGAAAAACAAAATTACAAGAGCACACACCCACCGAGAACTAAACTAGGATAAGATATCAAGAACCCACTGGAGAAGCGTGGGCACCAAAGAGGGCTTAACCCTGTATTGATGAAGCATGACATCATGTTGGAATAGCACCTTCCATCTTGACATCGAGGGCTGGAGGTCCTTGAAGATCAGATCATTGCGGGCTCTCCAAATATTCCAAAAGGCGCAAACTAAAACCTCCATGAAACATGGGCCTTGGAACAAGGTTTTAGCGGTGGCAATGCGGCTAGAGATAGGCCGTGTTACATCCCACTGAATCCCAACGAAGCTCCAGCAGGTGGCCGCAAAATCACATTCAAAAAATAGATGATCTCTTGTTTCAGTCAAACGTCTAGAGCATAACACACACTCAGGGCCACCATCATAGTTCCAGTGCTTACGTGACATCAAGTCTTTTGTGTTTAACCTGTCCTTCTGGATAAGCCAAGCGAACACCCTAAGTTTGGGTAGTAGTTTTGATTCCCAGATCGCTTGGAGAGACACATCACACTCAAGGTTGGAGAACATGAAGTTATAGAACTTTGCTGACGTGTACGTTGAGTTCCCCCACGGAAAAATCTTGACATCTGGACTGTCAGGAACCAAAGTATGGGCAGCAACGATGTGGTTAACCTGCTCCAGTTCCTCAAAGGCCTGCGGAGACAGAGGCAGGGCAAACCTAGAAGACAGATCCCCCATCCGTGCCAAATCCAAGACAGAGGCATCCTCGTTCAGAGCGAAGGAGTACAGCCTGGGAAAACGATCACACATCAATTGCTGGTCATGCCAAAAATCTTTCCAGAAGAGAGTTGTCTGTCCACTGGCCACTACTGAATTTGTGATGCTACGATATATATGGATCAGCTTGAAAATGTCCCGCCACCAGAAAGAGCCACGAGGGGATTGTGCCTGTGGGGGAGAGGATGGATCATACGAGGACCAGACCAAGTTAACCCACGGATGTTCTGCTTGGTGAAAAATTTATGGAGCTGTTTGAGGAGCAGTACAGAGTTCTGTAGTTCCATATTAAGAACACCCAAGCCTCCGTGATTCTTTGGGCGGCAAACCAGCGACCAGGATGCTAGCGAGTGGACAGAGTTGGAGTCATCTTCTTTGGCCCAAAGCGCATGGCGACGAACACGATCAGAAAGCTTGATAATCCCCTTGTGAATCTTAAGAGAGCACAGGAAGTGGATCGGGAGAGCCGAGAGAACTGAGTTAATGAAGGTAAGTCTGCTCCCATAATCCAAGAACCTCACACTGGCATTCAGACGCCGCTCTACCTGGTCCACGACTGGGGACAGGTCTTGCATGGATGGCCTGGTAGAACCCAGAGGTAGCCCCAGGTACGTAAAGGGGAGCGAGCCGGTTGTACACCCAAAGATATTAGCCAGAGCTGCCAGCCTATCAGCAGTAATATTAATCGGCATCAGGCAAGATTTAGAGTAATTAACATGCAGTCCAGTGGCAAGAGAAAAGGAGTGGAGCAAGTCTTTGAGGGCCAAGAGCTGTTGGGGGCAGGCTTCCAAGATGAGTAGCGTGTCGTCGCGTACTGGGCGATCGGAAAGTCAGTACCAGGTATCAGCAGAGGGGGGCGTAACGTGCCAGCAGCGACCAAGTGGTTAACCATAGATTGCAGGAGATCAGCCCCAGCCACAAACAGCACCGGGAAAAAGGGTCTCCTTGACGGACACCACGCTTGCAGGGGAATTTCTTGCCAGGGACACCATTAAGAAGAACCGACGAGGTACCAGAGGAGAAGATGCAGCGTACCCAGTGAAACCATCGCTCATCAAAGCCCCAGCATCGAAGAATCTTGATGATCGCCTCGTGCTCAATCATGTCAAACGCTTTAGCAAAATCTAATTTCAGTATGACTGCCTCCTTGCGTGATTGCTTGCACTGGTGGATATATTCATAAGCCCAGCCGATGCAATCCTAGATAGTGCGAGTTTTTAGGAATCCATATTGATTAATATGAACTAGCTCCAGGATTTTGCTCTGAAGTCGATTTGCTAGCAGTTTCGTGAGGAGCTTGAGGCCCGAGTTCAGAAGGGAGATAGGCCGGAAATCGTTAGGACCAAGAGGGGACTGGACTTTTGGAATGAGAGTGATATACTCATCATTGATGCTCTGTAGATTAACCGACTTGGCCCAGAACTCATCACACAATCGATAGAAATCGAATTTTATAATTGGCCAGCAAACTTTCAGAAACAGCCCGGAGAAGCCATCCGGCCCAGGGGCCTTGTCATTGGGGCAGTCCGCCACAACAGAGTCAATTTTAGTATGAGAAAAAGGAGCAGACAAAGCCTCAAGACCATTGATACGCTGAATATAAGAGGAGAAATCAAACAAGGGGTCAATAGGAACAGATACCCCTAGGCGATCTCTGAAAGCAGTCTAGAGAATGCCGGCCTTTTCATCGTGATCAGTAGCAGAAGAACCATCCCGCCGCTCAAGAGAAGCAATGCAATTGTGTCTGTACCTGATAGTGGCCATAGAATGAAAAAAATTCGTATTCTCTCCCCCAAATTTGGCCCAGCGAACTATGCACTGTTTTTTTTCCAGTAGTCCTGCTTACACTCAAGCAAGAACAGAAGTTTACGCTTTACTATATTACGAAAGTTCCATTCAGAGATGTGTAACGGCCGCAGTTCTTCAAACTCGTCCAGGCGAAGGATGATCGTATTGCAATTATCAATCAGATGAGAAATTACAGAAATACTCGTGCTCCAATTGCGAAGGGCTTTACGTAGCAGCTTGAGCTTGGCCGAGATACATCTGGCAGCATCTCCAGGACAGTGGATGGCCCAAATCCGTTGTACTACCTCAAGAAAGCCAGGCAGTTTTACCCAGTGGTTTTCAAATCGAAAAACAGCCGCTTTAGGGATGCTAGTGCCAATTGACACAACACATGGAGTATGGTCAGAGGTAGGGCGAGCAAGGGTTCTGACAGTAGTGTTAGGGAATTTCAAAGTCCAAGACGGTGAAGTAAAAAACCAGTCCAGTTGGACAAGGAGGGGATCCACCTGCATGTTGCTGCAAGTGAAGCAACGACCCTTAATAGGAAGCTCAATTAGCCCCATGTTTGCATTAAATGTGGCAATATCCTCCATGTTTGCACCCGGACGATTACGACTGTCGGAGTATCGATAGAAGTTAAAATCACCCAGCGGAATCCAGAGGGTGTCGTCAGCGATATCTAAGTGAAAAAGCCAAGCCACAAAGTTTTCCCGCTCAATACCTTCACATGGCCCATATACATTCACCAGAATGAAAGATTCGGCCGAGCTCGTGGAGGTGAAAGAAATCGCAATAGCAAAGCTCTCCTGGAGAATAATTTGGCCCGCGAAGCGATTGCTGGCCTAGATCACAAGCAGCCCGCCAGAGGCCCCGTCAGACGGGATAAAGGCAAATTGATCGAAGCGTTTTGGCGCGAAAGATTTAATGAATTTGCTATCGAATTCTGCACGCTTTGTTTCCTGAAAACACAAGATAGAGGCTGAGCTTTCTTCAATTTTATCGCGTACTAATGGCCATTTGTCAGGGCTATTGATCCCTCTGATATTCCAGCAGAGGATGTGCCAAATAAGACGCAAACGATTTAACTGAGACATAGTTCAATTCAGACGAAGCGCAACGGGGTTCAGACGTAGTTCAGACGCACCAAGCACAGAAGAAGTTCGGCAAAGAGAAGGACGAAGGCAGCTAATCAGCGTGGCTTTTCATGAGATGCTCCTCTGACAGCTCGTCCGGGTCAATGTGGCAATCTTCAATACCGATCTTCCGCATCTCTTCGATCCAATTTAGACGCTCCAGATTAGATCCATCCAGCGAAGCGGTACCAGCCAATGAAGAACACGTCATGCCGAGTCAGCACCGCGTCAATGCCCAGTCAGCAGAAGCCAACCAATCAGAAGCAGACACGTGGCCAAGGCTTTTCTGGATTTTCCCGAATTAGATTTAATCGGCAGTTTTGCAGAAAGACCCCTACATCTTAGTTTTATCATAACTTTTTATTGGCCTGGCCAAATTTTACAAACATTATATTTTTGGAAAGCTTATGACACGTAGAAACTTTTGGCTTAGTTATTTTTATGTTTTGACAAACTTATTTTGGTTCAATTTTAAAAATGGTTGTTTAAGTAAAATTGACTTAACTTGATTTTAAAATTTGATTCTGGAGTAAATCCAATTGGTATATTTTTGTTTAGTTAATATTTGGCCGTAGGAATACTCTACTAATTTTTGTAAAAGTATTTTCTATGATTTTTGTAATTAATATTGATTAAATGCTTTTTAGGTGTTATTTTAATGATAAAAATTGATTAAAATTATTTTTCTTCATATATTCGACTAATAAAATGACTTAGTCATATTCTGATCACTTTAGTTACAAAAGGTACTTAGAAATATTTTTCCTCTCCAAACAAAGTAATTTTTCTTCCTTAGAAAATATTTGATAATTATTTTGACAACACTATTCTTCTCCTTAGAAAAATTTGCATCTTGAAAACTTAGTTGTGTTATTTAGATAAGTGTTGGTCCTGAGAAAATCAATCAACTATTGTTTTAAAGAATTTTTCCTTAGAAAAATACCAACATCTTATTTTGTTTACCTTTCCTTACAAATTATTTTGACTTATTGTCAGATCTTTGGTCCTTAGCTAATTTTGGACCATCTTACTTGCTTGCATTCCTTAGAGTAATTTTCATGACATGGCATGCATATCTTGTCCTTAATTTTTTTTTAGATGATGCATGTTAGTCCTTTAACCCTCCTAGTCAAAAACCACTAAGTTAGAAATTAGTGGAAACAATGAAGGACCAATGAATATTGCATTGTTATCCTTGGAGAATTCAACATGAAGTTAGAGGACCAATGAAGGACTTAGCCAAGAAAAACAAACTCCAGAAGCATCTCCAAGAAGTCAAGGTACTTAGAAGAAAATCAAGGGGAAGTTCACGAAGACCAACCATCTACATTTTTCTAAGTCTTTATTCCTTTCTTTCTTTTCTTCCTTCTTCTCTTAGACTTCATGGTAACTAAGCTATATTCAAGACCAACCTGGATGCTGCCAACACCATCAAGTCATCAGAACCATCAAGTCTACAAATTGCAATGAAGTCGTCACATCAAGGAGAAAGTTACAAGGACGCAAGGAGAAGATTCTTGGAAGACCAACTACATCTTTCTTCTATCTTTTCCTCCTTCCTAATTTTGTCCTTTACTTTGGACTTAAAACCAAGCCCTTAGTAGTTATGACTAAGTCCTTAGTGTTTATTCCCTTTAGGGAATTGTTTAGTATTCTTTTAACTTAGAATTTTTGTGTGTAAAGTGCACTTTGTCTCATGCATGACTTAACCAAATTTGATATCTAGAAAATTGTTGACTTGTGTTTTGTTGCATCTCATGCATGTCATATTTTTCTAAGTGTTGCATTTATGATTGTATGTTTATTTGTGACTTGTTTGAATTGTTAGAAATTCCGGAGAGAAACGAAGGCTTTTGCAGCTGCTACTCCTGCTCTCCCAGTTGCCAAGGCAAGTGGCACACCCTCATGAATTTACTAAGTATTTTCTATGCATGACTTAGTGTATTTCTTTATATGCATGTGTTGGATAGTATTGCTATGCTAAAACTACTATCTCCCTTTTACTAGTTGTGTCTAGAATCCTATTGATGACTTAGTAGACATATTGATGCTATGCAAAAAGTGTTTATTGAAAAGCTTAATTCTACTAAGTTAACTTACCACCTGGGTGGATTGGTTTTGAATGGTTTTTGTTGAGTGTTGTCCCTTAGGGGTGACCTCTAAGGGATAGTCACTTGTGGTTGCCACCCAGGGTATTAAAGGGATCAATGTTTTCTCTAAGTGAAGTTGCTTCCCGTGCAACCATTAGTCATATGGGCTCTGGCTAGATGGATTAAGTTGCGTGGACTCCTCCCGGCTTGACAAGCAGATGTAGAGGATGTAGGTGGAACGGGTCAAGCTGGTATGGGATGAGGGAAATGCTTCTGAAAAGTCTCGTCTCAACTCTCTCCTTTTCCTTAGCACAATTTGAGTGCTTGAGGATAGTTTGGATTTGTTGGGTCTAATGGTGAAAGTGCACAACCTCTGCAGAGTTAAAACTAAGTACTTAGCCGTGTCCCCGGTTACGGACAATTTGAGTAGCTGATCAAGGAAGACAACGGAGGCTCCCAACATATCAATTTTTTAAGTTAAAATTTCAAATTTTGAACAAAGGTAGACAAGAGGATAGTTTTCATGCCATACCTGTTTTGACAAGAGAAAAGTGTTTTATAAAGAGATAGGAAAAATTGGCTTTATGCAAATTAGCCTTGAACTCCACCAGCCAAATATGCATATAGGCTATAGAGTTATTCCATTAAGTGTCCACATAGTGTCACTTGGCAGATCCATTTTTAATGGTATCTGACCCACTCTGTTGCAAAATTTTATTTGTTGCAGATTGTTCTGACGACGAGTGAGTTTCGTTAAGAGTCTCGAGTCTGCAACCAACATGTTTTTCGCCTGTGGCACATGCTACGGATGAGGACTCCATGAAGATTATTATTTCCGCTGCTTTACTCTTTCAAAGCTAGCTTCGTGCTATGCAATTTGTAAAGGATATTTTCCTAAGTATTGGATCCACGTGTAATAATTGATACAATGTTGTGATATTTCATCTTACACTGTGTGTGCAAATGAATCGATCCAGAGGTTTGCACTATACACAGGTACCTTGTCAATTTCTAAGTGCAGGTACGCTACAGTGGCATACATTGGATGAGATGAGCAGCCATCTGCTCACCTTGCATTGTCTAGAGAGTAACTATAGAAATAAGAAACAACCAGATTACCCTTGCAAGAAGCAAATTGGTATGGATGTGCCTAAACCGAAACACCACCACCAATGTGCCTAAACCGAAACATTAAGAGGGGCTG
Source organism: Poa pratensis (assembly GCA_947311845.1). NCBI lineage: Eukaryota > Viridiplantae > Streptophyta > Magnoliopsida > Poales > Poaceae > Poa > Poa pratensis. Next base: position 126,543,009 of record CAMZMU010000074.1, on the reverse strand, counting down.
TTAGATATCAAAATCTCTTGCATTGGTTAGGTATATAATGTAAATCTCTTGTCAAGTTCAGATTAAGCGGGGCTGTTAAATATCAAAATTTGTAACATATGTATAGAGTACGGTATGGTATAGCGGCTCCTATATGTATCATGTAAGCAGCGGCAAGGGCTTTTCCTGCCTCCATATAACATGTACCCCGGAGGCCCGGACCTCTAACGAGGTCACGGTTCCGCTCACATATTTTGACATGGATTTTTTTTCTGAGGGACACATGTTTTGACATGGATTACAACAGCTTTGGCTTGTTCAACGACAAGAGCTTTATTTCTTACATGAATTCCTAGTAGATGCAGTCTTGTAGCCAACCAGCTCAACGTATCCATTTCCTTGGAATTGAGACTTTCTTTAGTTGATTAAATTCTCGATCGTAATTCAACTGATTTGGTTGGTCCTCTCCCATTTCACCTGAACTTGTACACCACGACTTCCATAGCGACCTGCAATCGATCTATTGCCTCCCAGCTACGGTATATCTGCCATTTCCACTACGTAGCCGATCACAGCCTCCTAGTGAAAACATATTGTGAAGATTTCTATAAAGTTGTGGCATAGAAAAACTGGTCTACAAATCCAGTACGTAATTTGTTTCCATAGAATCGATCCTCATAATTTACATCATGGTAGTACAAACGAAACGAGTTGTGCAAACTTCGCCGCGTGCATGGTCTCCCAAACACCTACAGCTAGTAAGTGTGCCCCTGTAGTCGACGTCTTACTTTCCGGGCACGAAGTTGGTGGCGAACGCCCACGCGTTGTTGTTGACAGGGTCGGCTAGGTGGTCGGCGAGGTTCTCGAGGGGGCCCTTGCCGGTGACGATGGCCTGGACGAAGAAGCCGAACATGGAAAACATGGCCAGACGGCCGTTCTTGAGCTCCTTAACCTTAAGCTCCGCGAACGCCTCGGGGTCATCAGCCAAACCAAGGGGGTCAAAGCTGCCACCCGGGTATAATGGGTCGACAATCTCGCCGAGCGGGCCACCAGCAACACGGTAACCCTCAACGGCGCCCATGAGCACGACCTGGCATGCCCAGATGGCGAGAATGCTCTGCGCGTGGACGAGGCTCGGGTTACCGAGGTAGTCCAGTCCGCCCTCGCTGAAGATTTGGGAGCCGGCCTTGAACCAGACGGCCTCACCGAAAGTGACGCCGTTGCGGGCAAGGAGCTCGGGGAAGACGCAGCCGAGCGCACCAAGCATGGCCCATCGGGAGTGGATCACCTCGAGCTCCCGGTTCTTGGCGAAGGTCTCGGGGTCAGCCGAGAGCCCGGCGGTGTCCCACCCGTAGTCGCCGGGGAACTCACCGGTGAGGTAGCTCGGGGGCTCGCCGGAGAGCGGGCCGAGGTAGAGTACGCGGTCGGAGCCGTACCAGGGGCTGCTGGAGGACACCGGCTTGGCCTTGGCGGTCTTGCGCATGGTGACGCGGGCCTCGCCGAAGAGTGCCGACGATGGCAGGTTCTTCACTGCCTTTCCCGCGAAGGTCGAGGAGGAGAGTGCCATCGTGGTGGTCGCCATTGCTCTGTACTGTGTGTTCTCCAAGTGTGAGGCTCTGGTGCGTGTGGAGATGGTTTACGAGGAACAGAGGAGACGCTATTTAAACACTACGGAGGGAAGGGATCAGAGGGAGCAAAAAAATCTGAAGCTTGAGCGCCATTGGTGGAGTGGGTATGGAGATAGCTGTGGCTGCGGCTGATGATCGCCGTGGAGTTTCTGGTGGCCGTGGATTTTTCTCCAGATTTCTTCAGATTATGGCACATCACGGACACAGATATCTACTCACTCCACTTGTCGCTGATATTTTTACAGATAGACAACTGACTAGTGGTCGTTCACGTGGAGGTTTCGGGTTTTAGCCGTCTGGAAGATGTGAAAGTTTTGAAGGGGATTGCCTTGTCGTAGTCCAATCATTCATCCAGTTGTCCTCCAAATTGGTGACAGATGCAAATTTTCACGGTGATGGTTGTGCCAGGTTCAGTTTCCCCAACTGGCTAACTGCAACTTGATTGTTTTGAGAGAGCGCTTGAAACTGACGCGTGGAAAATTGAGCTGCCCACTGGTACCCATCTAGAGTATCTATCTAGTAATTGGAGTGCAGATAGTCTTTGCAGGTAAAAGAGCAGTAGTGTACTACACAATATTTTCCTTCCTCTAGGTGAGCAAGGAGTTGGTTGGGATTTCTTCAGACTTCAGGCAGCTGCGAGTTCACCATTTCGTCAGAAGCTGTTGCAAGCACAAGTATTGGGTCGGTCTACAAACCATGGTCAGGGCTAAAGAAGAATTGAGATAGAGTGGTCTAACTACATAAGCACAAACCTATAAGTTGTGACTAAATGAGAATTATAATTTGTTGGAGAAAATTATGCTTAAACTTGCGTTTAAGATGGCCAAAGATGATAATACGACGTGTGACTTTAGTGGTACAGTGTTCCCTTCAATCGATTGAAACGAAATTTTCACTCACTTTTTTACCGTCATTGCCATAGGGGGAAACCAGTGGCAGAGGACAAAAAAAATCTAAGGTCGGGCGAACTCTAAATCGAAGAAAAAATGATGTAACAAAATTAAAATTGTCTAGTCACACGAATACTTTATATGTATTAAACATAATCACTTGGTACAGCAAACCGCCCGCGAGTGGATAGGGATAGCTACAGTACTCCAGAGGCGAAAAAGAGGCGGCCGGAGTTTCGAGCCTCTCGCCGGCGTCTTCCGCCGCTCTCCTCCGCCTCCGGTCGCCGTCTTGGCACTGTGAGGTGGGGGGGAGCTCCGGCAGCGTTAGCGAGTGTAGATAGTACCTAGTATTAGGTGTAGTACCTGGCGGCGACATCGACGACGGGAACGGTGGCGCCGATGAGGTTTGTGTCCTTCCCCTCCTTCCGTTCCGGCCTTGTCGCCGGGGAGGCTGTGAAGGTCGTTCGTCCGGTGATCTTCTCCGTCTTCGCTTCTTTGGCCGGCCGTGGCGGCATGGGGAGAAGCCGGTGGCGGGTGGTGATCCGTTCTTGGTGCTGGTGGTGGTCTGCTTTGGCGAGCTTGCTCTGGCCGGCCGTGGTGGCGAGGGGAGCGGCCGTCGGAGATGGTTGGGTTGCTGATGGTGGTCCTGGGCGGCGCCGGGTCGGCGGGATGATGGGTGGAGCGGTGGTGATGGTGCTGTGGCCGTGCTCTTTCAACGTGTTCGGTTTCCGTCGCTTGCGGCGGACGGCTCAGCGGTCTTCTACAAGGTGGAGGTGCGATCTCACCGCCGGCGGGAGGTACGGCGACTCCGGCGACGGCTAGGCGTTTGGGGCTGGCGTTGGATCCATTTGCGTTTTCTTCCGGCGACTCAGGGGGTTCTTTGCATGTTGCAGGGTCCTTTTGTATTTTTCTTTTCTTTTCTGGACCTGTTTGTAATGTGTACTGAGTTCCTGTTATATGAATTGGATCCTTTCAAAAAAAAAAAATCACTTGGTACAACGGTGGCCATAAAAGTTTCAGGCTCTCCTTCCACTTCTTGCTCTTGCTCTTCACGTGCCACAATATTTGCAATTCTCCAAGTGCTTGGTTTAGAGCTATTGTCACGAGCAACTTACACAAAAATCTCTTCAAATGATTAATTGAAACATTAAAAACTTGTTTCCCATTTTAGCCACTAGCTCACAAGTCACGATTCACAATCAAAATTTCATCCAATTCATTGCAAGTTCAAGAAATTATACCTCCCCCTCTGTTCTTTTCCCCTTTCTATCTATTTCTACCACAAAATCGTCGCAGGAACAAAACAGGGAGGTTACCAGGTCGAGCGGGCTCGCAAGCATGAAGCGTGGCCCAATAAGATCCAGCTCGGCTGAGGCGACCCAGTTGCCCGTTTTTCCTTTATTCTTTTCCCAAACCAGCGAAAAATAGCTAAAATTATATACACATAAGTGAAATGCTTATATATATGCGATGTTTTGCCAAAAATCAAGGTAGGGCGGCCGCCCTACCTTGCCCTACTAGGAGCTCCGCCCCTGGGGGAAACCCCTACGGTATAATTTCCATTTTATTTCTCAACCAACAATTCATTTTCAAACCAGGAATCCTTCCAGAAAAGCACAGTCGAACCATCTCCAATGGTGGCAGTAGTGATCTTCCATAAATTTCAGCGAGTTCAAAAATATCTGGCCACCAGAAAGAGCCCTTCTGTGCGCATGTGGAGCCTCGTCACCATAGAGACAACAAATAAGATTAATCCACGGAATATCTTCTTTGCAGTAAAACTTGTGAAGCTGCTTCAATAGCAAAGCTCTATTATGTATCTCAAGGTTCCTCACTCCCAAATCACCTCGGGATTTGGGTTTTCAGACCATGTCCCAAGCTGCTAAACCAGCCAAGGATGATGAATCTTCTCTCTTATCCCTAAGGCAATGTCTCCTTGCCCTGTGATAGGTCTTGGTGAAAGATTTTGAAAGTTTCAGTGTGCACATCAAGAAGGTCGGCAGAGAAGACAAGACTAAATTCACTAACATTAAACGTCCACCATCAGGCAAAATTTTCACAAACAAAAGGGCTTCTTTAGGGGGAGGTCCCTTGTTGCGTTTTTTCTTATTGTATCGAGGCTTACCGTTCTTTTTTCTCACGCCGTGAGATAGGTGACCATGTTGTTGTCAAGGTGTGCCGTGATGTCGTTTCTAATTTACCTTAATGCGAGACGGTAGAAAAATTTAGAGTGTCTCAAGCAATTTTCGGGTAATACATGATTTCGCCCCGCTTTATAAATAAAGCCCAACCGGCCAAACTGATACAAAGTGGTGGGGAAACCCCCTTACAAGCAGGTAAAAAAAAATCAGCAAACGAGAAGGAGGCGAGCCACAAACTCGAACACCGACAAGAAAACAGGAAAAACCAAACCACGCGAGAAGCGACCTAGACTACCGGGCACGTCGAAGACGAAGAAGCTTCACACCTTTTCGGGTAATTATTTGTTCAAGCTCATGACGGCGGTAAGGTGGCTAAAACTACTAAGGGCTAGCTTGGATTGTCGTTAGAACTTCCGGACCGAGAAACTTTCCGGCGCTCGCACCGTATTTTCAGCAGGGCCTACCCACGCCCGTGAAATATTCCGATTGTTTTGCCTAATTAACGACGACTCCAATCGTGGCCTAAACTAGCATATTTTTTAGTCCCAAGTCTTAACAAATACAGATGTCGACGATATATGGTATGTATCCCTATTGTCTACGGTCCTATACGCCCTCTAGGTTAATCTTTTTTTTGAGTGTGCGCCCTCTAGGTTAATCCATCGATATTTCTTCAGACCTAGGCTGACCAGGCAAAACCCATCAACGTTTCTTCAGGCCGAGCCCGGGCCCAGGCCCACCAGGACAGCGACCACAACCTAGCCCTAAATCTCTCATCGTTCCCAAACACAGAGCCGCCGCCGCCCCGTCCGTCGTCGCCGCCACCGTCGCCGTTCAACAGCCCCCGCCGTGTCAATCCTTCCCCACCCCAGGTCATCCACCCCCGGCCTCGCACGCGCGTCTCCGTCCCCGTTCTTCCTCGCCGCGTTCCGGCCGCCTCCACCCCGTCCCTGTCTTTGGCCACCGGGTCTCCTTCGAGGTACGAGCTAGGCTGTTATCATCCAGCGAAGCTATTTTCTTTGTTAAATCAATCCCGCTAGGGGACCTTCACAATTTCTGGCTGCACACCATCTAGATCCGCCCCTGACCCGATAAGGTAGGTTTATCCGAATTTACAAGTAAAAGCGAAGCCCGAAATTTTAGTACGATCTGCGAGTATGGTGAAGTTCTGAAGATGTTATAACAGGGACCGCGTCATCGGAGGCAGACTATGATTGTTTGAATTATATGGGATTTATTTTTGTTGGCTGTGGGCTGTTCATCCATGTGCTCTTTTCCTCCATTGACAGAACCAGAAATTCTCTAGGAGTGATAAACGTATCGTCAAGGGGTTGGGGTTGTTTGCTGCATTCAGTTATTTTGATCATCATTAGTCCATCACGCTTGAAATAAGACTGGATACATGGGCACTGGCGGCCTGGGCATTCTTTTTTTATTGGGAAGAAGCATCGAGCACCTGGGTAGTCTATGCCTTGGACGTGGGTGGCCAAGCATCCGATGCGTGCTGATTGCCAGCCGAGCGCTGCTCGGTTCTCATTAGTTCATCGCTTACGTTATGCCACATGTTCTTTCCAAATGTTTTCCTAGTAGGAGTACATCTCAGAGTAGCGGAAAAGGGTCTTTCTCTTGGTACCTACTTGATCTGAACTTTTCCTCTTTTGACTGCACATCGTCGTGTGTATTACTGACTTCTTTATCTGGCTGTGCTTTCTATTTTGCACTTAAATGCGGTCTTTGTGCTGCTTATGTGTGATTAATACACTATTCATAACACTATGTTGGGATCTAATCATGTATCTCTACACGTTTGTCATTGTTTCAGTTGCAAATGGCGACTGAAGCTGCTTCTCATATTTCTGGTGGTTCTGAGTCAACAACAATGCCACTGCTAGAACAGCTTGCTGAAGTATTTGGCAAGCTGAAATCCCACACGGAAGCATCCCTACAGATGCAGAGTGGCATTCAGTGGGAAGATATCAAAGCACATTTTGTGAACCTTGAGAAGTCATACAAGAGCAAGTGTGATGAACTGGAAGAAAAGCAGAAGGCATTAGAAGAAAAGAAAGCTGAAGATCGTAGGATTATTGCTGAGAAAGAGGCTAATCTTTCTGCAAAAGAGCGTGAATCTGTGAACAAGCTTCAGGAGCTGAGGGATGCTGCCGTCTCTGCGCTAGCAGAGGTGCGCCAAAAATATAATGTCGAGCTTGCTGAGATACTTGATGTCAATGGAAGCAAAGACAAAAAGGTAAGAACCTCAACCAACGACACCAATGCATCTCGCGCTTCAGAGGAGCAAACCGCTTCTGCTAATGGGTTGGGCAAGCCATCTGAACCTTCACCAGTCGAGGTTAAGCCGCGCCCTGCGCTGAAGCAACTCTGTGAGCAGATGGACATAAAAGGCCTTCTGAAATATCTTTCAGAAAATTGGAAAAAACTTGCTGGCCTTCGTGATGAACTGTCTGTTGCACTAAAATGTGCAACTGACCCTGCACGCTTCGTACTTGATTCCTTGGAGGGTTTCTTCCCAGACCAACTTCCTGGGGATAAACATCACTCCATTCAGGGGCAGCGCAGAAGCTGCATTGTTTTGATGGAGGCTATAACACATTCACTAGGAATGAAGGAGCCGAGTGGCAACAACCCTTGGAGCTCTGAAATTATTGAGCAAGCCAAGGCAATTGCCGAAGAGTGGAAGATTAAGATAGCTGAGGTTGACCTTGATGCTTCTGATGGCTACTCATTGGAAGCACAGGCATTCCTGCAGCTTCTTACAACTTTTAATGTTGATTTGGTGCATGACGAAGATGAACTATGCAAGATTGTAGTTGCCGTCTCTCGTCGCAAGCAGACTGCTGAGCTTTGTCGCTCTCTTGGTCTGACTGAGAGAATGCCAGGTTGGTATCCACTCAGATGCCACAGGGCATTATCATCCCTTAATTTGCCAGGCTGGTGCCGCTAATGATTTACTGCTAGGCCCCATAACCATCTAGGAAATAAAAACCTTACCATTATATGAATACCGTAGATGTTAAATGTATATGCAGTGTTTTCTGTTCCTAGTGCTGATCATTTGTGTCTGTAGGTATTATTGAGGAGTTGATCAAGAGACACAGGCAAATTGATGCAGTTCAATTCATACAAGCTTTTGGGCTTTCAGAGAGTTTCCCTCCTGCTCCTCTCTTGAAGGCATATGTAGATGAGCTTAAAGACTCGGTTAACAATAATAAGGATGCCAATGCGACTCCTTCAACGGTCTGTTCTCTCTACATTGTTTTGACATGTTGATGACTGTGTAATGCATGTTAGTTATTAATGAGCCAGGATTCATCAATTCCATTTCTTGCTTTGCGAATTCACTGTTAAATGCTCTACTTTCTTTTATTGCTATAAGGATTGTTTATATTGAGGTATCATGCTGTATTTGGTATGCACGGGCTATTGGTAATCTTGTGCACATTTAAATTGAGAAGTCATTATTGAGAATCTGTATTTAGTCCCAAAACTCTTTTGTTAATATTTTGTTAAGGCAAGGAAATTACTTTTAAAATCTTGCATGGTGGCATGGTGCTATAAGGATTGTTCATGGTGAATGCTGTATTTGGTATGCACGCGCTATCAGTAATGTTATGCACATTTAAATTGAGAAGTCATATTGGGAAATTACTTTTAAAGTCTGCTGCATCTGTGCTTCTGTCTGTGAATGATACGTCACATGAAGTATTAGGCTGTAGCAACTGCCTCATGGCATTCCCTTATTTCAGAATCCAGAGTAACGAACATGGTGAATCATTGTAAATATATTGTTTTTCATGCTTAAATAGTTTCATGTTTAGTTTTCTGATCATCTTATCTATTTTATATATTGTTCAGCATTTTTTAGCTAATTGTGCTGCAACTCATTAAAAACATGTGCAGGATGACCTCAAGACTCGTGAGCTACTTGCATTGAGGGCCATCATCAAGTGTGTCGAAGAGTACAAGCTCCAGAAGGACTGTCCACTAGGACCTCTCCAAAAGCGCATCTCCGAGCTGAAATCAAAGGGCGAGAAGAGGCCATCAGTGGACGCTGGCCGCAGCTACACGAAGAAGCCCCGGATCTCCGGCATCTCAGCTCCTCGGCAACCTCCTGGCTCCGCTGGTTCAGGCCCCCGCAGGCCCGCGGTCCCAGTCGGCACATGGCAGCAGCGTGCACCTCCGCCACAGGTGCCTGCCTACCCAGACAGGTACGGGGTTGCAGCCGACCGGTATGTTCACTACGCCGGCGCGGCGCCGCCTGCCCCCACGGCATATGATGCTGCTTCACACTACGCTTCTTATGGCGGCGGCGAGCAGTACGGGGCCCCCAAGCCATACCAGTACAACCCAGGATCAATAGCCGCTGCTGCTGCTGCCGCGGCTGCCGCGTCGTACAACGCAGGCCAGCAGTATAAGGTCACGTATGGCGGACCTGGGGCCCTGCCGAGTGCAGCGGGTGGCTATGCGGCTTATGGCGGCGGCTCCACAGGGCAGCTGCCTGGTTCTTCGAGCAGCTACTTGGGCTACGGCGGGTCAGGCAGCTATCGCCCTTCACAGTAACCTAACCTCAACTCTGCTACGCTTGCTCTGCTATGCAGCAAGTTGCTTGGCTTCCGGCCAGCCAGCCAAGCCTCCCCCCTGAAGCCCTAGGTTGTTCATCGTCTCCTAGCTCTCTAGTGGGTTTTGTAGCTGTAACTTGGTTTATTTTTCACAACCCCTGTCAGTCAGCGCCATCCAAGAGTGCTACATGTATCTGGCTATCAGCAGTCTACATTAGCTCTTACAGTCCTTGTACCTGTTTACCTTTTCTAAATAAATAATCTGTTTGATATCAAAGGAAGTGATTCGACAATTTATATTCGCTCTTGTGTGCAAATAGATGCTTGACGAATTTATTTGGCTACTGGCCAAGTTTGATGACAATCTCCTCCGAATCCATTACCGTTCCTCCCCCAGAAATAACAAAGAAAAAATATGTACCCCTGTCTCGAGAGCGCACCCCACAAATTCGTGTTGTCCGGAAGATGAAAATCACCGTCTTGTCTCCGCGGTCATCCTCTCCTCCGGGTACCAGCTGTCCAGGTTCTCCATATCCCCGTGTTGTCCAGGAACGCAAGCACAACACTCCAGGTTCCCGGGATACCTGCATTTGTCATCTACAAACATTCCCAATCAACCAACCGAACCCATGACAAACTAATTCATCAGAGTTCGTTACAGTTCATTCCTTACAGGATTTTATATGACAACAGTTATCTGCCATTTGCGTGAATGAATCTGTCCAACAAATATTAGAGGGGGGCCACAAGATATTTCTGTAATCTATCAAAGCCTGCAGAATAGTCAAATTTTCCCTACCGATATAAACACCAAAGTCATATCATATCCTCTGGTTTTCTCCAGGTTACTAGCATTTTCTATGAATGATCGCTAGAAACAGATGTACTTCATTATTGGTTTGTGCAGCACAGATATAATGGACATCATCCACATGAGTTTCAGCACCTGGATTGTGGAACTTGCGACGCCAAACCGTGGATGAGGACATCCATGGAAGTTGTACTGTTACTATGTAGCTTCAAGGTTGTTTATACAGCAAAGGAGCAGGGTCCAGACACTTCCAGGAAGGTTACTTCACAGCAAAGTCATCATATATAATAAGCTACAGATCAAAGCAGTTTAGAACACACTAGCTAAAACTGGGAGTTCACAAGTGGGGTAAATCTTATCCACCTTTTGGAGAAATTAAATTCAAGCACGCGCAGAAATTCACAAGAATTGGCGGACTGAACAGCAACATGTTGGATCAGATCCAGAGATAACCAACCAGATTAGCGACATCTGACGCCAGAAGCCATGCATCAATTTAAGCTGAAATCGAAAGGAATTTGGAGGACGAGTTTCAAATTTACAGAGATGTTCACAAGCTGGCACAGCGTCTTGCATTGTTTGGTTAGAGTACAAGACCAAATACAAGAAAAAACAGACATTAAGAAGCACATGTTTAAGATTAGATAAGACATATTTTCGATTGCTGCTGTCTGCTGACAACAAGATGTTAATATCAGACAATGCTATCATCACACGGCCACAAAGGTAAGAACAAGAGAACTTCCTGCAACACCAGCACATCTCCATCACTTAACAAAGGCTATAACAAGGATCTAACAGCAGAAATTTTGGATTTCAACTTTCAAACACGATCAAAATCCTCCTAAATGTAAGAAGGAAAGCCTTTGCAATACGAATAACCGATGCTGGAAACTATATTCCTAGCTTGTACGTTCTGAACTACTATACCATTTTGGTCGAGTGCTAGGTCCACTCAAGCACCTGAAACTACAGCAGTTTGATCAACATGTAGGTCCACTAAAGCCACCTGAAATCACTGTTACAAGGAGTCCTGAATTATGTTTACAGTCGCATGTTCGACAAGAAACGGCAAATTTGAACAGAGAACGGGCATCATGATCAGGATGGTAAGGCGACATGGTCAGGACTGAAGACTGTCATCATCATCACTACACAAAACGTTACATGCTCTGAGCTGAATGTCATCATCATCATCATCACTACACAAGAGGAGCAGAACACCAGGATTACTTGCTGCTGAACACATATAAACTGGAATCCACTGCCACTTCCCCTGATGAATGTAAGGCGAACTTACCTGGATTCATGGTAGTTTGTTCTGGTCGGAGCCCTTGCTCTGTATCTCCTTCAACAGGTCCGTAACCATGCCGCTGATAACATCCTCACCCACCTCTGGGTCGGGGCCCTCGTTCATCAGCAGTTCCGCAGCAAGACGCACTGCTTCTTCAGGTTTACCTGCTTTGTACATGCAGAGAGACACGGATCACATGAGTACGATCATACAAGGAAAACATAAAGAAATAGGAGAATGTGATCGGTGCACTCACTCCCTCCGCCCCCAGGTAGATTAGAACAATCTTCGCACTTGCACACCGAGGTGCACTTGAGCGACCGCTTCAGAACAAGAACCAGCTAGCCTCAGACAGGGGGATATGAGAAGCACGTCTAGTTTTTCAAAAACAATATATGCAAACAAAAGAAATACCATGCATGCAAAATACACACCCTAAAACAATGACAGTTCTTGGTGGCGCAGTTGGAGACCGTGCATTTGCACCCCTGCCAGACTGGTTTAGTGTATGTATCTGTTGGATCACCTGCTTTGTACAAGTAGAGCGACACGTATCAGAAGAGTATGGTCAGAAATGAAAACAGAAAGAGGAGAATGGGGACCGTGCACTCACTCCCTCTGACCCCAAGTTTGTTCTTACATCCTTTGCACTTGCACTTCAAGGTGCACGGGTAGTCGTTCTTCAGAACAAGAACCAGCTAGCCTCAGTCAGGAGGACAATAGAAGAAGCATGCCTAGTTTTTCAAAAACAACAGATGCAACAAGAATAATCTACATAAGAAATACAATGCACGCAGAAGACACACCTTGTGGCAAGGGCAATTGGAGTTCACGCATTTCACAACCGGGCATTGGCACCCCTTGAAATCCTTAGGCGGACGTTTGACCTGAAATACGTGCAACACACAACAATTGGATCAACTACAGGAGTCAGAACAGCATGGTGTTGATGAATGTGGTTTACTTCAAGGAAGAAGCATCATATGTTACATTTTGCGGCACAGAAGCAGCAGGTTTGTGGGCAGCCATCTTGTTCGTATCAGCCATCAACGTCGATGGACTGGCCATGCTGCTGGTATCAGCCTGCTCTCGCTCAATGCCTGATGATGGCTGCAATGCACAAGATGAGACAAGTTCACATGACTGAAGTTCCCAAATACCACACTTGAGATTTCCATCCACAGTTGTAAATAGCATCAAAGGAACGAGAATTAATGATGGCAAGTCTAGTTAAAAGTCTGAACAAACTTCTTGAAGCAACCGAATAGAAAAACAACTAGTAGTTGAATGGGGGAGATAAATCAGTTCAGGCATTCGCTCGGTACTAGGATGTTGCTCAGAAGTATAAAACTAGTACAAGTAAAATAGATGAAATACGAGAGGAATCTGTTGAGGCACCAACACAGGCTAGAAATTCTCTGAGTTGGTAATTCAGTATGGTGAAGAAGAATGTACTCAACAATGAACTACAATTTATTTCAGAAGACACACAAATTCTAAATCTTATGTAGGAGGCGACAAACACATGCATCCATTTGCGATATGGACGCAGTACGAATTATGCGAGCGCCTTAGACAAGGAATCCCATGTAACCAAATTTTGTGTGTGGAGAAAATCGATCTAGACATAAACACCCAACGGAAGCATTGCCGGGAATGTAGAACTAACATTCGCGCACTTGCTGCAATGCAAACTAACACGGCAAACAGGAGGAATTTAAATATCAAACATCAGAAAATTCCGTCCACATGCAGTTGTAAATATCACCAAACTTCAGAAACTTCCATCCACTAACAGTTGTAAATATCAAACTCAGGAGTCAGGAGGAATGATAATCTGTGAGGGACCAACGTCGCATCCTACACAGCGATGGATGAACTAGGTAGCACAGTTTGCCTGACCAGACGAACGCATCGATCGACGCACAGAATCCAGCCATACCTAGCTAGGCGAGGCGACGCACGCCCGAATCCACCGAACCACGCATCCACGACAGCAATATATGCACTACACACAGCTGAGCTGGTTCGTTAATCGATCTAAACGGACCAGGAATTGGGGAGAAGCCGATCCAAACTCGAGCATCGACCCTTCTCGAACGTCACCGGAACGTGGGATGCGCATGGGGGCCGCTCCTGGCTGGTTGGCGTACGCGAGCGCGTGGCGACCGAGGGAGGAGGCAAGCGGGGAGGAGAGGGGCTCACTTACGGACGCGGGCGAGCGGAGGAGCAGCGGACGACGCGGCGTAGGAGGCGTGCGTCGTCTACCTCTTCAGCGTTCACCGGAGCGGCGGAGGAAGGAGGAGGGCGTCTCCGCGTCTGCCTGCGCGCGCCCGAGCGAGCGGGGTGAAATGTTAGCCAGCTCCCAGCCACGAAACCCTAGGAGGAGGAGGGAGGAGGAAGATCAGGGCGAGGCGGACACTAACTGAGGAGGGAGCGGCCGCCGGACGTCGCTTGCCGGTGCCGGTGCCGGTAGCGGCAGTCGCGGTGGTGGTCACCCGCGAGTCCTCCCTCCCTCCGCCACGCGAAGCGCAAGCACAGGAGCGTGGTCGGGCTTGGGTCTATATGAAGGGAGCGGCGGCGTGGCTGGCTCCCGCGAGGGGGCCGTGGAGGCCCAGTTTCGTAAGACGGACTAGGGAAGGCGGCCCACTTCGAGCGTCGCAATGACAGGCCCCTGTTTTAACCCAATCGTGAGTGGGTCGTGATCATAAGACAGTTGCTTTTCACTATGTGAGGTTAGGATTGCTTGGAGAGGAGGTAAGAAAGGGGGAACGCGATGAAGAGAGGAGCGATGTGAGGACGTGAGGTTAGGATTTTACTTCCTTGTTCAGTACGTTGGTGGGGTCTGCCCATCGTGACTGTGGCCCTTACACGTGGGTCCCGATCACCCTCCTTTTCCCTTCAAGTCTGTTGTAATCAATCGCGGGAACAAGTGTGACATGCTCTACTCCTTGATGCGATTCTCCATTCTAGAGACCAGTGACGGATCACAGCGCCCCTATGCCCGGGCGCTTGCCCGGGCTTCCGGCCGGCTGACAGAGGCGAATTCACTGGCAAGTTTGATCAAAATTAGTGTTATTAGGGTTTAATTTTACTGTTTGCCCAGACTTTGAATTATTCTTGGGTCCGCCACTACTAGAGACAACTGTTGTTCCTTGATCTGCACCACTGCGCTGTTACCTTTTTTGACAAGGCAATGGTCCAAAATCTGAGCTGGGAGCAAAACCACCATGATGAGGTCGGCAGGTGGCTATAACTGGAACAAGACCAATGTATAGTTGACGGTGAACGGTTTGATATGTGGTGTGTAAGCGACTACGCCGACACTACACCACATGTGTCGATCTATAACGGTTTTAGACCATCATGGAGAGCCCAAATACCGTCATAGGAGCCCATCACTAACGGTATATGATTCCTTTGTGAATCTCGCGTCACGATGAACTGTGTAACAGTTTGGAAAAAACGTCATGGACCTATGAGGATCCTAGCTGTCATGATATGTGCCAAGGCCTGCGTAGACCAATTCATCGTGACAGAAATAACCGTCATGGATGGTAAGCCATGTGTTGGCGGCGGTGTGTCATCCATGTGAGGAAAAGGAAAATGATGTCTTCTTTGTCATGCAATACGGGGCTGTTGGATTGTGGCATGTGATTGCCTTTCCAAAACTTTGGCGTTGACTGGTGGCGTAGGATGTCGTTTGGATTGAGGCCCATTTATCGGAGCCACGCCAAAATTTTGGCGATCCTAAGATTTGGTGTGACGGGTGTAGGCACAAGCCACACAGGCTCTATGACTTCGACTTTTGTCGTTATCTTTGGCCCACCCAATAAGGCACACAAAGTCACGGACGAGACCTACCACACACCCATATCCATCATGACCACAATCATGGCGTCAACTTACGCCTCTTGACACAGTGTGTGTAGGGGAGACATGTAGCTCTATCACGCCTAGCTAGTCTATAAGGTCAACGGGGATAATCCCATATAATTAGGCTTTCTTCGGGCAAGGAAGCGCTAATGCTCTCAGACTCTCAAATTAAGACTCTTAGAGCAGATAGCGAGACACGCAACATCGGGCTCCCAACTCAACCTTGTTCACGAGCATACATACAAAAACAATATCACACCACCATATAGTTACTGGAGATCAATATGGCGCTAGAACCCGCTCACACCCATGTCATACGGTCAACCATCAGGATTTGGCCAATCTATTGTCGGACACAAGCCCTAACAAGCCAATTGTGTACCGGGCCACGTGCCCTAGTATTTGTCTCGGGATCTCAAAATGTGTGGCTATAGCCCAGAAAAGGGCTAGAAAATGTGGAAACGACGAGTTTTGAGGACACCAACTGTGAACTGGGGTCACAAGCCGTGGAAATGGTCGGGGGATCCCAAATGGTGGGCTATGAGCCATGAAAATGTCCCTAATTACACAAAAACAAATGTTTTCCAATGCCTTTAGACCATGTACTAGGGCCACGTGCTCGAAAAATAGTCGAGGGATACCAACACATTGGGTTACAACCCAAAAATAGTGAGAAAATGCAAAAAAAAAAGGAAGAGTTTCATGACACCCATGAATATATGTACCGGGGTCATGGGCCTTAGTAATCGTTTATGAACACCAACAATTATGCTACAACCCATGAAAATGACCATAAATTCTCAAAACTACAAGTTTTTACGCCACCTCTCGAATTGGGTGTCCGGGATTGGCCCCAAACCCCAAAACCATGTGTTATAGCCCAAACGAAGAGAAACTCCTAGAACGATGAGTTCTATTGACGCCTATCAAACCATGTGTTATAGCCCAAACGAAGAAAAACTCCTAGAACGACGAGTTCTATCAACGCCTATCAAACCATGTGTTATAGCCCAAACGAAGAAAAACTCCTAGAACGACGAGTTCTATCGACGCCTATCAAACCATGTAATAGAGTCACGGTTTGGAAATAATCTCGGGATCCCAAAATGGTGGACTAACCAACGAAAAAGCCCGAAAACCCCAAAATGATAGGTTTGGACAACAACTATCACTGTGTAGCTGGGTTTCATTGTCCCTAAAAATAGTCCCAACATTTCAAAAATGTGTATTATAGTTCATGAACGGCTAGAAAACTCCAAAACAACGTGTTTTGATGGGACCTCACAAACCGTGCAATGGGGCCACGAGCCCTAGAGTTGTCTCGGATGCCAAAACGGTGGGTTATAGCCATGGTTTTGGTTACCGGCCGGTAACCAGATATTCCTAGCACCCACGGGAAATGGTCATACCGGACGAAAAATCCCGAAGTTTTGAATTTTAGCGAAAACTTTCGATAAATGGTTAACTTGGAAACAAAAAAGATAGAATTTTTTGAATTTTAGATTTCAAATTTATCCGGTTATCGGTCGGTATTTTCCGGTAACCGCGGTAACCGGAAATCCCGACCACCCTCGGGAATTGTATTCTACCGGTAACCAAAACCTTGTAGCCCATTAGAATATTCAGAAAAGATGGAATCAATTAATTTCGGCCATGCTTCTCAAACCATTGTAGTCATTCATATTAAAGGTTTTGTCCCCCTTTGGCCTCGTGCCAGTGCGGAACATTTATGTTCCTTGATGCTGCCATTTGTTCCGAGCAAATTGTCCCGCTTATAATTTGTATCATCGTTAAACTTCTACTTAATCAATGAGGCGAGGCAAAACTTTCGAGTCGTTGAAAAAAAACCTACTAGATATCTTGCCATACATCAATTTGGGAACCATTCCAAAGCAATATCTCTTTTAAAACTTTCAAGGCCAGCCAAGATACTTCGTCAAGTGAAGGATATGCTGCTTGAACACTAAGTGGAGATTTTTAGCTCCCGATTTCTAGTGCTTGTGCTATTTGTTTTTTGAAAACCATCTTTACGAGTTTTATAAATTCTAAAAAAAATCCGTATGTAACCAATGGTGTATCCTAGAAACATGTAAAAATCAATTTTAGATAGAAAAATAACAAAAGTGTGATATGTGTATGCATATTTTCAATTTTCTCTAGGTGACAAAATCAGCTCACATCACATGAGCCGAGGCCCCGCCCAGCACAGCCCGTGGACGCGGTGGCCACTGCACGGCACCGGAGTCGACGTCGGCACCCGCCCCCACCTCCTCCGTTCCGCCGGGCCGCGCGACGGCAACGTGCGGCGTCCTTACCTCGTGGTTGCCCCGCCACGTGACACCGCGAGCTGATTGATTACAGCGGCTCGCTCACGCGCCCGTCCATCCCGTCACCACTCCAGTCCGGGAAGCCCAGACAAACAAGACTTCCAGAGACACCCACCCCAGCGCCACATCACATCACCGGTGAGTACAGCTCCGACGAACCCGCTCGGCATGTCCATCTCGCTGCGTTTGGCTGTCCCGGCAGCGCCGGCCGCCCGTCCCGTGCCCCTGCTGCGGCCGCGGGCGGGGAATGCCTGCTGCCCCCTCCCCGCCCCGGCCGCCTCCGCCCTCAGGACGGGCGCGCTCAGGTGAGGTTTCGATTGGCGCGTGCCTGCTCGCTTTCCGTGTGATTCGCTGACCCACGACGCGCGCCGCCGTGATGAATTTCTGCAGGGGATGCGCCTCGCTGCCGCTGAAGCCGCACCCGCTGGGCGCGGGCGTGGGCGCGGTGCGGCCGTGCCCGCGCCGGGGGTCCGCCGCCGTGTGCCACGCGTCGGCATACCTCAGCCCGCCTACGATGCAGTGGGTCTCCGCCGCGGCCGCCGCGTGAGTGCTCTCCCTCCCCTCGCCCCATCCCTATCTGTAACAGTGTAAAATTTGCTCGTACAAAAGGCATGAACCTTTCTGGGCTTCAAATCTGTTCGTGCTTTTGCCTGAGAGAGGGCCGTGATTTGCGCAAGTTTTTGTTGAAAAATGGTACTCCCTCCGATCCATATTAATGGTCTCAACATTGTCTAGATACGGATGCATCTAGTCTAAACATTTAACTAGATACATCCGTATCTAGATAAAGTTGAGTCCATTAATATGGATCGGAGGTTGTATCAGATTGTCAGGTGCTCGATCCTGTCGTCGACTTTTCAGTCTGCTGATGTTGATTGTTCAGAATTCAGAGACATTTACTACAACCCCCTGTTTAGAGCAGGTTTCTTGATCAGTGACCATGTGCTAGGGATTAAAAAGCACACCATGTGATCCGTCCAGGAGTCTCGAGTTAGGTACTATCTTTGTATACTTCACAAGCACTTCGCACTACACAGTGGACTGTAATGACGAATAGTGTCAGATTTTCAGTCTGTTTATATAAGATCGTGTGCTCAATAGCACCACTTCAAATCGCAGCACAATCTATGGTTTTCATATTAAATCTATTTGCATATAGCTTGCATGGAGAAATTTTTCCAAGGTACAAGTTCCAGTCACACTAACGCCATCAATTCGAATGTTTAACAGAGAATACTCTAGTCTTTCCATATCATGATACTAGGGGTTTTGTCCACTAGGTGACTTGCTTAGCTTGTTGTGGAACTGTCGTATATCTACTTACGCCTCTTATCCATCATAAGTTACTAGGACATTCATGCTGCGACTAGGATAGCTGTCATGAATTTTTTGTTTAAATAAGACCAAGGTAATCTTGCTTCAGAAATTTGACAAGTTACTGGAGCTGTTCAGGTCATGACTCCAAACTGTGTACTTGTTTTCTTGAGGATGGATGGACACTCTTGTAATTAAAACCAAAAGTAACACGAATATAAGTTGTTGGAAAATTCAAGTCCTGCCAGTCACCTTGTGGAATTTTCATTATGCATTTTTTTTTGTCATGAACTAATTGTGATTGCGTTAAATAAATATGCAGTACAACTTCCCACTACCCTCAATGGTTATTATTTAAGCATTTGTTTGTTATTAATTTGCATTTGCAGAGTACTACTGCTTGCTAAAGGCACAGGCATACACAAATCTTTCCTCGTACCATTGTTTGCTCTGCAAGCACCAAGCAGTGCAATCTCATGGATCAAGTAAGATGCTGCTATTTGGTGCAAATAATCATCTGATACCTGCTATTTGTCCTACTTATTGTATTATGGTACCAATTCCTGATGTCAGGAGTGAATATGGATTGTGGTCTGCTTTTCTTGCGCTTTTGGTGCGTCTGTTCTTCTCCCTTCCAGGTAGAGTAACAAGGAAGATCCATAGGTCCTGCTTAAATCAGGTAGGATATTATGTAACCGAGACATTTCACTTATGCACATTGCATCTGTCTAATGTAGGTGAACTGGACCTTCCACTGTTCACAATGCTGCTTGTCACCGTCGCTCCTTACGAGGTGATGAATCTGAGGTATGAAACATTCTCCATGTCTTGAAAATGAGACCTTAGCTCTACTGCTAATGCTGCATATGTTAGGGTCTCACCTCTTCAATTCATGTCCCGGTTGTTACTTTATGGTCATTAGCTCTGATCCCTACTTCCCATCTGCAGGGGAACTCAAGGTGGCGCGATACTGTCTCTGGCGCTCGCCGCTTATCTCGCTTTCCAACACTTCACCAGGACAGGAGGAATAGGAAAAGCCTTTGATCAGGGCTCGATAATCGCCACCTTGGCCATCACCTGCATCACGGTTATCAACGTGGTCCTGCTGTTCTGAGCTGCCGAGAGTTAGGGAAAGAGCAGGAGCTACTCAAGAGTGCAGATCCTTGTTTCATAAAAAAGAAGTGCAGATAAAGAAATAAACACCGTGTAGTGCGTCATCCTATAAGGCTTTCTAGTTCGGTATATCGTAATAGTAAGACTTAAGAATGATGTGTGAGTTGTGTCATGTCGGATATATTTTCATGTACGGTATGGTTTCCCCAGTATGTGTGTTCAGTGCTCCCTCATAGCCTGATGGCCAGTTTCTCCCCCCTTTGTTGATCCTCTTGTTCATCCTTGCAGCAAATTTCTGGTATCGACAGATCTCATCAGATAGTAGTATTGCGCAGATAGGAAGGTACCAATTTTATAGTTTTGGTTCACTACAGTTGGTCGTAATCTGTTTGTATTTGACAAAACAGCAGGGAGCTCTGTTTTTTCATCATGATTCCAGGTACAAATCAGATGGGGGAAGTGAGAGGAACAAAAAAGATTGAAAAAAAGGGGACACCTTGATTCCCCCGTGAGGCACGAAAAATCTTGAGAACTTGGGAGCCCTTTGGATAATCATGCACGTAAATAAAAATCTTGCTGTCCTGTCAGGACGTAGTCGGTTTCTTTTAATAGGCCTCCTTTGAATTGAAGGGTAGGAAAATCAAAGGAACGGGAAGTGTAAAGGAACAGGAAGTCATGACCGGCAGGATCCTATGGACATAGGAATTTTCACAATTGCCTGTTTGATTGTAACAAAGGAATTTTAAAATGAGGCCGGAGCTTATGCTTCTTTTCCCATGAAAACACACTATGCCATTTCTACAGGATTTGTTCCTCTAGGAAGCCATCCTTTGAATCAAACGTGTACGAAAGGAAAAATTCCACATGGATGGAATCCTATAGAAATCCTCCAAATCAAAGGAGGCCTAAAGATGTTCTTCAACGGAATAGGAACTATTCCATTATCATGGCAAACCGTCGAGATGACATCACAGGCGAACCTGGTTCGAGAGAGCACTACCTTGCCTTCTCGCCAGATTCATTCTTTCTTTTAAAAATCACCTAATTTATCATCGATTCACTTTATTTCTCTGTACGATAAAAAAAACCCAAGTCTAATTCGACGAAAAAATGATGAAATAAAGAGATTGTAATAGCCATTTACACACTTTGTCATTACAAACTCATTCATCCATGTTCCCGTGACAGGCCGAATCAGATTCAGATCACTGCTCCCCTCCCTCCACTCGCAGCCGAAATCACATCAGGTACTCGTCATCCTCTCTCCACATTCCCTCCCTCCATCCCTCACGTTCCTGATTCCTCCTCCCTCTCCTCCCCAGTACGCCTGCCACCGCCGTGCCCTAGAGCTGCCGCCGCGCCACAGCCGTGAGCCCCCGACCCCGCGCGTCGCCGCCCCGTCCGGTTCCGAGGTACGAGCTCCGGTGAACCATCTAGATCCGCCTCCGTTAGGCCTCAGACGCGACGACTTATGAATCATGTTGGGGATGAGGTAGAGCAAGCTGCGGGCTTCAGGAAGGGAGTAACGCCCCTATGTTTTACAAGTCCTCCTACCGAGGGTTGGTTGGTTGATCCCGCGTGGTGTGGTGCTTGTACCTAGCTAGCCATGATCCTGCATCCGATGCTTGATTTCGCCCGTTTCTGTGTTATTATCTAGTATAAGCAGCATGGGGGGAAATCGCATGTAGTCGCCCCCGTTTGTCATGCCACGATAATTTGCTAGTATAGTTTTGTTAAGTGTGTTACCATATGCCATAAACATCTTCTGGACTGTGCTACGATCTCAAGTCAGTAAGGAAAAAATCGATGCCTACTCGCATTGTTTGCTCAAGCAAAGCTAATCTGACAAGTAGATCTTCGCGAGCTACCATTTTGGAACTACGGGGCTATGTTGACTATGACTATTTTGGTTCTCTGGCCTGAACTTGTCTTTATGGTTTCACTGACCGAACAGTACATTTTGCAACCATGTGGTTGTTCTAGTAAGGACAACGTCATACCTATTTCTGGGAATGCAATTTGGGCTATCATAGGTTTCCTTGATTGGGGATTTTGATTCATTATACCTCATACCTCAGAGTTTGATTCGTTATATTTACAGTACAAAACTTTGTTCGTGCAAAGTAACTCACTGATTAGAAAGAAGAAACTCTTCTTTTTAGTGTATGCAGTATTGCACTTTTATCCATGGGGTTCTGTGGTAGGTCATATATGACAAGCGATTGTAGGCCTTCTTATGTCATATTGTCATGTAACAATTTTAATTTCTATAGAGTGGCGAATTGTTGACGCTGTGTATACCTGTTGGCCCCAAGTACGGTACTGAAGTCTTGGGGAAAACTTATGGACATTTGTAGAGTCCATGTTGGCTGCTACTCCCTCTGTTTATGATTATAAGACGTTCTAGCTCTTATACATGATGTCTAGATACATATTGGAATGAGTGCATATGGATACTAAAGTGTGTCTAGATACATGTAGATAAATATGAACGTGGTAAAGAGCTAAAACATCTTATATTAAAAAACGGAGGGAGTATCAGCCAGTCCTGTCTAAGACAATAGCTTTGTTCAAAACACTGTCAATTTTGCCGTTTTTACTTCTCCCACACCCAGTACCTGACGGAGCAACACTCTTGGTGTAAGATATGGCATACATACCAGTGTTAGGTTCAATCTTAGAACTTAGAACATACTTCTGCAAGATCTGTTAAGATTGAGATAGCTCCAATGGGTTACACTTACATAGTTTTATCTACCTCTCCACTTCTCCAACAAATATTTTGCATAATGATTTTTGCATTGATTGCTATGTAGTTAGTTACTTGTGTAAACATGTTCCTAGTACTGCTACATTATGATTCCAGTGTGAACATATTTCCCAGAATATGTTTCACATTTACTTCCAATTTGTGTATGCCCTGACGTGTTTTATGGCTACTAGTTTGATGTCGTTGAGAAAAATTATCTGTCATATCTGAAAAGAAATCCACCTCTTGTAGCTTGTTTGAGCATCTGTTCGTTCAGTATGTCCGGGAATCCATCTGATGATACGACTGGTCAAGTGAGGCCTGAAGGAGATGTTCCGGATGTGAAAGTGGAAACTGCCAACCTGAATAAAGTAAATGAGATGCCTTCACCACAGGAAGAGGTAACATATTTTGTCACCAAGTGTAATGCTTAACCTCTAGATTTTTGTATGCTTGCATGTTTTTATTTGTATGATCTTGCTGATTTAGCTTGCACTGTAAGACTGTCCTGATTATATTTATAAGCACAATTCAACTTAACCGAGTATTTGCAGGAAGCAGTAATCAAGAAAAAGTATGGAGGAGTGCTGCCCAAAAAGTCACCACTTATATCCAAGGTATCATTTCCCTATTGTATTACACTACCTGTTAGACATATATACAATTTATGTCATCTATGTAAAGCAGTCAGAAAAGTTAAAATAAGTTAGATATATATACAACTTATGTAATCTATGTAAAGCAGTCAGGTACATCCATTTATTTCACCTATGTTAAAATGTCTATCAGGACCATGAGCGAGCTTACTTTGATTCTGCTGATTGGGCTCTGGGGAAGGTATTATACTGTTATTTTTCGAAAGCTAAAATGATTTTGGGAAAGTAATGCAGCTCCTACACAATCTTGCTCACCTGATTGTTGGTTTCCTGCAGCAAGGAGGACATCCTCAGAAACCTAAAGGACCGCTTGAAGCACTTCGACCAAAATTACAGGTGCTAAAACTCACCCTGCACATGCCTTGTATTGTGCTACTGTTGATACTTTCTTCATTTTGCATCAGCCGCTAGTTGTTTGAGTAGCGTATTTGCTGGTCTTTCTAGCAATCCAATAGATTGCATGTCCATAGTTTTCCGGTGCTAAAACTGACCCTCTTTGTTTGTAAGAATGCACATACCTTGTATTGTACTACTGTTGATACTTTTTTCGTTTGACTTCAGCTGCTAGTTGTTGGAGCAGTGTATTTGAGGGTCTTTCTAATAATCAAATAGATTGTATGTCCATATTTTTCAGTTTTTGGCCCTAAACTAGTTTGAAAGGACATGTCACCTTCATTTGTGTTATCTAATCTTTGCTTGTGAAGCTGATGTATCCTTTTGTTATCAAATTTCGTAATAATTATGACATTAACTTGCATGCTGCACTCAGATTTGTTAGTTTGCTTACTTCTTCCTCAATCTTCTTGCAGCCTACTCAACAGCAAGCCCGTTCACGCCGATTTCTCCATGCATCTGCTGATGGCGAAGGTACTTCACATTACAATATGCCACCCACACACGATCGAGCACGTTTATTTGTTTTGTCACCGTTACGAGCATCAACTTTGACTCGCAGAGGGTGCCAACTCGCCTACTGAGGCTACGAGCCCGAACCAGGATCACACCGAGACTGAGAGCAACGCCGAGAACAAGGAATGAGTAACACAATGAGTAGCTCCATGTTTTTTTGAACGGAACCCTGCCATTTGCTACGCCCATGCCGTTTTGTTGCTGCAGTAATAAGTACTCCGAAAGCCTGTAATGCTCGCTGAATTTTGAACCGCGTCGCTGAGATTGCTGTATCTACCGCCCTGTCGTTCCGTGATTGAGGACCTGTAACAATTCGGTATGGAATTGGGAACATCATGCCGTGCCTGAGTGTGTGAGCGGACAGAATAAAAACGTGAGAGCCTGAGACTTATTCCTTGTGGTTAACACTGATGAGAAAACCCAGAATTTGCTATACTTTGGTGCTTGGTTTTCTCCTGGCATTCTGCTGCACCGCCTAACTTTTTCTGAAACCATGTATCATGAGCATCCGAATCTGAACTATATCATATATGTGTTCCGCTGCTGTAGGTTCTCGTTTCGAATTCAGGAGTAGGATTCCAAAGAGGAATCATGTGAATGTGTGGAATATAGTAATATGCTGTTTAGGACACTAGTAGGCTTATGAAATCGACGAGTTCCGAGCGTGATCAGGACATATGGTTTTGAAACACAGTCCAAGTCCAGTGACAACTCTACAAAACTTATTTGTAATTCAATGCTGAGATATCTGATTCCATACGTGATGATTTCTGTCCGTTCTGGTGAAGGATTACAACTTCTTTTAACGGGATGAATGTCAAAAAAAAAAACTTCTTTAAACGGGATGAGATCGAACACTGACATGTGGACCAACGGAGTACAGGCTGACATGTGGGCCAACGGAGTACAGGCTGACATGTGGGCCAGAAGCCTCCTCGAAGCCCTTTTAAGTGTTGGAAAATAAATATTCCTTTTCCCAAACCCTAAAGCCACCCCTCGTCCTCCTCCTTCGCGTCCCACCCTCGCGCCGCCACCTCCCGATCCAATCCGCCGCCGCAACCATGGGCTTCGACGTCGGCGTCGTCCCCTTCAACCCCGACGGCTGGGGCCCTCCGGAGACCCCGGCCGCGCCGCCGCTCCTGGGCGGCGCCGTCGCCACCGCCTCCATCCCCTTCGCGCCCTTCTCCCGCTCCGACAAGCTGGGCCGCATCGCCGACTGGACGCGCAACCCGGGCCACCCCGGCGCGCACGCCGCCGCCTCGCGTGACTCCATCTTCGACTTCTCCTCCGCGGACGACTCCCTCGCCGCCGCCGCCGAGGACTCCTCCTTCAGCCTCGTCGACGCCAAGCCGCCGCCGCGCCACCCGCGGTTCGGCCCCAAGTGGCGCTTCAACCAGCGCCCGCAGCTGCCCCAGCGCCGCGACGAGGAGGTCGAGGCCAAGCGCCGCGAGGCCGAGAAGGAGCGCGCCCGCCGCGAGCGCCACTACCAGAACCACCGCTCCCACCACCACCAGGGCAACTTCCGCGGCAACCAGCAGTCATCCGCCAAGCCCTCGGTCGACATCCAGCCCGACTGGACCATGCTCGAGCAGATCCCCTTCGCCAACTTCACCAAGCTCTCCTTCGCCGTCAACGACCAGCCCGAGGACCTCCTCGTCTGCGGCGCGGTTGAGTCCTACGACCGCACCTATGACCGCGTCAACCCCAAGACGCAGCGCCGCCTCGAGCGCTTCAAGAACCGCCAGTTCTACAAGATCACCACCACCGACGATCCCATCATCCGCCGCCTTGCCGAGGAGGACAAGGCCACGGTGTTTGCCACCGATGCGATCCTGGCTGCTCTTATGTGCACGCCCCGCAGCATCCTCTCCTGGGACATCGTCGTGCAGCGCGTCGGCAACAAGCTCTTCTTCGACAAGCGTGATGGCGGGCAGCTTGATCTGCTCACCGTCAACGAGACTGCGCAGGAGCAGCTCCCAGAGAACAAGGACGACATCAATTCAGCGTCCTCGCTTGCTGTCGAGGCCACCTACATCAACCAGAACTTCTCGCAGCAGGTACTTGTCCGTGGTGGCGAGAAGGTTACATTTGATGAGCCTAACCCGTTTGCGACTGAGAATGAGGAGGCGGCGCCTGTTTGCTACCGCTACCGCCGCTGGAAGCTGGACGACAACATTAGTATCATTGCTCGCTGTGACGTGCATGCTGCTGGTGTGGATCCAAGCGGTGCTCGCCAGTTCCTTACGCTCAATGCGCTTAATGAGTTTGATCCTAAGATTACTGGTGTTGACTGGAAGCAGAAGCTTGAGAGCCAGCGTGGTGCTGTGCTTGCTACAGAGCTCAAGAACAATGCCAACAAGCTTGCCCGCTGGACAGCCCAGGCTTTGCTTTCTGGTGCTGACATGATGAAGCTGGGTTATGTGTCGCGTGTGCAACCCCGTGACCACTTCAACCATTCCATACTCACTGTGATGGGGTACAAGCCAAGGGATTTCGCTACCCAGATCAACCTCAACACTGCAAACATGTGGGGAATTGTCAAGTCACTTGTGGACATCTGTATGAAGTTTGAAGAGGGCAAGTATGTGCTTGTGAAGGACCCCGCAAAGCCGCAGTTGAGGATCTATCGGGTTCCTAATGATGCATTTGAGAATGATTATGTTGAAGAGCCACTTCCAGAGGAGGAGCAGGTTCGGCCAGCTACTGATGATGTCGATCTTACTGCTGAAGAGATGGATGCAGCTGCAGAGGCAGAGGCTAATAAAGCTACTTCTCAGGGTGGTGATGGTGAGAAGAGTGCAGAAGCCACTGCTGCTTGAAGGGTATAATGGATTATCTTGCCTTCTCTAGATATGTTTTCCTCTGGTTTATGATCTGTTTTGATGGGTTAATGAGTTGAACTTCCATCTATTGATATAGTTCTTGTTTTGGTCTATGAGAAACCTGGTACTCTTAATTTCCGTGTTTAGATGTGCTATAAGTTTAGCATCTGTCACTTCGGATTAATTACTATGCTGGTAGTTCAATATCATTTATATGTGGTTGTTCTACTATGTATCTGTGCTTGAACGATTGTGTATGCTTTCATTACGGCGCTTCGTAACCAAGGATTACGAGTCGACCTGTCGCAACTTGTCGCTCGGGTACCGACAAGTAGACAAGTCGCGCGACAAGTCGTGACTTGTCGCAACTTGTCGCAACTTGTCGAGGTTTTGAACTTGTCGCTGGGGTACCGACAAGTAGACAAGTCGTGCGACTTGTCGCGACTTGTCGAGCGACACTTAATCCTTGTTCGTAACTTTTAAGATTACCATCTAAGCAAACATTTGTCTTGTACAGTTTACTTCTCTGTTGGCAACGGCCTGAATCTGTTGCTTGTTCAGTCCTAGTTGCTAATGTATATGGTTTAACAGTGCTTTGAGCCCAGTCCTTATGCCAAGTGTAGCAACCGTTCCTGATTAAACAAACCGAACCTAGATTTATGTACCATCCGAACTTTTTGAAAAAACCTGGGAGTGGGAGCACACGAGAAGTTTCTAGTTAAATGCCAGTACCATTCATAGGCTAGTAACTTTAGATTGCCTTCCAAGCAATGAGTTGTCTACATGCTCTGTTGGTAGTGGTCTGAATCTGTTGCTGATTTGAGACATTCAGCCCTAGTTGCAACTTATATATGGGCTGGGAGTGCTTTGAACCCAGTCCTTTTTTGCGAGTACAGTGCTGGAATTCTAACTAGACTTCCTGAAAAACTGGACTTCCTGAAAAAACCATGGAGACAGAGTACATGAGAAATTCCCAGTTAAACGCCAATACCATTCATATCTATGCTCCGCAAACAGATAGAGATAGATGGTAAAGCATCAGGTTTGGCCTATCCAGTGTCGCTTAACTGCAAATCTTAGTCTATCAGTCTGCGATTTCAATACACGTTGTTACTTGATTGGGACGAGGCTTGAGTGCCACTTCTACTGTAATATGAGCCCTCGAATTCTCTATCATGTCGATTTGCATATAAGGTGTGGCATTTTTTGCTGGACAATGATTTGCTGTGCGCCTCATTTTGCTTGCACAGCTGTAGGTGTACCTTGTTCTATCGAACTGAAAGAGCCTTTTCTGTGATGTCTATTAGTAGTACTGCTGTAGGTTTTAAGGGTTTGTTTGGACTGTGAGTTCATTCTGATTCTTTTATGGGTGGGTTTTGACTGAGCCTGTGAGGAGTTACTAGGACTGTTGTTAGGATCTTTTCTTGTGATATTCTTCTACCGCCCCGTGAGCTGAATGAACCTGAAGTATATGAGGATCTATTAGTAGTAGCTAGAAAAGGCATTCTGGTAGTTTAATACTACCCTGGTCCATAATAAGTGTCACAGTTTGAACTAACCATAAATCAATACTGCCAAGCTTATTTTGGATCAGAGGGAGTATTTGTATGTGCTTGATGTACTATGTCTCCGTTTTCGCCACTGTGTATGTTTTTTTTCTTAAGCATTGTCAGCAAATGCATCAGCAAATGCATCATGATTACCTTGTGGTGGCTAGTTACCCTCTAAGAGCATCTCCAATAGACTCCCAACTCGCCGGCGCGCTAAATTTTTTTTGTCGCGCCAGAATTGCGATTTCTCGCGCGCGACGCCTGTTTTGCTTTAGCAGACGCGCTATATTCCAGCGCGCGCTTAAATTTTTTGCTCCAGCAGCGGCGCTACAACATTTTGCATCAAACATATATACAACCGAATCAAAAGATGGACTGAAAATAAAATTTTATTATTAGAACGAACATACGAACGTTCGTTGACTAAAACATAGACTAACATACTCGATTAAACTAACAGACTACATTGCTAAACTAACAGACTACATTAAGCTAACTAGATATCAAAGTCGGAGTCGAGCTCTCAGACGTATCGGAGATCTCGGACCACAGATGTTCCCACCTGGGGTCTTCCTCCGCCCAGGTGGTGTTGTTGAGCTGTGCCTCCGCCTCGGCCTTGCGCTGGCGCCGCTGGGCCGGAGCTCCCGCCGCTCGAACCTCCGTTCCGCCCGCTCATTCGCGTACTGGGCCAAGAGCTCCGCCCTCGTGCGCCGTCTCAAACGTCCCGAGGGAGATCTCTCCGCGTAGAACGTGCCGTTGGGCCGCGCGCACGCCGCGGTAGCCGGACTGGCTCCTGCGGCGCGGAGGCATGGTGGCGACGGCGCGCGGCGCGGTGGCGGCGGCTGGCGGTGCGGATTCCGTGCGGTGGCGCGAGCGGTGGGGGAGAGAGGGAAGCGGTTGGGGGAGACTGGGGGACGCGTGGAGTGAGCGCGTGCGCGCCGCGGGGCGGTGTATATAGCGGGAACGTAGCGCTTCGGCCAGCGCGCGCCGACGTTTTTTGCGCGCGCGTTTTTTTCCTGCGACTGTTGGCGCGCACACTCCATTTGCCGCGTCTGTTGGAGATGCTCTAAGCAATGAGTTGTCTACATCCTCTGTTGGCAGTGGCCTGAATCTGTTGCTGAGTGCTTTGATCCTGTTTCTTTTTTGCCGAGTTCAGTGTAGTGCACCAGGTTGAACCTGTTTTTCACGTGTCGCTACTTAATTGCAAATCTTAGTCTGCAATTTCCATCAAACGTTGACACTTGTTGGGTTTTGAAATGGATCAGATGGATCTGGTAACTCTTTGACGAGGCTTGGGCCTCGGGGTACCCTTCTCCTGTAATATGAGCCCTAGAGTTCTCTTTCAAGTCACATTGCGCTTAAGGTGTGGCACTTATGCTGGACAGAAGCTGCAGTGCACCTCATTTCGCTAGCACTGCTGTAGGTGCCACTTGTTATATCGAACTGAAAGAGTTTGTTTTGTACTGTCTATCAGTAGTAGTAGTAGCAGCATTTTAAGGGTTTGTTTGACGTGTGAGTTCATTCTTAGTCTTATGTTGTGACTGAGCCTGTGAGGAGTTACCAGGATTGTTGTTAGGATCGAAGGATCCTTTCTTGTGATATTCTTCTACCACCTCTCTTGAGCTGTATAGGAGGATCGTATTTAGGTGCACTGCCTAATTTAGCTCTTACGGCCAGGACCTGACTTGGAGCCTGAGTTCTTTTTGGTCAAGAGCCAAGTTGTTCCGGGAACTTTGAGGCCTATAAAACCGCACCCAGAAAAAATCAAACAATCCTTTCGCAGTGGCTGTCATAATACAGGACAGGAAACACTGCGGCGTGGCAAGCAAGCAGGCATATGCCATCGTCTTGTGATGCCTGCATCTGTGTCTCTGGTCGGATGCGACCGCCATACAGGATTCACATATCCTGGAGACCTTGATACTCTCTCGCTCTTGCGCGGCAACAACTTTTCCGAAGATTAAGTTGATACGAAGTAGGTATTTTTCTTTTTTTTAAACACAGTATAATTGCAGATTGCAGACGCTCACATATTTACGCTTATACTTTCCGGCACATCTAAAGGTGGTCTTGATTTCGTACCTGTAGTTGCTGGGAAGTACAGTACCGGAGAGAGTGTAAGTGGGAGCAGTAATCGCGATTCATGATAAGGGAAAAGTAGCATTAGTAATTAACTGCGCGTCTGCAGATCCTGGACGAAGAGGAATTCAATGGGACTCGCCTTCCATCGTGACTAGCATTTGGACGTCCCTAGCGACTCTGTCAGGTAATGCCAAAGTGATACACGCTGAGCAAACACCAATACAGCCCGTGCTCGACAGTCCTAGGGCTGGAATTCACGTGAGCACTCCCGACTCGGGCTCCAATTCATTGACTAGCGAGTCGACCAAAGTTGTATTCCGAGCTCGTCATGTTTATTGCCGTCATTCATGGCGTGGACCGTGTGTCCTCTCGTGTAAATTGTTTCTTGTTGTGATCTGTGATGCAAAATATTTGTCCATATTTTTTTGGATGGTTGTATAAATAAGAGTAGTATTTTTGTTTTTTCATGTTTGTAGCAAGTTTCTAATCTTGAGCTAACTCGCGAGTACGCGAACCGAGAGTTTGAATCTACACAAACCGAGCTAGGTCGACTCAGCTCAAATACCAGGAACTTGCCATACATTATGTAAACCTAGATATGGCAGCACAATGAGCCAGATTTTTTTACAAGGGCCATCAAAACCCTACCGCAATGGCGATGCTAGTTTTTTCCCCCACTTTAACAAGAGAAGGTCCTCAAGGACCAAAAGTTGCAAAAAAATGGATTTTCTAAAAAATGTGAAAATAAACATAGTTTTAGTACAACTTATAATGCAAGGGCCACAAGAGAAAGATAAATTACAAACGGTCCTTGAATCTTGCGAAAGGGAGCCCAAACATCATATTTGGATTGCAACCGGATCCACCTCTACGGATTAGGCCTCAACATAGGACACTTAGGACGATAAGCCTCCATAGTAGTATAGTACTCGATCAGATCCAGTAATCAAAAGAGCTTAATGGGGAAGCTTTTCCTAGATTCCCCTTCGGTAACCTAAACATCGCAAGAGAAGCTTCTTAACAACATAACAGCGGACACTGTAGAGGGAAAACAAAACTCTCTCAAAGGAGGAGACATAAAGGCGATGGAAATGAACTGCACCAACCGGCAATGACCTACTTATTGTGCCTTTGAACTGAGTTGATGTCACAATTTGAAGAAATGACCACACTTAGAAAAGGAGATGACCATCCCTGAAGGAACTCTTGTGCATACAAGCTCAAATTATGTTACAAAGGGTTGTCATCAGGTATGGACGGTCAAAACCAAGATTTAACACCTTATTATCCAAATATCTAAAAGAACGAAACACTCAGTTTGGAGGAACAAGTTCACGCCATAGATCAATAAGGTGTTTCTCATAGTAACAAATCGATATTACCAACGACTTTGACCTAGTTAGGATGTTAGTCTCTCTTCAATGGACATCCTACACGCTCTACCAAAATATAAAATTTTCAAATTTCTTATTTTACTTACGTGAAGGACTATTTTATTTCATGGTCGGCATGGGCATGTGTATACAATAGTTTGTATCAATAGCATTCCAGGGTATCATATCAAAACAATCAAATTGTAAGTAAGAAAAGGTAGTGGAACTCACATGGATTTATGCACCTCGATGATTAATGCCAGCAATGCAATTTGACTACATACTACAGGGCATGCACACGTTGTTAACTCATTACCGAGACCACTGTAGCTTGTAAGACTAACGGTAAAGAATCAATGTCAATTGTTTGATATGGTCTATAATTTTTTATGAATATGTTTACCTAATCTACGCTAGAAACCTCTATAGATATAAGTTTGATAGTTAGTGATACCTACCATGATATATAATAATAGTAAAACACGCTAACACACTCACGATTGTCAAAATAATACAAGAAGTGATTTTTAGAAGGTAAAGTTTAAACATAGCATGGAACAAGTGTATTTTGCGAACATACACATTTCATTGGTATAATAAAGTAGACAATGACTAATATTTAGTAAAGATGTTACTTTGTTAACTATATATGTGAATTAAGTGAAGTATAACATGACAAAGTTAAGATGAAAAATATAAAATTTAGTATAAATTACATCTATTTTAATTTTATTTTTTTGGTGCATCGAAAATGTAGAATACCTTTGTCGTGATCAACCAACAGGATATCTGATGCGACATGTTCGACTTAGTCTGCCTAAATCGACAGCTGAAAGTGTAATTACTAATAATATGAGTCTATTTTTACTCATAAAAGCGACCGTTGCCCATCCGAGCACCATAGCGGTCCAATTTCAAATGGCTCCGACGTCCGGCGATGTCCCCATTTTTAGATTTTTTTAATAAATATTAATTTTTATTTATAAATACAAATTTTGGGCCTAATATTTTATATTTCCAGTGAAATATCATTTTGTTCGTAATGATAAGACATTAAATATAGTGCCGAAAAACAATACACTGAGAAGTTTGGAAAACATATTATGTACATTTGATACTGCTCTTAAACTAAAGGAAATTTCTAAAAATGATCAGAATGAAAATTTGCGCCTAGTAATTTTTTTTCCAGCGGCATGTCATTTGCATAAATAAGATAAGTCTTTCGAAATTAACACAAAAAATGTAAGAGAAGTACTTTTAATCTGTTAACACTTGTGTTCAATAAACAATGCACAGCAACAAAGAGCTGATGTTCTGTCACAGAGTTCAGTTGAACTGAGTTCGGAAGTTCTCTTCCGTGTCGAGCGAAGTTCAGAGTAGTTTCAATTTAGTTAAACTAAAACTGATTTCGTGCTTGCGTGTAACTCTTATCTATATTTTATTTTATTTGTGTTTGTGTGAGATATGTCAAGTCAACCCATGAAACTCGTTCCATTTTTCTTCCATAAAAAACATATTTCACTTTGCTCTACATATATTTTTGTTGAATTCGAAAATACAAGTAATCATATTATATTATTTATCTCATTTTCTAATATTGTTGTTGTATTTGAGAACTACTTCGCTATTGTTGGGGGGACAACAAGAGCCTTTTAGATTGATCTACATGATGTTTGACGGAGTAGGAGATTCACTACCTCCCCGTTGTGTTCGGTACAACCAAAGTCAGCACTCGAGGGAAATGTTGATGAATGCAACACTTCCCAACTAAGAACGTACGGGGCAGATCTCCTGCATGTTCATCGAAGAAGTTGTGGTTTTGCGAGTTCAGACTGGGAAGCAATGGTACCCACTGACATGTGGGCTTTGCATGGCACAAGAGATAAAGAAGACACTATGTGTATAATGTGTTCTCACAGTCATGTGTAAGCAGCCCAAAAAAATCAACTAATCATCCTTGTAACAATATATTGGAGCATTGTTTATTTTGTTTGTGCATGTATATCGTTTACACAATATGTTAGAGCATCGTTTAATTTCTTTGTGCATGCGTATCGTCTATGTCCACATTTGCAGTTGGAAATGTAGAGAACTACACGTTACACATCATGATGTTTGTACTTGAAGTACATTCATGATTTTTTTAGCATCGTTTGTGTGTGCCCACACGACGCATGTGCATCAATCTGCACTACTACAAGAAAACAGCCGTAACAATCAAACCGAAATGGACCCAGCGTATTCCCCCACACCCACCCACCGCCAGCTCGGGCAAACCCTACACATTTTGTTCCCCTCTCCATTCCGCCATGATCAACCAGCAAGCAGATTACACCCATGATGACAGCCGCAGCTAAACAGCAGGGTTAACGAGGCAGCCAGCTACCCAGCTCGAGCTCGCTCGCTCGCAAACCCTACTCCTCTCCTCCAACAGCAAGCTGAGCTCGTCCGCACAGTGCACTTATTTCCGAGCTCCCCACTGTCTCCGCTCCACCACCTTCCGAATAATAAACTCGAGGTGCAGAAGAGAGAGAGATTCGGGAGGAAGAAAAGAACAAGGCTTGGTCACAGGCCGAGCCTCACTCGCATCTCACATGCGCCGCAAGAAGCAGCACTCGGACCGGGGCGGCGGCGGCGGAGGCGGAGGCGAGCTCTTCATCTGCTTCACCTCCCGCCCCTCCACCGCCTCCTCCGGCCTGCGCCCCTCAGCCTCCTCCAAGGCCTACAGCCCCGGCCGCGACACGGCTCCGGCCGTGCTGCGCCCGTCGCTCAGCCGCCGCCTGCGCAACAGCGGCAGCCTCAAGGGCGGCCAGTCGCCCATGTTCCCGCCCGGGACACGACGGCGGGCCGGCGCGGCCGCGGCGGCCCGGAGCCCGCCGAGCCCTCCTCGCCCAAGGTCACCTGCATCGGCCAGGTCCGGGTCAAGGGCGGCAAGCGCAAGCCCAAGCACGGCGGCCTCCGCTGCCGCGCTGCGCTCGCGCTCCCGCCGCGGCGTCAGCGCCGGGTCCGAGGCCAGCAGCTTCCGGCGCGGGGCGGACGACCGGGACGGCCCGGGCGGCAAGAACCAGAACCAGGGCTGGGTCTACCAGATCCCGGTCAACATCTGCGAGGCGCTCAAGACCTTCGGCTCCTGCGGGGCCGCTCCCTCTGCTCGCCCTCCCGCGAGCGCCCGCGCTCCGCCGGCGGCGCCGGCGACAAGAAGCGCCGCCGCGCCCCGGCCGGCGGGAGCTGGCTCTGCGGCGCCGCCATGGCCAGGTGCCTCCTGGCGATCCAGGAGGAGGACGACGAGGTGGGGAAGGGCTCCGCCGTCGGGCCGGCCGACGAGGCCAGGGGGTCCGAGGTGGGGCTCGTGATGCAGGGGTGGGACGTGGAGGACGAGGAGGAGGATGTCGATGTCGACGACCTGGGCGTGGTCGTCGGGGAGGTGGAGGTGGAGAAGGGTGATGAGATCTTGCTGGTCGGCGGCAAGGAGGAGGAGGGGAGGGTCAGCGTCTGCATCCCTCCCAGGAACGCTCTCCTGCTCATGCGCTGCAGATCTGACCCGGTGCGCATGGCGGCGCTCGCCACACGCTTCTGGGGCTCCCCTGCCGCGGCCAATGTCGGCCACGTGGTTGACAATGAAGGGGATAACGCCGACGAGGAAGATGAGAAAGAGGATTGCGAGCACAGTGTAGATCAGAAGGACTGTGAAGAAGAAGCAGCAGCTCGTAATTCAACCGTCGACGAAGCGGTGTGCCGAGATTGCAGTGTGGTTGAAGATGGCGGCGGTGAGGCAGGGGATGCAGGTCTGGTGGAGGCAGAAGCCGAAGAGAGCTCTAAACATGGTGATTTGGGGGAAGAAGAGAATGGTGAAGAGGAAATTGATGATGACCCTGTAGAGGTGCAAATTGTCCGCAAAGATGCAGGTTTGGATATTGCTTCAGCAGCGGAAGCTGCTAAGAGTGAAAGCCAGGTCCTGGGGATGGTGGAGGTTGTGGCCGACACTAAGGAGGACGATGGTGTTCCAAGACTGGAGAAAGAGCAGGAAGATGTGAAGGGGAGGAGGTCAATTAGCAGCTGCTCCCCATCAACAGCACTGAAGGAGGACCGCAAATTGCGACGGTTGGGCAGTAAGAAGCGCGTTTCTAGCAGCAGCAGAGCCTCTACGAGCAGTGATCGTGTAGACAGGCGGCACAGCTTCTCGGCTGAAATGGAGGCACGGCGGTCGAGCTTCTCGAGCTTAAAGGATTCAAGGAGGGCAAGCTTCTCCATTGATAGGGATGGGCGAAGGTGGAGCTTCACGATTGAGCAGGAGCATCTTGTCGCGGAACCTAAGGTTCTGATGGCATCCAGGAAGGGGAAGAAAAATCCATCTGAGCCAGAGTCGGAGAAAGATTGTGCCGTTCTTGTTGCTGCGCCAAACAGCGTAGAGGAAGCCCAAGAAATCCCATGATGATGGAAAGGAAGAACCAGCAAAGGATGGCAAGGAAGAAGGAACAACACAAGGCACAGAAGTTAGCGCGGAAGTCGAGAAGGTAGAAACCACAGTCGACGAGAAAGAAGCCGTGGAAGTAAAGCAGGATCGGAGGAAGAAGAGCGGTGAATTGCCAGATTGCCTCCTCATGATGATGTGCGAGCCCAAGCTCTCCATGGAGGTCTCCAAGGAGACATGGGTCTGCAGCACCGATTTCGTCCACTGGAAGTCTTACCAGGGCCAGAATCGTCGCCAACAAAAGGCTGCTGCTACCGGTAGCAATGCTGCTGCTGTTCGGAGGAGAATAAGGATGCTGACAATGCTCAGGACACCAGCGTCGCAAAGGATACAGAAGAGAGCGCAGCGCCAGCTCCGGTGAACTCCGCACCTGTGGCACCTCAGGTTGTTGTCCAGAAACCACCTCCCAAACCGGCCATGGAGAAGAAGCTTAAGCCAGAGCCGCAGATGGTCGCTGGCATGGCGGTATACGCACCGCTCGTCCTGAAGCGCTGCAAGTCGGAGCCGCTGCGCTCATCCGCGCGATTGGCACCTGACGCGTGCTTCTGGAAGGAGCGGCATTGCCCCTCAACGCCACCGGAATCGGCTTCTGATTCCGGACACGAAACCGGAACCGCTGGTACGCCTGGGTTTAGCTAGTTAGCGTCTCATACACTCGAAGTTTGCGTACGAGCTTTGTTTGTGTAACCGTAGTAGTGAGCTTTGTTATGTAATTGTAGTGAGCTTGTTTCTTCATGCATGCTTGGTGCTGTCATGGTGATGTGGACAAGGATAAGATACTTCAAGTTACTAGTACATCAGATAGATTAGGGAGGAGTACATGTAAATCTCTAGTGTTTGCTTTGTTCGGTGTGCGAATCAGTTCCTTTTTTCACTTAAGATGTTTGTCAGTGCTGCTATTGCCAACTTCCTCCAATCTGCATATTATCTTTCATCTGCATGGTTTTACAGTGTGCGACATATAACAAGGTTATTGTTGAAGATTAGAATGTGTATCATTTCATATTATATTGTATATGCAATCAGGGTATAGTTTTTAATTGCTAGTGCAAAAACCATGCAAAGGATCCTTTTGTTTCTGTATGACAGACAGTGACACCTCAATTGTTTGTATGAGGAAAAATCTAGTTTGTTTCTTTTATGAGAAGGAGTACTCCAGCAAGCAAGCAACCAACCATGTGCTATTAGATTTGGAGGAGCTCATTCTGGTACGAGTTTTTTTGTCTGGCTGTCTACCTGGCAAGAATATGTGATTGTCTTGGCTCATTTGCTGTACCAAATCGTGTGTGCAAGAGAGGAGAGATCTTTAGTTCCTGTTGTAAACCGATTAATTAGTGAAGTAACATGTAGTACGCTAGTGTGACCGAACAATAACATGTTCTTAGCAACCTTTCTCTTCAAAGTCTAGTGGTGAGCAGCATAACATGAGGATTTTGTTGGCATGAACACTGGATACTGGTCATGGCTTGGCAGGCAGCAGAGCATCAGATGATTGGTATGTGCACTGCTCCCAAACAGCTCGTGAATCCAATATCCTCTAAGATCTACAAGGACGTGTCATTCTAATCCCTTTTTTTTTATTGAGTGGTAATCTTGCGTTATGAAAATCTTGCGAATCTCGTGTGCTCCTGTCGTATGCAGTCAGTGGTGGATCCCCGGAGAGGAGTGAATCAAGCAACAGTGTGGGAAGCATCATGGATGAACATTGGTTGCTGCCTTGATTGTGGTAGTGGTGGGGGTGGGGGACTCCATTAGCTTTATTGAGTCTAGATCACGATTTACCACTGCTTCCACCTAAATGCACCCGCTGCTCCAAATCGCACCACAACTTTCTGCCTGCTCGCTGCCTGCTCCACCATCATCTTTCTACTCCATCTCACTCCTGCCTGTCTACATAGCTAGACAGCTCTTCCACTCTACTCCAGTCCAGTGTGTGTGATGCGCTGAGCTGAGCGTAATTAAGCTCGCTTTTCCATCCGGGCGGTCGCTTGGCTTTGCACCACGCCAACAGCTACCTTTGCTGTTCTCGGCTCAGCACTTGTGCAGCTGCTGGTCCACGCAGCATCTTTGAACGGCATGGCAGCATAGACTTTCACTGCACCGGTGGCAATGGCGATGCGTGTATGATTGGGTTCGGTGCCGTCCACGTGGCATGCGTGACTGTTCGTCAGTGTTTTTTTAGTCCATGAGAATTTGTGCTGCACACTGCCCGGCAGGTCGGAGGATGGGGGTTGGTCAAGATTTCGCCAGCCTCTTTCCGGTCGGCATTGGACTTGACCGTGAAGAGAGTGGAAAGTGCGCGACGTCGCGTCCCGTTGGCGGCTTTTTGTCGCGCGTCTCGCCCGCGTGCCGCCACCATGCAATTCAGCGGCAAACTCTCAACCGCTAATGTTTTCTCAGAAAATTTTCAACTAAATATGGGTCCCATATTAAACGGCGTTTTTAACTTAAAAACTTAGAGGCCCTAGTAAATGCATGGAGTGGTTCAAATGACTTGGCCGTTTTTGTATTTCGCACACTCACATAAGTCGTCAGGGTAAAGGGTGCGATTACCTGTTGAAATATGTCATGGTGAATAACGCTTTTGTAGGGTTAGATCTGATTCAAAGTTTTTAAGGTGACATTCATGCCCGATAGTTGTTGGAGTTTATTGGCCTTTCCCCATTAATTGACCCAAAAAATTCTGAAATCTCATAGTCCCAGTCAGCTTGGTGCCTCGTACAGGAAGTGAAAGTGAGACTAAGTTTAGGTCCATACTGCTAGTTGGAGAGAGTTGGAGCAACTTATAAAGTGAGCTATTCTAGTCTCACTAAGTGAGTGAGAATAGAAAGAGTGCACGCGCGTCGCGTTTCGTCAATCGAGTTAGAGCTCTTCTAGGTGGAAGATTATTTTTTGTGCACACCATCTGTGATGTACGTGTCAACAATGCACATAAGCATGTGCATGTTTGACACATGCCCTGTCCACCGCGTGGCGCCAGCGTTCTCTACCTATACCTATAGAGAAGAGGGCGGAAGATCCAGAACTCTGACTAGCTAGTCCACACTATTTCCGTCTCTCCACTGCGTTGTTCCTTTTGCTGTGCTGCTTCTAGACTTCTCCATCCAAGCGACCGCCTGCATGACCGTCTGGGAGAGCAGGCCTCCAAAACCCCGTCCGTTGAGATCCTGCACCGGGAGACAGATGATAAGGTTTTTGGGGAGCGTCTCGGCGCGACTGCTCGCTTCCGGCCGACTCCAGTTGTGCCGAATCCAACACCTAAGTCGGTGGTTCGTCTGCTTCACGTCACCGCCATGGCCGACATTCACAACGGAACTGTGGTGGAGACCTTCCCGATCAACACGTATGTGCTACTTCTCTCTGTTTGTACTAGTATTTCGTCCATATACAGATCTGTTAGATATGTCTAGTTTGTCGTATGTGGTTAGATCTGCTAGTGCATCTGTGATGTTTGATTTCAGTAATTAATCTCATGTGAAAATTGCCTTCTATTCCAAACAATAGTTTGGTAAATGGCTATTTATATAACAAAAAGATAGGTTTAGGTGCTTCGTCATGTTTCCCTTGCAAGTCTAGCCACTCTCAACAAGCCCGAAGCACCTAAACCATGAGAGTGGCTAGAATTGCAAATGATGCAAAACATAGATGTCACATACAAGGAGGCTTTTGGTTTAGATGAGATTTTGATGGGACCTTTTGATGGAGGCTTTTGATCTCTCTATGCATGCATGCCACAAAGGCTGGATTAGGCTGGGTGCACGCACATCATCATGCATGATTACCGCCTGTGCTAGGCTAATGATGAACCCAGCGGATGTCGAATCTCCAATGTAGTCTGCAATGTCCAATGTGGTAATGTTGATACTTGGAACTTGAGATGTTCAATTCCCAAAAATAGATGGTCCATTTCATATTCTGTTCTTAGGTAACATTTTATCATTACGTATCTAAGATA
Organism: Poa pratensis; assembly: GCA_947311845.1. Lineage (NCBI taxonomy): Eukaryota > Viridiplantae > Streptophyta > Magnoliopsida > Poales > Poaceae > Poa > Poa pratensis. The sequence goes on along the minus strand of CAMZMU010000074.1, from coordinate 126,502,495 downwards.
ATAGAGTGACTATACCTCAGCCGACTTATATGTATGTACTGTATTTCTCAGTTAGCAGTGATATCGGTCCGATCAAGATCTTTTCATCCATTTCGCACCTGCACAAATATATCTCATGTTTAGATCGGTTTCAAAAAAAAAAATCTCATGTTTAGATCAAATGAATTCTAGCAGCGGCATTAAAATGGGGGCTCTTCTACATCTCAACCGATTGAAATTTCTTATGTGTCAATAGATTCCGAAAAGTACCACTTTAGTTTAGCGCAGGTGGAGTTGCGATTTTCTTAAAAGGTGTAAGCTTTACTAAAATGAAATTGCAACTTTTTAAATCAATTTAGACCTAACGATATATCGACATACTGAGAAATGAGAACCAGAAAAATATAAAGATATTATTTTTGAGACTGGCCAAGAGATGGCAAAAGTTTTAATATCAATATATTTTTTCTTTTGCAAATAAAATTTTATTTGATAAAAGTGGTGCAAAGGAACTAGATTATTGTATTTAGGAAGCTATTGTGCCATGCCTTTGCAGGCTTAATCTCAATCATTCCAGGCAAGCATACAATTAAATAGGTCCATTTATTCTAGTCCAACTTAATTAAGGGATTGTAGCTTTCAACAAATGTGATCCGGAGTTTATCCATGCATACATCCCACGACAAACAAATATGGGACCACCGACGATATGACAGCCAATTAGTTAAGCATCACCATGTGCTGTACGTTTGACTGGATATTTCATTAGCCTGGGTCCTGATGATCTAGCCTGCTACCTGCTCTAATCTAGCCCGGCTACCCCTATACGATAACCACTAATCCGAGGAAAAATGCCAGCTAGTCATCACTCTCGTACAGTATTTTCAGAAACCACTCTAAAGATATCTTTGATTCAAAGGATTCTTGCAACAAAGGAATAGTAAATTAGAGTGTCATGTTAAGTTTAATCCTATAGCATTTTAAGCTATATATTTTTTGTCAATTAGTGCTAAAATTAGAGAGAAAAATAAAAAAACTGTAACATGAAGTTTGAGTGCAATGCAATGCTATGTGAAATGTTTCTAAAGATCTAATCTACGAATCACGTACATAGGAGAAATTCTTAATGATCGAAATCCTCCAAAATAATAATGGGATTTCCTTTGAATCAAGGAGCCCAAAACAAAATCCTACCTGCTCATCATCATGAAAAATTATAACTAGCTTGCAGCATTATATAAATGATCCCTAAAACCTCGCTCAAAATACTACTCATTATAGTTCTTTGCCATTGACACTGTTGATTCATGGGCTTCATAGCTAGCTAGCTATCTCTTCCGAATTATAAAATATTTTGAATATTTTAATTTAGGTTACAAACAAATTGAATGAGTGAATAGATACACTGAAACTTGTTTAGATACATGAGATCCAGAAAAAGTTAAAACATTTTATAATTCGGAGCGAAGGGAGCAGCTAGCAGCTGGCTGGCTGGCTGGCTCTCTCTTTAGTTTTTCTATATAGAGCTTCTATATTAAGCAGCCAGCGTCTCTGTGTGTCTTTTATTTTGACTGAAGTCTTTCAGTGTAGCGGCAAGCAGGCCGTCAGCGTGTAGAGTACAAGGCCCGTCGGTGTGCAGTGTGCTGCCTTTGTTCAGTCTGGCAAGCCAGCCATTCTTAGATTTCGCAAACAAATAGGGAGCTCGAGCGTCAAATGGAGCGTCAACTAGAAGTCTTACCAGGGCAAGAATCGTGGCCAACAAAAGGCTGCTGCTCCGGATTTACACCTGCAATCCTATCAAATTACTGTGTTTTTTCGATTCATGCGTTTTCTAATCTTACGATGCAAACAAGCCCTAAGATGTGGACAATGCTGAGGACACCAGCGTTGCGAAGGGCACAGAAGAGAGAAAAGCGCCGGCACCGGTGAACTCCTCACCGGTGCCACCTCAGGTTGTTGTCCAAAAACCACCACCCAGACCGGCCTTGGAGAAGAAGCTCAAACTAGAGCCGGCGATGCCCCGATGGTCGCCGGCGTGGCGGCATATGCGCCGCTCGTCCTGAAGGGTTGCAAGTCGGAGCCGCTGCGGTCGCCGGCGCGGTTGGCGCCCGTCCTGTGCTTCCTGAAGGACCGGCATCAGATTCTGATTCAGGACGAACTGAAACTGCTGGTACGCGTGCGTTTAGCTAGTTAGCGACTCGAAGTCTTATGTATTGTGTCATTGTAGTGAGCTTGTTTCTTCTTGCGTGCTTGGCGCCGTAATTGTGATGTGGACAAGGATAAGATACATTAAGTTACTACATAGGAGTATCAGATAGATTAGGGAGGAGTACATGTAAATCTCCAGTGTTTGCTTTGTTGGGTGTGCTAATTAAATTCCTTTTTCCACTTGTGATTTTTGTGCAGTGTAGCTATTGTTAAGTTTTCCCAATCTACAGTACGTTTTCTTCTCCTTGCAAACAAGCTCCTACTCTTTTGGAGCATTCATACTGTATATGCTCTCAGGGAATGATTTTAGATGACTAGTGCAAATACCATGCAAGAAGGATTTTCCGGTGGTTTGTACTTCTATATGACAGTGACAACTCAATTATTTGTATGAGGGGAAAACGATCCAATGTTCTGAAAATATAATTGTTTCCTTATGACAGTGACATCCGAACTGTTTGCATGATGAAAAATATAATGCTCTGAAAGTCTTACTGTTTTTTTGTTACTGGCAGTATTCCGGTGCAGAGTTTTTTTTTTTTTTGAGTACATGGGGTTACAGATCGAAAGAAAACCGAGCTAGAAGAACAACCACAGGAAACAAGAAAACAAACCCGTCCCTGAGACCCAGCACCACCGTCGCCGCCTCACCACGGAGACCGCCAACCGCGCGCTGCTGCCGCGCTCCACCGAGCCGGCAAACCACAACGAACCGCGGCCAGGAAGCCGTCGACGACGCCGCCGTCTTCAGTCAACCGCCTGGGTCTTGGTGAAGAAGATGAAGCTGGCCGTCCACCAGCACGAAGCCGTCGCCTTGACACCAGCGCCGTCGCACGACGCCGAAGGCGACCTTGAGGATCTGGAACCCCGCCTCCAGCACCGACCTCGCAAACCCCACCGACGCCGGAGGGAGCGCCAGCAGAGGAAGGGAGCAGCCAACCGTCGCCTACCAAGACGACGACGGGACGAGGGGAAGCTGCAGCCCGAGAAGACGACGACGACGGCGGCCTCCCCGCCTCGGCCCCGCCGCCCCAGATCCGCCCAGCCCCGCCCTCTCCCCACCGCCGGAACGCAGATCCGGGTATTCCCCGTCCTCCCGCCGCCGGAGCGACCGACGGAGGGTGGGGAATCGCCCGGATACGCCGGCGGGCGCTGGTCGCGTCGAGGTCGCCCTCGACTCGCCTCTGGCACGGGGAGAGAGAGGGGAGGGGGACGTTTCCAGCGGTGCAGAGTTTTTTGTTAACACCTGGCTCAATTTGTTTAGTTCCTTGGCTCCGTGCTGTACCAAATCAATATGCGTAAGAGAGATCTTCAGTTTGTTCTGTATTTATTAATTAATCTGTACACCGCAGTAGCATGCAGTACCCTCGTTTAACGGAACAAAAACATGTTGTTGGCAGTGGCAGCTTTTCCTCCCTGGCCTGATCGTTTCCGCCGCCCTCTTTAGCAATGTATGTCAGTGGCTCGTACGTGCACTCGCATTATACCCTGAAGTGTACGAAGTAAGTAGCTTGGTAATGGTATGAACAATGAACTGGCCACAGTAGTGTTAGGTTTGGTAGCAAAGCATCAGGTGCGTGGCATGATGACATTACAAACCTCTGTTGCCGTTTGTGACATTGTGTGTGCCTGTGTGGCACTCCAGTGCAGTGACGAGCTGAGCTGAACATGAGCTAGATTTTTCTATCGGGAGCTCGCTCTCTTTTCCCGGCGGTCGCTTGGCTTTGCACCACGCCCGCCAACAGCTACCTTTGCTGTTCTCGGCTCAGCTCACTCGGCACTCGCTGCCTGCAGCATCTTTGAACGGCAGCCCAGCCTAGCCTTTCGAGCCCACCGGTGGTTGGCAATGGCGATGCGTGTGTGCATGATTGACAGGGTGTCCACGTGATTGTTCCTGCTCCTTTTATTTATTTTTTTATTGTCCATGGGCTGTGAGAATTTGTGCTGCCTAGATCTCAGCGAGACAGCCTGCACACTAGCAGTTGGTCAAAGATTTCGCCAGGCTCTTTCCGGTCGGATATGGACTTGACCGCGCCCGCCCGCAAAGAAAGAGAGCGCCAGCTTTCGTTGGGACGTCGAGGTCGCGTCTCGGTGGCGGCTTTTTTTGTCGCGTCTCGCGTGCCGCCAACTTAACGTTGCCCCTCCATGTACAGAGACGGATCCGAAAAATTGAAAATGGACCATACTTTCACTTCAAGGTGACAAACTGAAAAATAATCTCGCTCTGTTTCCGGCGTCGACACCAGCTGTCGCACTCTCCATGTCCATCTCTGACGCCGCCTCCTGTTCACCGCCCGCCCTGCCCACACACCTGCCCGGTGCGTCAACTTTCTTGCCCTCCTCTACTTGCCCGGCGTCGGAGCCATGGGGCGCCGCCTCGCTGCTCGATTTGGGGGCGTTGACACTGCTCATTTCTAATTCGGGTTTTCAGCTATATTTGGATAAGAAAACACGATGTATACATGCTAAGAAGCACGACAAGTTACACATATATGCATTATGTACTACATATGTATAACAAAGATTATACGAAAATTTGGGTGAGTCTACATATGTACACCCCTGACCAACTATGGATACGTCCATGGCCATGTACTTATGCTTTGCTTCCTAGCTACTGCTCCCAAGCAAAGCTTCTTCTCTCAAGACTGCCTTCTTACACCACAACATAAGACTGCATTTTCTGCATGGCACCACGGATGGATTTTAGCATCATTGCGTGAAACAAATTATGGGCCCCCTTCCAAGCTTTCCGTTGCAGTTTTGAGATCGAGAGCAGCTAGCTGCTTCCGGCTACTGCTACTGCTACTGCTACTGCTAGGATGGTTAATCTGGGCTGGCTGGCTCGGTGTGGACCACGTATGTACTCCTACAATGAAGATGAGATTTTGATGGGATCTTTCATCGAGGCTTTCGAGATCAATGTTCATCTCGTGAGCATGCATGCCACAAAGGCTGGATTAGGCTGGCCGCACGCACGCACATCAACGTGTATGATTACTTTTTTTTTGAATGGGGCAAAAGCTTTGCCTTTTATCTCTACTATATAATATGGGTTCAGGTGATGGTTGGTACGTTTTTCAAACTTCCAATTTTACCCTTATATTGCTGGGTAATTACCCACCATGCCATCCGTAAGTGAAAAAAACGATTGGACTTTTTTTCGTTCCATGGCCGACGCAGGGCGGCCAGAGTTTGCGCGCGACGCTGCGGCTCCCCAGGGCCGGTGTCCGCCATGGCGACCTCGTGGCCGGCGGCGTGCCGAGCGAGGACAGGTGAGGGCGCCACGGCAGCACATCGTCGGACTCCAGCCAATGGTGGCCGTCACGACATGGAGCCACTGCATCCCGGCATGGTGGTCTCGGATCTGTGCTCGCCCAGAGAATATGGGATTGGATCTTGCCGTTCTTGGATTAGATCTTGGCATTTAGTCCAAGGATTTGAGTTTTCTGATTTGTGACTTTCCGTTTTCTCGATTTCTGGATCCATGCGGATTTAATCTCGTTTCTTTGGGCTTCTGTTTGATCATTTGGCGACCGACGACTGCCTGGAGCCACAAGATCTCTGGATGGCGGCCCTGTATCTGGCCAATCAAGATTTAATTTGTTGGATTTGACCCGATCTTGTCCTGGATATCGTCTTTAATTGAACATTGTGTTTTGCAGTCTTTTTGAATCTTGTCTCGTGGAGATTACTTTTTTTTGTAAATTCTTTTTGGATCTGGTCTCGTTAAGATTAGTTTTTCTCATGTCTTTTGTGGATCTGGCAGTAACCTGTTTGAATGCCTATGAACTTGTATGTAATCTGTATGTATTGTATGGACCATATGAGGGCCCTCCTTTTATTTTTTTTATTCCTTTTCTGTTATAATTTTGATTTCCTGTTGAATCATTTGTGAAACTGATCTGAATTTTTTTTGAAGCTTCGACATATCATGCATTGACTACCGGATCTGCACATGAAATCCAATGAATTCTCTCTTCGAACTTTCTGTGATGATTGGATCTCGTTCCATCAAAGATTTATGGATGTGTCTTACAGTGTTCTGTAGATATTTTATTGCAGAAATTTCTACTTGAATAAGTGTATATGAAAATCATGTATAATCTTGTCTGACTGGTGTATGAATTTGTGGATCTGTGAATTGTGTGTGGAAATTATAAGATTATTTTCTGAAATGTATGACTCATGGATCTTGTTTGACTGGTATATGAACAGGTTGGAACATTTTTTATCAATAATTTGAATCGTGATGGATTATTAATAATATTCTGTTCAATCTCAATCCTGGTGGAAAAAAAATACTTAATTGACTGAATTTCGACAATCATCCGTCATAAAAAGAAGTAGCACATGCCACAGAGGTTGAAGCTAATTTTCAACATTGGAGACATGTATGCTCTGTTTTCCTATCACTAGAATATACATAACATAGTTGTTGGTCACTGAATAGTAAGCTCACTCCCCAGCGCTACAAATTATCCATATTACTCAGACGTCCCTTTATGTAACATACACCAGAAGCAGCAGGCATTCAATAATCCTTTTTCTTCGAAGGATCTGTACAAACAGTACAAGTACTATTCTAAGTTCATATGGTTGCTACTTAAATTCAATGTCTTGAGCCTCGACAACTAATATTAGTAGACATTAAAGTGTAAAGAATGTTCTTAGGATGACTCCAACGGCAAACGGACGCGCGTTTGGTCCGCGTTTGGTCCGTTTGCGTCGGCAAACGGACAGGCCCAGTCCGGCCCTGTCCGTCGTTGGTGGCAGTGCGCCCAACGGCCCGACGCATTGAGTCCGCCCGGGATTTTTTTTAGCTAAACAGGCCATATATGGGCCTTTTGTAGTCATATATAGGGGGTGGGCCACAAACGGTCTTTTTTTACATAATATTTTTAAAAACAAAAATATATAAAAACTAGAAAATTTGCCTTTCGCGGGCTTCTACTCCTCTTCGTCATCCCATCGAGGATGACATAGTCCGGCTGCTTCCAGAGGTGCGCCGGTGGTCCGCTCGCGGTGGGGCGACGGCCGGCGGCGTGGGCGGCTGCTCCTGCACTGCTCCTGCGCCTGCTCTGGGACCTCCCAGTCGCCGCCATTGAAGACCCAGCGCTGCCCTAGCAGGCCTTCTGGTAGCGGAGGCGCTGGTGGCAGGTCCACGTCCATGGCCTGCCACCATGGCTGTGGTTCCTCCAGGACCGCCGCCTGCTGCGCCTGCAGGGCCGCCTCCTGCTCCCGGGCGACGTCGGCGAGGACAATGGCCCAGCGCTTGGCCTCGTCCTCGGCCATCTGCTTGCGCGAGGCCTCCTTCGTGGCCTCGAGCGCCTCGTCGTCGTCCATGTCGACCTCCGTCTTCACGCGTTGTGGCGGCGGCGGCGGCGGCGACCCAATCCGCAGCGCTCCTCCGCCGCGTGTGCCTCTTGGCACTGGTGGGGCGTCCCTCCGCCGCGTGTGCGGCGGCGGTGACCAACGGCCAGCTGGCGGCGTCGGTGGCCGCGTGTACAGGGCCTGCCGCCGCAGGCTGTGCTCGCCGCTGAACCAGGCATCCTAGTTCGGGGAGCTAGCCGCATAGGCGGGGTCGTTGAGGAGGGAGGTCGGGAGGCGCGAGAGGCGGTGCTCAACCTCCAGATCCCGTGCCCGCTTGCTCGTCGGCATCGGGGGCACCGGGATGCGCTGCGGGTTCAGATGCCAATGCTTGGGGAGCTTGACATCTGGCCACGGCAACGGGACTGCATGGTCCCAGTACCACTGGCAGTCCTCCTTGCGCACGGCAACGGGAATTGTGTGCTTTATCAACTTTGTAAGAGAAAGCCGGCAATTTTTTATCTAATAGCACCGATCCAAGGTGGTTCTAAGGAAAAGGTCTTAATGGACATTCCTAAATCTCGGCAATTCCGTATGCTTCAGATGTTGTAAGATTAATGGGGACAAAAGGCGACTTACAAAACTTAATGGTTAACCCGTAGCATTGGCCAAAGCATCCAAGATTTCATTCGAAAGCTGATTGGTCTTCATCCACTACCAATTTGATAACCTTTTGCAATCTTGCAGCAAGGATGCAGTCAAGTAAGGTGGCCTAAAATTGCGGGTTCATCATTATTTTCCTTGTTTCTCAACAATACCTTTCTTTGTTTCCTTCAAGGCTCAGTCTTCAAAGAAAGCGAGAATACTAGACGATGTGGTTCATGCATGCATGCATGCTTGTTAATTCCTAAACTAGATAAGAGGAAAAATGCTTGAAAAGTGTGTATTCTTTCCTGATACTAGAACAGATTAATCCATCGCCACACATATGCAGAATAATATCAATTGTTGGCAGTGCATTATGAATCAGAGCGCGGATCTCGTGATTCTCGTTGGTTGGTTGGTTCCAGCTCCGAATCCCCGATCTGTCGGCGCAGAATTAATCGTACGTAGCGTCGCCTTCCACGGACGAACTTCCGATCTCTCGGTCAAAGACTCGGCTTAGCTCAACCACTGTCCGTACGTGTGTATCAGGGGTGGCGATAGACCGGCGGAGGGTCCGGCGAGGTGGCAGTGAGAGGGTTGCCGGCGGTGAATGCGGGGCGGAGATGATCTTCCTCCTCCCCGCGTTCTTTTCGTTTTGCTGGCAGAATCCGTACGCTCGCATTTCACGAGCGCGTAAAGTAGGCTCGTCCGTAGTACAGTACGTGTGTATGCTCCAGGGTCCAGGCTTGTTGCACGACGTGGAAGGTTCATCCACTGCACGCGCGTTTAATCCACCGATCGGCTAGACGTGACACGACACGCACGGCATGACCGGATACCTAAGCTAGCAAATCTTTGACTGAATGTGTGAAGTCTGAACCTCCTGCGCGCGGTGCGTCTGTTTCACCCCAAGAATAGCCATGCATGCATCGGCTGGTGGGCACATCGGCCGGAAATAGCGATGCCCGTACCACTCCTGCTTTCCAAGTGTTCCCAAGGGGAGAGAGAGTGAAAGAATGGTACTGCTAGGACTAGGAGGCATCTGACGAGGAGAGGTGCCAATGCATTCCATCACGGAAAAGGCAGGCACGATCGAGCTATCAGCCTATCACCACCCGGCAGCCGCGCGAGAGCGAGACCGAGAGCGAGCGGGCCGTCCACACGCGCACGGACACTCCACTGACCCAGTAGGCCAGTACAGTACACCACAGAGTCCCACACGACGTCCGCGTCAGAAAATAATTCGGATTCGAGTGCTCAAGCAGCAGCGACCGCGCGAAAACGAAGGCCCGCGACGCTGACTGCGACGAGAGCAACGCAGGACCTTCTATGTCTCCACCACCCATCGGGAAAGCTCCGAGCCCGGCCGGAAGCAGGAAATTCACCGAGGAAGTTCCCTTTCAGCACCGATCGTCCATCGATGGCGCCAAGGCCGCCGCCGCCGTCGTGGGGCACGTACCAACTGTTGTGTGCGTACGTCGTGCAAACCCAAAAGCCTGACTGTTCCGTACGTCGTCGGCACTGGATGATTATTGAGCACGTGCTGCGTTCGTTCATGGCGCTGCCTCCATCATCGATCGGCGATCGGCCGCGCCTGCGGATATCGTCAGATCAGATGTTTATGGTGCGCGGGGGGCCGCTTCGTCCGCAGACGCTGAACGGCGGATTGGCGGCGCCGGCGAACCGCGGGGACGCTATATATGCATGCAGCATTGCAGCCTAGCTTTTAACAGCATCGAGTCCGTCGGCTTCCACAGGCGCAAACACGACCCGCACGCGGCGTCCAAGGCTTCATACCGTCACGGCAAGTTACAGCAATCCAACGTCGCAGCATGGCTGCCATGATCAGGGCATGCGTGCGGCTCCCTGCCGCCCCGGCCGCTGCCCGCGTGCTCGTGCTCGGCGGCACCGGCTGCGTCGGCGGCTCCACGGCCACCGCGCTCTCCAAGCTCCGCCCCGACCTAACCATCCTCATCGGCGGCAGGAACCGGTAATTGCCACATCCTTGACTTCACTCGCATTCCATCAACTTCAACTGGTGTCCTTTTCTCTCTCTCTCTCTCTCTCTGAAAGTACCTGCAGCGACTTGTACCTCTGTTTATATGTGTTCTAGTTTGCCAGGGAGAAAGGCGGATCTTTGGTATCGAAACTCGGCGACCAATCTGAGTTTGTGGAAATTGATACCAACAACACAGCCATGTTGGAGGAAGCGCTGCAGGGCAGTCATGCAAATTATGCAAAACCTGCTTATGCTGTGCTTTGCTTAGACCAGTGTGTAATTTTCCTCCATGGCCATGAGAGACATAACTTAAGCTTTGAAGTTTTGAACTTTCCCCAGGTGTGGATTTAGTTGTTCATACGGCTGGACCTTTCCTAAGGGAGACTGATTGCACCGTCCTGCAGGCTGCGATATCGACTAAGGTGACTGAAGATATGCTATCCCTGAGAAAATGAGGAGAACCGCATAAGTCTTGTGACATCCGTTGAACTAGTGATGTTTTAATTTAATTAACTGAAAAGGCTATTGGCTTGCTTAATATTGTGTGAACAGACAGCATATATCGACGTTTGTGATGATATGGACTACTCATGCATGGAGAGCCAAAGCTTTCCATGAAGAAGCAAAAGCTCAAGGCGTTCCAGCTATTATAACTGCCGGCATATGTCCTGGAGTGCTATGAAGCACCGATACGGCAAGACGGACACGGCGATATGGGTACGGCGATACGGGATACGGCAACTTCAGAAAACAGCAATACGGCGATACGGCGAGTATATATATAAAAATAATAAAATGCCATTTAATAAAGTCCAGAACATGTGAACCCCACATGTAATTCCCTCACCCTCACACTCGTACAAGCACGCACAGCACACACACCACACCACACAGCACACACCACGCACGACGCATCCCTTGCCTTATCTTCTTCTTCTTCCTTCTCTCCCTTATCTTCTCCTTTCCTCTCCCCATCTCTCCTACTGCACGCAGCATGCTGCAGCACTACTCCCTCCTCCCGGCCATGGCTCACCTCCTCCCCATGGCTCCTCTCTCCCCAAGCAGACACCTCTAGCTCGCCGTCCCTCCTCTCTCCTCAACCACACGACGCCGGCCGCCTCTTTCGCGCGGATCAGGGAGGGGCAAGATGAATCTGGGCGGCGGCGGCGCGATTCCAGGAACGGCGGCGCGATTCCGGCGACGGCAGTGCGTGAGGTCAACTCCAGGTGGCAGCAGCGGCGCTCGATCCAGGCCAAGGAAGAGAGAGAGAGCGCCCGCGCGAGTTGGGGCTGTGGTTAGGGTTAGTAGTGGGCTTTGCAGGATTGGCTCTTCCCGTGTCCACGCTGTGTCGCCGCCGTCTCCGCCGCGTATCGGCATTTTTTTCTTTTCTTTTAATTCGGAAAACTGGGAGACGCCAGGGACACGCGTATCGACGCGTATCGGCCGGATACGCGTATCGGATACGTACGGTACGGGACACGCTGGGTTTTGCCGTATCGGTGCTTCGTAGCTGGAGTGAGCAACGGTATTACTTCACACTCCTGTTATATACCACAACACCTCAATTTGGAAGGAACCACATGAAACTGAGGAAGGAACTAGATCATACATATATGTACGTATTATTCCATTGCAAAAGTGTGTGTAGTTAGTTTTCTGTGCTTTTTACACCGCTCATGATGGTTCATTTAAGGAATAGCCGCATATATACAGAGTGTCAAATCTTATTTATTTTTAGTGCTTATTCTTGTACTGCATTGTTCTCCAACAGTGATGGCTGCTGAGCTTGTGAATGCTGCCAGAAATGAAGATAGGAAACCTGAAAGACTAAGGTTAGGAGATTTCCATATTTTTGGAAAAGGAAAAGTAAAATTAGACATTAATTACGGAAGGGTGGTTTGATTCTCGATCAATACTTATGGCCATGTTGCTAAATCCTTTCTAGATTCTTCTATTATGCTGCAGGTTCTGGTGGTGCTGGTCCAACGATGTTGGCAACAAGTTTTCTACTTCTCGGGGAGGACGTAACTGCATATAACAAAGGTACTGTTGTCTTCTTCATTATGGCACCTATGGTACTTCTCAAACAAGTGGAAAGACTAATTCGTTATCATTACCTATATAGGAGAAGAAATCAAATTGAAGCCCTACAGTGGAGCTCTCAACATTGATTTCGGAAAAGGGGTCAGAAAGAAAGATGTTTACTTAATGTAAGTGTTTTCGGGTTTTTTTTTTGGCACTTTTACATCTTATAGTTGACAAACCAGAAATCTAACATGGTGAAAATTTACTATTTTTTTTTTAATATTTTGCAATTTGACAAACCGTAAGTCTACATGAACTATTTCAGGAATTTGCCTGAAGTGAAGAGTACTCATAAATTTTTAGGTGTGCCAACTGTCAGTGCTCGATTCGGTACTTCCCCTTTCTTGTGGAATTGGGGAATGGAGGCTTTCGCAAAAAATTTACCTATTGTATGTGTAGTTCCCCTTCTTTTAATATCATGCGAGATCTTTTACTATTACTCCTATTTCAAATAGTATTGTATTGACAGTAATTAAATATAGTGGAAGCTACAAACAACCAATATCATTTCTTTTCTCTCGTTTAAGAAATTAACCAATACTATTTGTTACTGGGCCTTAAAATGAGGATTAATATTCAGGATGAAGTTGATGTGCTGGTGCTAATTTGGAGTACACCTGACTTCAACTTGGTTCCCTTTAGGAGTTCTTGAGGGATAAAGAAAAGGTTCGAAAAATGGTTGAATTAGTTGATCCCCTTGTTCGAGCCGTTGATGGCATTGTAGGAGAGCGTGTCTCCATGAGAGTAAGTAATTCCTTTACCTCTATTTTCAAAATATCAGCTCTATGAAAGCTTTATCTAGAGTCTGGGTATACTAATTCTCCTGAAGTTGTGTGTATAGTAAGAGCCTACTATTTCCCCTCCAGTTGTGTCTAGATTGTTTGATCAAATTTATTTTGTTTTTGCAGGTAGACTTGGATTGTTCGAATGGCCAGTACACTAAAGCGTTGTTTTCTCATAGAAATTTATCTCTATGAGTGCAACAAGCTTCTGCTCTCATGGCTTAATTAATCTTTACCATTAGTGATTACCGGCTCTATGATTAATTATCCATAGCTTGAAGTGAGCCTAATATTATTTTAATCGACATAAGATCACATACTCTATATATTCATGGGTTCCCATTAGTTTTAAAACATCTTTATGTTTTTTTAAAGGAAGTTGTTGCCCCGTCGTAAAACTTCTTTATGTTGAATTTATCTGCATCCCTTCTTATTTAAGTTAATAATATAACCCTAATAAGATATTTTTTTTTCATTTCTACTTAATAGTTGAAATGATGTGGATTTCTTATATCTCGTCTAAGCATATTATATTGTACTTTCAGATCAGTGGGCCATTCAACAGCTGCATTTGTTCAGGCAGTTCTGGAGGGGAGCACTCAGCCAGGTGTTTGGTTTCCTGAGGAGGTCAGCAGTGCTCTTAGGGGGAAGAAGAATGCAATATTTAACACGTAGCTCAAGCGCAACGCGCACACAAAATAAATTCCTTAACACTTTCTAAAATCTTCTCAAATATTGTTAATGCAGCCATAGGGAATAGCCATTGAATCAAGGAAGCTACTCCTTCTTGAGCGTGCTTCCCAAGGGACAACAAACTTTGTGATGAACAAGTGATTTCTTCTCTCTGTCCAATTTAAAATTTTAAGTGGTTAACTAATATTTTGTATGCTAGCTATAATTGTTCCATCACTGGGATTGACAGGCCTTCCTGCATGACAGAGACTGATCCGAAGGAAGTTATCCTAGGAATATACGTGTGATAACAACTGGGAAAAACAAAGGCCATTGTCTGGATACGACGTTGTACAACTCCACCTGACTTTTCTTCAATCAAATGTCAAAGAAACTTACAAAGCTGTGGAAGTATGATCAGGAATAGAAAGTAGCAACAAGTCACGTACGGCGCAGCTTGCATGAGGCTGAATCCTCTCCGCCGCTGTTCCTGTGCGATTATTTATTCATCATGTTGAAAAGGACTGTGACATAACGATTTTGCTCCATGGATACCTAGCGGATACCTGATTGATGGGTGGGACCCACATGTCAGTAGCTCAGACTATGTCAATAATCCTCGTCATACTTGTACAAAATTCAAGGACCTAGAAATCACGTAATTATGTTATGCGAGAATGAGACAAATAAATTTGGTGTTGCAATTTGTAAATGTTTTCATTATTATTTGTACATTTTTTTGGCTGCTATTGTTGTTGTGTTCACGTATTTTCGTTGCTTCATATGGATAGCTGGGTATCCACCGGGTATCCAGGATACGGAGGGCATTTCCGCCCACGGATGTATTTGAGCGAGAGCGAGCGGGCCGTCGGTCCCGTCCACACGCGCACGCGAGTAGAGAATCCTGACGCAGCATCACTCTGGTTTCCATTCATTCACCGCTCGTGGATCGTCGATCGTTGGCGCAAAGGCCGCCGCCGGCGTCCTCATCCCTTGGGTTGCCGCGACGTCGTTGGCGCAAAACCGACTGTACTGTTTTGTACGGTCGGATCAGATATTTCTGTCGGTGCTCATCATTTCGGCACTCCCATACCGCGCATTGCGCTTGCGGTCCAGCCCCTCCCTGCACATGCATCCACCACAACGTGCATATATTGCCCGTCCGTCATGCGCGCGCGCGTGTTCGGTGCCGCTCTCTATTCTATACTCGCACGCGTCCAAAACAGTCTTATAGAATTGCTGCACTAGTCATCTAGACCAAAAGTCCGAACTGATGGAAAGGGGCTAGGCAATATATTTATATTCAACACTCCCCCTCACGTCTAGGCTATTTTAGTCCTTAGCGTGGGATAGGAGCGGGCTGCATGATCTTTTTTTCTTTTTTTTTATCCGCGTGAGCGGGTCTCGAACTCGAGACCTCTTGGCTCTGATACCATATAGAATTGCTGCACTAGCCATCTAGACCAAAAATCCGAACTGATGGAAAGGGGCTAGGCAATATATTTATATTCAACAAGTCTTACTGCAAATATGCCCATCCATAGATTATTTTAAACGTCCAAAGTGTAAGTAGCCATTAAACATGTCTAAATACAATTCGCATGTGGACATAGTTGTGTCAAGTATTTTAAACGTAGGAAATAGTTTATATCAGAGGAAACAGAAGAGAATAGTGCTACGACTTATCTGCCATTACGAACTCTCCCTCAGAGACCGATCAAGTTCCGTCAAACTGGTGTGATTTACAAGATGGACAGACATGATCTCGATTCTCGCCGATGCACACCCACTAGCCAGCCAGTTACCACCGATGCCCAACACCACTCGCCGGTGCATGTTCAGCTCAGCAACATACAAAATTGCACTACCTCCGTTTAAACATGAGATGTTTTTAGTTTTCTTTGTTTGTTCAGTACCTAGACGCATTAAGCATTTCGGTTTGTAAATTCACTCGTTTCAGTCTGTATTTAGTCCATATTTAATAAATATCTAAAATAAATAGTGTATCCACAAATCGGAATGGCTCGAGAGACAAGTACCAGCTCGCCATCGCAATTGAATTTCTAATACGCGTCATCTAACGGGAATGTCGGTCATGCATGCTACGTATTCAATATCCAATAAAAACTCATGCAGTTCTCGCTTTGCTTAGACAGTAAACAGGCTAATTTCCGCTCCTGTTGTCCAAGTGTTCCCGGAGAGCGAGTGAAAGAATACTGCTCCTAGTAGGAGGCATCTGACGAGGAGAGGGGCCACTGAATACGGTCGAGCCGGTACTGCCGCGCGAGAGCGAGTGGCCCGTCCAAACGCACACTCCGCTGAGGCACTGACCCAGCAGCAGTACAGACAGTACCCCGCACAGTCCACTTGGGGAAATAATTTGGATTGGAGTGCTCAACCAGCAGCGACCGCACGATCGAAAGCGAAGGCGATGAAGCTGAGGACGAAAAACGGCGCTATTTTGGGCCGCATGGGGGGCAAATTTCATTAATTTCATTAATATATGAGCGAAATTCGACGATTACATAGTAGAACATAAAATAAAAACATAAAAAAAGATAACTTGGCGATCTACGCCGTTCTACATGCCCAACTGGCTGTAAAACAATGTGTAGTCGCCGCCGTCGGAGCCGCTCCCAGCGGCGTTGCTGGGGCCTGCGTCGTCGTCTCCGCCGTGCCAACTGCTGGTCGTCGGCGCGGGCACCTCCTCGTCCTCGTCGCTCGGGTCGAGGATGTAGTACTCCGACGGCGGCGGCGGAGGTGGAATGCGACGGCAGGTAGTCGCCGCGCGCTCGCGGCACTCGCGCTCCAGCTCCTCGAGGATGCGCCGCTGGCGCACCACCACCTCCTCCTCGTACATCCTCGCCGACCAGGCCTCGGCGACGTCGTCCGGCGCGGGGAAGACCTTGTTGAACGAGGCTTCGAGGGCGAGCCTCTCGCCGGGGAACTCCTCTTCCGGCGCCCCCATCCTGGCCGCCGCCCTGACGTACTCCGGCGGCGCCTGCCACTCCGGCGCCTTCTTCTTGCCCTCCGTCTTGGGCTTGACGAGGCGGCGGAAGAGTCCGCGGGGCGGCGCTCGTTGATGCGCAGCATGCCGCTGCGGCTGGGAGCACGCCGCCCCGAGTTGAGGATGGGTGGCGGCGTGGCATACTGCTCGGCAGCGGGAGGCGTCGAGCGCGCGCCGGAGGACTCGGAGGAGGAGGAGGAAGCGGCGCCCTGATGACCCACAAGTATAGGGGATCGCAACAGTCTTCGAGAGAAGTAAAACCCAATTTATTGATTCGACACAAGGGAGCCAAAGAATACTTGAGAGACTTAACAGCGGAGTTGTCAATTCAGCTGCACCTGTGAATAGTCTTGCTCGACACAGATTATCAGTAGCAACAGTTTTATAGCAGTAGTAGCGGTGAAATAATAGCAGCAGTGAATAGAGACAGCAGTAGTGATTGCAGTAAACAGTAGGATTAAAACACTGTAGGCATAGGGATGGATGAACGGGCGCTGCATGGATAAGATAGCTCATATAATAATCAAGACATAGGCATTGCAGATAATAATGATAAAGCATCCAAGTACTAAGTAAACATAGGCATGTGTTCCGTAAATAGTCGTGCGTGCTCGCAATGAGAAACTTGTACAACATCTTCTGTCCTACCAGCCGGTGGCAGCCGGGCCTCAAGGGAATCTACTGGTAATTAAGGTACTCCTTTTAATAAAGTACCGGAGCAAAGCATTAACACGCCGTGAACACATGTGATCCTCACATCGCAGCCATTCCCCTCGGCTGTCCCAATTATTGTCACTTTGGGACCTCGGGTTCCGGACAACAATATGTGTATACAACTTGCAGGTATGATCAATAAACAGTGCATATCATTATGAAACAATAACATGTTCAGATCTGAAATCATGGCACTCGGGCCCTAGTGACAAGCATTAAGCTCAACAAGTTGCAACAACATCAATAAGTACTAACAACGGATACTAGGCACCATGCCCTAATGATCTTATAACTTATTACATGAACAATCTCATCCAATCCCTACCATCCCCCTCAGCCTACATCAGAATTACTCACACATGGATGGGGAAACATGGATGGTCGATGGAGAAGCGTCGGTGATGATGATGGCGATGATCTCCTCCAATTCCCCGTCCCGGCGGAGTGCCAGAACGGAGTTTCTGGTCCCCGAAATAGGTTTCGCGATGGCGGCGGCGTACGGTGATGTTTCTGGATGAAGTGGACGACCCCCTCGCGTTTTAGGTCAGAGAGGGTTAAGTAGTCGAAAGGGGGACTCGGGGAGGTGCCGAGTCGCCCTCCTCAGTGGCTGGCGCGGTGGGCCCCTTGGCCGCGCCACCATGTGGTTTGGGCCACTCGTGGCCCATCTCTGACTCCCCTTCTGGCTCCGTGAGTCTTCTGGTAAAATAGGAGGTTTGCGATCTTTTCTGGTGTTTTTCCCGAAAGTTGACTTTCTGCACAAAAACAAGACACCAGGGCAATTCTGCTGAAAACAGCGTTAGTCCGCATTAGTTGTATTCAAAACACACAAGTTAGAGGTAAAACAATAGCAAAAGTGTTCGGGAAAGTAGATACGTTTTGGACATATCAACTCCCCCCAAGCTTAGCTTATTGCTTGTCCTCAAGCAATTCAGTTAACAACTGAGTGCGATAAAGACTTTCACGAACACATTTGCTTCATATGATGTATATATTCTCACTATATGAACAAATGCTTAGGCAATTCAAGATGAGGCAAATGCAAATAATGTCACTCAATAGGCATGTAAACTATGAAAAGATACCAACATACTAATAGCGACAAACATGAAACATATTAATTCACAAGATTGTAATGCTCATAATAGGATATGATAAGATGGTATCTCGCTTGCCCGTTTTTGTACAGCAAAACATAAATGCCCAGGCACCTCTGAAGTTCATGGGAAGACTAGAATCAAAGATATCAAAGATAAAAGCATCAAACTTATATCACAGTTAACCACATTCTGGGACAAGCACATTACACTAAGAATGACAACTATGCTCTCGAGAAAGTGCTCAAAGAAAGGATGGTGACTCAACATGAAAGTAAAAGATTGGCCCTTCGCAGAGGGAAGCAGGGATTATCATGTGCTAGAGCTTTTTATTTTTAAAACAGAAGCAAAATTGTTTTGGGAAGTGTTTGTTGTTGTCAACGAATGATAGTGGGTACTCTAACCCCCTTGTCAACCAGACTTTCAAGAGCGGCTCCCATGAAGGATGTTATTTCTACCAGCAAGGTAGATCATCCCTCTTCTCTTTTGTTTACACATGTATTTTAGTTTCATTATGGGTGACACTCCCCCAACCTTTGCTTACACAAGCCATGGCTAACCGAATCCTCGGGTGCCTTCCAACATTCACATACCATGGAGGAGTGTCTATTTGCAAATTAAGTTGCTTGCTGATAAATCAGGGCAAAACATGTGAAGAGAATTATTGATGAAAGTTATAATTAATTGGGACTGGGCACCCCGTTGCCAGCTCTTTTTGCAAAATTATTGGATAAGCGGATGTATATGCCACTAGTCCATTGGTGAAAGTCTGTTTGACAAGATTGAAAGATAAAACACCACATACTTCCTCATGAGCTATAAAACATTGACACAAATTGAGAAGTACTTTGAAGGTTTTAAAGGTAGCACATGAAAATTTACTTGAATGGTTCGAAATGCCATGCATAGGTATTTATGGTGGACACTTTGGAATAACTTGGTTTTCATGGTTTTGGAAGCACGAGCAGCATTCCCGCTCAGTACAAGTGAAGGCTAGCAATAGACTGGGAAGCGACAATCAAGAGAGCAATAACCGTCATAATCATGCTTGCGACAAAATGAAATTAATTGAGGCATAAAAGTGATACAAGAACTCTGAGTCAAAATAAATCATCAAGGCTTAATTGACTTTTGTTTTTCAGTCATATGCATGCATGAGCATGTGCCAAGTCAATTCGAATGAATTATTCAGAGGAGGATACCACAATGTCATACCCTCTATGAATAGAACAATGCAAGCAAACATCAACATAACATGCTACCACTATTAATAAATTGGGACCGATCATGAGAGAACAAGAACTACTAAGCATCCACTAAATGACATATACCTCACATGAACCAACTAAGCATGCTCACATAGATGAGTATATGTACAAAAATGAAAACAAATAGAGTTCATACCAGCCTCTCACCCCAACTCGAGTTGTTGTAGATCATCCTTATTGCTTTTTCACTTGTGTTGCTTCGAATGATAAGAATGAAAACCAAGCTCCATCGGAGTCACGGATGGCTGTCCAACTCTGAAAACACTATACAAAACCAAAAAGAAACAACAAATATTTTTGGGTTTTCGAGTTTTTGAAACAAGAGCAAAAAGAAACAACAATAAAGCAAAATATTTTTGGATTTTTGAATAACAAACCGAATTTTAAAACTAAGCAAACTAATACTAAAACTTAAGGAAACAAATGAAGAGAAACAACAGAAATATTTTTGGTCTTTTTGTGTTTTGGAATGCAGCAATAAAAGGTAAACAATTAAAAAGAAAGAAAGAAAACTGCAACATGGATATACAAAGTATCGACAAGATATGATATGTAAATGAGTGAGATGTCGATATACCTCCCCCCAAGCTTAGGCTTTTGGCCTAAGTGGAGGCTAATAATAACGCGGGTAGGAACTCCAAGCCGGCGGGTCATACTGGGCGTGCTCAACATCCGGCTCCGCTGAGGAAGATGAGGCAGAGGGTCCAGCATCCCCAGGATAGGGGCGCGAGCCCCCAGTCCCGGAAAACTGAGTGGAGTCCTCGTCCGCCCATTCTCCATCATCCTCTGTGTGCAGGGCATGATCCCTCAAGTATGCATCGAATTCATCCTCGGTGACTGACCAAACATTCCTCGTATAGGTCCGTCAAATGCTTGGGTTGCCCATGTATCTTCCCTCGTGATCCCCATTGCGGCACCCTAATTGCTGCACAAAAAGCATCAAAAGGCAAGTGGACACTTTTGTTGTAAATTTTATAGTGAACCATAGGGTTAGGTGAAGACCAATCAAATCTAAAGTCCTGCACCACAGACACAGTTAGCTTTGCATATTGGTAGGGTTCTCCCTCTACAAAATCACTCAATCCTGTATTAGAGACAAGAGTACGAAAATCACGCAAGATCCCCGAACTTCTCATGAATTCCAAGCATGGATAGCAGGATGGGAACACTCCTTCTTCACGATGGATCCCCATGACCTCAGGAACCACCAATTCATATTGATTTAGTTGGTGTTCATTTCCCTCCATCCTCTGAAATTTTTGACACATATCATAAAAATTATTTTGAAGCATACAAATGAGGGGAACTACTATATGGACTTGCTAGAGGACTAAACATGCATCAAAACTGATTATATCAACATAGAACAAGCATGCATACTCACTTAACAAGTCACCTACAGCAGCAAAATACTCAAGGTATACTTACTAAACAAAATTCTACTTGGATACATGGAGGAGTCACATACCTGAGAGCAATTGCCCCAAATCTCAGCAGCTGAGATGGGCTGAACAAAGAGATCGAAATCGCGAGGAAGAACAGCAAAAACTCGAGTGTGAGAGAGAAAAACGAGCTGAGTGATGCAAGAGGAAGAAGTGGTAGGTGGGGGAACTGCTGGAGGGCCAAGGGTGCCCCACCTCAGTGGCTGGCGCGGCCAAGGGGCAGCCGCGCCACCATGTGGTTTGACCCCATGGTGGGTCCCCTTGGTCAGCACCAGGCACTCCCACGATGCTCTTTGAAAAATAGGACCAATGGTATAATTTTTACAGATTTTGAAAACTTTCAATTTGCATGAAATCTGGATATTTAAATTAATAAAACTTGGGCAGAAAAATTATTTTTAAAATTCAAAACAACTAAACTTTTGCAACCTAATTATCACTACAGGAGGTAAAACAAAGTTGAAGAAAGAAATGCTGTTTAGCTCTTTCATGTATGCAAATACATTTGATAACAAGGTTGATCAAGTCTTGGCACCAAATAAATTTACATGACACAAATGATTTAAACATCATGAAACACTCATGTTACCTTGTATTGTATTGATATGGATCCAATCATAATGTTTTGATATCCTTCTTGATGATCATATATAGGGCAATCAATACTTCCCACTTTGATAGTTTTAAAATTGGAGATGGTATTGACTCCATAAATCTTGTCAACTTTCTTGGGGAAATAAACAGTATGTTCTTTATCATTAACATTGAAAGTTACTTTTCCTTTATTGCAATCAATAACAGCACCTGCAGTATTTAGAAAAGGTCTTCCAAGAATAATAGACATATTATCATCTTCAGGCATTTCAAGAACAACAAAATCAGTCAAAATTAAACAATTGTTAGCCACTTGAACAGGGACATCCTCACAAATGCCAACAGGAACAGCAGTAGATTTATCAGCCATTTGCAAAGATATATCAGTAGGTATCAATTTATCAAGATAGAGTCTCTTATAGAGAGAAAAAGGCATAACACTAACTCCTGCTCCCAAATCACATAAAGCAGTTCTAACATAATTATTCTTGATGGAGCAAGGGATGGTTGGTATACCTGGATCTCCAAGCTTCTTAGGAACCTTGCCATTGAAAGAATAATTAGCAAGCATAGTAGAAATTTCCTCATTAGGAATTTTCCTCTTGTTAGAAACAATATCTTTCATATACTTTGAGTAAGGAGGCAATTTAATAGCATCAGTCAAAGGAATTTGCAAGAACAAGGGTTTCATCCATTCACAAAATTTATTATAATGTTCTTCTTCCTTTGATTTTAGTTTCTTAGTTGGAAAAGGCATTTGCTTTTGAACCCAAGGTTCCCTTTCATTACCATGTTTCTTAGCAATGAAGTCTTCCTTAGTGTACTTTGTGTTTTTAGTATGCTTTTCAGGTTCCTTTTCACTAACTTCTTTATCAAGAGCATCATTTTTATCCTTATCACTATCAAGTTCATTACCACTTTCAGTTTCAGCATCAGAGATAGATATACTATTAGGATCATTAACAGTTTCAGAGGATTCTACAACATTTTTATGTTTCTTCTTCTTCTTTTTCTTAGAAGGAGAAACTGGATTTTCAGCTAGTTGAGAATCTTGTTCAATTCTTTTAGGATGTCCCTCAGGATATAAAGGATCCTGAGTATGAGCTCCACTTCTAGTGCTAACATAGACAGGTTTTAATTTTTCTTAGAAGCATTGGCTAACATGTCTTGTTGCACTTTAGTGAGTTGATCAATTTGAGTTTGAACCATATGGAAATGTTTAATAAGCATCTTAACATCATTGGAGGTTCTCTCCACAATATCATGCAACTTACTAATAGCTTGAGAGTTTTCATGCAAATGATTCTCTACTCTCATATTAAAATTATCTTGCTTAATAACATAATTATCAAATTCATCTAAGCATTGATCAGGTGGTTTAGAGTAGGGAATATCTCCTTCATCGAACCTGTGGAGAGAGTGAACCTCAATTATGGATGGATGAGGAATTGGCTTACACAAATCTTCAATAGGTGGAAGGTTCTTCACATCTTCAGATTTAATACCCTTCTCAATGAGAGTCTTCTTGGCCTCCCTCATTGTTTCATCATTCAATTCAATCATACCTCCCCTCTTCTTTGATATTGGTGTCGGTGTAGGTGTGGGGGTCGGCGCAGGTAGAGTCCAATCATCATAATTCTGGCTGATTTTAGCCAATAATTCTTCAGCTTCTTCAGGGGTTCTTTTCCTGAAAACACAACTAGCACAACTATCCAGATATGCTCTAGATTCAATAGTTAGTCCACTGTAAAATATATCAAGTAGATCATGCTTTTCCAAATCATGTCCAGGCCGAGCTCTGATAAGAGAGCAAAACCTTGTCCATGCCTCTGGAAGTTTCTCTTCATCTTCCTGGTCAAAGTTATAAATTCTCTGCAAAGCATCATGTTGAGCACTAGCAGGGAAATATTTCTGAAAGAAAACATCAAGCAAACCAGTAGGACTAGTAATAGAACCAGGAGACAAGTTGTTATACCAAGCTTTAGCATCATCTTTTAATGAGAAAGGAAAAATCTTAGCAACAAAATAGCTACGCTTCTTAATATCATCAGAAAATAAGCCACTCAAAGTAGAGAGCTCATTCATGTGCTCTACAGCACTTTCACTCTTAGTGCCACAAAAAGGAGTTTTCTCAACAATAGATATATGAGATAAATCAAGAGAAAAATCATAATCCTTATCTTTAATGTTTATAGGAGAAGTGGCAAACTTAGGATCAGGTGACAACTTGTATTTAACAGCATGTTGTGCAAGAAAATTTCTCATATTACTTGCACCAGTAGTAGCATTACATTTATCAATAAAATCATCATCAAGTTCCACATAAGTTTCATCAGGATCATCATCACAAGTATAATCCCTTAACTCAGGTGAATAAACAGGAGTAGTAGGACTTCCATTAGGTGTTCTAGTATTTTCAAGTTGTTTAGACTTAGCAATAGCAGCATCTAAAAGTGGACCTAATGAAATATTCTCATCAATCACAGTAGAAGCATCATCAACATTATCAGAGGCAATTTCAGATTCAGCAGTAGTACCAACACGTGAAGATTGTGGTGGTGTAACAAGTTGACTCAATACAGATGGTGAGTCAAGAGCAGCAGAGGTACTAAGTGTCGTACCTTTTCTTGTAGTGGATGGCAATACACGGACCCTCTCATCACGAGCTTTACCCATGATGAATAAATTTCAGCGAGCAATATAGATCACAAGTGAACTCACAAATAAAGCTATGCTCCCCGGCAACGGCGCCAGAAAATAGTCTTGATGACCCACAAGTATAGGGGATCGCAACAGTCTTCGAGGGAAGTAAAACCCAATTTATTGATTCGACACAAGGGGAGCCAAAGAATACTTGAGAGCCTTAACAGCGGAGTTGTCAATTCAGCTGCACCTGTGAATAGTCTTGCTCGACACAGATTATCAGTAGCAACAGTTTTATAGCAGTAGTAGCGGTGAAATAATAGCAGCAGTAAATAGAGACAGCAGTAGTGATTGCAGTAAACAGTAGGATTAAAACACTGTAGGCATAGGGATGGATGAACGGGCGCTGCATGGATAAGATAGCTCATATAATAATCAAGACATAGGCATTGCAGATAATAATGATAAAGCATCCAAGTACTAAGTAAACATAGGCATGTGTTCCGTATATAGTCGTACGTGCTCGCAATGAGAAACTTGTACAACATCTTCTGTCCTACCAGCCGGTGGCAGCCGGGCCTCAAGGGAATCTACTGGTAATTAAGGTACTCCTTTTAATAAAGTACCGGAGCAAAGCATTAACACGCCGTGAACACATGTGATCCTCACATCGCAGCCATTCCCCTCGGCTGTCCCAATTATTGTCACTTTGGGACCTCGGGTTCCGGACAACAATATGTGTATACAACTTGCAGGTATGATCAATAAACAGTGCATATCATTATGAAACAATAACATGTTCAGATCTGAAATCATGGCACTCGGGCCCTAGTGACAAGCATTAAGCTCAACAAGTTGCAACAACATCAATAAGTACTAACAACGGATACTAGGCACCATGCCCTAATGATCTTATAACTTATTACATGAACAATCTCATCCAATCCCTACCATCCCCCTCAGCCTACAGCAGGGAATTACTCACACATGGATGGGGGAAACATGGATGGTCGATGGAGAAGCGTCGGTGATGATGATGGCGATGATCTCCTCCAATTCCCCGTCCCGGCGGAGTGCCAGAACGGAGTTTCTGGTCCCCGAAATAGGTTTCGCGATGGCGGCGGCGTACGGTGATGTTTCTGGATGAAGTGGACGACCCCCTCGCGTTTTAGGTCAGAGAGGGTTAAGTAGTCGAAAGGGGGACTCGGGGAGGTGCCCGAGTCGCCCTCCTCAGTGGCTGGCGCGGTGGGCCCCTTGGCCGCGCCACCATGTGGTTTGGGCCACTCGTGGCCCATCTCTGCTCCCCTTCTGGCTCCGTGAGTCTTCTGGTAAAATAGGAGGTTTGCGATCTTTTCTGGTGTTTTTCCCGAAAGTTGACTTTCTGCACAAAAACAAGACACCAGGGCAATTCTGCTGAAAACAGCGTTAGTCCGCATTAGTTGTATTCAAAACACACAAGTTAGAGGTAAAACAATAGCAAAAGTGTTCGGGAAAGTAGATACGTTTTGGACGTATCACGCCCATCCATCGCGGCAGCCACGATGCTGTGCGCGGCGGCATGGTGAGCCGCGGCTCGTTGCCGTTGGCGATATGTGGTCGAGGACGAAGGCGAGTTTTCGTCCTCGAACACCCCACCACCGCTTACGGCCCTTGGAGTTGCAGCGGCCCTCCACCGGGCCGTTGCAGCCTGTGTCGGCGAGCTCCTGCTCGTGGCTGCGGACGAAGAACTGCGTCCAGAACGCGTCGTTGTCCGGCTGCCAGCGGGGATCCGCCGCCTGCGCTGGAGTCAGGCCGGCGATCACCTCCTGGATCGCGTGCTCGCGTTCCGCCCCTTCTGGCGGCGGAGGCACGGGCACGCCGCCCGCGCTCAGATGCCACGATCCCTGGCCGCCGGAGGTGCCAGGACGCGCATGTCAGGCGGCGTGGGGTAGCCCGCCTCGTACAACATGCGCGCCTCGTGCTTGTGGAGGTGGCGGCGGCCAAAGCCGTTTGCGGCGGCATCGTCGCCGGGGAAGCGCTTGGCCATCGCGTAGAGAAGATCTGGGCGAGAGAGGAGAGCTCGAAGGAGGCGAGGGCGAGAGGGAGGAAGACGGCAAGAGAATGGTGTGGCTGTGCACGGCGAGGAGAGGGGATTTTATAGTGCGTTTGGAAGGCCAGACGGAGGGGCGGTGGCGCGCCATTACTGCGCCGCGTGCCCCGCGATTGGACGGCTCGGCGACGGCTGCTCACTGGGCGTTGGCCACGCCATTACTCCGGCAGCCTTTGACCAGCGCGGGAGCCGAGAGGATGAAGACGCGGCCGCTCACGGGCGGTTTCTGTTTCCGCGCCATTTCGCCTGGTCGCTGACAGCGCTGGCCCGCCTGTTTTGCGCGCCACTTTTGCCCCCCCAGGCGCAACCCAATGGGCTGGGTTCCGCCTGGGTGCGCCGGCGCTAAAACGGGGCAAAGCGGCGCTATTTGGGCTCCTGGGAGGCCGAGTGGGAGAAAACGACGCTATTTGGACCAAAACGGCGCTATTTCTCGGGCTGGGGGGCGACTGGAGATGCCCTGATCCTGACCAAATTAGCACATCTTGGTTGGAGAAGAGCCAAGCCAGAGCAGGGAAATTTACCGAGGAAGGGAATTCCGAAGCAAACATCCATCTCCTTCCCTTTTACCTATCTCCGATGGCGCCAAGGAGGCATATGTACACACACGCCGCCGCTGGTCGTCGCGCAAAATGAATAGCGCGTTATTCCGTACTACCGTTTACATACAGCCGCCCCAATCGGGCGGGCCACATGCTTCACGAGCAAGGGAAAAATAGCACGATATTTCGCGGTTAATAGCTCGATATAGCGTATTTGGAGAGGCTACTCGATATTTAGCGTAAACTTGACGCTGCAATGCTAATGGCATTTTATACGCGCTAAACTACGCTAGACGTGGTAACGTTATAGCGACGCTAAAAAAAAGCTGGAAATAGCGCGTCGGCCCATGTAAAAAGTCCAACACGTGAACAATCAACAGCACCCTCACTCGTTCACATCCTAACCTAACGAAATCCTCCGGGTCGAGCGAAGGCGACGACGGCTGGGGCCAGCTCGCCTTCCTCCGGATGAAGCTCTTCCGTCCAGCTGACCGACGGTGGCTTCGGTGCTCTGTTTCCTCAAGCTCGACTCGTAGCGGCTTCGTTGCTCTGTTTTAGGTGACGATGATGATGATGGGCAACCTGGTGGTTCTTCTAGTGATTCTGAAGATGATGCCAATGATTCTGATTAAAAGTTTAAAATAGCTTGTCTTTTAAAGTTTATTACTTTGTTGTTTAAGGATTTAAGCCTCATATTTGTATTTGTGCCATGGATTTGGCCTTGAAATTTGAATATGGTTACCTGGTTATGTATGTATTGTTTTTGGACAAATTTTTAGTGCTGAAATCTTTAATGTTTGGGCTATTTCTCGCATTTTTTTCGTCACGCTATTTACATGTAACTTCGCTATATCACGCTATCTTGTATAGCTTCTAGAGGAGGGCCATGCTATGTTTGATAGCACGCTATTTTTTGTTTTTGAAGAGACACACACGCCGCTTCGATCCGGTTTCGAGCACGTTGGCAACTTGGCACACGCGTCGTACGCACGGAAGGCTTCCCGGAACAGCCGTTGGTGACTCCAATCGAGCGGCGCATGCCTCCCAAGGCTGAAGTGAATGAGGCCATGAAACTGGATTTAGTGGCATGTCACCACGTAACTGACGCCCATCTATCCACCGTTCACTCTCCATCCAAAGGTGAAGATTAACCCAAGAAGTTAAGTCAAAATTGAAACATTTCAGAAAATTTTGAAAAAATCTAATAAATCGTACATGGTCTGATTTGTATTCGGAGAAAGTTTCGCTTCATTTGAATAATTGGTTAATTTTTAAATAGCTTTTCATATTTTAAACTTAAAATGCTATTAAATCACAAACGGGTGGTCTGGACGAAGCGAAAGTTTCTCAGAATACAAAACGAACCATACACGATTTACCAGAAATTTTCCAATTTATTCTGAAATATTTGAATTTCAACTTCAACTTTTGGGTTAATCTCAACTATTAGATGTTTTCAATAAAGGAGATTGATTACTTGAAGGTTTATCTCAACTGTTAGATGTGGAATGAAGGGTGGATTGAAGGCTCCCTTTACGTGATGACATGCCATGGACATGTTACTGAATCCCAGTCCGAAACTGACGCGGTTCATCCGTCCTCGTCCTCCCATACGTGCGGTTCGTGCCATGGGCATATTTTTATCTACTCGCACGCGTCCAAAACAGTCCATTTCACGTGCTGCATTGTTCAGTAAAAGAAAAGGATTGCCAGTACAGCGAGAAGATCTTGTTCTAGAATAAGAAACCCGGATTAAACCGGCGGCGTCCGATCGGCCGATTAAGTGGCCACGTAGGCTGGGTGATCACGGAGGGGCCAGCTGCCCGTATATATATCCGTTGACCCCAGTGCCGCTAGACTTGGACTGAACGTCTGAACCTCTGTGATCGAGTGATGGCCACATTATTTTCCGAATGGTACGTAGTTAAACCCATGACTAACCAACCATTCATGGATGCATTTCCAGATCATGGGTCGTCGTGGCCCATCAGGCACACTGCTCCGTGCGTCTGGATGATTGAGCACGTGCTGCAATCATGCATACATTATGCTGTCTGGATGGTCGATCGCTAGCTGTGGCATGGCCCGGCCGAGACAGGGCGTGCCGATTGAGCTAGCGGATGTAGTCGGATCACATATTTCTGGTGGCGCTGGTCGGTCGTAGGAGGACTAGCGGTACAACGAACGGCTGGTACGTCAGGATGTTTCAATTCTCACTCTCCCTAGTCCCTGCTGCCTCATGGATGGATGCATAGGCAGACGAGCTTTGTGCTAGTGTTGGAGTACTCTACTACGTATTAGGCGTGCAATTATTGTCGATCGTACGAAACGAATGTAGGCCGTTCATCGATCGTAGTACGTGATCCCTTTGGTTAGAGACCAACCAAATAATGGCCGCCAAGCAATTGTTTGGCCGTTCATCGATCGTAGTACGTGATCCCTTTGGTTGTCGGGTACGAATGAATGGCCTGGGCGCCCAGCCACCCCGCGTCCCAACGACTTATCAGTTCTCAGGGGTATAGCGCCACACGACGTGGAGCTACAATATGAAGTATAGCACCCCGGCATGCGGAGCTACACATTGACTTGGCAAATTTTTGAGTTTTTGTTGCCAGCATCCTCTCTGACTCTCGGCTATCAAAATCCTAAAAGTGTAGCTCCATCGGATAGGGCGCTACACCCTGATGTGTAGCTCCATCTACCACGGCGCTACACATAAGGCATGCGGGCCCCAGAATGCCACGCTGGCAGACGTGTAGCTCCACGCCGGCCGGCGCTACACATGAGAATGTAGCTCCCGCCGTTGGGCGCTACAAAAAAGGGTTAGATTTGAAAATTGTTTTGAAAAAGGGTTATTTTTCGTTAAACTTTGCCAAAAAGGTTAAATTTGTGAAATTTCACGAGCATCAACCCGTACGTCGAAGAAGAGAATCACCATGCATGTCGTAACAAAAACAAAGAGAGAGATTCAAAATAGTGCTCACGAGGCACACGAACCAGAGCCACGCACGCACGCCGCATGGAAAGAGAGAGGGCCCGCGTCCAGCTTCCCTCCGAGCACGCCGTACGCATGGAAGCTTCCTGGAACGGCGGCAAGCAGCTTCGATCGAGCAGCGCATGGCTCCAGCCTGGACTGAATGAGGCTACCAATTATGTTCCTGAGCAAATAGACGATGAAAACGGTGGCCACGAACCACCTCTCGCGACCATGGCCCCCCGGCGTGATCTTCCTCCACCAGCGCTACCAAATCTCTCTCCCGATTTCAATCCTAGGTGCCTAACCATGAGATTTGACGAGTTAACTCCTCGTCAGATGTACTACTTAATAAAAAACCGGATTATTTTTATGTATTTCTATAATCACTTGCACTTGTCGTTATTGTATAATTGATGGCGGTTTAACTCTACGCAAACACTAAACGGTCAACAGAGCTTCGATCTCCTGTTGTTGGTGTATGAAGGAAAAGCATCAAGGTTTTTTTTAGAGCAATTACCGTAGGGGTTAGGGATTTTCAATTATATATCAGAGGCCGCGATACAATAGAGAGATAGTCTATGGAGGTTTGAAAGAAAATGGAAGCGACATAATACAAAAAGTTGCTCTCAAAAACTTGTCACGAGGAGAAATTTCTAGTCCACTCCAAAAGTGACGGGACCATTGTTTCCTTGACCCTATGACGATGAAGTAGTAAATCTGCTGCACATCTCTGAAAATCAGGTCATTACGGCATTTCCAAATATTCCATGCCCCACACGCAAATGCTTCCATGAAGCATGGCCCCCTGAAGCTCTGACTCGCAGAGATCATCCGATGATAAATGCCCCCACACGCAAATACTTCCATGAAGCATGGCCCCCTGAAGCTCTGACTCGCAGAGATCATCCGATGATAAATGTCAGGGTTGTCACTCCAATTTAGTCCACCGCCTCCCAGCTCCTCTTGGCAAATGCGCATTCAAAAAACAAATGATCTCTGGTCTCTAGAGTGTCCAAATTACATAGGACAGAGTGAGGACCATCCTCAACATGCCACTTTTTCCTGATCATCGGATCTTTGGTGTTTAGTCTGTCCCGCAAGAGCAACCAAACAAACACCCTAAGCTTAGGGAGACATCTAGACTTCCAAATGGATTGAAGGGTGTGATTTGATGGAGCACCAGCAAATATAAATTCGTAATACGTAGTAGAAGTGTATGTCTTGTTTCCCCAGGCAAAGACACGAGAGTCGTGCTGGCGCCTGGTTGACGGGAGAGTATTTGAGGATGATGATGAGTACTTCCCCGGCAACGGCGCCAGAAAAAGAGCTTGATGGCGTGAATCACACGCTCGTTGGGAGACCCCAAGAGGAAGGTATGATGCAGTTCAGCAGCAAGTTTTCCCTCAGAAAGAAACCAAGGTTATCGAACCAGTAGGAGCAGCAACTCTTCAGAAGGTTGTTGGTGGCTCGCACGGCGCAATACGATCACCAACGTGGAATCTGCACACAGCACAATCAAACTACTTTGCCCCAACGAAACAGTGAGGTTGTCAATCTCACCGGCTTACTGAAAACAAAGAATTAAACGTATGGTGTGGAAAATGAGTATTAAATTGCAGAGAATGAAAAATGAACAGTTTGCAGTTTGTGGTGGTTTAATCAGTGTAAAAGAATGGACCGGGGTCCACAGTTCACTAGTGGTGTCTCTCCATAAAAGATAACTAACATGTTGGGTGAACAAATTACAGCTGGGCAATTGACAAATAGTGAGCGCATGACAATGCATATACATGACATGATGATTACTATGATATTTAATTGGGCATTACGACATAATACATAGACCGTCATCCAACAGCGTCTATGACTAATAATCCACCGCCGGGTTGTCATCTGAGTCCCCTGTTGGTATTAAGTTGCAAGCAACGGATAATTGCATTAAGTAAAGTGCGTAATGTAAACAAATACATATGACCGTGGACATAGCATTGTTAGGTTATCCCTAGTGGCAACAGCACATCCGCAACCTTAGAAGTTGTTGTCACTCTCCCAGATTACCGGAGGCATGAACCCATTATCTAGCATAAATACTATCTCTTGGAGTTATAAGCATCTACTTGGCCAAAGCATCTACGAGTAACGAAAGCATGCAAGATCTTAAATAACATAGGAATAGATTGATAATCAACTTGACATAGTATTCAATATTCATCGGATCCCAGCAAACACAACATGTAGCATTACAATAATATGATCTTGATCATGTAGGGCAGCTCACAAGATCTAAACATGATGGCACAAATTGGAGAGACAACCATCTAGCTACTGCTATGGACCCGTAGTCCAAGGATGAACTACTCACGCATCACTCCGGAGGCAGGCATGGTGATGTAGAAGCCTCCGGTGACGATTCCCCTCTCCGGCAGGTGCCGGGAAGAGGTTCTGGACCCTCCCGAGCTAGGGTTGACGGCGGCGGCGTCTCTGGAACTTTTCGTGGATATTTGCTCAGGCACTTAGGGGTTTCGCGTCGGGGGAATAAGTAGGCGAAATGGCGGCGGCTGACGACCCCCGAGGGGCCCACACCACCCTAGGGCGCGCCAGGGTGGTGGCCCGCGCCCTAGTGGCGTGTGGGGCCCCTGTGGCTCCTCTCCGTTGCTCCTTTGGTCCGTCAGGTGTGTTCTGGTAAAATAGGGATCCCCGTGAAGTTTCGTCCAATTCCGAGAATATTTCCAGACTAGCTTTTCTGGAATACAAAAACAGCAGAAAACAGGAACTGACACTTCGCATCTTGTTAATAGGTTAGTCCCAAAAAATGTATAAAAGTGATATAAAGTAGATGCAAAACATGTAGCAATTGGTATAAAACAAGCATGGAACATCAAAAATTATAGATACGTTTGAGACGTATCAAGTCGTCAGTGGTAGACTCATGATTCACACCATTCAAAATATGGAGAGCTTGACCACGTTCTTCAAAGGCCTCAACAGATAGATGTAGCGCAAAATGTTGATGTGGAGAGTGATCAGACGCCATCGCAGCCACTGACTCGTCTTCATTCAGAACATATGAATATAGATGGGGAAATTTTTCACATATAAGCTCATTCTCATACCAGAAATCCTTCCAGAAGAGAGTTATTTGTCCATTTTGCACCTCAGACTTAGTGATACTTCTATATATGTTCACCAGTTTGAAAATGTCGCGCCACCAAAAGGATCCTCTAGGGCTTGAGCATGAGGAGGTGTGTCTCCATATAAAGACCATACAAGCTTCACCCATGGAACGTCAGCCTTGCAGAAGAACTTGTGAAGTTGTTTGAGCAGAAGGGCGCAATTTTGGATTTCCAGATTCAGAACCCCAAGGCCACCATGTGTTTTTCGGTCTGCACACCATAGTCCAGGCTGCAAGAGAGTGTGACGAACCACTGGTTTCATTTTTACCCCAAAGGCCTTGTCGTCTCCCCCGATCAAGGAAAGTTATAGCAGATTTCGAAAGTTTCAGGGATGCCAAGTAGTGCATGGGGAGGGATGAGAGAACTGAATTCACCAGTGTGAGTCTGCCTCCAGCATCTAGGAATCTCGCAGTTGCATTGAGCCTTCTCTCAAGCTGATCAGCTAGGAGAGAGAGATCATTAACCGTGCGTCTTGTAGTTCCAAGTGGAAGCCCCAAGTATGGGAATGGCAATGTGCCAGTGACACACCCAAATATTTGAGCAAGATCATGAAGTTTAGCATCATCAATATTGATCGGCATCATGCAGGTTTTGTTGTAGTTAACTTTCAGTCCCGTAGCATTTCCAAAGGAGCTTAACAAATCTCTCAAAACCAAAAGTTGCCTCGGGCAGGCTTGCATAATGATGAATGTGTCATCAGCGTATTGGACAATCGGAAAATCAGTGTCATCTAGAGGAATAGGAGCAGTCAACTGTCCTATCCTAGCTGAGTGGTTAACCATCGACTGAAGCAAGTCTGCACCTTCAACAAAGAGGATTGGGGAGGGCGGGCCACCCTGACGAACACCTCTGTGGCATGGAATTTTTTTCCCCGGAACTCCATTAAGGAGAACAGATGAAAAACCAGTAGTGAAAATGGAATTCATCCACATAATCCATCTGTGATCATACCCCTTGCACATAGGAATTTGAATCAAAGCATCATGTCCAATGGTGTCAAATGCTTTAGCAAAATCTAATTTCAAGATAATAGTCTCTCTCTTGGAGTGATGACATCGGTGGATGTACTCATAGGCCCATCCAATGCAATCTTGTATGTTTCTGGTTTTGAGAAATCCGTATTGGTTTGCATGAACTGGTTTTAGAATCTTTTATTGTAGTCTATTATCCAATAATTTCATGATGAGCTTAAAACAAGAGTGAAGAAGTGAGAGAGGTCTGTAATCATCAGGGCCTTCGGGAGATGAGTTCTTTGGAATGAGAGTGATAAAAGCATCATTTGTACTTGTAGATTGATTGACCCATTCCAAAAGTCATTACAAAGCCGATAGAAATCCAGCTTAACTATTGGCCAGCAAGTTTTGATAAATAGTCCGTTGAAGCCGTCAGGTCCTGGCGCCTTATCTGATGGGAGATCATGCACCACCTCGTCAATTTCAGAATGAGAGAAAGGCACTGAAAGAGATGCCAGATCAACTGATGTTTGAAGGTAAGTGTTGAAGTTAAAACCATGGTCCAGAGGCACCGAGATACCAAGTCTATCTTGGAAGGTTTGCCTAAGAATACCCGCCTTTTCATGATGCTCATGAGCTATAGTTCCATCTGATCTGGCTAAGGAGGAGATGGTGTTCATTCTATATCTGATCATGACCATTGAGTGGAAACAAGATGAGTTTTCACTACCAAATTTAGCCCATTTGGTTGTGCACCTTTTCTTCCAGAATTCATGCTTGCGTTGTAGGAGTTGACTCAATTTTTCTTTCACAATGACCCGAAAATTCCATTCGGCGATATAAAGTACACGCAACTCCTCTAAGTCATCTAACCTTAAAATGACCGCATTGCAGTTGCTAATTAGCTTGTTGATCACAGAGACGCTACTACTCCATTTCTTTAGACCTTTACGAATCAGCTTCATTTTTGCAGACAAGGCTTTGGCACTGTCCCCAGGGCAGTGTATCGCCCAAATATTCCTCACCACGTCCATAAAGCCGGGCATATTGATCCAATAATTTTCAAATCGAAAAACATTAGAATTAGGGATGGATGTGCCAATGGAAATCACACATGGAACATGGTCCGAGGTTGGTCTAGCCAGAGGATGCACAAGTGTATTGGGGAATTTTAGAGTCCAACTAGGGGATGTGAAGAACCAATCAAGCTGTTCAAGAATAGGTTTAGTTTGCATGTTGCTCCATGTGTATGCTCGACCTTTAATTGGCAGTTTCACAATTCCTTGGAAACTGATCAAGTCATTGAATGTGGCAATGTCAGTCAGATTAGCTCCTGGCCTATTTTTGCTATCAGAGTATCTTTAGAAATTGTAATCTCCCACAAGAAGCCAGAGCTCATCATCTTCTATATTCAAGCTGTAGAGCCAAGCAATGAAATTTTCACGGGCTATACCCTCGCAAGGACCATATACATTCACCAAATAGAACGAATCAGATGAGATCAAGGATTTGAATTTAATCACCAATCCAAATATTTCCGACTCAATAACTTCTCCTTGGAAACTACTGCCCATCCACATAACCAGCAATCCACCAGAAGCACCATCCGAAGGTACAAAGGCAAATTGGTTAAAACGTTTTGGTGCAAAGTTTTTCAAATAGATCAGGTTGAAATCTCCCCTTTTAGTTTCTTGAAAAGATACAATTGCAGCCAGACTTTCATCAATTTTGTTTCTAATAAAAGGCCACTTCTCAGGCATATTGATACCACGAATATTCCAACATAACAATCTCCAAATACGATTTAAAGGATCCATAAAACAGAGTTCAATAAAAAGATCCATCACGCAGGATCTGACGGGGAGCATGAAAGTGCAGTCCAGCACACGAAAACAAAAAGATAAATAGAAAGTCTGATTATTGAAGAGCTTCATTATACTAGATCAAATAACATGGTCCCATAACTCCTTATTTTCTTATTGACGAAACCAATGGCGGAGTACTGTAAGGCAAGGGGCCAGTGCCCCCCCCCCCCCCCCCCCCCCCCCACCACACACAGAGCTTTGGACACTGGTTT
This sequence comes from Poa pratensis, assembly GCA_947311845.1. Classification (NCBI taxonomy): domain Eukaryota; kingdom Viridiplantae; phylum Streptophyta; class Magnoliopsida; order Poales; family Poaceae; genus Poa; species Poa pratensis. The sequence goes on along the minus strand of CAMZMU010000074.1, from coordinate 126,466,245 downwards.
GATATTTTGGTTCTTCACTGAGCAAAATTCTTTTGAAGGGAAACAGTGGGTTTCCCCACTACATTTATAATTTTATTGTTTTCTTAAAGTAAAGAGTATGTATAACAGAGTATTTACCGAGCAAACTAGACTATGTACTAATTCTTTGGAGTCCCTCATGGTCTGTCAAGTTCTTGCGGCTGGCAAGAGGATATAATCTTGGTGCTATCATTATTGGAACCTCCCCGTGAAACCATTTTTTCCTCCAAAGTCACACTGTCTTTCCATGACCAATTGTAATGTCCGAACAAGCAGAAAAAAAGTGTCGTGTCAACTTCATCACAAGGAGTAGGGGTTCAATGCTATGGTATTTCATGCTGGTCCCATTGATGCAATTCCCATCTCAATTGCTCTGCTGAAAGTTGCAATGTCTTTAATACCAAGTTCGCCAACTGATTTAGGGGCACATATTCTCTTCCAATTGACAAGACATTTGCCACCATGTGTCTCTTCCTCAACATTCCAAAGGAAACTTCAACGCAACTTGTCAATCTTTTTGATGATCCAACTGTCCAGAGGGAATGTAGTGATGTAGTATGTTGCGGAAACAAATTCACCTTTCTGTATTTTTTCCTCCACCCTTCCCCACCGCCGCCGAGAATGGAGCGAGGCGGCAGCCGGGGACTGAACTTGTCGGTGGGAGATGAGGTTGTGGCGCCGAAACTGGAGAAGAAGGGGTGCAAGTGCTTAGATTGTCAGGGGCGGTGACGGACCGGCGGAGGAGGCAGTGAATGCGGGGCGGAGATGATCTTCTTCCTCTTGACGTGCTTATCATTGTGCTGTCGGAATCCGTACGCTCGCACGCGAGCGCGTAAGGTAGGCTCGTCCGTACGTGTGTATATGCTCCAGACTTGTTGCACGACGTGGAAGGTTCATCCACTGCACGCGCGTTTAATCCACCGATCGGGCTAGGCGTGACACGACACGCACGGCATGACCGGACACCAAAGCTAGCTAATCCTTGACTTAATGTGCAGGGGCGGCCCTGGAGGTTGGCAGGGTGGGCGGCCGCCCCGGGCCCCCGAAATCCAGGGGCCTCACCCCAGGTAGATTATACTCCCTCTGTAACATATTATAAGACGCTGGCAATGCATGCATGTAGGTATGACAACGTCTTATAATTCGTTAGGGGGGAGTACTATAAAGAGTATACCTGTATAGATATGTATTCAGCAGGAAAAAAAAAAGCAATGGGCCGTCCAGGACATAGGGACGTGGCCATGCAATTAGAAGGACACAGATCCCATCGCTAGCGCACACGCAGGATAGCGAGTCACGACGTCTCGGCTGTACCTGCCCTTCCGTTCTTCGCCAGTGATCCCGCGTGTGCAGCGTAGAAGCGATCTCATCGTAAGGCCGGCGCCGCCGCCACCATTAATCGGCCCCGGCCGCTGCCCGACGGTAAATTTTTTGTACTCCTTTTTTTCTATCCGTGATGCATGACGTCGTGAATCGTTAATTCATGATCCCTAATTTCTCACCTAAATTCATGTAGTATAGATTGTCAGTTCGTCATGTTGTCGATTTCAATTCTGGAGCCCCCGATGGCGAGAATAAGCCACAGTACTGATTTGATCAATTTGAGGTATATGGTATTACTATTCTCTAATCAGTTTCTCTTAATTCACATACATGCTGCATATTTTATACCTATTCAATATCTGAGGTAATATTTTTCCAGCATTGTGTGTGATCATGTCGACCAGAAGGTGATGATATTATTTCTGAATTAAAGATTATCAGATTCATATTGCTGGATGCTGTAATGTCTGCTATGGAGAATTTTGAGCATGCCAAATTAGAGAAGTTGATTGTTATAAAAAAAACATCTTCATTGCTTATCGCGGCCCATTCGCTGTGCCCGTGACTGTGGCATCGGTTGAAAGAAGCTTTTCGAAATTGAAATTATTGAAGAACTATTTGTGGTCAACAATGATGCTGGACACCACGCATCGATCTACTTGCTCCGAGCACTCGAGCCCACCGGGAGGAGTAAATGGCACTGGCGGTCACTGAAGTCGTCACATGGGTGCACTTAAGTCACCATTCTCCAGAATGTTGTGAACCCGTCACACAAGTGAGCATTCATGTGCACCACTGGTCACTCCACCGGTTTTGACCGGTTTTTGACCAGAAACTTTGCAAAAAACCCCTCCAATTTCTTTCTCTAGCTCAAATCAGTACATTTAGATATCTGTGAGTGGGAGCAATTAAATATCGTTTCAGAAAAAACAAAAGAAAAATAGAAAAAAGAGGTCAACGCTCTGCCGTCAGGAGCGGGCGTCCGCGTAAGCCCACCCCGGCACGCAACCGCTCGCGCACGTGCGCGAACTCCGCAAGGAGAGCTCGATATCTGTCAGGAGTGAAGAAAACCTTGACGCCAGCTTCCTGGTAGAACTGCAGCTGCACCGGGAGCGACGCCGTGACGGCCAGGTCGATCTCCGGCAGCTCCATGTACGCCCGGCCGTCTGAGTCACCGGTGCCGCCGTCGCGGAGCCATGCGTCGAGGCACAGCAGGTGGCGGCGAGCTCTGCTCAAGGTCAATTAACCGCCAGCGCAATGCGCACGCACGAGAGGCGTCGCGTGTAAGAGACGATCCGTCCAGAGCTTCCAACAACTAACTGAAGCCAGATGCGTGGACGGACGCACGGGTGCGTACCTGTTGGCGGCGGCGGAAGGAGGAGGAGGACGGTGGCCGCCGGGGATGGGCGCCCAGACGCAGAGGTAGACGCAGCCGGGGACGCGCGACGCCGCCTGCTGGAGGATGCGCAGCCGCGATTCCTGGCCGAGCACGAAGAGCGTGTCCATCATAGTCCCAGAGCAGCACGTCGAGAGATGGTCTCCTCCATCGGCGTCCTCCATCGGTATATATACACGATCGATCGCGGTTGGCGCTGCAGGCAAATGTGTATGAAGCTGGCGCCAGTACTCGCCGTACGGCGCGAAGACCATGTCTCGGCCGTTGCAGGTCAGCACGCGCATGGTTGCCGACAGTGGCCGCGACGCGAACGCCACGTCCTGGGTCTTCATCACCTCGTTCGCGCACGCGACGTCAACGCGCGCAATTCCTGCACGGCGACCGAGAGGAGGCCACCGATGCACTGCGCGAACGCGTCCTGGATGTCCGTCTCGTTCTCGATGAAGGAGAACGTGCCGCCCGTGGCCTCGTCGACCTCCACGGCGGCGTGCAGCAGTCCACCTCTTCCTGCCATGGGACCGCTCCCTCGCCACGGCCCGCCCCCGCACCGGCGTCCCCACCGTCGTCCACCTCCACGGCGTGCAGCAGTCCACCTCCGACGGCCACTCCATGGCGTGGTTCACCTCCAACTTCTCCTCCGCGCGGGCAGCCGGGGATGGAGGGCGGTGCGGCCGCCGGGATGGAGGTCGGCGCGTCGGCCGGTGCTGGAGGGCGGCGCGGGCGGCCGGGGATGGGGCGACGCGGAGGCTGGGGCTGGGGACGGCGGCGGCGACCTCCCCACCGTGGCGCGGGCAGCCGGGGTTGGAGGCGGCGCGGGCGGCCGGGATGGAGGGCGGCGCGTCGGCCGGTGCTGGAGGGCGGCGCGGGCGGCCGGGGATGGGGCGACGCGGCGGCCGGGGCTGGGGACGGCGGCGGCGCGGTGGACGGCAGAGCGTTGACCTCTGTTTTCTATTTTTCTTTTGTTTTTTCTGAAACGATATTTAATTGCTCCCACTGACAGATATCTAAATGTACTGATTTGAGATAGAGAAAGAAATCGGAGGGGTTTTTTGCAAAGTTTCTGGTCAAAAACCGTTCAAAACCGGTGGAGTGACCAGTGGTGCACATGGATGCTCACTTGTGTGACGGGTTCACAACATTCTGGAGAATGGTGACTTAAGTGCACCCATGTGACGACTTCAGTGACCGCCAGCAGCAGGAAATTCACCAATCGAGGAATGGAATTCCGACGCAACATCTGGCCGGTTCCCTTTCACCACCGATCGTCCATCCATGGTGCCAATGCCGCCGCCGTCGCGCGCGCCAACCCGTCCAAGAGCCTAGCTATGCAGCGTGGGTCATTTGCCCATCCGGCACACCGCTCCGTGCGTGGTCGCCACTCGAAGATTGAGCACGTGCTGCAATCATACATGCATGCTGTCTCGATCGTCGGTTCGCGGCGCACCGATGGAGCGGCAGCGGATGTCGCGGCTCGAATTTTTTTGCTAGCGTTGCATTAGGCGTAGTGGCCGGTGCAATGATTGTCGGTCGTACTACGAAAGGAATTTTTATCATCCATTTGTTGGCTAGACCAAATAATGGCCGGCAACGATTTGTGTTCGTACATGCACAATAGTAGTAGTAGGAGCATATGAATTGTTTGAAACTGCGTTATGAACGGGTGCGCGTCCAAGCGGATCTCGTGATTCTCGTTGGTCGGTGCCCCAGCATAACAAAGTATTCCTTTTGTTTCCCTTTTCTAAAATACTAGTCATCTGAGCGCGGCAAATGCCGTGCACCCGTGCTTGTAAATTCTAATTGGAAAATGGCGATGTTCTAAAGTTGTCTAAGCTTGAAAATAATTGAATTTGGGAAAAAAAATCGCTTTAAAAATAGTCGGATTTCGGAGACTGGTCAAATTTGAAACTGGTTGTAATTCAAAAAGAGTGGAAATGCCGCGCGCATGTGTGGCAAAATTAAAATTTGGAATTGCCGGCATTTTTAAATTGTGGGAAGTTGAAAATTGTTGAAATAGAAAGGAAGTATACGTTTAAAGAATTAGTGACTTTTTTAAAATTGTTCGAATTGAGAGGTTTTTAAGTTTTGGGTTCTTTTCACGGCTATTGAACGATCAGATTTGAAAGGTATTCAAAATTTTAGAATATCGAAATTCGAATGTTGATCATATGCCATAAATAGTAAGCGTTCATTTTTGTGTTCGCACGCCATAAATAGTCAGTGCTCATTTTTGTGTTCGGGTGATGGTCCTCAAAAGGGTTAGGTTGAGACCCCAATAGCAGAGTGTGTAGTACGGGCAAGGCTATTTTCCCCACGAGGGATGACTCGAGGGTTTATATCGAACTCTCGGTGAATCAGTAGTGGAAGCTTTACCTACTTATCCTTCCCTTGGAAACCTGCAAACAAAAATAAATTGTTTTGTGCCCACAACCTCACCAAGTGGTTGTCAAGCACAAGGTGTGAGTAAGTTATGAATACAAAACAATAATAAATATGCAACGAAAATATGCAAGGATGATGGAAACAATAATGGATGATATTTTTGGGTTTTATATGATGAATGCAAGATGCAAAAGTATTTTTATATTTTCGGATTTATAAATGGCTGAAAATAAAAGATGGACGAAAGTTGTTGGAAAGGTGTTTCTTATGACATGAAGTTGCAAGCATGTTGGGTAAACAAATTACAGTTGGGCAATTGGGTGTTTCTTAATGTTGGATCCACAGTTCACTAGTGGTGTCTCTCCATAATAAAATACTAAACATGTTGGGTGAACAAATTACAGTTGGGCAATTGTCAAATAGAGAGGACATAACAATGCACATACATATCATGATGGTCACTATGAGATTTATTTTGGGCATTACGACAAAGTACACAGACCGCCATCCAGCATGCATCTGTGTCTAAATAGTCCACCTTCAGGTTAGCATCCGCACCCCTTCCAGTATTAAGTTGCAAGCAACAGACAATTGCATTAAGTATGGTGTATAATGTAAACAACACTAATATACTTAGACAAAGCATTGTTGTTTTACCCCTAGTAGCAACAACACATCCACAACCTTAGAACTTTCTGTCACTGTCCCAGATTAAATGGAGGCATGAACCTACTATCTAGCATAAATACTCCCTCTTGGAGTTACAAGCATAAACTTGGCCAAAGCCTACACTAATAACGGAGAGCATGCAAGATCATAAACAACACATATATGATAGATCAATAATCAACTTGACATAGTATTCAATATCCATCGGATCCCAACAAACACAACATGTAGCATTACAATAAGATGATCTTGATCATGATAGGCAGCTCACAAGATCTAAACATGATGGCACAAAAGGAGAAGACAACCATCTAGCTACTGTATGGACCCGTAGTCCAAGGATGAACTACTCACGCATCACTCCGGAGGCAGGAATGGCGATGTAGAGCCCTCCGGTGATGATTCCCCTCTCCGGCAGGGTGCCGGAGGAGAACTTCTGAACCCCCCGAGTTAGGGTTGACGGCGGCGGCAGCGGATGTTTTCTGGAAATATGGCTCGGTGTCTTAGGGTTTTCGCGTCTGGATGAATAAATAGGCGAAGGGGCGACGTCGGTGGAGGCGCGGGGCCCGCTCCCCATAGGGTGGCGCGGCAGGGGGCCCAACCGCGCCGCCATAGGGTGAGGGCGCCCTGCTGCCCCCCTTCGTCTCCTCTTCGGACTTCTGGAACGTGTCGGGAAAAATAGGCATCTGGGATTTTGTTTCGTCCAATTCCGAGAATATTTACAGAACAGCTTTTCTGAAACCAAAAACAGCAGAAAACAGGAACTAGCACTGTGGCACCTTGTTAATAGGTTAGTTCCAGAAAATGCATAAAAATGCTATGAAGTGTGAATAAAAAATGTAGCTATTGGTATAAAACTAGCATGGAACATAAGAAATTATAGGTACGTTGGAGACGTATCAGTCTGCTGAACACCATGCAAATATATCCCAGTTCTCACGGAGGAATTCGACGAGCGCGCTTTCCTATGCGATAGGCAGACTCGACGAGACATTGACTGTCTTGGTCGGGTCAGTCGGGTGCACCTGATGCGATCTTGTGTCATTGGTGGCATTGAATGCTCTGTCGACTGCCACCTTTTTGTGTCTGGCATAAGTGTTCGATCGTTGGAGACCGCTAGATCAGCGAGTGTTGCTTCCATGCCAAACATCTCAGAGATTTTGCTGAATTCTCGGTCACAAGAGTCAGACTTTTGGAAGTTCCCCTTGACTGTGATTACTCCTTTTGGTCCAGGCATCTTCAGCTGGAGGTATGCGTAATGTGGCACCGCCATGAATCGAGCGAACGTCGGGCGTCCAAGTATAGCATGGTATTGTGACTTCCAGTCGACCACTTCGAACTCAATCGACTCTGTCCTGAAGTGGTGCTTGTCCCCGAACGTCACGTCGAGTTGTATGGTGCCTCTGGGCTTATTGCTTTCCCTGGAACGATACCGTGGAAGGTATTTGAAGATCTTGGCAGGTTTTCGACTGACCTGTTCATTTTGCGGAGCGTATCTGCGAAGATGATGTTTATGCCGCTCCCACCATCCATGAAGACCTTGGACATGGCGTAGCCTCCAATTTGCGCGTCGAGTACCAGAGCAGAGTGCCCTGGGCGAACAACCGATGGAGGGTGGTCCTCTTTGCTGAAGCTTATTGTAGTTTCGGATCCCTTCAAGTATTCTGTTACCGCAGGAGGTGACATGACCGCCATGTTTACTTGTCGAGTGCGAAGTTTTTGCTCCCTGTTGGAAGGTCGACCTTTCTGTATCATGTACATCTGCCCTTGGGGGGAGGGTACTGTGGCTCGTCCACCCGAGGTATGTGCTGTATGGCACCCGCGAGGTTTCCGCCTGCAGCAGGCTGTGGTGGTGGAGGTGGTGCCATCAGAACAGGCACGTTGTTTGGCTGAGGCACGGGTGCAGGTGCTTGTGCGGCTGCTGCCTTTCTGCGATTTACGTAATCAGTCGCCATTTGGTCGAACTCCCTGCAGTTTCTCATCGAGTGATTGGATCGCAGTTTTCCGTCGTCCCCCTTGTACAGGTGGAATCTGCAATCAGCGTCCATCTTTTCTTCGAATGATCGCTCAGATTGTGCCCGTGACTTGCGCCAGTCCTTCCTCTTGTAGCTATCACTGCGTTGGCCGTGGTCTCGGCTGTCTCGACGATCATCTCGACTGTCCGCCGATCATCTCGACTGTCTCGCCGATCTTCCGACCGTCGGTCGCTTCTGTCCTGGTCATTGCGGGGTGTGGAGAACCCAGCCGCCATGAATTCGGGTCTGTCATCGTCGTAGTGACGTTTTGAACGTTTGCGCCTTCGGTCGTCTCTGTACGAGTCTCTGTGGCTTCGACTGCTACTCTCATGTTTGTCACGGGGTGAGGACCCGCGTGTGGTGCGTGCCATATCTTCTCGTCTGCCCACTCAGTCGCGATCTGCAAGAGGTGAGCTACAGATTTTGGCTTTTGGCGACCAAGTGCTTCTTTGAAGTCTCGCCTGGCGAGGCCCATGACGAAAGCATCCATGGCCATATCTTCTGAAACTACTCCAACTGAGTTACGTATCTCAGTCCATCGTCTGATGTATGACCTCAACGTTTCGTCTGATCGTTGAACGCAGGCCCGCAGCTCCTCGAATGTTTTTGGGCGCTCACATAGAGGCTCGAAGTTTTTGACGAAATCCCTGCGGAAGTGATCCCACGAGTCGTATGTTGATGGAGGTAGGGCCTTGAGCCAGTCGCGGGCTGTGCCTTCGAGCATGAGTCGTATGTATTGCATGGCTGTGGTGTTTGTGCCTCGCTGGCACGCGACAGCCAGCCTGTAATCTTCCAGCCACCCGAAGGTTCCTGTCGACCCGTGTACTTGGGCTGTTCAGATGTGAGTTTGAACCCTTTGGGCATCCGTGTCTCGCGGACGCGTCGAGTGAAGCACAGAGCTCCATGTGGCTCAGGCTCTCGATCAGAGTATGAGTCGCTACTGTAAGATCTGCGTGATCTGCTCCTGGACCTGCGCCTACGCGAGCCGCTTCTTTCCTTCGAGTGGTGGCGGCGACCACTGTGATTATGCTCTTCCCGACGCGTGTCGACTAGGGCACGGTCTCGACTCCCACCTGGAGTTTTTGGAATTTGGCGTATGGCCTTCGCCGCTAAGGCGAGTGATTTGATCTGCTGGCGATGCAGTTTTGCATTGGGGTCATCAGCTGGAGGTTTGATTGCCTCTAGGTACGCTGCAGCGGTGAAGAGGGCACCCGCAGCTGTTTTGGGTACTGGCACTCCTTCTTCGTCGTATGTCATGAAAGAGTTGCCTAAGTTGCGGGTGAGCGCCGCCCTTTCGTCTGGCGAGAGGTGTGACAACCTTGATCTGGGTCCTGTGTCTGCTCGCCCAGTGGAGCTCAGGGAGAGCTGTCTTCTTCGCGCACTCGATAAGCTAGCTTGCTTTTTGCGTTCTTCGAGTGTTGCTCTGACCTGCCGCAGTCGAAGTGATTCCTGCCAGTTGAAGTACTGGAAGGTCAACATCTCCTCTTGTGTTGCGTCTGCTGGCATCATTGTGCACTCCTTGATGACTTTGTCTGCTTTTGCTGCCATCTCAGCAGTGATTGTGAGAGTTGTGACTCCGTCCGGCATAGTAACTGTGCACGGGAATTCTGTAGGCCTGCGGCTGGCCGCAGCATCTGATGATTCTGCGGCGATGGCGACGTAACCTGCTGGGGTATCACCCGAGGGTATGTATGTGTGTCTTCGAGTCCCGTCATGGACTCGACATCTCATCAGGCTCATGTCGAGTCGATATGCCCGTCGAGTGGTCCGTCTGACGGATCTCGCAGTTGATGCCTTCATCGCCTATGCTCATCTCGGCGTCGAAGTTGTTATGAATCTCGAGTCGAGGTTGTTGTTGTTGGTGCAGATCTCGACGTGGTTGTCGATATGAGTTTCGAGTTCGTCGAAGTCGCTGAAGGAGATCCCGCAGTCGAAACTATCCTCGAGTGAGAGATCGAGCTCGGGATCGTTTGTGCGGTATGCTGATTCGGCCTCCTCGCCCTGAAGTTCTTCGATGAGCTCGTGCATCTCTCGTGTGGACATGGTTGTTGCGGACGAGCAAGCTTGGAGGATCGACGATGGTATGGACGCGTTGAGGGATCCGCAGTCGAAGGAGCCGCAACCGATGGAGCCTCGGGTGCGGAAGTCGCGAGTTGGCGTGGATCCGTCAAGTCCTGCACACCAAGCTTGTTGACGAAAAAATTGAACGAACCAACGGTTAAACCCAAACCTGACTCGAGATCGGAGAAGGCCTCCTGGAATCCTGGCGAGTGTGGCTCGAAATCCATCAGAGGATCCGATGCCTTTTTGCGGGTGAAGCTGGCGTGTTGCCGTTTGTCGAGTGAGCCGGCGAGTTGCCGTGTGCCGCCTGAGTCGGCGAGTTCTGGTTTGTCGATGCAGCCGGCGAGTTGCCGTTTGTAGATCCGATCGGCGAGTCGCCGTTTTCCGATGGAACCGAAGAAACCGCGAGTCCAGCACTATTCTTTCCCACAGACGGCGCCAATTGACGAGGTGTACCCTCATCAAATCCCATGGTTAAGGACCTAGGGTTGAGATTATGGGGAGAGAACGTGGTAGTACTGGTAGTTTCGTCGGCTGACAAGCAGAGGCAAAGATTTACCCAGGTTCAGGCCCCTCGGGTGGAGGTAAAGACCCTACTTCCTGCTTGTCTGTTATTGATCGCTGGAGATTATGATTACAAGGTGGCTCCGGCGAGATGACGATCTCGCAAGAGCTTTGGTGGTTCGAGTATGGCTTGTCCTAGATCGGCACCCCTCCCAGCCTTTAAATAGGCTGGGTCTCGGGAGTTTGTAACCGACCTAGTTTACACATAAGGAAAGTAAAACCGACTATGTCTATGTCTAAACTTGGAGGGTACTCCATCTTGTTGGGCCTCTCGTCTTGGGCTTCGAGTCGTCTCTTCGCTATTGGGCTTTAGTCATCACGTGCACCAGGTACCCTCACGGTAGGGTATCCGAGATGTATATCCTTGTCACATGGAGTAGTGGCAATGGTCACACTCACATCTCCGGTAGCAAGGTATTTCTTTTTATCCCTAGTGAGACAACAAAGTAAGGTAAAACACCCAAGTGGATCGCGGAACTTTCTCTCACGTTCACCGCACTAGCCACCCCCCGTTACTCCATCTAATGCACACGTTCCCCCACACACGCTCTCATAAACATGCTTGATCAAAACAAGTAAACAAGAACGGGTACATAATATGCATCTACTTTCATAACTGAAACAAAACAATTGCAATCTCACACATATATTAACTCATAAAGATCCACCACAAAGGTATTACATAGATGACCGTAATCATGTTCGACAGCTCATACGGTGCTAATTAGTGTAGCTCAAGAGAGAGAGATACATAAGTTACTTCCACAAACCCGTTGTCCAGGATGGACTACTCCCTCTTCATCATGGATGCGGTGGAGATGTCGTTGGAGGAGGTGGAGACCTCTCCGGCAGCGCCCCGCCGGAGTTTTCCCCCTCCAATCTGCAGCTCCTGATCTCTGTTTCGTGGTTTCTGTGTTTCTGCGGCGCTCCTTTCCGAAGAGCCTCGGGGACTATTTTATAGTCGGTTTTAGTTCAAGACGAAGTCGGTGGAGAAAAGATCGACGGCAACGGAGCATCGAGGCTCCAGAAGGTGGGCCCCACGTGGCCACAATACCTGGCCGCGTGGGCCACCCCCTTTTGGCCCTCGAGCCTCCGTTTGTTCGCTTCCTTCGCTCCCAGGTCTTCTTCCTTCCAAATATTGATGCTCCTAAATTTGCAAGCCATTTGGACGTTGTTTGGGTCCCTGAAACATCAAAATATAGAAAATAGGGTTTTCTGCCTGCGCAGGGTTTAATTTCAGAAAAATAGGGGAACGCTGTAAAAAAAAAGAAAAATAGGGGAACTTGTGAATTATTCCCAAAATCATTGTAAAACATTGATATAACCCTTATATGATGCAAATATGATTAGAATATGAATAAAATAATGCAAAGTTCATGTATGCATTTTACATGCATCATCGTGGTGATATTTTTGTCATATTTGTAAATACCGTGCTGTGAAGAATTCAAATGCTGTTTGTTTTTTTGTGTTTATGCTAATATTTTTCATGTTTTCCTGACGGACTGATTTGAGGTTTTTGTCATGTTATCGAGTGATGGCCTGATGTGCACATCGATGTTAAACCCAGGACTACGCGGCCCATCAGCCGGGAAACGAAAAGCATAGTTAATTTCGACTCATGCTTTCCAAGTGTTCCCGGGAGAGTGAAAGAATGCTGCAACTAGGAGGCATCTGACGATCGAGGTGAGGTACCATCGCCAATCGCGGAAAAGGCAGCAGGCACGGTCGAGCTATCGCGGGCCGGCAGGCAGGCTACTGCCGCGCGAGAGCGAGAGCGAGCGGGCCGTCCGTCTCGTCCACACGAGCACGCACACTGCACCACTGAACAAGCCGTACGGTACCCCCACACGTCCGCTTCCAAGAATAATTTGGATTCGAGTGCTCAACCAGCAGCGACCGCACGATGGAAAATGGAGTATTTCTCACCAGTCAACACGCATCGATAGCACTCGAGCCCGGCCGGGAGCAGGAAATTTACCGAGAATGGAATGCCTAATGTATTTCTAGATCATGGGTCGTGGCCCACCCGCACACTGCTCCGTGCGTCTCAGATGATGATTGAGCACGTGCTGCAATCATGCATGGTGGCTGGATCGTCGATCGATCGCTGTGGCCGAGATAGGGCGTGCCGATCGAGCGGATGTCGTGGGATCTGATATTTCTGGTGCTGCTATCTCTCGGTCGTAGGAGGAGGACAACCGTTGGTTGGTGCCCCCCAGTGGAGGACGTTTTGTTTACCCTTTCTATGATACTCCTGATTTTCTCGGCTCTCGTAAGAAAAACAGTGGTAGGGATTCAAAATACGCATACATTCGTCACGAGGCACGGTGAATTTAGGCACACGAAACACGCACGCGCGCATGCTGCAGGGAAGAGAGAGGTCCCGCGTGCAGCTTCCTTCCGAGTACGGTGGCACTCACGCCGTACGAACGGAAGCTTCCCGGCCGGAACAGCAGGGGATCGATGCCGCTTCGCCGCCGGTCATCGGTTGGTGACCCCGGCCCGATCCATCGGCGCATTGCTCCAGCCTGGACTGAATTTTTTTTTAATGCGCCGATGCCAGGAAGCTGACGCGGTTCATCAGTCATCGTCTTCCCAGTCCCATACCGCGCGGTGCGCTGCGGTCCAGCCCCCGCACACGGACACAACGTGCCCCTCATGATTCTCTCCTCTCGTCTCCTCTCCCGTTGCTACAGTCGAGAGAGGCGTTTTGAGAGTCGTTCGTCGTCCCCTCCCGTTTCTCCGCGCCGCCGTCGTTCTCCTCCTCTCCTCCGTCCGCTGTGGCGGTGGGAGAGGGGGGGAACCACGGATCTGGTGTCCGGCTTGTAAATAGGGCGTGGGCGTTGGTGGCTGGCGGCGGCGTCCGGGTAGGAGCGGCGTCGGCGTGGTCAGCCTCTTGGTCTCCGCGGATCCAGCTCCTCCTCGCCGGTGCTGTGTGTAGCGGTGATGGATCTGTCGGAGTTCCTCCGCGCGGGTGGCGTAGCGACGCGCGTCTTCGCCTGGTGGGGATCCCGTCCTCGGGCCTTCGGTCGACGCGCCGCCGTTTCCTCCACCGACGGCGCGAGGCTGCTGAGGTACGTGCTCTGGAGGGTGTGTGCTGGAGCTGTTGCCGTCGCACTGTTGTGCTGGCGGCGGGTTGGAGGACGCTGCGGCCTTTGCTGGGTTGGTGGTCTGCGGGTGGCAGATCTGGCTCCGTTCCTCGACGGCGTCGACCGGAGCGGCGGTTCTGGAGGAGGAAGGTGAGCTCGGGGAAGTCCCCGACCTACGTGCTACAGCGACAGGTGGGCACCTCGGTGCTTCTTTCGGCGGTTCACAAAGCCTCTTATGGCGATGGAGCTTCTTCCTCTTCGGGCGAGCTGGAATTCGTTGTTTCCTCTCTCGGTGGTCGGCGCCGGAGAAGAGCGACGTGCTGGTGCTGCTCGTGCAGAGCTCTTCGAGGACCTCGTTGTAATTTCGTTGTTCTTCGGGGGGGTTTTTGCACTTTGTTCGGGCCTGCGTGTCCTTCTGGACCCTTCTTCTTGTTGTATACGTGTTCTGTACTCTCCGTTTTTCCTTAATATATATATACGTATGCTATCAAAAAAAAAAAAAAAAAAAAAAAAAACGTGCCCCTCATGCATGTTCGGTGCCGCTCTACATTCTTTTTTTTGAGGAAGGTCCGACGCATATATTCAGGTAGCTCCAACACTTTACAAAAAGGTCCCAGGAAAGCAACAGAAATTAAAACGGGCCCCTGAAAAGTGCACAGAGCACCCCGAGCTGCCAAGAGAAATTACAATCGGACCCAAACTTGCCCCAAAGCTCCTAGGCGACGGCGGCGCCGCGTACCTGCTGCCACCCGGGAAGAAGAAGCCGCCACACCTTGTAGATAGCCGCAGAAGCCGCCTGCCGCCAAGCACAGGACGAGACACGCTGAACGCGCACGGCCACAGCCTCCGCTCCCCGCTTCCGCCAAACTTCCCGCCGGCGTCGCACCACCTAGACCACCACCGCATGCACCGCACCAACTCCAGACACATCTCCCACACCACCATGGTCGGACAGAGCACAAGCAATCAAGGAGGAAGACCACCCGACCTGCAACAAAAAACGGACCGCCGCACTCCCCCAGCCCCACCCCTCGCCTCCACGGCCGGCCAGCGAGCATAGAGAGAGAGAGCCACGCCCGAGCGCACCACCTCCACGGCCTCCCCGGCGCCGAGGCCGGAACGGGGAAAGGAGGGGGAGGACAAGCTCCAACACGATGAAGCCGTCGCCACCGTCTTCGACAGCATCGCCTGGAGATAGAAACCGAAACCTAGCCTACCTATCTACACGCGGACGAGATCCCGGAGCTCCCTCCGCCTCACGGCGCCAAACGGCGACCGGAGACGAAGGGAGCGGCGGATCCGCCGACGAGAGCAGGGGAACTTGGTCGCCTCTCGGTCGCCTCTCCCAAAGAGTAGAGACGAAGGGATAAGGGTGCGCAATGGTGCCGCTCTACATTCTATACTCGCACGCCTCCAAAACAGTCCATTTCACGTGCTGCATATTTGCCAGTCGATCGATCCATGGACTATTTTACACTGTCAGTGTTGTTCAGAAAAAACAAAAGAGATTGTCAGTACAGCGACGAGATCTTCTTCTAGAATAAGAAATCGGATTAAGCGGCGCCTGATCGGCCAATTCTGTGCCACGTAGGCTATGTCGCCAGCATGATCACGCTAGGACCCAGCTGCCGTATATCCGTTGACTCCAGTGTCACTTGACTGGAGCCCGGCCCCGTTGAGATCCGGTAATGTCGATCGGGTAGTTTATCTGTCATACAAGCCATGTGGCTCTTTACTTTGTCAATGAAAGAAAAGGAGGAGTATTGTGTACAAAATAAAAAACGATGGGGCTCGAGCTTTGTCATGTGTGATTTATAAGTTATAGGAAATGAGCCCGTGCGTTGCTACGGGAAAACAATACTTGTATTTTGGCGTATTGTATGTTATCACTGTCATTTTTTTTCCCTCGTTAACATGTGTTCTTCATTTCCCTATAACACTTTGACCTCATCATGTGTGTCTCCTCTATTGCACAATCTAGATGACTTCCCACTATGTTAGCCAGTTTTGAATAAGACAATAAGTGGGTCCATAAATTGTTTTGTTAACCTAAATTGTTTCCTTATTCTTAGATTACTGATAAAATTAGCATGCCAACAACGCATTTTAAGGATCCTATTTTGCTATAGCACGCTATTTATTCCCTCGCCTAAATTGACTCCGAGAAGTGAAACAATCTTGAGCAAGAACACTAATTGCAAAGGAGACAGAAAGAAATCTTGCAACTCCAGTTCCACGGTAACAGTTTGTTCAAGGACCAGCCTGAGCTTTGACAGAACATGATCCTTACAATGCACGACATGTTCACAAACACAAAACCCAACCTATGAAGGAAACGAAGTGATGTGATAGCAATTAAAGCGAAATTAGCTGCATAATTATAGGGCAACCGACAGAGCTGCAATGGTCGCAACATACACTGCGTCAAGCTGCAGTGACCACAGCGGTGGACCTCACGGCCTGAGCGTGCTGTAATCTGACAAAAATAGATGACGTGATAAATCATTTCATTGAAGATGTGAATTCGAATGTTTCAGAGAGCGAGTCTATTATCAAATTAAATTAGCACATCAGCAACAGGAAACATCAGCTGCACCACCAATAACAAACACAAGCTAGCCCTAGCAATAGCAATCTTCGCATCTGAACTGAAAAGCAGAATAAACTGGACACTTCACTGAACACAGTACATGACTAAACCGAAAACAGCTATGAGTCTATGTATCCAAACCATTTGAAACTCTCTGGATTAACCGAATGTTGTGCATGTGCATCACCAGCAGTACAAAAAAAAATCTCTGAGGCAACATCTCCAAATTCTTTAAACTATGTATTTCACGTAAGCTATTTTTGCAGGGCTCCTATGCATCAATTTGAGAGCAGCTATGTAGCGAGAGAAAAAAATACTATCAAGCGAGCTATAGCTTGCTGGGCTTCACGCGGGGAAAGCACGTGTGTCACGCAGAGGAGCCGAGCGACAGCCAAGCGTGAGATTGGAAATCGCGTGAGCTGTCCTCGCACCGGTGAGATTGCGAATCCGTGAGCTCGCCGGAGCAGACCTCGGGCGGGAGATCGCTTGGCCGCCGGCGGTGGCGGAGCTATGCAATCCATCACGATTTGTTGCTGCTGGGAGAGAGAATAGAGAGAGATAGGAGGCGGGCGGTCGCGGTCGAGGAAATCGGCAGGCGAAACAGCGCGCACCTCGCCAACCGCTGCTGCAGGATGCCTCCTCTCTGTATGGCCGTGGTGCTGCCCGCGTGGAGTCGTCGACCTGCAGCAAGGAAAGCAAATCAGGGGAGGAACCTGGACAGGGAGGAACTCAAGTTCCTTCTCCGCTGCTTTGATCATGGTGGAGGGTTCGGAGCTTGACATTATTAATCTCAAGTTCCTTCTCCTCTGCTTTGAGGCCATGTCGGGCCTCAAGATTAACTTCGACAAGAGCGAAGTCATGATCATGGGATACTCCCCTGATGAGCGACAGCGGATAGCGGACAAACTAAATTGCAAGTTGTCTATCTTCCCTGTTACTTACCTGGGGACGCCCATTAGTGATTCTAGGATCCTTATTAAGGACCTAGATCCGGTCACCCAGCGTGTCAAATCCAAGGCGGAGCCTTGGCAAGGGCGGTTCACCTCTAAGGCGAGCAAGACTGTCCTGATTGACGCCTGTCTCTCTAGTCTACCAATGTTCCTGATGGGAGTTTATATACTCCCAGAAGGCACGCACGCCTCTTTTGACAGGGATCTCTCACGCTTCTTCTCGCAGGGGGCCAATGGGCGTCAGAAGTACCACATGGTCAAATGGGCGGATGTGTGCACCCCCAAAGACATGGGGGCATTGGTATCATTTCCTCCCGTAAGATGAACGTTGCGCTCATGCTACGATGGGTATGACGGATACTTAGAGAGGAGGGGGACCTATGGCTGCAGCTAATCAAAGCGAAATATCTGCAGGGCCGCCCCCTCTTTTCTTGTGACCGCCAGGATGGATCCCAATTTTGGCGATCTATCCAATCCATCAAGCATGAGATTAGGAAGGGGGTCCGCGTCTCCATTGGTAATGGAGAGGACACCCTTTTTTGGCTGGACCCGTGGCTCGATGGGAGCCCGCTACAGCATAGGTTCCCTGTTCTTTTTGCTATCAGCGCGGACCCGATGCAGCTTGTGGCTTCGGCAATACCCAATGGGACTTGGAACATCTCGTTCCGACGAACATTCGGTATTGCGAGGCTGCAACTTGGACAGAGTTACGGAGTTTGCTTCCTGAGTCGTTGCCAGGCGGTCGTGACCTCGTGTCATGGCACCTGACACCGTCTGGGATGTTCTCTGTAAAGTCGGCGTATCGGAGTCTCTTTAGTACCCCAGTTAGAGTTTGGACCTCCCCTCTCTGGAAGTCCCCCATACCGTTAAAAATCAAAATCTTCGTGTGGCAGCTTCTTAGGGACCGCCTCCCCTCAGGGGTGGAGGTTCGCAAGCGACAGGGGCCGGGTGATGGGCTCTGCCCCATGTGTGGGATCCCCGAGACGGGAACCCATATCCTTTTCACCTGCCCCGCTGCCAGGTTCTATGGAACTTCGTCCACGAGGCGCTGGGGTCTGCTTGGCAGGCCTCAGACCTTGGCGAGTTCCTAGAAATCCAGGCGAACCGTACCGGGGAGAGGCGACACCTCTTCTGGTTGGTGTTTGCCGCGTTGATGTGGACCCTTTGGACGATTCGCAATAAGATGGTGATCGAGCGGATTTTTCTCCGACGTGCTTCTGACTCGATGTTTAAACTTCTGGCTTTCTTGTAGCAGTGGCACCCGTTGTCTAGGCAGCGGGACAGGGAGCAGCTGGACGCCATGATCACTAGACTTGTGGAGACCGCTCGGCGCGTCTCCGCGTCTTCTTCCAGCTAGCGCCAGAGGGGCTTAGTTTTTTGTGTTCGCTCTCTTCTGTCTTTCTTGATGTATCTCTCGCACCCCCCCCCCCCCACACCTCCCCCCCACCACTTCTTTCTTGCTCTTTTCATGTGGGCTTACTTGTGCTGCGCCCCCAGCAAGCGGCCTTTCCGCTCTTATGTTTGTAACTGTGTTTGGATTTGCTTGGCATGTTGCTTTATTTATAAAGCGGGGCGAAAGCCTGTTTCGAGACAGGGAGGAACTCAAGCATGGGGGAACATGGCGGGCATGGAGAGAGGAGGGCGCCAGCCTTGGGAAGGGGAAGACCTCCACCGGCGTCGTGTGACCTCCGGTGGCGCTGAGCGAGAGGGAGGGGCGTCGGCCATCGGCCCCCATCGGTTAGTTGGAGAGGAGAGGAAAAATGAAACGGAGAGAGAGGTAAGCGCGAGATCGGCGAGGACGGGAGCCTGGGCCTCTCCCAGCGATTGAGATGGCGACGACGCGACCTTCTCGGACGGAGGAGTGGCGGCAGTGGCAGCGGCCGCGGGGAGAGGGCGCTGGCGGCGCGAGCGCATGGAGTAGTGGCGGCGGCGGCAGCAACAGGAGGAGGAAGGGTTTGGGGAAGGAGAGACGCGAGATGGGGGAGGAGACGCGACCGGAACGAATCGTCTTGTCGTGGCCTGTTGTCTGTGTAAAACGAATCGGTATTTTCACTCGTCGGTGGCAATTGCAGTAATATGAGACTTGGTGGGAGGGCAAAACGGTCCCAAAAAATGACGTACGAGAAGAAGCCTTAATGCTTTTATTATTAGGTATAAATTACATGGACTTGATCTCTCGAGCCTTGCCGATCAGCCGATGCAACCACTATCCAGTTGCCACCGACAGTGGCAGATCCAGGGGGCGAGCGGTGGCCAGGCCCCCCCCATGGTTCGGCACCCCCCAACGATACGCAGCAGGGGCCTGTATACATGCTTCTTGGATTTGACTTACTACTCCGATAATTACCCAACCAAACGATTAAATTATACCAGCGTACTCAGTTGAATGGGCCAAGTCCAGCTCATTAGCCAAGGGTCGATGGCCACAAGCCCACGATGGCACGTACATGATAGACTAGGGCCTAGGCAAAACCTAATCTATACACGATCGGTCGACTTCTTGTACTGTACGCAGCCACACTCGATCTCATATGTTTTGATCTTCTCCGCTTTGCCGCTGCCAAGCCGTACTGGTTCGTGAGCATCGCCGCCGCCGCTGGGACACAACGACCCTGGTTCGACTTTCTCGTTCCCTTTCCCATCGCCGCCGCCCGCTGCGCTAGGGCAAGCCACATAGTCAGCACGCTTGGAAGTTTGGGCCTGTGGTCACCGGCGACAGCTCCAACGACGACCGGTGATCTGCCAAATGTCAACCAGGATTGGCTACAATTTCACGGTATCGCTCGCGCTAACCTAAATCTAAGCAATAAGGTATTTCATACATATACTCATTTTAGAAATAATTACATCATATAAACCACCGGTTAGGATTATTGCTAGATCACTTTAAATTCACGCACTTATTTTCTTCCGACAATTGCATAGGTGAGGGATTACCAAAAATCTTTTTTTTTCAGTTTTCTTATATTTGGGGAAAGAATAGATGCATAACTCAATTTTGATAAGTTCAGTGACTTGTTTGAAGGTCTGTTAGGAGTGGAGCTACATTCAAAATAGTACAAATATAGATACACTTTGAATTGCAAAACATACTCTAAAGAATTTCATGATGATACTACATTTAAAATAAAAATATTTTTAGGTATATCATGTGCGAACATTGTCTCTTCGGCCCCCCCTATAGTCAAATCCTGGATCCGCCCCTGGCCACCGACGCCCCACCTTCTCTGTCGCTGGTGTATGCCAAGTTCAATGACACCAAAAATGTATATACACAACTGCTCAATGCCCCACATAAGAAAATATTCCATTTTCTAAAATATAACATGTTTTAGCCTTTTTGAATTTGGATGAATTCAATGTATACAGATCATGGAAAAAAAATGCGCTATATTAAATCTGGAGAGTTCACGCTAAATTTTACTAGTTTTGTTAACGATGGTGCTATTTGTGAAAATAGCGTGCTATTTTTTCCAGCCTGTCGGCTCAAGGGCCTGAGTTTTTCATCGTAGGAACAATAAAAGCAACTCTTGCTTTTGACACGGTAGGACTTATGCAACCGATCATGCTGGACAATCAAATATATACTTCTTCCCTCATACTAAATTATCTACTTCGCTTTTCCCCTCATTGAAAACGACCGCCACAATGGCATACCTAGCCAATCTGGTTACCAAAACAAACCGCACGAAAACCACAGGAACATGTGCTGCCCTCGAGATTGCCCACTAATATCATCGTTATCACTCCCCACAAGTTAGCGACTCCAAAATCATCAAAAAACGACCACCTAAGAAGTCCTCGTCACGATGGCCTTGTGAAGCCCGCACCAGCCCATGCCAAACAACCAACCCTTCACGTAGAAAACCGACAGCTCCGATTCTGATGACAAGTTTCGAAGAGGAGATGTGCAAGAGCCACGTAGAAGAAGTCCTCATTCCGATGACGAGATCCTTGTTCCGCCTCTCTCCAGGCTATAGAGAATAAGCTGGACGGATCCAAAACTAACCGAACACCACTTGCTTCTTGTCTCTCACTGCGTAGTATTTTTTTTGTTGTGTTGTTTTTAGACTTGGACCGCATGCACGACCGTTCGGGAGAGCAGGACTCCGAAACCCCGTCCCTTGAGACACTACACCGAGAGAGGTCTAATAAGGTATTTGGGAGCGTCCTACGTGACTACTCACTTCCGTTCGACTACATCTGCGCCTACCGTCCATCTGTTTCCTCATCACCGCCAAGGCAAGGGCAACGAAACTGTGGTGGGGACCTTCCCGGTCAACACGTATGTGCTACTTCTCTTTATTTGCACTAGTATTTGGCCCAAATCTGCTAAACAAAGCAAACCGAGCTAAACAAGTAGCTAACATAGAAAATACATAGCTGAACAGAGCTAACTAACAGAGCAAACTGAGCTAAATAAGTAGCTAACATAGCAAATACATAGCTAAACAAAGCAAACCGAGCTAAATAAGTAGCTAACATAGCAAATACATAGCTGAACAGAGCAAACCGAGCTAAATAAGTAGCTAACAGAGCGGTCATTTACCTTAGGCGAGGCGGGTCGCTTTCCGTCGTGGATTGCGTCCCAGGCGTCGGCGTCGGCGCCGGAGCCACTGCCAGAGGAGACGTCAGAGGAGACCTCATCCTGCTCGAACACCGGAGCGTCCTCCTCCTCCTCCGCCGCCGCCACCGCTGCCGCCGCCGCATCTGGCCCAGGGCCCTGGCCAGGGAGAAGAGAGCGGTCTATGGCCGCCCGGAGCCGCGTCTGGAACAACGCCTCCTCGGCGGCTTCTATCGCGTGCTCGGCGACGGATATGCGGATAGCTCTCTGCATCGCAGACGCCCGAATGACACCCTCGGCGCGCTCGCGCTCAAAGGAGGCGCGAGAGAGGAGGAGACCGACCTCCAGATCCTCGTCCTCATCGTCCGAGGAGGACGATGAGGACGAGATCCGGGCGTCGGTGGCCGCCGCCGCCGTGGATCCGGATGGGATTTGACAGCTCAGAATGAACTCGCGACCGCAGTCGCCGGGGATCTCGCCCCAGTTGTAGGGGATCCGGGCTGCGCCTCGGAGGGTGGGAGGAGGAAGATGCTCCATCCTGACTTCCGTCGGCGCCGGAGGGGTTCGCCATTGATGGGTGAAGTAGGAGGAGAGCGTGTGCGGCTAGGGTTAGAAACTGGGGAGAGTGAGACTGAGAGTGAGAGTGAGATACAGTACTGGAGTGGGAGATATTAATACCGGCACCGCTTAATGTGCCTTCACATGGGAAACGGAGATAGACCGATCTCCGTTTCTGATGTGGAAATATCAGCAACGGAGATATTCTTTCCTCCATTGCCTATATATGAGCAACGGAGATCTTTTCAGCCTCCGTTACCATTGTGTCGGGCCCATCGACGCGCGCACACTCACGGAAGCGCGCGGAGCTCATTTTTCCGTCGCCTAACTCTTGCCGTTGCCATAGAGGGTATCCGATGTATCGTTCTGTACTAGTGAATGGCTCCAGAGACCAGTACCGCCTCGCCATCGCAATTCAATTCCTTCAACGCGTCATCTAACGGCGAGGAAAGGAATGTCGGTCATGCATGCTATTCAATATTCATGCACTTCTTGCTTGATTGCTTAACAATAAAAGAGACGAAAAATGCAAATCAAAGTAATCCTAGTAACAAACAGCAATCCATGTATAGGGAAGAGTCAGTCACCACCGACCTGCGCGAGTTAATTAACAGGTTCCAGCCAAAAAGCAAAGTCGCTTAGCATATATAGCTGAAAGGGAAATGTACGTTGGGCTTATTAACCCTGAACAATAATGCAAAGACTAGGCAATGATTAATTACTCTCGGAAAAAAGGTCTCCGCGACGAGGAGTTTTTCGGCCTCAGGGTGGCTAGCTAGTACTCCCTCCGTTCTAAATTAATCCCTCGGTTCATGAAATGATGTCTCAACTTTCTTTTATAGACGGAGGGAGTAGATGACTTTTATTTATCCAAATGGGATGTATCATGTCTACATATATTCATATGTGGAGAAATGAAACTAATCTAATTTGGAACGGAGTGAGTACTCCTGATGCACATCAGGCTGTTCAGTTCTGTGGTCTCTCCCGTATTTGTAGTGTTGTAGTAGTACAATACTACTCCCTTCGTTTTTTAATACTATAAGATATTTTACCATTTGTCCACATACACATGTATACAAATATATGTAGACATATTTTAGTGTGCATGTAGACACATGTGCAATAGGCAAAACATCTTACTCAATTAAGCCTAGGCGTCAATTATCCACTGATGAGTGATAACTGACATTATACACGCGGCAGGACCGGACAGTCAAGTGTTGCGTACCCTTCATGGCCTGATATCAGCGTAATTAAACCGGCCGGACATGCATGGGCGCGCGGGCCCATTGATCGGCCGGCCGACGTGCCCGGAAACGGAAAGCTAATGGCGATGCTCGCTGGTTGATTATTTTCCTCTCCTGATGCTTTCCAAGTGTTGCCGGAGAGGGAGAGTGAAAGAAGACTAGTGGAGTAGGAGGCATCTGACGAGGAGAGGTGCCATCACAGAAAAGGCAGCAGGCAGGATCGAGCTACTGCCGCGCGACTGCGCGAGAGCGAGCGGGCCGTCCGACCCGTCCAGCACGATGCAAAAAAAAAAAAAAAAACTGATCCAGCACGTCCACGTCGGAAAATAATTTGCTCTACCCCGCACGTCCACGTCGGAAAATAATTTAGATACGAGTGCTCAACCAGCAGCAGCGACCGCACCGCATGATGGAAAACCAAGGAACGCGACGCTGAAGCAACGCGGGACCTTGTACAATACTCGCTTCATCCATGAGTAAGTGTACTTCTATGGTAAATCAAACTTATTAGATTTTGATCAACTTTATAGGAAAACGTGTCAACGTTTATGACACTAAATTGGTATCACGAGATTCGTCTTGAAATAAAGTTTTAAAATATTCCAATTTGATGCCATACATATTGATACCCTTTTCTATAAATTTTATTGTCTTAGTCCAAAAGCTAGATGTCCATCGAGAATGCTCAGAGCACTCGATCGAGCCCCTCCGGAGGAGGAAATTCACCGACAAATTCCGACGCACTATCCAAGGCCGGCGCCGTCGTGGGGCACGTACTGTACTGTACGGTACGGCGCCATCGCGGGGCGCCGGTGCGTCTCGCCAATCCAAGAACTTGCAGCATGGGTCATGTGTCTTTTTTTAATTTAAAATTGGTATTTTTAAGTGTTAGAAATTTGAAACAAAAATCCTACATGTAGATACTATCGAGATCTATCAATGTGCAAATTTTTAATCCAAAAGTCGTATTATTGTTGACTGCACAAAAGAGACAAAACTTGCAAAATTTCAAATTTCTGAAATTGTGTACTGGTCACCACCTAGACACATTTGTCATTTTTGTCCAATGAGGCAGTTCAATTCGGTGGTCTCTCCCGAGTCCCTACTGCCTCATGGATGCATAGGAACAGAAACTGCGCAAGTGTTGGGCGTAGGGGTGCAGTTATTGTTGTTCGTACGAGAGCAATTTAGGCCGTTCATCGTCGCTTTTGGTTAGACCAAATAATGGCCGACATTAAGGTGTTCGTACATGCTCAAATGCTCAATACTACGTATATCCATTGTTTGACAGTGCACCATGAACTAGTGCGCGTGTGAGCGGATCTCGCGCTGCTTTTCCGTAGATAGACAAAGTAAAAACTGGTGTCGGTCTTGTGCGGCTGTAGATCGGCTGATACATACTCTGCTGATCTGAGCGGTCGTGCGAGCGAGCATCGACCCGTCGAAGAAGAGGATCACCCTGTAAAAAAACTGTCCGAGAGAATCAAAATACGCTTGCAAATCCATCTGCTCTCGCGCGACCAAGAGCCAACGCCATCTGATGACGGTTCAGCAATTGCCGTTAGGGCATCTCCCCCCCCAGCCCCCCCCCCCCCCCCCCCCCCCCCCCAGGGCCGAAAAAAGCGTCGTTTGGGCAAAATAGCGTCGTTTTTCTACCAGTCGTCCCCCAGGAGCCCAAATAGCACCGTTTTGCGCCGTTTTGGCGCCAGCGCACCCAGCCCAAACCCAGCGCGTCGGGTTGCGCCTGGGGGGGTCGGCGGGAGGGAAAACGCGCCGTGGGCTAGCGCCGGCGCCGCCCCTCCCGCCCGTCGCCGCCATCTCGCCGCCGACACCACCCCTCCCCCCTCCGCCAGACGCAAGCAGCTAGGAACCCCACCACCTCGCCCCAAACCACGGCGCCGGCGCCGCCCCTCCCCTCCGCCGTGATCCGCCGTGATCTAGCCGGGAGGAAGGCTCTCGGGAAGGCTCGCGCCCACATCGCCTGCCAGGTGTTCGGCGGTTTGCCCGCCCAGCATGGACTCCGATGACGAGGAGCTGCTCGCCGAACTGCTCGACGAGGAAGCCCAGGCCGACATCGACGACGAAGAGCACTTGCTGATCCTGGCGTGCCTCGCCGGCCTGCTCGCGCACGACGCGCGGCCGCGGCGTGGTGGCTCGGCGCCCGGCCGCCGCAAGAGCAAGCCGAGGCAGCGCTACGAAGGGTACTGCATCCTCTACTCCGACTACTTCGCCGATCAGCCCATGCAGGACGAGGCCGTGTTTCGGCGCCGCTTCCGGATGAACCGCAAGCTCTTCCTCGACATCATGCATGCCATCCGGGAGTTCGACACCTACTTCAAATTGAAGAAGGATTGCACCGGTACGGTTGGCTTTACCTCAATTCAAAAGTGCACGATGGCCATGAGGTTGCTTGCGTATGGTGCTCTCGCTGATTCGCAGGATGATTATCTGCGCATGTCCGAGTCCACTGCCATTGATTGCTTGAACAAGTTCTGCCGGGCAGTGGTGGCAGTGTTTGGTCCAAAATACTTGCGATCACCCAATGCGGAAGACATTGCTCGGCTCCTAGCTTGCAACGAAGCAAGAGGCTTTCCTGAAATGCTTGGAAGCATCGACTGCATGCATTGGGCATGGAAGAACTGTCCATTTGAATGGCAGGGGATGTACAAAGGCCACAAATGATCTATGGATTTGGCATTCCTTCTTTGGTATGCCAGGAACTCACAACGACATCAATGTGTTGCAGTGCTTGATACGTCTCAAACGTATCTATAATTTTTGATGTTCCATGCTGTTATTATATCAATTGCTACATGTTTTGGCTATACTTTATATCATTTTTATGCATTTTCTGGGACTAACTATTAACAAGATGACAGTGCCAGTTCCCTGTTTTCTGCTGTTTTTGGTTTCAGAAAATCTATTAAGGAAATATTCTCGGAATTGGACGAAACAAAAGACATCGTCAATAATATCACGAGGAGATCACGGAGTCCAAAGGGGAGTCGGAGCAGACCCACCAGGGGGCCACGCCACACTAGGGCGCGGCCCAGGGTGGGCCCGCGCCCCCCTATGGCGTGGTGGCCCCCCTCGGCCACCGACGCCGCCTCTCGCCTATATATTCTCCGCGACGCGAAAACCCTATTACGGTCGATCATATTCCACGAAAAGTTCCGTCGCGGCCGTCATCGTCAATCTCAGATCGGAGGAGTTCTGAAGCTCTTCCCGGCACCCTGCCGGAGGGGAGATCATCACCGGAGGGCTCTACATCACCATGCCTGCCTCCGGAGTGATGCGTGAGTAGTCCACCCCTGGACTACGGGTCCATAGCAGTAGCTAGATGGTTGTCTCTCTACCTTGTGCCTCATGTTTAGATCTTGTGAGCTGCCTAACATGATCAAGATCATCTTATTGTAATGCTAGATGTTGTGTTTGCTGGGATCCGATGAATATTGATACCATGTTTATTCAAGTTGTTTATCTATGTGCTCTTGATCTTGCATGCTCTCCGTTGCTAGTAGATGCTTTGGCCAAGTAGATGCTTGTGACTCCAAGAGGGGGTATTTATGCTCGATAGTGGGTTCAGTCTCTAGATATCTGGATCAGTGACAGAAAGGTCTAAGATGGTAGATGTGCTGTTGCTACTAGGGATAAAACATTGGTGCAGTGTCCAAGGGCACTTGTATTGATTACATTACACACTTTACTTCATGCAATAATCTGTTGTTAGCAACTTAATACTGAACAGGATGCGGATGCTGCCTTGAAGGTGGATTATTTAGGCATAGATGCGGTTGGAATAACGGTCTATGTACTTTGTTGTAATGCCCAACTAGATTTCATAGTAGACATCTTGGCATGTATTGCATTGTTATGCCCTCTCTATTTGTCAATTGCCCAGCTGTAATTTGTTTACCCAACATGCTAGTTATCTGTTCTGAGAGAGACACCACTAGTGAACTGTGGACCCTGGTCCAATTTCCTCATACTGTTTACACAACCTGCTGCAATCATCTGTTTCCTGTTACTTGCTGTGTTTCCTGCTGTTTTCCACACCATACGTTTAACTCTTTGTTTCTGCAAGACCGGAGAGATTGACAACCTCTATGTTTCGTGTTGGGCAAAGTTCTGGTTTGTGTCTGTGCAGATTCCACGTTGGTGCAAGCTCCCTAGCGCCAGGGGGAGTCAACATCAACAACCTTCCATAGATCGTCAAGTCCTACTGGATTGATTAACCTTGGGTAGATTATTCAAGGGAAAACTTCTGCTGTCTACATCATAACCTTCCTCTTGGGGTTCACCAACACGTAGCCATCAAGCTGTTTTCTGGCGCCGTTGCCGGGGACTTGGAGGCTATTGGAAAGGGGAGTCTCTCAGTTCCAATCTCTTTACTTTGTTTTTTGTCTTGTTTTAGTTTTGTTTTGCTTGCTGTTAAAAATCAAAAACCCAAAAAAATTAAATTCCTGCATCTAGTTTTTAATTTCGAGTTGCCCTGCTGCTTGTTTTAGTCTTGCTAAAATGAGTAATCCTGAAAATACTAAGTTGTGTGACTTTACTAGCACAAACAACAATGATTTTATCTGTACACCCATTGCTCCACCTGCTTCTAAAGCAGAATTTTATGAGATTAAGCCTGCACTGTTAAATCTGGTTATGAAAGAGCAATTTTCTGTGTTAGTACTGATGATGCTGCTGCCCACTTAAACAACTTTGTTGAACTTTGTGATATGCAAAAGTATAAGGAGGTAGAGAGTGATATTATTAAGCTGAAATTGTTTCCTTTCTCCTTAAGAGGAAGAGCTAAAGATTGGTTGCTATCTTTGCTAGAAATAGTATTGATTCCTGGACTAAATGCAAAGATGCTTTCATTGGAAAATATTATCCTCCTGCTAAAATTATCTCTTTAAGAAGTGGCATTATGAACTTTAGGCAACTTGATAATGAGCATGTTGCCCAAGCTTGGGAAAGAATGAAGTCTTTGGTTAAAAACTGTCCCACTCATGGACTGACTACTTGGATGATCATCCAAACCTTTTATGCAGGACTAAATTTTTCTTCAAGGAATTTATTGGACTCGGCTGCTGGAGGGACCTTTATGTCCATCACTTGGGTGCTGCTACAAAGCTTCTTGATGATATGATGGTAAATTATTCTGAATGGCACACTGAAAGGGCTCCAACTGGTAAGAAGGTAAATTCTGTTGAGGAAATTTCCTCCTTGAGTGTTAAAGTTGATGCTATTATGACTATGCTTTCGAATGGACATGGTGTTGTGGATCCAAATAATATTCCTCTTGCTTCTTTGGTTGCTCATGATGAGAAAAATGTTGATGTAAACTTCATTAAAAATAACAACTTCAACAACAATGCTTATAGGAATAATTTTGGTAGCAACAATTATAGGCCATATCCTTCTAATGGTAGCAACTCTTATGGTAATTCCTATGGTAATTCCTACAGTAACAATAGAAGTGTGCCCTCTGATCTTGAAGTCATGCTTAAGGATTTTATTAGCACACAAACTACTTTTAATAAAACTGTTGAGGAAAAGCTAGGAAAAATTGACACCTTGCTGCTAAAGTTGATAGTCTTGCTCATGATGTTGAAATGCTGAAAATAAAAGCTATTCCTAGTGATATTAGAGAGAGTAAAACACCAATGCTATCCAAATTAAAATTGATAACAACATTAGGATGCTTGCTGAACTTCATGAAAGATGGGAGAGAGAAGAAAGAGAAGCTGAAATTGCTGAACAAAATAGTGTTGTTAGAGTTTACACTATTTTTACTAATGAAACAAATGATGCCTCACATGCTAATGCGCCCCCTACTGTTAGTGAAAAGATAATAAGTGTTGGAAATGTCTCTACTACCTCTACAAAAAAGTTTAAATTGCCTGATAGCACTATTTTTGTTCCTAAAAGTGCTGAAATTTTTAGAGGTGTTGGTGATAATTGCTCCATTGTTTTTTATGACAACAACTTCAATTTCGAAAATTGTAACATAACTGAAGTCATCATGTTCTTGCAAAAGCTAGCTAAGAGTCCTAATGCTAGTAAAATAAATATGGCTTTTACTGAACATATTATCAAAGCTCTCATGCATGCTAGGGAAAAAATTAAAACTTGAAGCTTCTATCCCTAGGAAGTTAGATGATAATTGGGAACCTGTTATTAAAATGAAACTGAGTGAGTTTGAATGCAATGCTTTGTGTGACCTTGGTTCTTGTATTTCGGTTATGCCTAAAAATTTATATGATATTCTCAAGCTTGCACCTTTGGAAAAATGTCATTTGGATGTTCACTTTGCTGATTCTTCTATGAAGAAACCTTTAGGAAAAGTTGATGATGTTTTGATAATGGTTAATAACAATCTTGTCCCTGTTGATTTTGTGGTTTTGGATATTGAATGCAATCCTTCTTGTCCTATTGTTTTGGGAAGACCTTTTCTAGAACTGTTGGTGCTGTTATTGATATGAAGAGGGGAATATAAAATTTCAATTCCCACTCAAGAAAGGTATGGAACATTCCCTAGGAAGAAGATGAAATACTCACATGATACTAGTGTCAAGACAAATTATGGTTTTGGATTTTCTGGTCTTGACAATACTTGATGCATCTCTTCATGCCTAGCTCAAAGGCATTAAAGAAAAGCACTTCTGGAGATAACCCATGTTTTTATTTGCTTTTATTTTTGTTTTCTTGAGTCAAGGATGCTTGTTTACCTCTGTAGCAACTCCTTTGTATCTTTTATTTGCTGTTTTGTTGTGCCAAGGAGAGTTACTAATGCAAAGTTGGTATTTATTTTCGGGACTGCATTGGGACAGATTGCTGTTCGTCACCGTTTAATTCAGTAGAAAATCAGAAAAAATCGAAAAATTGAAACTTTTTGTGCATGTTCCTGATGATGTTACGCAACTTTCATTATTTCAAAGTTTTTCATCTGAGCATCGTAAGTGCCTCGAAAAATTCGTCATTACAGACTGTTCTGGTTTGACAGATTCTGTCTTTTATTTTGCATTCTCTCTTTTACAAGTTTTTAAGTGGTTTCTTTTCGTGTAAAAGTGCCCACTTGAGCCTAGTAACAGTGGCTAATGTTTAAAATAGTTGGCTTGTGAAGTTTGTCTTTGCTAGAACTTTGAAGTATTATCTTTTAGTGCACTAACCTGCTAATGAGAAAAGCTGTTAAGTTTTGGTGTGAAGGAAGTTTTCAAGTGTTGATAGAGGAGAATGATATTACATGATCAAGAAGAGTGAAGAGCTTAAGCTTGGGGAGGCTTACCTCCCCAGCATATTTCAAGAAGACTCAAGCATCTAAGCTTGGGGATGCCCAAGGCATCCCCTTCTTCATCTACAAATTATCAGGTCATCTCTAATGGCTATATTTTTATTGCTTCATACTAGTGTACTCTTCCTTGGAGCGTCAGTGTGTTTTTGTTTTCAGTTTGTTTTGTTTTGTTTGTTGCTGTGCTATACTTGTTGGATCCTAGCATTCATGTTTGGGAGAGAGACACGCTCCACTTTTTCATTAGAATACTCTTGTGCTTCACTTATACTTGTTGAGTATTCCTGTCTAGTTGCTGTTATTGCTTTTAGCTCTCAGTTTTTCATGTATCTCTTGTTAGAGCTATCAGTTTCTTTTGAAGAAAGTACTCTCTTGCTTCACTTATATCTGTTTGGAGAGTTGTCAAATAAGTTGATTGGTGTTTGGTTGGACCAGAAAAATGCTATGCATGTGGTAGTGGTATAAAATGCTTACATGAATCTTTTTAGATCGTTGTCTTGAGTAATTTGATGCTTGCCAATTGTTTGGAGCTGTCAAGTAATTAATGTTTAAGCTTGTGCATCATGTAAGTAATGGCTATTAATGAAGAACTATGTGTTAACAAGGAAGACAGTGGGAGTCTATGGTTCGTCAAACCTTGTGTTTTATGCACACTCTTGCTATTCCAGTTGATAATGATGTTTGCTTATAATAACCTTGCTAGCCTAAACTCTGTACTAAGAGGGAATGCTTCTTGTACATCCAAAACCTTGAGCCAAATCCATGCCACCTGTGTCCACCATACCTACCTATTATGTGGTGTTTTCACCATTCCAAGTAAATTTCTTCATGTGCTATCTGTCGGGGAATACTTTCTGGATTAACCCGCGGCCCAGTGCGACTTAACTTACTCGCACGGATGAAGGCCCACTTGGGAACAAGCCCAATATTGAACCGCCATAAGGAGAAAGATCTAGAAGACAAATCCCGGAGGACGTGAAGACCAAGTAGTCTCCGAGTAGGACTCTGTGGATGTATTCCTTATGGTGAAGTTTCCTTTTGTAACCTAGCGAGCCTCTGTGTATATAAAGAGGACTCGCAGGACTTAGAGCGGGTCAACCTATCAAGCCCCAAACCCTAGCTCATACGGCGAGTACCAGATCGGATCGCCTCCATTGTAACACCTCGATTATCATATCAATACCAATCTAGGGTAGGCAGGAAGTATGTCTTTTACCTCACATTGAGGGGGCCGAACCTGGGTAAATCTGTGTTGATCTTTGTTCCTGCGATCCAATCGGAGATGCTTGACTCGCGTAATCCCACACCTACGAAGTCATCTATGACACCTGACGTGACAAACCCACGACGAGTTGGCGCCCACCGTGGGACTACGGTCAAAAGCGTCACGTTCCGCGCAGGATCCATGAAGGGAGCTGAAGATCTTGTTGTTGGCCGTATCATCACGGTCAATGGCACACCCCTCATCGACGATTCGAGCTGGGGGCCGGAGGCAGATTTTTGGAGACCGGCCACGTCATCCCGTTCGGATCCATCAACGTCTTCGTCGGCTTCATCGGTGGCAGGTCCGTTAGATCGGTCCAGGAAGGCGATTCAATAGAAGAAGTCGCGATGACGAGGAAGAATCCGTGGAAAGCATGGACTCGCAAGAGTTTGGGTCCATCATACCTGCCTTTGAAGAAAGTTGCTGGGGTTACCCACCAAAATCACATCATCACCAGATCAAGAGATGGCACAAGTCGCGGTTTACATGGCCGGAGGAGCAGGTGCGTCAGGAACTGCTGGAGAAACCGAGGCATCGGCACCCCCAAGCAACCCACTTCTTGTCCCTGTGTCAGCCACGAACGCCGCCCTCCGTGCAACAGAACTTGAGGCCGCCAGGGCCGAGCTCCTGTATGAGGTTCGAAGGATGGAAGAAGAGCGCCGCAGGCTCGATCAGATAAACCAAGGAATCCAACAGGAGCGGCAAAGAGTAGCCGCGCTGGCTGCGACTCAACAATAGGTTGACCCGCAAACACAGCTGCGCGCGACTCAACCAACAGTGGAAATCCCGCTCACTCCAGCCGCAGGGACGGGAATCCAGACGACTGCGGAAGGAAGGGTACAACAAATCAAGAGACCCAGCAACAACCAAGGAGGTTTCACACCCCACAGGGCCATTACCAGAACCCTGTCGATAATATGTATGCTGCGGCTAATATCTTGACACAGATGGTACCAACAGGCGATGACTCGGTCAATGCTGAGGCGCGGCGCGCGATTCAGATGTTAGCCACCAGAGGACTGTCAGGAGTCGCACAGAGGCAACAGGAGCAGTCGCAGAAGCGCAGGCGAATGCACCATTGATGCAAAAGCGGCCCGCAGATAACCCCGCAGGCGCACCCACAGCCCTGTCCTCGCGACTCAAGGGACCCGTGTTTCACTGAAAAGATCAGATCGGAACCTTTTCCTGAAGATTTCAAAGGGCCACGCAAGGTGGCAAACTATAACGCCAGCATGGATCCAACCACTTGGCTCAACAATTACGAGATGGGCATGAGCATCCTAAACGCATCTGAAGAGATCTGCGCACGCTACCTAACATGATGCTAGAAGGAGCAGCGCACATATGGCTGCAAAATTTGCCTCCCAACTCTATAAATACTTGGGAGGAACTGAAGGATGCCTTCATTAAGAACTTCCAAGGAACTTGCAAGCGACTCTGCAATATAGAAGATTTAGAGCGTGTGTCCAGAAGGAAGGCGAGTCAAGTCGCCATTGGATGAAAAGGGTGGCAGAAATAATACACTCCTCAGATAATATACCACCAAGCTCAGCCGTCCTGGTGATGGAGAAAAACTGCAAGTTTGAGCCGCTGATTCATAAGCTGGGTCGCATGAAGGATAAAGTCAAGAGCCTCAGCGAGGTGATGGCTGCGGCTAACAAATATGCCAGCTCAGACAAAACCAGAGACGCGTCAGACGGAGAAGAAGAGGAGGTTGCTGCAAAAGGAAAGAAAAACTCCAACAAGCCCCAGCAGCAGCAAACGAGCCACAACAACACGAGTCAAAACAAACGCAAAAGCGAAGATGGTCACTCAGGGCTCGTCGCCAATGCGCGTGGAGGATTCAGAGGCCAGCGTGGAAGGGGTCGAGGATACGGCTCCCGTCCAATCAATATGCAAGAAGTTTTCAACCGGCCATGCGACCTTCATGCGACAGGTGATGGACGGCCAGCGGACCATACCAAGGCGCAATGCCATTATTACAAAAAGTGGAAAGAAGAGAGCCAACACAACGGGGGGAATTCCCATGAAGGAAACCCTAGTGCGGCTCATAACACAAACATTGGGCAGCACGGCGCGAGTAACCCCAGGCAGACGGGGCAGTATCACACAATAGTTATCGATACCTCCAAAAGAGAAGAGAAATTGAGCCGGAGAAGTCAGCAGGTGAACGCCGTGATACCAGCAACACCCGCTTGGTTAAGGTGGTCAGAATACGCGGTAACCTGGAGTCGCGACGACCACCCGCCACAGGTACGGGAACCTGGCAAGTTGGCACTGGTTGTGGCACCATACGTTGCAGGATACAAGCTGACCAAAGTGCTTATGGATGGAGGAAGCAGCATTAATATCTTGTACTACGATACTTTCCAGCGTCTAGGACTCAAGGATTCCAGCCTGCAGCCCACGTCAACAGTATTTCACGGCATTGTCCCAGGAAGGTCCGCACGGCCAGTGGGGAAAATAACCCTAGGGGTAACTTTTGGAACAGAAGAGAACTTTAGAAGTGAATTCCTAAGCTTCGAAGTGGTAAAATTCCAAAGCCCATATCACGCCTTGTTTGGAAGAACGGCCTTTGCTAAGTTTATGGCCAGGCCATGCTACGTGTACCTACAGTTGAAGATACCAGGACCAAAAGGGGTCATCACAGTGTACGGAGATAGAGAAAAAGCAATAGAATGTGAGAAAGGAGATGCGGCTTTCGCAGAATCCGCCTGTGCCGCGGAAGAACTAAAAGGTTATAAGTCGCAGGTGGACCCAAACGATATGAGTGTGGTTACCACGCCATCTGCCGAGCCACCAATGAAATTCAAAGCGGCCCAGGACACTAAGCAGATAAATCTTGTTCCTGGCGACTCATCCAAGCAAACTAGCATTGGAGCACACATGGAAGAAGAGCAGGAGAAGGCCCTCGTCGCTTTTCTCCAGGAAAATAAAGACATCTTCGCATGGAAGCCGTCAGATATGCCAGGGGTACCAAGAGAATTAGCAGAACATAGCCTCAAAGTGAACCCTGCGGCTAAACCAGTGAAGCAGCCACTACGGCGTTTTCATGATGACAGGAGAAAGGCAATAGGAGAGGAAATAGCTCGCTTGCTGGCTGCAGGATTCATCACAGAGGTATACCATCCGGAGTGGGTGGCAAATCCAGTATTGGTTATGAAAAAGAACGGTACGTGGCGAATGTGCGTTGATTACACCAGTCTTAACAAAGCTTGTCCAAAGGATCCATTTGCTTTGCCAAGAATCGACCAAGTAATTGATTCAACTGCTGGGTGCGAGCTGTTATGCTTTTTGGACGCCTATTCAGGCTACCATCAAATCAAGATGAAGAGGGAAGACCAAGAAAAGACGTCCTTCATCACACCCTTCGGAGCTTTTTGTTACGTCAGCATGCCCTTTGGGTTGAAGAACGCAGGTGCGACTTACCAAAGATGCATTCAGAATTGCTACATGAGCAAATAGGTCGCAACGTTCATGCCTACGTGGATGATATTGTGATTAAATCGCAAGTTAGCCAGGATCTTATTGGTGATCTGGCAGAGACATTCACAAATCTCAGAAAATACAACATGAAGCTCAACCCCACAAAGTGCGTCTTCGGAGTACCAGCAGGAAAGCTATTGGGATTCATAGTATCAGAAAGAGGCATTGAGGCCAATCCTGACAAGATAAAGGCCGTGATGGATCTCCAAAAGCCAGAAAAGATAAAAGATGTACAGCGGCTTACTGGTTGCGTAGCAGCTTTGAGTCGCTTTATATCAAGATTGGGAGAGAAAGCACTACCTTTGTACAGACTGTGAAAAAATCAGACACCTTCGTTTGGGACGCAGAGGCCGACGAAGCTCTGACAGCCTTGAAACATCAATTGACGAATGCTCCAGTTCTGGCGGCTCCAAAAGATAAAGAGCCAATGCTACTATACATAGCGGCAAATTCCCGCGCTGTGAGTGCTGTCATGGTTGTGGAGAGACAAGAAACAGGAAAGGAATACCCTGTCCAGAGGCCAGTATACTACGTGAGCGAAGTCCTCACAGCTTCCAAACAGCGTTACCCACAGTGGCAGAAGTTGGTGTTTGGAGTGTTCATGGCGAGTCGCAAGCTGAAGCACTACTTCCAAGAGCATCCAATAACTGTGGTGAGTTCAGCACCATTGGCAGATATCATTCGTAATCGAGAAGCTACTGGAAGAGTCGCTAAGTGGGCGATCGAGTTGGGACCACATCACATCAGCTACGAGCCGCGCACATC
The DNA here is from genome assembly GCA_947311845.1 of Poa pratensis. Classification (NCBI taxonomy): domain Eukaryota; kingdom Viridiplantae; phylum Streptophyta; class Magnoliopsida; order Poales; family Poaceae; genus Poa; species Poa pratensis. Next base: position 126,430,019 of record CAMZMU010000074.1, on the reverse strand, counting down.
AATTAAGTCGCAAGCCCTTGCAGATTTTATTAACGATTGGACAGAAATCCAAGTTGCTCCTAGCATGGCAGAAACCAAATACTGGACCATGCATTTTGATGGGTCAAGACAGTTGCAAGGCTCGGGGGCTGGAGTTGTTCTGACATCTCCCAAGGGAGACAAGCTGCGGTATGTGTTACAGATACACTTCAACTGCACAAATAACGTGGCGGAGTACGAGGCACTGCTTCATGGTCTACGTATAGCAAAGGAGATGAACATCAGTCGCATACGCTGTTTTGGCGATTCAGACTTGGTGGCACAGCAGGTCTCCGGAACGTGGGACAGCAAGGATGCGAACATGGCTGCATATAGGAGAGAGGTGGACAGAATTGCTGGACATTTCACTGGATACCAAGTTGAACATATTGATCGGAGACAAAATGAAGCTGCGGATGCCCTGTCTCGGCTTGGATCCAATAGACAGTCAGTCCCACCCAATGTTTTCCTGGATGAACTGCACAATCCATCAGTCAAACCTCCAGCAGAATTGACATTGCAGAGCCAGAGGATGATTCAACTTTAGTCGCAGCCCTGCATGAACAGCCAGGATGGACAGAGCCATACATGGCATATTTAAGTCGCGGAGTGCTGCCGGACGATGAAATTGAGGCGCGCAAAATCATACGACGATCAAAGGCCTATACAATCATCAACAATGAATTATACAAGCGCAGCGTATCAGGAGCATTCAAAGATGTGTCTCACCAGAAGAGGGACGAAAAATCTTGCACGAAATTCATTCAGGCGATTGTGGCCATCATGCTTCGTCAAGATCTTTGGTGGCAAAGGCGTTCCGACATGGATTCTTCTGGTTAACAGCATTAGCAGATGCAGAGCAAATTGTCAGAGTGTGCGATGGATGTCAAAGATACGCTAGGCAAGATCATATGCCAGCCCAAGCACTTCGCACAATACCCATCACATGGCCTTTTGCCGTATGGGGTTTTGACATGGTAGGGCCTTTCAGACGGTCTTCAAACGGAAAAACTCACCTCTTAGTCATGGTGGACAAATTCACAAAGTGGATAGAAGCAGAACCTGTGGGAGATTGCGAGGCTGAAACAGCAGTCAAGTTCTTGAAGAAGGTCATATTCCGCTTCGGTTACCCCCATAGTATCATTACAGACAATGGGAGCAACACCTCTGAAGGGGCTACACAGATATTTTGCGCAGACAATGGGATAAGATTGGACCTCACGTCAGTAGCACACCCGCAGAGCAATGGACAAGCTGAGCGAGCTAACCAGGAAATTCTCCATGGAATTAAGCCGCGCCTTATTGAAAAGGTCGAAGCATCTCCAGGATGTTGGGTGGAAGAACTGCCAGCAGTACTGTGGAGCTTGAGAACAACCCCTAACAGATCCACAGGATTTACACCATATTTCATGGTCTATGGAGCAGAAGCAGTCATGCCCAGCGATATCATACATGATTCACCAAGAGTTGCGGCTTACATCGAGACAGATAATGAGATAGCTCGGCAAGACTCGGTGGACACATTAGAAGAGGTTAGAGACTTGGCAGCATCAAGGTCAGCAGTATATCAACAAGACTTGCGACGCTATCATGCCAGACGCATCAAAACCCGCACCTTTCAAGAAGGCGACCTAGTACTGCGACTTAAACAAGATCACAAGGGAATGCATAAGCTGTCCTCTCCATGGGAAGGACCCTACATCATCAGCAAGAAGCTAAACAATGGGTCGTACTACCTGCTGGATGTAAGGGAAGAAAGCAGCGAACGCCATGATTTCGAGGATCGTCTCGAGGCACCTCGCCCTTGGAACGTCGCACACCTGCGACCGTACTATACATAAGAAAAGGCTAATCAGAGCCAAGCATCATCCTTTCCAGCTTTATAGCTGAGTATCATCACAGCCACTCAGGGCTAGAACTTCAACTTTGGTCGCCACCTAGGCGCGACCTATGCAACATCTGATCGCCACCCAGGCGCGATCGACCCTTGTATCAGAAACGGCCGCCACCTAGGCGCGGCCGTAAACTTTGTATCATCTCTGGTCGCCACCTAGGCGCGACCGACCCCATGTATCACCATGGATCGCCACCTACGCGCGATCCAACCCTATGTATAACACTCGGTTGCCACCTAGGCGCGACCTTATGTGTCATCATAATCAAAGCTTATCATAGCTTAGCCTATCATGGCAATATCATTATGTTTCTTGGGGTCTTTGTTACCCTGAAACAGCCGATTTATTGGCAATTATCAAATTTACCTTAAGTTGGATTGCTACTCGCATTATGTGGCCAAAGTACTGGGGTGTGGCGTCAATCGAGCTTGATTGCCTATCATGGCCGCTCTCGACCCTGAACACACATATTCCTAGGAAATACTGAGTCGCGCGAGTGCCCACTTAAGGATTCAGATGGCCTAACTAGAGGTCGATGTACTGCTTATAGTACGGCAACACCAATTACAATTACTTGTAACTTAACAATTGTTTTATTCATGATATCAAGTTACAGGTGATGACCTTCAGAGTTCTCTGAGAAGAATTGAGATGATTACCACATAACATCCTCTCAATCCTTGGGGGCTATATCATATTATCATCAAAAATTTGAAGATAGATCGTCATCAAGTTTGAAGCTATCAGGATACTCTAAAGCTCACGAAGTCAGATGATCTTCCAGGTGCGAGTCAAGGCCAAACTGTACAATTATAAGCCGCGAAACAAGGAAAAGCACGGCCTAAGCATTCAAGAAGTACTATGAAGTTCAGGCCATGCTTGGGGGCTAATGTCGGGGGAATACTTTCTGGATTAACCCGCGGCCCAGTGCGACTTAACTTACTCGCACGGATGAAGGCCCACTTGGGAACAAGCCCAATATTGAACCGCCATAAGGAAAAGATCTAGAAGACAAATCCCGGAGGACGTGAAGACCAAGTAGTCTCCGAGTAGGCCTCTGTGGATGTATTCCTTATGGGGAAGTTTCCTTTTGTAACCTAGCGAGCCTCTGTGTATATAAAGAGGACTCGCAGGACTTAGAGCGGGTCAAGCTATCAAGCCCAAACCCTAGCTCATACGGCGAGTACCAGATCGGATCGCCTCCATTGTAACACCTCGATTATCATATCAATACCAATCTAGGGTAGGCAGGAAGTAGGTCTTTTACCTCACATTGAGGGGGCCGAACCTGGGTAAATCTGTGTTGATCTTTGTTCCTGCGATCCCAAGCTCGGAGATGCTTGACTCGCGTAATCCTACACCTACGAAGTCATCTATGACACCTGACGTGACAAACCCACGACACTATCTACTAACTACTCAAAACTGTTACATTTCCTTTTTGTGTCACTACTTGAAAATCTCATAAGGACGTAGTAGTGAGATTTGTCATCTTCCATGCTAATTAATTTACAAGGATTGGCAGATTCATCTGCTTCTCCACCTTTTATTTTGCATTAAAGAGCTGGTTAGTCCACCCTATAAATAAATAAATAGACACTCCTCCATGGTGAATGTTGGTGGGCACCCGAGGATTCGGTTAGCCATGGTTTGTGGAAAGTAAATGGTTGGGAGGAGTGTCACCAATAAGTGCTTGTTACAAGTGCAGTCATAAAAACTCTCGGAACCGCTCTAAAAGTTAGTTAGCCATGGAAGATGACAAGTACCTGCTATTTGATTTGTTGACACCTGTATATACCATTACCTTACAAAACAATATTTTATGCTCTCTATATGCCTTCGGGAACTACAGCTCTAGCACATGATGTTAATCCCTGCTTCCCTCTGCGAAGGGCCATTCTTTTACTTTTATGTTGAGTCAGTTTTCCCACTTCTTTCTGTCTACTTAAGCAAACATCATTGTCAACTCCAGTATAACAGTTTTTACATAACTTTGTGTTTGGTTGATCATATTCTTTGCATTGACATTATCTATATGATATACATGTTGAAAGTTGAAGCAAATGCTGAAGCTATTATCTTCCTTTGTGTTGATACAAACACTTTCATGTTGAGAATTATTGCTGCTGTGAGTTAACTATTATGTTAGACTATTATATCTCTAAATGTTTTATAGTATTATTCATGAAAGTTTGCACTTGTGTGATCACTTATGTTTACTCTTTATTTACTTGCTTGCAAACTATAGACCATTGGCTTGGATCACTTCATTCAGATCATGTGCATTACATTGTTATTTGATCAAAGATTGTGTTGGTAGCATGTCACTTCAAAAATTATCTGTTTTTATCGTTTACCTACTCGAGGACGAGCAGGAACTAAGCTTGGGTATGCTTGATACGTCTCAAACGTATCTATAATTTTTGATGTTCCATGCTGTTATTATATCAATTGCTACATGTTTTGGCTATACTTTATATCATTTTTATGCATTTTCTGGGACTAACCTATTAACAAGATGCCACAGTGCCAGTTCCCTATTTTCTGCTGTTTTTGGTTTCAGAAAATCTATTAAGGAAATATTCTCGGAATTGGACGAAACAAAAGACATCGTCAATAATATCACGAGGAAATCACGGAGTCCAAAGGGGAGTCGGAGCAAACCCTATTACGGTCGATCATATTCCACGAAAAGTTCCGTCGCGGCCGTCATCGTCAATCTCAGATCGGAGGAGTTCTGAAGCTCTTCCCGGCACCCTGTCGGAGGGGAGATCATCACCGGAGGGCTCTACATCACCATGTCTGCCTCCGGAGTGATGCGTGAGTAGTCCACCCCTGGACTACGGGTCCATAGTAGTAGCTAGATGGTTGTCTCTCTACCTTGTGCCTCCATGTTTAGATCTTGTGAGCTGCCTAACATGATCAAGATCATCTTATTGTAATGCTAGATGTTGTGTTTGCTGGGATCCGATGAATATTGATACCATGTTTATTCAAGTTGTTTATCTATGTGCTCTTGATGTTGCATACTCTCCGTTGCTAGTAGATGCTTTGGCCAAGTAGATGCTTGTGACTCCAAGAGGGGGTATTTATGCTCGATAGTGGGTTCAGTCTCTAGATATCTGGATCAGTGACAGAAAGGTCTAAGATGGTAGATGTGCTGTTGCTACTAGGGATAAAACATTGGTGCAGTGTCCAAGGGCACTTGTATTGATTACATTACACACTTTACTTCATGCAATAATCTGTTGTTAGCAACTTAATACTGAACAGGATGCGGATGCTGCCTTGAAGGTGGATTATTTAGGCATAGATGCGGTTGGAATAACGGTCTATGTATTTTGTTGTAATGCCCAACTAGATTTCATAGTAGACATCTTGGCATGTATTGCATTGTTATGCCCTCTCTATTTGTCAATTGCCCAGCTGTAATTTGTTTACCCAACATGCTAGTTATCTGTTCTGAGAGAGACACCACTAGTGAACTGTGGACCCTGGTCCAATTTCCTCATACTGTTTACACAACCTACTGCAATCATCTGTTTCCTGTTACTTGCTGTGTTTCCTGCTGTTTTCCACACCATACGTTTAACTCTTTGTTTCTGCAAGACCGGAGAGATTGACAACCTCTCTGTTTCGTGTTTGGCAAAGTTCTGATTTGTGTCTGTGCAGATTCCACGTTGGTGCAAGCTCCCTAGCGCCAGGGGGAGTCAACATCAACAACCTTCCGATAGATCGTCAAGTCCTACTGGTCCGATTAAACCTTGAGTAGATTATTCAAGGGAAAACTACTGCTGTCTACATCATAACCTTTCTCTTGGGGTTCACCAACACGTAGCCATCAGTGCTCGAATGTCTTCGCCAAGCTTGTTGAAGGTCATGCCTCTCCAATGAACTACGAGATCAATGGGCACCAGTACACAAAGGGCTACTACCTTGCAGATGGCATCTACCCGAAGTGGTCAACATTTGTGAAGAACATCTCCAACCCGGTGCCAGGAAGCGCGAAAGCTTGGTTTTCCAAGTGCCAGGAGGCTTGCAGGAAGGATGTTGAGCGGACATTTGGGGCGTTGCAGTCTCGATTCGCTGTTGTCCGTTACCCAGCCATGACTTGGTCGAAGGCCAACATGTGGAAGGTGATGAACTGTTGTGTGATCTTCCACAACATGATCATTGAGCGTGAGCGGGATCATCCGATGCCTGATACAGAGTCATACTACCGACAGGGTCCTCTTGCAGATGTAGATCACCAGGTTCCGGCAACATGGGCAGCCTTCCTCGCTATGCGCCAGGAGATTCGAAACCCTGCAGCACATACACAATTGCAGGATGATCTTGTGCAGCACTTGTGGGAGCGCAAAGGCAATGGCAATGCCTAGTTTGATTTGTTCTATTTGTTTGCATTGTTGAACTATTTGTGTGTGGATTTGTATGTTGAACTATTCTTATGTGTGAATTTGTATGTCCAACTATTTTAATTGTGTTGGCCTATGTTTTATACGCGAAATATGGCCCAAACTCGCCGGCTGGGGGCGGCCTGGGTTCGGCGACTGGTAATCGACGCCCCTAGCGCGTGAAATAGCACCGTTGCCCCCAGCGAGCCAAAATAGCGCCGTTTTTCGGCCTGGGGGCGAACGACTGGAGATGCCCTTACCCCCATCGGGCCCGGAGCGTGGAGCGGCACACGCGCATGCCGGAGAGAGAGAGGGCCCGGCCGCGTGCAGCTTCGCTCCGGCTGGGAGCACGTTGGCACTCGCGCCGTAGGCGTGGAAGCTTCCGGGAACGGCAGGTCCAGGGATGCCGCTTTGCCGCTGGTGGGTGTCTGACTCCTCGCAGCCGATCCAGCGTCGGCTCCCCCTCCCAGCCTGGACTGAATGAGGCCAGGATACTGACGCGGTTCATCCCTCATCGTCCTCCCATGACGGTGCGCTGCGGTCCAGCCCCTGCGCACAGACACAACGTGCCCCTCATGCGTGCTCGGTGCCGCTCTATATATTCTACTCGCACGCCTCCAAAACAGTCGGTTTCACGTGCTGCATATTTGCCAGTCGACCGATCGACTATTTTAGACTGGTCGTCAGTGTTGTTCAGAAACAGAAGGAGATTGACAGTACAGCGAGAAGATCTTCTTCTAGAATAAGAAAATCGGATTAAACTGGCGCCTGATCGGCCAATTCTGTGCCACGTAGGCTATGTGACGCAAGGGCCCAGCTGCCGTATATCCGTTGACCCTCGTGTCACTTGACTGGAACCCGGCCACGTTGAGATCCGGTAATGTCTAGTTTATCTGTCGATACAAGCCATGTGGCTCGTGCTTCTTAAATAGTTTGTCAGAGCGAAAAAAAAAGGAGTTTCTACGACGTATCAGCCGTTATGACCATTTGCTCCAAGACATCCATCCAGCTCTGTCAAGTGTGATTTACATATACATATTATGTGCGTACGCAAGAAATTTGTCAAAAAAACTTCGTAGTTTGGGCCACAGACAAGAAAAAAATGAAACTTGACAAATATTACCCAAAATTTCCCCTATATTGTGCCCACAATTTTGTTATTTTTGTAAAGATTGGAATACGATTTTTTTTACCGAAATTTTTCACATACTTAGAGAACACGTGCATGTTTATCTAAGGAAAAAAATGAATTTTTTGAAACTCAAATTTATAATTTTCAAAAAACGCACACTAGTTCCCAGGTGTGCCAATCGGCAAATCTATGACATGGAGTACATAGAAAACACAAGTCTATTCCTTATGAAAAACAATAATAATAATGCACCAGCAAATCGTAATGGCTCGAGAAACCAGTACGGCCTCACCATCAACGCATCATCATCCAACGGCGATGTAAGGAACGGCGGTCATAAATGCATGCTATTCAATATTCGTGCACCTATTCCTTGCACAAGCAATAAAAATGCAAAAACGGCAATCAAAGTTATCCTACAAACAGTAACCCAGTAGGGCAGAGTCAGTCACCACCGACCTCCGCAACTCCTTCAAAAGGCAAATTAATTAACCGGTTCACTCCACAAAAAAAAAAAAGCAAAGTCGCTAGCATAGCTGAAAGAGAAATGTACGCTCGGCTCATTAACCCCCAACAACAATAATGCAAAGACTAGGCAATGATTAATTACTCAAACGTGACACACGCATTTGTGATTAGTTGGGGCATCAACCTCGCGGAGACTTTGAGCGCCAACGGTGACGCGCCACATGTGCGCACACCCAACCAAATTTATTTTGTTTTTGGACAAACCTATACCCTACCAAAGAAGCCGTCGCTAACACAAGATGGTGGCTTGCTATGCTAGTGCTACCTTGCTTTGTTGGGGATCTTGTAGAGATATTCAATAAGATTCTTGGCCACTCATACGCAATCCCAAGGATCAACAGGGTTTCTGTTGAGAGGAATGAAGATTTGTCCACGGCATATTCCATGCCCGTGTTAGCCAAAGCAAACCTTCTCAATCATGACAAAATAATGAAGAGGGATAATATATTGATTCATAAGTTTTTCAGAGTTCGCACGCGGAAATATTATAGCAAAGAAAGAAGATTAGACGACCAAATTGTCGGTGAGACATATAGCTCCTACAGACTCAACAATGTTTAATATATTTTCACAATATGGGCTTACATATTTTATTATCCTTTCTACATATATTATACGTACATGTGTTTTTCTAATTCAAGCCACCAGGACAATACAATAGTCATGTCGTATGCTTAGGGATCAGTCGTAGCCTTCTTCCTCCTACGTCTCTTTGCTCGTGCCCTGTCTCTTGTGCCTTCTTTCGTGCACCAAAGCTGTTATCTCCTTCCCCCCTTTTCTCCTTCGTGTCGTCGCTCTCCTCTCCACCCTCTCCCCCTTAGATCTCGAAACATTAAGCCAAGACGTAGTCGATTCTAGTTCTAAGCAGGGTTGGAATTAAGACTCAAATCTCGCGATTAAGCTGGATGAGTAGCTCGTGATCGACTCAGCTCGACTTCGTTCAAACTCGTTGACTATAACTAGCCAAGCCGAGTTTCAATCTAACCACGTTAAACAACCCAAGCTTAACGAGTTGTTCGGTAAACTCGTCGAGCTCACTAAGAGGAGACATGTACCAAATACCGTTGTTGATTGTTGCCATAGAGTGGACCGTTTGATTTCTCCCGTCACTGGAGTGAAATATGTCTCGAGTTACATGAGTCGAGCTGAGTTTTAACTTAAACTCTTACTCCCTCCGTTCTAAATTAGTTGTCTTTCATTTGTACAAAAGTGGATGTATCTAGACATGTAACCATGTCTAGATACATCCACTTTTGTACAAATGAAAGACAACTAATTTAGAACGGAGGGAGTATAATCGAGTTGGCCTAGCTCATCATCGTAGCAAGGTGTACCTAGCTCGGCTCGAGTTCAAGGTACACGCTAGTTGCAAAAAAAGAGTTCAAAGTACACGCTCGTGCTCTGTTGAGTGTGGCACGCACGCATGCGTATTGCGTACACGTCTAGGCACACGGGGGGCACGTGCGCATTGTTTTGAACTGCAAACAAAGTACGGAGTACATGTAAGCGGTTACCGGGTCGCACCGACCGCCTCCACGAGAGAAGCAAGCGCCGACGAAAGCCTGTTGTCCTGCCTCGCACGCAAAGCGACGTCAACCCAAAACCCACCGACCCGCATCCAACAACCCAAATACCGAAAACACCCTCGCGAATTCCGCAGAACTACGGGAAGCTTCGGACCTCACTCCCCCAGGCCACTCGAGGGGCAGGACCGTCCACTGGAGACCAAATGTTTTACTAATACCACCAGCTCGCCGCTCCTCCGCTGCTCACCTCACCGTCCCCCGTCGGATGCTTCGACTTGTTTAACACCCACCGCGCACCGCATCCTCCTCCGAGGCGACTGGATTAGCGGCGGGCGAGATCTCCCCGGCGGCCGTCCCACGATGCCCGAGGCAAATGCGGGTGCGCGCGCCGGCGCCGGCGGGGAGCAGCGCACCAAGGTGGGGGGCAGCACGCCGGACCGAAAGCTTGCTTCTTCTTCTTCTTCCTTTTGTCTCTCGCCTTCCCAGCTCCGTGGGATTTCTGGGCGGCCGTGAGCTGCTGTGTCGTTCCACCGCTGCGGGCCGGCTCGTGCCCGGACATAGTCCACGCTCCGGCCGACCGGCCCTCCCGGATTTTGGATAAAGATGTGGGTTTTGGGAAGGGGATTCAATTTCGGATGACCCAAAGCAGCGTCTGCCTCCTGCCCGTTTGGCAGGCGTGACTTGCTCGCTTTGCCGGGAGGACTCGCAGCGATTTCTTGCCATATCAGGGGAGATCCTGCCCTATCTGAATTACTGTCCAGAGTTCAGAGATACATCCGCGCACGTCTTTGCCGCTTTGCTGCCGGGGCTCACCGCGATTTATTTCCATGAGTAGGAGATCCCATCTTATCCGAATTATCCCAAGAGACCTCTGCGTGACATCCGCTCTCTGCTCTTTCCTTTGCTTCAGGCATTAATTTGATTCCCGGGAATTCCGTCTCGTGTTTTCAACGCGGCTTGATTTAGTTCCAGATATAGCGCGGAAATTCGTGCTTACTTTGGTAGATTGTGATTACGAGGAGTCGTCTTAATTGGTAAATTTTAGGGGTATTGGATTCGGTAGTTGACCGGCCATACTCATGGTTATCCAAATCCAAGTCCGCCGTAGTTTCTTTCCTTTTGATGGACAGGGAGAGCTTAGCGGCGCACTATATATTCCCGTGGAAGTCCATCCATGCCCACCAAAGGACGCATATAAGTTTCCTCATTTCCTGATATTTTGAGCCAAGGGGGTAGTTAGCCTTTTCAAGAGCGCTCGTTCATCAAGCATCGTGAGCAGAAGACGAAGGCCAGTGCATTCTTGTTCTTTGAATCAGCAGTTGTTGCCCTCTGTTTTGTGATTTTGGGTGGGTGCACAGTACGGATCAGGGACCCTCTGCTGTTTTTGTGGTACGAATTAGGCTTCTGTGGGTGCATGTCTGAATCTGCAGTTGCCCCTTTGCCATTCTTAGGGAATCCAGATGCTTCCTTGTGCAATTTCATCTGCATGATTGCTTTTGTTATTTGAGTTGATTTGATTATGGTGTTTCAGTTGGTATAAGTATTATTATTAGGACTTCAAATAATCTGTCTATTGTGCCTTATTATGCAAGTCATATGTATATGCCATCGCATGATTTGGGTATCCTTTTCTATTGCGCTAACTTTCTCCACCAATTTCTCAACTCCAGAGTGCAGAAGAGATGGGTTTCTTCAGCGAGTACGGGGATGCCAGCAGGTACAAGATCCAGGAGATCATCGGCAAAGGGAGCTATGGGGTCGTGTGCTCGGCCATCGACCAGCACACCGGCGACAAGGTGGCGATAAAGAAGATATCCAACATCTTCGAGCACCTGTCCGACGCCGCCAGGATCCTCCGCGAGATCAAACTTCTCCGGCTCTTGAGGCACCCCGACATCGTCCAGATCAAGCACATAATGCTGCCCCCATCGAGGAGGGACTTCAAGGATATCTATGTGGTCTTTGAGCTCATGGACACGGACCTCCACCAGGTCATCAAGGCAAATGATGACTTGACAAAAGAGCACTACCAGTTCTTTATCTACCAGATGCTTCGTGCGCTGAAGTTTATCCATACTGGTAAGGATCTACAGAGATTCGCCTTTTCCGCTGAAAGGTCTACATCTTCTATTTATAGTGTGGTGTCACAGTGGTGCTTCACCAATGTCTAGAATTAGGCGTATCAACAGTTCTGACTAGTGATGTTTTACAAACCGAGTTCACTTCAAATCATTGTTGACAGTTTTATTTCCATCTGCATCATTTACAATAATATTTAAAAAAATCTGAAACTGTAGCGTTAACTAAGTTTTAGCAGCTAAGGATCTTTGGAGATTCTCCTTTTCCCTGAAAGTACCACCGTGACACCACGGTGGTACTTCAGTGTTCAGAATTAGGAGTATAAACAGTCTTATTTTACATGGCAGTTTCACTTTAAATCAATGTCGAAGTTCTATTTTTATCTGCATTGTTTAGATGCTGTAAAAAAAACTGCATTCCTTAGAACAGATGTAAAAATCCAGTCTTGAATAAAAAAACTGCGTTTGTACTAATTGCTAGATGCACTTATTTTTCTCGTGTTGCATGTTGTCTGTTTGGCTATCTTCTGATGATTAATTCATGTGGCTGCAGCTAATGTTTATCATCGTGATTTAAAGCCCAAAAATATATTAGCAAATGCTAACTGCAAACTCAAGATATGTGATTTTGGACTGGCAAGAGTTGCATTCAATGACACCCCTACAACAGTTTTCTGGACGGTATGATACTATAATCGACCATACTTCAGTTCTTTTAGTTCACTTTGACGAATTGGATTGCACGCTGCATTCCGTACCCTAGAACCCTACTTGCAACTTGAATCTCACTGTCTTCTCCAACATGACTTGCAGGACTATGTTGCCACTAGATGGTACAGAGCTCCTGAGCTTTGTGGTTCTTTCTTTACTAAGGTAATTTCCTAATCATGTGGTTTTGTTTATTTGAGTAGTGTTTGCGCTACTTCCTCGTTCTCATAGGGTTGCACATCCTAAAACAGGTGTTTAGATTTAGCGCTTTGTTATCATGTTTGGACTTTGGAGTTCAATGTATATTATGTGTTAGATATGCTTATAATCCCATAAGCTGTCCTTCCTAGACGTCATACAACATCTTGATGCTAAGGGAATCAAATATTGTAGCTAGCATGCCTGCTCATACCTGAGAGGTTTCCCCAGATTCTCTCATTTCGGATCTATGTTCTATTGAAATTCAACTTTAAGATCCTAGATGGTTAACAGTAGATTTTATCCTATTTTGTTATCTTGTGATACATAATTGGTTTTAGAGAATTCTAGCATCATAGTACTAACAGGGTGCTTGTTCAGGCACTAAGTTTCTGTACAAGGTTTTTTAGATTACTTAGTTTTACAAGTCCTGTCAAATCTTCTATCGTCTGTTTTCACTGTTTCAGTTTCTGTGAAACTAATTTGACTCCTTAAATGCAGTATTCGCCGGCTGTTGATACATGGAGCATTGGTTGCATTTTTGCGGAGATTTTGACAGGAAAGCCTTTGTTCCCTGGTAAAAATGTAGTTCACCAGCTGGATTTGATGACTGATCTCTTAGGCTCACCATCAGTGGAGACAGTTTCTCGGGTATGATTTACTGTGTGGAAAAATTTCACGTTGTGTACTTAAGCATAATCTGTTCCAATCCTTAAATGTTCTTGTTCTTTTGATTACTACAGATTCGAAATGAGAAGGCAAGGAAGTATCTGAGCAGCATGAGGAGGAAACAGCCAGTACCTTTTTCACAAAAGTTTCCCAATGCTGATCCTTCAGCACTCAAGCTCTTACAAAGGCTTCTAGCGTTTGACCCTAAGGATCGACCGACTGCTGAAGAGGTAGGCATGTCTTAATAAAACATAAATTTCATGTTAGCATTTTGTGTTGTTATTTGTTTTAGTTCACAACTCCGCCTATGTTGTCTCAACATAGCCGGTCCCAAGCCCGGATAAAGGAGGAGGGTTGTGATAGGCTTGGCAAGCCAACGGAAAAAACCCAGCCACTCTTATGGACCCAAAAGAACCTCGTTGGGGCGTAACCCTCTTAGCGACGCGCCATATCGGAACCCGGGTGTGGTGTCAAATGGGCAAGGGCCGGGCCGCCACCCCCTTGGTGGCGCGCCGTATCTTGATCTGGATACGGTGATAAGTGAGCAAGGATCGGGTCGTCGCATCCTTAGTGGCGCGCTGCATCGACGCCCGGGTGTAGTGAAAAATGAGCAAGGGTCTTCGCATTTGACTCGACGAGTGCGGAGGGTAAGGAAGTTAGCCGAGCCTAGGAGGATCCGCTTAGGTAGCTGGAACGTAGGGTCCCTGACGGGCAAGTTACGGGAGTTAGTTGATACGGCGATAAGGAGGCGTGTTGATGTCCTATGCGTCCAAGAGACCAAATGGAAGGGACAGAAGGCGAAGGAGGTGGAGGATACCGGCTTTAAGCTGTGGTACACGGGGACAACCTCAAACAAAAATGGGGTAGGCATCTTGATCAACAAGAGCCTCAAGGATGGAGTAGTGGACGTCAAGAGGCAAGGAGACCGGATTATCCTAGTCAAGCTGGTTGTTGGGGACTTAGTTCTCAATGTTATCAGCGCGTATGCCCCGCAAGTAGGCCACAACGAGAGCACCAAGAGAGAGTTCTGGGAAGGTCTCGAGGACTTGGTTAGGAGAGTACCTACTGGTGAGAAGCTCTTCATAGGAGGAGACCTCAATGGCCATGTGGGTACATCTAACACAGGTTTTGAAGGGGTGCATGGGGGCTTTGGCTATGGCATCAGGAACCAAGAAGGAGAGGATGTCTTAAGCTTCGCCCTAGCCTACGACATGGTCGTAGCTAACACCCTCTTTAGAAAGAGAGAATCCCACCTAGTGACTTTCAGTAGTGGCCAACACTCTAGCCAGATTGATTTTGTCCTCTCTCGAAGAGAAGATAGACGCGCTTGCCTTGATTGTAAGGCGATACCTGGAGAGAGTGTTGTCCATCAACATAAGCTGGTGGTGGCTGACTTCCGTTTTTGGATTCGTGTCCAGCGGGATAAGCGCCCAAAAGTTGCTAGAACAAAGTGGTGGAAGTTAAAGGGAGAGGCAGCTCAAGCTTTTAAGGAGAGGGTTTTTAAGGAGGGCCCTTGGGAGGAAGGAGGCGATGCAAACAGTATGTGGATGAGGATGGCGACTTGCATTCGGAAGATTGCATCAGAGGAGTTTGGGGTGACCAGGGGAAGTAGAAGGGATGCTAAGGATACCTGGTGGTGGAACGTTGAGGTCCAGAAGGCTATTAAGGAGAAGAAGGACTGTTTCAGACGCCTATACCTGGACAGGAGCGCAACCAACATGGAGATATACAAGGGGGCAAAGAAGGCCGCAAAGCGAGCGGTGAGCGAGGCAAGGGGTCGGGCGTATGAGGACCTCTACCAGCGTCTAAACACGAAGGAAGGCGAAAGAGACATCTATAAGATGGCGAAGACGAGAGAAAGGAAGACGAGGGATGTCAACCAAGTCAAATGCATAAAGGACGGAGCGATCAACTCCTCGTGAAGGACGAAGAGATCAAGCGTAGATGGCGAGAGTACTTCGACGACCTGTTCAATGGAGAGAATGAGAGCTCTACCATTGAGCTAGACGATTCCTCCGATGATACCAGCCGACGCTTTGTGCGGCGTATCCAGGAGGCTGAGGTTAGGGAGACTTTGAAGAGGATGAAAGGAGGCAAGGCAATGGGCCCTGATGGTATCCCCATCGAGGTGTGGAGAGGCCTTGGAGACATAGCGATAGTATGGCTAACTAAACTTTTCAACCTCATTTTTCGGTCAAACAAGATGCCCGAAGAATGGAGGCGGAGTATATTAGTGCCAATCTTCAAGAACAAGGGGATGTTCAAAGTTGCACTAATTACCGTGGAATCAAGTTGATGAGCCATACAATGAAGCTATGGGAGAGAGTCATTGAGCACCGTTTAAGAAGATGACAAGCGTGACCAAAAATCAATTTGGTTTCATGCCTGGGAGGTCTACCATGGAAGCCATCTTCTTGGTACGACAACTTATGGAGAGATACAGGGAGAAGAAGAAGGATCTTCATATGGTGTTCATTGACTTGGAGAAGGCGTATGATAAGATACCACGGAATGTCATGTGGTGGGCCTTGGAGAAACACAAAGTCCCAACAAAGTACATTACCCTCATTAAGGATATGTATGATAATGTTGTGACAAGTGTTCGAACAAGTGATGGCGACACCGATGACTTTCCAATTAAAATAGGACTGCACCAGGGGTCAGCTTTGAGCCCTTATCTCTTTACTTTGGTGATGGATGAGGTCACAGGGGATATACAAGGAGATATCCCATGGTGTATGCTCTTTGCGGATGATGTGGTGCTAATTGACGATAGTCGGGCGGGGGTTAATAGAAAGTTAGAGCTGTGGAGGCGGACTCTAGAATCGAAAGGTTTTAGGCTTAGTAGAACCAAAACTGAGTACATGAGGTGCAGTTTCAGTACTACTAGGCACGAGGAGGAAGAGGTTAGGCTTGATGGACAGGTGGTACCTGAGAAAGACACCTTTCGATATTTGGGGTCTATGCTCCAGAAGGATGGTGATATCGATGAAGATGTGAGTCATCGAATCAAAGCTGGTTGGATGAAGTGGCGCCAAGCTTCTGGCGTCCTCTGTGATAGGAAAGTGCCACAAAAGCTAAAAGGCAAGTTCTATAGGACGGCGATTCGACCTGCGATGTTGTATGGCACAGAATGTTGGCCGACCAAGAGACGACATATCCAACAGTTAGGTGTAGCGGAGATGCGCATGTTGAGATGGATATGTGGCCACACAAGAAAGGACCGGGTTAGGAATGATGATATACGTGAGAGAGTTGGGGTAGCACCAATTGAAGAGAAGGTTGTCCAACACCGTCTAAGATGGTTTGGTCATATTGAACGTAGGCCTCCGGAAGCGCCATTGCATACCGGACGGATAAAGCGGGATGAGAATGTTAAGAGGGGTCGTGGTAGGCCAAACTTGACATGGGAGGAGTCTGTTAAGAAAGATCTGAAGGATTGGAATATCACCAAAGAACTAGCCATGGATAGGGCTGCGTGGAAGTTAGCTATCCATGTGCCAGAACCATGACCGGTTTCGAGATCTTATGGGTTTCAACTCTAGCCTACCCCAACTTGTTTGGGAAAAAAGGCTTTGTTGTTGTTGTTGTTGTTGTATTTGTTTTAGTTCACAAAAATAATAAGTTTATGTTATTCTAACAAGTGTTCTATCATTGTATGCATAATCAGGCGTTGGCTGATCCTTATTTCAAAGGTCTCGCGAAAGTGGAGAGAGAACCATCAAGCCAAGCAATTTCAAAAATGGAGTTTGAGTTTGAACGGAGAAAGTTTACGAAAGAAGACATCAAGGAACTTATATTTAGGGAGATATTGGAGTACCACCCTCAACTTCTCAAGAACTACACGAGCGGCTCTGAAAAAACGAGTTTCCTATATCCTAGGTTTGTACCTTGACATCTCTAGTTCTTTTCTCTCAATTATTTTATCTACCTATTCAAAACCTTATGCCCTTTGCTCTTGCTTTCTCAATCATGTAGTGCTGTTGACAATTTCCGGAGGCAATTTGCTAACTTAGAGGAAGATGGAGGAAAGAGCGGGGCCATCGAGAGGAAGCATGTTTCTCTCCCGAGGTAACTTCCATTATTACAGTTCTTCCGAATGTGATCAATTATAGCAGATTGTCAATGATTTCTGACGCCATACATAGCTTGTGTTAAAGATTCCAGAAGTTGTGTTCGAGTTTCAGTATTGACCTTTGATCGGCTATTTGCAGGACTACGACAGTTCACTCTAGCCCAATTGCTTCAACAAATGGTCTGAGCTCCCAAGTTCCTCAAAGGATCCCAACATGTAAAAATCTACTATCTGTATTTTTCTCGTTTTAACTTCAAAGAGCATCAATTTGATATATTCCATCTTTGCCACTTTGCAGCTAGACCAGGAAGAGTGATTGCCTCAGCAATGGAGAATGCAATTGTCATTGATCGACACAATGGACGAAGAGTGCCCAGGGATCCAGTGGTTCCTCCAGCAGCAGCTGCCAGCTACCACCTAAAGCCAGACTGCGCCGACAGACAGCATCAGCAGGAGCTTGAGAAGGACCATGCACGGTACAGGCCATCCCACCGTTTCAGGGATGCCAGGGTCGCGCCCGAGATGGCTCCAGACATTCGGTCTGCGCCTTTCTACATTCCTCCGTTCAACGGCATCGGGGGTGGGTACAGCAAGGTTGCTGCAGTCACAACAAGGATGTACTAGAGCAATGGCCAGGCGAGTTCGCCACGCTTGCTCTTTCCTGGCAGACACTTGGAGCGTGGAATGGGTGGGTGCACATATCTGATCAAGTGATGCAAGCCATGGGTGCTGAAGGAATTCTAGGTTCTAGCTGCCAAATTGGCAGGCGCCGCCATGTGCATTGCTGTAGTTATTGCGTGTCAATCTTTTTCTTTCTTTCTGCTACACAGGGAAGAGAAGGGTGGTAGGGCAGGGTGAAGTTTCTCCTTTTCTTTTATTTAGGAGTTAGGACACAGGGGCTCTTTTGTATATATCACAACACTTTTTCTGTCCTGCTGTTTGAAGCTGCTGCTTCATGTGTTAATAGATTCCAAGAACTCAAGAGGCAAAGCACCTCTGTTCAAGAGGAATTTTTAGTCCCCATACTTGTGACGATTCCCTCGTTGTTTAACTCTTCTATCTATTTCTCAGTGCCGGCATTTAGCCGGAGTTATCAACAATTGAGAAAAACGATACGAGTAAAGAATAAGAACTGCAGAAAATTCAAAATTATAACATATATGTAGTACTTCGTTCTGGCTATGTACAATCCTACAGTGCATTAGCAAAGTAAAAGAAAAACGGCAGAGTTCAGTAGTTCACTAACCACTACTCGACAATCTCCAAGACGCACAGCTTGTCAGGAGAGCAAGAATCCAAAACACATGCAACATCTGCACTCAGCCGGTGAGAGTTCGCCACCTCTGGCTGGACGGTGACCCACTGGCCATCAGCACGCTCGACATGTTCGTGCTGCTCAGGGTAAGCAGAGAAGCTAACTTTGCTGGCATCTCTGCACATCTTGTTCAAGTGGTTGATCGAAAGGATCAAATCGAAACCATCTTCTGTCTTGTCGCCGGTCTTCTTGCGGAGCTTGATGCCGACATCCGCGCTGCGGGAACTTGCAGCCCCGAAGAGCAAAGGTTGGCCGAGGACCAGTCCGTCAGACATGCTGCATATCTGTCAGAAAATAAAGTTGGTCTCAGCTATATGATTGTAGTTCGTTTCACGTAAAGAAATGTGACAGTTCTTGAGAAGGTACAAGTCATGAAAGAAAGGGTTTGAAGTTATGACATTAAGAATTTAAGATCTCTGATCTGCGTGCTCTCATTTATGTTGTTTTAGCAGGCTAAGTGTTCAGTTGCAGATTGCAGAGCAAGACGAGCTTAGGTAATTGGATGTCTTTATCGAAAAAAGGTAACTGGATGTACCCAGAAGTTTCAGAGAGGCGTTTAATATTTCATACAGCAAATCACAAGTAATAAGTGAGCGGGAAACATCGGACGAAACTGCACATGATAATACCTGTACATACTCTATGCCCATTGCATTCAGTGCCTCCAAAATTTTATTTGATGATAGTGAGCTGAAAATTGACCCAGTTCCAGCTGGCCTTTGAAGTATCTCCCATGGGGACTTCAGCAGAATTTTTTTGCTCTTCATCTCGGAAGATAGCCTGACAACTGGAAGTTTCATCTCTTCGAGGACCCATACCTGCAAATGGATTGCATTGAATATTATGAAAAAACAGAGTTTGACGATATTGAGATCTCATGTTATAAAAAATATATAAATTAATGCTGGTGACGAAGGATTTCTATATTAACTTAATATAACAGATTAACAGGAATCTCCCGGATGCGGACACACTATTGTGGATCCGTATAAAGGAAAAAGGATACAAACATCACAACGAAGAAACTGGATGTATGAAGAATTCACATGACTAAGCAGTAAAAAAAACACACAAGAGCATAGCACATTACATGCAGAATTGTACTGATATGTGCTGGTAAAATTGCATAGTCAAGAACAAATTTGAGGTTATCCGTACACTTCAAAACTCAGTCTTAAAGTAATTACTTCTCTGGGATTGACTATGTTCAGTCTGGAAAGTACAATAACATGTGTGTGAGGTGTGGGAAGTGCCACTAAAAGTGTGGACACTAATGAAATTGCCATATTAATATATGAAAATGAATAGTCATACGCACTGACCCTTTTTTTAGCAAAACAGAGAACATCTACATAAACTCGTAGTAAGACAATGCACTGTACCTTCTGAGTGTCAAAACCAAAATAGTCATTCTCTACCAAGTAGTTCTTGATTGAATCCACTTGACCGGCTGGAGAAACAATAACGAAAGGGGGAGGAATATGATTCTCTTCACCCTGCATCAAGCAAAAGGGGATAATATTTGAATCATTTGACCACATATAGTCGCTTTTTTCTAGGTGGAACTCGAACTAACATGACAAATTT
This sequence comes from Poa pratensis, assembly GCA_947311845.1. NCBI lineage: Eukaryota > Viridiplantae > Streptophyta > Magnoliopsida > Poales > Poaceae > Poa > Poa pratensis. The sequence continues at coordinate 126,409,896 of CAMZMU010000074.1, read as the reverse complement.
TAACAGCTCAATACATATAGCAAACAAGCTTTACAAGCAGCAGCCAGCTGATATCCACTGTAAAATTTATCGTTAGTATATTGATTAGCAGTTCGAATGATACATACATGCACCAAATTATATTAATGAGTCACGAAATGAGCTGCCCAATGAGATCACAACACAACATTCCAAAAAGAAGAAGATCATGGCACAAAGACTTCGCCAGTGAAGGACGTTGGTTAAACTTGAACATATAGTAAGAAGTTCTCGGCTTTTCCTACATTTATTATGCTGTTCACACAATTTCAGGCATATGAAACAATCAATAACTGTATCCTCTGTCCGTATGGAAGCATGGTCAGATGGAAAAATTGTGTTTCATTGGTGCCAATATATTCCGCTCCATTACAGAAAACAATGTAGTGGCCATCCACTAAAATGCGTACCTTCATAAACTCACTAAATGAAGTAAGCAATCTCTGAAGCTCAGCATCCATAATATCAGAGTCAGAGCCATCTGTAACAAGTACGATTGCTGCTTTCGACTTTCGAAGGATCTCACGACCTTTGCTGAAATCACTACTGAATGAATAATTCCCTTTTTCTTCATGGCTCATGAGGGTCTCGCAAGGTATCCTCATCACATTTTTTCTTGATGAAGACGAATTAGCAAGCAGATTCTTTAACGTGCTGAAAATGAAGAGGTTTCAAAGAGTAAGCTGTGAGCTAGATTAAAATCTCATAGGAAATCGCAAATGCCTTGAAACACAAAGTTGATATTATTGCACATAAGGAGCATTCATGAACTGTAAACATATACTTATAGAAATATTAAGGGAAACGGGACCAAATCATCTTCTGTTGAAATTATTTTTTCAGGATAGAGACTAACGGGAATCCACAATTCGTACCTGTCAATCTGCTTGCTGACACTATTCATTGCATGTTTGAATAACTGAAAGTCAATGCTCCCAATCTGTTCTGCAAGTGAATCCTTTTCGAGCTTGTCCCCTGATGCCAAACCTTCCAAAATATGGCCCTGTTCCATTTCATTTAGTACTTTCTTCGCTGCAGTTATACGACGCTGTAGCTTCTTCTTTTCTTTCCAATCCTGCAACAATTCAAAAGAAGTTATGCTTTATTTGAAAGGATACAACAAAAAATAACAAATGGATCAGATCATTGCATCAATCTTGGTTAGAACCTATTACATGACAGTTCCATGTATTATTACGAAATAACTGTTACATAAGATGCATCTCCATCTGCCATAGTTATGAAGCTGCTGCTGCTATCAACATTACAGCTCTTCCGAACTGACATGTTATTTACGTTAAGTGCAAATTACATTCCAAAGGTATCATGGCATGCAAGAAATGGATGAGGCGAACCTAACCATCGCACGCCTTTCTTTCTTTGATTTCTCAGGACGTGTGTTGATCTCAAGAAGGCCCTTTGGCGGTGTAATCCACATCTCTCTACTCTCCATATCAACATCAGGCACAATATCTTGAGCAAATGGAATCCACACGTGCTCACGGGATGGAGTTGAATCAAGATTCTCTGAGCTTGGCTGAACATCACTCTCAGTAGAGCCAACCATAACCTGGAGAAGATCGCCACCTCCAAAATTGAAGACCTGAGCAACTGTTCCAACAAGCTTGCCCGTGTCCTATACAAGAAAATAGGAAGATTACCTTTGATTATGAAGGTTGCGATGAGAACCTCACATGGAGAAAACAGGCAGCAAAATGTGTCAATGCCTGTGCACATTTTGATGGTGGTGTTTGCTTTTAGTTGGTGAAAAGAATAATTTGGAGAGGTAACAACAAGTAGTTCCAAGTTCCAACAGTATTAATAATATAATAAATTCCCACAGCTTTTTTTTTAGTTTTCATTGGACAAAGTATATCGTACTGCTATTTAGTGTCAGTTAATCTGAAGTAGTATCATTTACAAGGTTACACAAGAATGCCAGAAGTACTGTTGTGTAGGATATGTGTGCGTTTACATCGATTAACCGAGGGCCAATGCCAAGGCAACCCCCCAGAGATCGAGCAACATATCACATGTACCTTCCATCCAATTATTAGGAATCAAAAAGTAGATACTTCTGTGCTTTTTCCTTTGCCCACGCCATGGTTTCATTTTTTGTTACTGAAACCAACACATGAAGCGCCACAAACTTAGCGGGTGAAAGCATCAAGGAGGATATATGTACGATGTACCTTGACAATGACACTCATGCCAACGAGATCGAGCGAATAGATTTCATCCTCCTCCATTTCCGGCCTATCCTCTGCTTTCACGAGTACAGCCGAACCGACTATCTGCCTGGCCTAACAAGAGTTTCCGATGAACCGTGTCAGAAGATAACCACATGACAACCCATATCATCACAATTACTGACGAATGTTAAGCTAACATTAAGGCTAGTTCAGACATCCGACCCACAACGGATTCAGAGAATAACAAGTGAGTCAGTCCACATGAGTGCAGAAGAGAAGAGACCTCGTCCAGGGAATCGACGCCTTCGAAGCGCACGATCCAACCCTTCTTACCCGTGTGGGCTTTCCCTCGGACAAGCTCGAACTCCCTGACCTGCATCTTCCCGGCGGCGCGAGCCCGCAGCCATCTCTTCCCCGGCTAGAATTCAAACAGACAGACGAGAAATGTGAAATTAAAGCACCAATTAGCGTCAGCTAAACCCAACGACACGGACCTAGCAGGAGCTGGGTATAGAGGGAGGGAAGGAGAGAGAGTACCGTGGCGAAGCGGAGCTCGGGGAAGTCGGTGCGAGGCGAGACGAGGACATCGCCGCGCACCCCATGTGCGCCGCTCACGTACCCCACCTCCACCATGTCATCCTCCGATACAAGCTCCTCATACTCCTCTTCTTCCTCCTCTCCCTCCTCGACCTCGTGCTCGTGCTCGTGCTGCGCGTGGCTGGGGTTGGAGAGCAGCGCGGCAGCGGGGCGGGGCGGCGCGAGGGAGAAGCGTCGGGGAAGGAGGCGGGAGAAGGGCGCGGGGAGGCGGCGCAACGGGGAAAGGGGGAGCGGGAGGGAGAGGGAGACCGGCGCGGAGGTGGAGGCGGCAGACGCCATTTCCAGCGAGGGGAACTGCCCGAGCAAGAGGATAGAGAGGCTAGGGGAGAAGCCAAGGTGGTCATCCGGGGTTTTAGCTGCGGCCCGTGGGCTGGAAACATAGCTGGCCAACGGGCCGGCCCGTTTAGCCACGTGCCGGGCTGGCCAACTGAAGTTGTTTTTTTCCTTGATGAAAATGGACATGCAAAATGAGTGTTGTCACATCTGTTTTCTTATATACAGAAGCGGAAACAAATACAAAAAAAAGTAATAGATAAATAGATTTCATTGGGAAAAAATACGGACCGAGGGTACCGACATAGACACGAAGGCAGAGGATGGGTAGGCGAAATGAAACTACCACGACAGCGGTATGTCCCTGACCCTAGGTCGGCCACAGTTGCTCAATTAGGGGAGAATGCCGAAGAGATCACAAGAGTATGCAATGTAACAAGTTCATCCGGGCATGTTTGGCGAACATTGACAAGGGCCTATTGGACTGAACTAGACATTATCACGCCAACCACACTAAAATGGAAAGTTAGAGTTATTAAGTAAATATTCTATATAATTAACTTTGTGACATACATGCACATATGTTTAGCCTACTTCCACCCAGTTTTGTTTTTTTAAATTTCGTGTTTTCCTCGTATTAAATTTTAGTGTTGCATTGTCTTTGGGGTATCTTAATTTTCACTTGATTGAAGATGCAATAATGTCAATCAACATGCTATAGAAAAAACGCCGGTATTTGTGCAATCAGGACTAGAATCCAGCACCCGACATAGGATAATGACTCGAGCATATGTGTATATTAATTTATTTTCTAGCCGTCTTTAACTCCACAACAACCCGCCAATTGAAGCATGCCCCTTCATATGTTTTCTCACGAAGGAGGAAGGATACTGAACCATATGTCAGTCTGTCACATCATTCACTCTTGACGTGACGGGGTCCGTGTTTTCTGTCTTTCAGTGGTTCATTGGTTATGTTTTCAACGTGGAAGATAGGATTTGACACACCACAATGTATGAGATGAACAATAGACCGTATATGACTATGGTTCTCGTCACGACTAAGACAGACTCGATCACAAACTTGTAAAATTACTTTGTGGATTTTGGACAATGCACTAGCCTAGAGTATTAGATTTGCATTACATTGTCAAGGATGGCCATGGCCCCCCACCCCCACCAAAAGATAATCTTGAATAATTATATATATTATAGTGTTTAAGTAAATATTTCACATAATTATCATTCTGACATACATGCAAATCTATTTATCCTATTTTCACTCAGGTTTCTCATATTTTGTATTTTTCTTCTAACTAAATTTTAATGTTGCATTGTATTTAAATTCACAAAAACCTACCAATTGATGCATGCCCCCTTCATGTGTATTGTCACAAAGTGACGAAAGATACTTAGCATCCATCACATCATTCATTGTTCATGTGATGGGGTCCGTGTTTTTTGTCTTTCAATGGTTCATTGGTTATGTTTCAGCTTTTCCTAGGCCTAAAAGAATCACCATCCAGGCGTTAAGGAACCAAATCACATCCGGTTGACAAACGACGTGAAAGTTAGCGATTTCTCAAACTATCAAAGGAAGCAACGGTCAGTTGTCCGGTGGAGTATCATCATTGAGGCGGAATAATTTTGTTTACCATCAAGGACCTGCGGCCACAAACTTGTTGATTTGGCACATTGCAACTGAGAACTGTGACATCGCACAATCACTTCAAATAGTAGAACTATAGAGTCATGTGTATTCAGCCATACTGTTTCTCCCCTTCCATGTTTCAAGAAAAAACAAATTGTTGCCCGACATATATCAAGCTATTGTGCCTATTTGATGGCATTTGTACCAGAGCTACCTCTAGGTCATCATCTAGAGACTACACGATGCTTTCAACGAGCGGACGGTAGGATGTATGAGATGCTCAATAGACTGGATATGAATGTGGTTCTCGTCACGAGGAAGATAGCCTCGGTCGCAAACTTGTAAAATTACTGTGTGATTTGGAGGGTGCACTAGCCTAGAGTAGCAAGGAGGGCCATTGCCCCCCACCCCCACCAAAATATAATCTTGAAAAATTATATATATTGTATTTTTAAGTAAATATTTCACATAATTATCATTGTGACATACATGCACGTCTATTTAGCCTTCTTTCACTCGGTTTTCTCATATATTTATGTTTTTAAACTAAATTTTAACGTTGCATTGTCTTTTGGACTCTCCTCGTTTTCCTTGAAGCTATAGTAATGTCAGTCACCAATCTAAAGAAACTCACTGATATCCGTACAACTGGGACTAGACTGCATCACCCGACATAGGATGATGTACTTGAGCATCTGCATATATTGATTTGTTTTTTAGCCATCTTCAACTCCATAGAAACATGGCAACTGATGCATGTCCCCTTCGTAGTCGGTGAGGACGATGATGGTTGTGGCACACACCGCCACAAGCCTAATCATCCATGCCCTCATGACGACGCCCGTCGTGAAAGCCAGTATCAACGAACAAATTGTAGATAAATTTTTTTTTAAAAAAAAATGGACAACCCCTGGCCTAAATTTTGTACATACAAGCGTGGGTTCTTGATTTTAAGGTTTAGCTAATTATCTACCATAAAAAATCTCAACCGATCATAGATGTGCAACATGCTATAACATGAGAACCTACAAAAAGTATCATCAAATATACCCTAGCTATACAATGAAAAGACAAAATGATCAACTTATCTTTTGTACAGTAAAAGCAACGATTATCTTTTGTACTTGACAGATTTGATCTTATTTTCGTGCTCATTTTATAACATTACACACAACTATAATTTTAAGATTTTTTAAGAGGCATAAATAGGTAAACCCTCAAGATCCCATCCTTGCATTTATATTTCTTGTCCTTAAATGAAATTGAATTTCATATTTCAACTTCCATGCATGAGATAAGATTGTTATCCCTCTCGGTCTACCCATCCACAGGGAAGACCTCCTTCACAAGGATTCAGAGCTGGGCAGAAAGAATATATAAACAACAGTAAGAAAAAACTAAGAAAATGCAAGAGTTTGCCCATGAGGCAAATCGACATATAGATATTATTTTTTCACCAATATCCTCGTCTCTATAACTGTAGCAGTTTATGCAGAACAGTTTCACACAAAAAACACGGAATCACAGTTTACAAAATTCGACGCTCCCGCCCAAATCTAGAGATGGGAGTCCAATAATTATACAGCTAGGGAAGGATTCTTTGTCTCAGTAAATTAAATAGCTGGCTGTTCCTAATGGTGCTGCAACATAAGTTTACCCATCTTCAATTGGCAAACTTATTTGCAATTATTGGGCGGACATCTTCTGCGGCAGCGAGTGTCTCCAGAAAAGGGACCAGCTCAGGCAAAGAAACATCATATGGGTCACTTGACCAAGTCTCTATGGGTATCCCATTATTCACCTGTAGCTTGAAAACCTGCAAGAATGTGAAAAAAGCATTGAGTCGTTGCCGACCGGTCATGGAAATTTCTCGAACTCCAACGTTAAAAGTTTCCATATTCAACTTAGTAATATTGTACTGTGTAACACTACAGTCTTAGTAATTGATAACGACCTGAATTGAGTAGCACAGTAACTCACCTCTGGGGTATTGTCAATTATTGCGACCTTTGCAAGATCAGCTTCAATAATTGTCAGATCCTTTACATAGCTGCCATCTACCGAGAGACATGAATCCCGGTAATAGCGTCGCGAGATCAACCTATTCTCAGGATCCAGTCTATCAAGGAGCTGGTCTGCATAAGGGCTTAGGCTCGCTGTGAAGACAGCTATCTCAAACATCTCAGCCACCTTCTTCAGGAAGGCGTCCAAATATGGTCTCTTCTTCACATACACAGTATACTCCGCCGCTTCATGTAACATAGGAAACGAAAAGTCCGCGCCATCGTCCCTCATGGATGCGTGGACAAGGGTTCCTATGCAAACAGAAAATGGGCATGTCGTCGATCTCAAGTGCAAGAAAATAAATCAACAGGAGGAAAGGAAAAAACATGTAGCGATCCACTTACCATCTATATCAAGTACAAGGGTGATATTCTTCTTAGGTGCTAGTGTCATTTGTACGTCAGTGATTCGATCTGTGCTGGTAGGATCAGTTAAATGCTGACCAAGCAAATCAGACAACTTGTGATTATGGAAGCACTTGTTTGAAGATTTCTTAATGAAAGGGAATACTCCATATCTCCTGCTCATGGTTGTCAAGTCATCCGTAGCATAATTATTGTTTAGGACTTCATCTGAAGTACCAAGCGTATAAAGAGGAGAATCGTCAGTTGGCAAACTGTTCAGCAGGTTGCGAATCAGACTTGAGTCTCGAGTTGTTTCATAACTATTGAGAATAGCAGGAGTTGGTGTTGCTGGAATTCCATATCCATCTGCAAAAAAAGGAAACCCTAAAAAATGATAAGTTCATAAGCATATAACAGTATCATAATTACTGCCTTGAAAAGCTTGCTTGATATGAAGTGCATTAGGGAAAAACATCAAGTATTACTTCACTGGTTAGGTCTTTTCAATAATCTAGATATATTTCCTTACACAGGTTCGACAAATAACACATGTCAAGCATGTGATAGCTATGCTTACATGGTTATATGATCAAAATGATTGGCACTGTCTAACTTATAAAGAGAAAAAAGTTTGAGAACCACATATAAACTCATTAAATTCACAGTTGAGATATAAATATATACGCAGAATAAGTTTTTGCGAAATTAGTCAGCATTTTTTTCAGTAAGTTGTAAAGAAAGCCGAGCATGTCAGAAAGTACTGCCTATATAAGATGGCCCCTCATGGATCAAGAAAAACATCATTTTAAATTACTGAACCCCTCAATTAATTTAGTCGCATTGATTGTGACACAACAACAAATAAATCAAAAAGATAATTCTCATGTTGTAATTTACTAGCTTTATTTCGAGATTTGTTTTCACAATCAAATTCTAATAATGCAAGCTAATACACAAATAGAATAATATTGATTGATGCAGGAAGTGTTAACTCATCACTTGTTACCTTCATTTGTATAATTTGCTAGATTCGGGAAATATAGTGAGGAAGTAGTCCTTTCAGTTATTAAATCCTGTAAATATATGTATAAAAGTTAGCATAAGTAAGCATCAAGAGTTCCTCCAGCATACAGGTACAAAAATTTGAAAACCAATTGATGGTGCTATAAGACTATAACTTCACAAGCAAATATAACGGATAACTACATATGTATCGTATAGTTGCTGTCGGCCTCATTGTAGCAGGAAAAAGTGTTTTTGCTAACGAACATTATCTTAGTTCTAATTATGGACTACGGCCAACCTTTGCAGACACATGTTTTAACAACGAAAAACTGCATTTTATTTAGGGCATAATTATGATGCCCATGGGATAGAATATTTGTGAGTGAAACCTAGAAAGCTCCATTTTGAAAACGGCCAAAGACTACTAAATATCAAAATTGATCCAGTGAGGATATCAAGTGTAAACCAAACATTTTAATTAAATAACTACCTGGAATCACCGAATAAGTTCAAATTTAATGGCCATTCAATAAGCAAAGGTAGTACCATTATTCTTTCATTCGGTATACGAGTCTATGTAGCTGTATGCCCTGTGCGGCAATGAAATTATACCAACTTCGATGATTGAAGTGCTTAAGAAACATTAACCAGACGTATATTTCTCAGGAAAAAAAGTACATTAGAGCGAGCAACTAGTTACATGGAGATTTTTTTTCTTGAAACACAACAAAACTCACGAGGATTTGTATTAGAATAAGAACTCTAACGTGGTGAAAGTTTATAAGGGTAAATCTCGAAACAAATGAACCAAAACCTTACGCTAACAAAAGCTTATAAGCTAAGGAAACAAAAGAAGGCTAAAACTCTACAGCCTACCTCTGTTATTAAAAAACAAACTGGAACTTCTTATTTTATGGTAGGTTCATCCACTTATATGGAAAAAATGATTCTCGGTGATCAAAACAACGAGCTTCATATTTCATTATAACTCTATCATGTAGTGTTCATACTATGATGTGATCATATTAAAGAGAAAATGAAAAGTAAGCAACCATCACAGCTTGAACGACAAAAAACCCAAGAAAGATGTCCTTTAAAATCCAGATAAAAGAGGGATCACGACATGAGAATGGATAGTCAAAACGAGATAAAATATCAATAACCAAATTAAAATGGGTTCTGTCGAAGAAACTTCACGCGCAAACTCTTTAGCACCACAAAACAAGCCCATTTGCAATTACACATTTGTGACTTCAGATGAAATATTACAACCAAGATCCATGAATAAAGTACATGGACTTGATAAGTAGACATTGGCTGAAATGCAACTAGTCATTAATTATGATCGAGAGAGTAAAGTACATATTACAGTAATAGTAAGATTTACCAATACGAAACCCACAAACTACTGTTGTATGTAGTAGTACCTTAATCAAAGCCCAAGATTCTTCATCTCCAGAATGGGCATCTTCCATGATCTCATCTTCCTCCCAAGCTATCTGAGTCGTCATAGACGTTCCTGTTTCTTTTTGTAGGAAGAACATATTATAAATAAACTTACACTATGGCAGTGTAATTTGTGCCATAAAGTAGTACGCATGAATTAACTAGTTTTTTATAGATAAAATGAATTAACTAGTCAATTAAAGTGCATGCTTAATGGAAGGTCAGTAAATAGCCAGATCCATAATTCTTAGCAAGACTGTTGGCGAAGTCACTCACCAGTACGAGGATCAGCGTTGACTTGAGATTGCGGCGGCAACTCGCCTACTTGCGAGTTCAAATGTTGTGCCATTGAGTTATCTCCACTGGAGCGCTCACTGAGCTCGCTCCAAGTTGCATAGTCGTTGCTGAGATTGCTCGGCATTCTCAATGCTGGCACACTGGTGAGGGTTGTGATATGTACTAACAAATCTTTATGCAACTGGTCTACATATATCTGATGAAGGAAACACTTCCACCCGAACTACGGTCCACTAAAGTACATCTGCAAACAAAACCGAAAAATGATAACATGATGAGGTGTTAAGGATTCGAAGGAAGGAAGCACACAATACATTATCATGTCTATATATATACAGATAGCACGCCCCCACATGCATTCAGTTACGAACTGACACAAATTTCATGTAATATTTATCTGGCAAGCTAAATAGAACCCTAACTAAACCCAAGCACTGGCTGCTCCTTACTTGTAATTCGCTACACACAGCGCTAATTAACCCCGTACAGCAAGTTTTTTTTTACTAAATCAGTAAGCAGCAGGTGGTAAAGAGGAACGAAAGCCAAGGAGACGGGGATTTCAAATTTCCAATGCAACCTGTCCGACTAAGACTAAAAACCGTGAAGAGCCCGATGCAAAATCTCTCGTCCTCCAGGCAATCACATGTTTAGAAGCCGAAACAAATAAACCCTGTTCTGATCCCGTACTGTATTATCATCCGGTAAACAACCAGAGAGATCGGGCCACTATAATTAACCAACGGATGCTGATGGAGAAGCAGTAGTAGAACTCAGAACTGAAACACATCAGATGAGACGAGCGACCACCCAAAACCCCAGATCTTTCACACCCAAAAAAAGACCAGCAAAAACCCCCAGGTTTACACGCGGCGGAAGAAAAAAAATCCCAAAATCAGTTAGAGAAAACCACGGGATTTCCTTCAGGAAATAGGAATAAACAGATTCCGCTAAACATAGGGGAATTGGCGCTAAAAAGAATAGAGATAGGAGAATTGGTGTAGGTTAATTTCAATGTGAACCATTTTATTTGTACGTTGAACTTCGCTAGTTCCATAACTCGTCTGGTGACCAACAAACTAGACGTGGGTTATTAGAACATGAGTATTCCATATAAAACTAAGATGGTACATATAACGGTGTCGAAATGGTAATTTAGCAAACCAAAAATTTGAAGACTAAGACGGTACATACAACGGTGTCGAAATGGTAATTTAGCAAACCAAAAATTTGAAGACGTGAGTTGTTTACACCACACTCCTCCCTCCTCATTAAATCTTCATTATTATCTGCTCGAATATTAGTTGTTAACAGCTTATTGCACGAATCTATGAATGATTGGATCTAATTACTGTCATTGAAAACATTGGTGAATTTATTTGGCGCGTAATTTAATTTTAAAGATCTTGCTCCGAGTCCGAATCGGACTCGGGTTCCTTGGCATATGCGGCTGGGTCTGTCGTCGGTCGCCGAGGCCCCGAGTGCAAGGTCTCCTCTGTGTTGTCGGGAACCCTGTACGCCGCAGAGTTTTCAGTGGTTTGGACCTTTTCAAAACCTCCTAACAAATCATATTGATTTTCTCCTATAAGTAAAAGACAATATACCACGATGTTGGGTGTAGGTGCAGTCACGTGTTATTTGCACGTCGAACTTTGCTACTCCCTCCGTTTAGGTTTATAAGTCCTCTACGTATCCCTAGGTCATGAATTTAACTAATATAATAAAAGAATTAAAATATAAAAATTATACCATTAGAAAATATAAATTCTGAATTTTCTAATTATATATTTTTTACAATATATAAATCATATTATGTTGTTCAAATTTACGACCTAGGCATACGTAGAGGACTTATAAACCTAAACGGAGGGAGTAGTTCTGTGAGGTGACCGACAATCTCATCGTGCTTTATTAGAATAGGAGTATTCTATGTAAAAAAGATGGCGCCGCAATCTCGAAATGGTAATTTTATCAAAACCAGAATTGACGTGATCAAATTATAAACTCTTGAAGAATAGATTAGCTCATTAATTCTTTGGAACAGCTAATATTTGGTAGTACTACAGACGTAAATGTGCTGCGTTTATACTGTACCAAATTATAACGAGAGCGTATCCTTGAAGTTTTCTGTCACGTGGGATTTAGTTTTTTTTCCTTTCAGAGGGAGATCGCTAATATTGCGGATGCAAATAAGGCCCTGGGCCCAACTTGGAGCCTTTTGCCAAGACGCTACGGCCCAAGCTGCTACATTTGTTCAGGTCTAAAGAAAACCAAAACAAAAAACACATAATCAGGGCCTGTTTCCTCAAGGGGAAAACCATTATCTATTCATTATGCCGTCTGGATGATCAGGGAAAGATTCGCAGCGTGCATTTCGCGCCCGCATGGTATGGCAGAGGCAGAGCCGTTCTGCCTAGATCAGTAGGCATATTCCCCCCTGGCCCCCTTGCCACGGTTTGTCGTCCTCCGTGAGCTGGAGCCATCTCCGGCGCGCACGCACGGCATGGTTCAGTAGCCTAAGGTTCCTGTCACCGGCGAGACCACCCGCGATCTTGGACGCACAGATCGACAAATCTGCCAGGCCACAGCCTATCCACGCACTGGAAGAACCATGGCGGCAAGCCATGTGTCGGCACAGAGGAGCTGCAAGGCTGCGCTGGCCTCCTCCACCGATGGCCGGAGCAGTAACACGGCGTGCCATGTCAGTCTGTCGCAGAAACGGAGAGACCGAGACAAACAGCACACCGACTCCGCAAGCTTGAAGACGAACAGCAGCGAGCGAGGACGTCCTTGACCATGATGAAAAAACAAGCGAGAGGTGGGATCTCCGTCCCGTAGTCCTCTCGAATGCCAGAACATCTCTCCCGTGCTTCCGTGCTGGCTGAAGAAACCCTGGTGCCACGATGTCGCAGGACATCAAACAAGATCGGCCAAGCGATCAGTCACACGCCTTGGCGATGTCAAGTACTCAAGTTGAGCATAACAGTGAACATCTGATGGCGAAAAGGGAGGGATAAACAATTTGTGTTTTACAGAGGTCGTAAAATCTATTTTTCTCTCTTCTTATTTAGTGGGAGCGTGTGCTCTTAGGAGCGTTCTGAATTACCAATGAGTAAATATTACTATGAAGTTTAACTAGTCCTACTAGCTGCTGAGTTACCAGTAACCTGGAATGGCAATCTTCTTCTTAGCCCTTGCCATGAGGCGCGCAACCTGCTCGGATTCAAGCTGAAAAAACCCTGGTGCCTCACAGCATTACAGAATACGAAAACGCTGGCAGCAGCACGTGATTAAGTAACAAAACAATCTCAGCAAAGATTTCACTTACACTATCAAGGTGCTGAACTGAAACTCTTCTCGTTTACTTCAACCGGTTGTAATTAAGCAAGCATAACCTCTGCTATGCGGTTGGCATCTCCCACCGGTTACCAAAGTACCACGAGGCAATCGAAAGCAAGGACCTTTTACTGATAGACTGACTAATAACAAAAAAAATTAACTGGACTAATAACCAAAACTTCTATCTGCGTGCATTGCTGCCATCTTGAGCAAACCACCTAAATACATCATACTAGCTGCTGCCATGGTACAGTCCTTCACACTCAAAGCTGCTGCTACTTTTCACAATGCGTTACATAAGAAAAACCTCTGTTCACGTTCATCTTTAATGTTCTAATTTCTATTACTAGAAACCATACTAGTTCTTTTACAGTATAATAATGAACAAAAAAAAAAGAAACCCCAGACAGCGCCACAGGAGTGAAAAAGATGCTATGCATGCGATGGAGTCGAGGGAAAGCAATTCATGGTGGCAGGGCCGATGGAGTCTAAGGAATCAAAGTCGATGTACACGAGTAAAGACGAAACAAGAAAGGATTCCAGTAATTGTACCATGGAAAGAATATATTTTTGCTCAAACTGAAATAACTAGCAGTTCCTGATGCTGTTGCTCCAACTTTTAGTTGGCAAAGACACAAGTCAGCTGAGCTCAAGGAGTGGGCCAGCTCAAGCAACAAAAGAACTCTTGGACAGTACTACAAGACATGGACCTCAGCATGATTACAGTTACAGACAACGAACTCACAGGTCCATACTCCAGCGCATCGGACTCCATAGAATCACCAAGGTTAACTGCAACAGTTTCCACAACCACATGGACGACGCCCAAATCCGAGATAACATATGGGGGGGGGGGGGGGGGGGACTCAGCATGGAGAGAACCATTTAACCATGACAACTGACCAGCTGCTGCCACAAGAACCTCACCCGGAGCAATTTCTGAGCACTTCACCATTTTGCACTTAAGGAACAGATGAGGCCCATCCTCATTCAGTCTCTGGCATAAGACAGACTGGATCAATTTTCATGCCCACTCTCTGATTATCGGATCTCAGCACTATGCTGTTATGTGAAAACAGCAAAGTGCCAAAACAAAAAATCCTAGCCCCAGATTTGATGCCACTGGAAATAGGCCACCAAGGGTGTTGAGTGTTCCTGAAGGCCATTCAGCACAGGATCGACCCTCCACATAAAGGTTGCAGGCAAAAAATCAAGAATAATCAAATGGAGAAGAATCCGATGAATTAAGTCCACCTCGATTGGTCTGAAGGTTCTCCACAGCAAATCCATGTCCATCCATAGGAATGAGGATCAATCAGCTCATTCAATTGTGTTGGCAGGGTAGATCCTCTAGGTGACAGAAACAAGTGACAATGACAAGCGGCACCCTTGGAGCAGACCAGAAAATAATCTGGGATCTATCCCAAACTCAAGAAATGATGCCCTTCTGTAGCAATTTAATCCCCTTCAAAACACTCCAAGTATAGTGGTCAGATCCTTTTGAACTACTGCAACCTTTGCAAGATGAGCTTTAATAATGGTGAGATCCTTGACATAGTTCCCATCCGCCAAGACAGGACTCCCCAGAAAATAAATTAAAAGATCAATATCTTCTCAGGATCCAATATATCAAAGCAGCTGGTTTGCATAAGAGCTTAGGCTAGCTGTGAAGATAACAATCTCAAACATCTCAGTCACCTTCTTAAGGAAGGTGGCCACATGTGCATCCTCTTCACATACACGGTGTATTCTGTTGCTCCACAGGAAATAGGAAATAAAAGTCCACACCATCGTCACTCATTTCGGGGTGGATAAGAGTTCCTATGCAAATAGAAAATGAGCATGCCATTAATCTCAAGTTAAGAAAATAAATCCACAGTAAAATAAATCTAACAACTTACCATTGTCACTCATTGCCAGTTAAATGCTGACCAAGCCAAATGAGATCACTTATCATTATCAAAACACACGTCTGCAGTTCCACCAAATGAGGCTGCACCAGCAAAGGCAATACTAGCTCCTAGAGTTTTCTGAATGAAACAGAGTGCTTCGTATTTCATACTCGAGTTGTCAAGTCATACACTGACAAAAACTACATCACCTATTGTGCTATGATTATTATTTAGGACTACATCTGAAGTATAAACTGTATAAAGAGGAAGATCTTCAGCTGAGAAACTATCCAGCAGGATGCAAATGTGACTTGAGTCTTGCGGCTTTTCATAACCGTTTACGATGGATTTGGTGCTGTGGGGATTCCATCTCCATCTGCAGAAAAGCAACACGAACAGCTTAGTAGGTACTATAACAATATCAGACTGAGGAAGGCAAGAGCAAAGTTGGCTAACCAAAACTCACTAAATTCACAGTTAAGATGTATAGAAATATACACAAACTGAGTTTCTGCAGAGTCATTGTTAAAGGTGAGAACCCCTCAATTAAATTTAGTTGCACCAACTGTACTACAGTAACAAATAAATCAAAATGACACTTCCATAATGTACTTCATGACATTTCTTTCGATATTTATTCCACAATTGCATAGACTGCACAGGATATCATTATTACCTTCATTGATATAATCTACAACATCCAACTGAGAATTGTCCTGGAAATATGCCTTGAAAGTAGTTGTTTCAGTAATTAAATCCTGTAAATGCGTCTCAAAGTTAACATAAGAAAGTATCAAGAGCTCCTTCAACAACAGAAAAAGAATAATACTGATTAATTAGTGAGTGACATACAGGTGTGAGTGTGCCATTACATCAATGACTTTAGTGACCGGGCTTTCACAGGCTTCCTCCACCTCTTCTTGAACGGGCTCTTCCTCTTGATGCCACCATTGACGCCAACGACTCGGGCTTCACTGTTCCAGCCAAATGTGTCATCGCTGCTCTCCTCATCACAGCCCGCTATCCCGACTGTATCATCGCAATAGGCTCATCGACGTGTGCTGATGCCACTTGATGGTCTGCATCGTCAGCTTGGTGTTGAACTGTAGTAAGATCGCATGCTCTTCGGGCGGAGCCTCCTCTTTTTGTTCAGCCGGTGGAGATTCCATCACACTGCTGCTTGATTTGCAATGCCTCTTGCTGCGGGATGGACCGAACCCGCGTAGTAGTAGAACCCCTCGTCAACATCGAGGGCCCTCTTCCTCCGCCGCTTGGAGGGTTTGGATGCTGCTGACAAAACGGCTGCGGCAAACGCTTCGGATCAGAGTGATACGAGCAGTAGGAGTCGGGCTGGCTAACCGACCGGTGGCAAAACCACGTCTTGCCGTCGTTTTTCTTGCACATCCAAAGCTCTCCTCCTCCGTCAGCCACATAGTCATCGTCCTCTGTCTTAACTCTTTCCTTCTTCCTCTTCTTCGGCGAGCTCGCATTCTTCTCCCCGTCTTTGCTATCCATGACCGTCTTTTTCACAGCCTTCTTCTTGGCAACCTCATGCCATGGTTTGTCATTGACCTCGTCAACCATATCCACGGCAATGTCCTCCTCGTCTTGATCCTCCTCCATCACCTCCTCCTCCTCCTCCTCCTCCTTGATGCAGGCTGCAGGCATTCTGACCGGGAAGAGCCAGCTAGTACGGAATGCCACACTGACGAAGTAAGTCTCCTTGAAGAGTTCCAGCTCCTACACCACCGAAAAATCGAAGATACAGGTTAATCCAAAGGTCAGCCTGTAAACACGTCACCTTCCCCAGCTGCCTACGGTGCTGGAATTGGGGCGCGGATCTAGGGTTCAACCCATTCCCGCGATTCCAACCCCTAGCCGCGCCGCCGGCCACAAATTACAACGAGCCAAGTGTAGCTAACGCGCCCTGGACACCGACCAGGCCCACCGGAGGCCGCGGAGGAACCCTAGCGACATGCACGAACCGGACCGCGCGGGCGGCGAGAACCCGACGGAGCCGCCGCGGGAGGTGCGAGCTAGGGGCGCGGACGCCGGAGAGAGCATGGCGGAGTGCGGTAGAACGAACGAGGAGTGAGGTAGGTGGTGGTGCTGACCTGAGGATCCGACGGGTCGAGCAGGGCCATGAGGTCCCAAGGCGACTTGCTGTGCCCGCACGGCGGCTCCGCTGAGGAGGCGGAGAGGCCCCCAGCGTGGGAGGGGGCGGAGGAGCAGGGCTGCAGCACTGGCGGCGGCGGGGGCGGCAGCTCGAATGGGGGAGGAGGCGGGAGCTCGAATGGGAGCGGCGCGGGGATGGGGGAGGAGTAGTCGTGGCCGAGCAGGCGGGATGCGCACCTGCGGATCCGCATGGCGAGGCGGTTGGGCGGCGCGGGGAGGGATCTGGTGAGCTAGGGTTTGCGATTTGGGCTGCTGGAGGTCGAGACGAAGCTGAGGAGTGTGGAAGTATCGGGTAGGTATGTTGTTTCTCTTATATTTGTTCGGGCCACCATACCTTCCCAACCCTGCCCCCAAGGGAGTAGCCGCCTCAGCCGCCGCCGCCGCCGCACGGCCTCGTCTACCTCGCCGGCCGCCGTCGCCGGCCCAGCTCTGGCACCTGAACTGTGCTGCCCGACCCCGGCCGCCGCGCGCGCAACTCCTCGATCGATCTCAGCTCGATGTATCCTGACCTCACAGCTAGCTAGCTACCCTCTCCCGTCCCCGACTCCCCGACCTTCTCTCGAACTCTCTGCCGACGCCGACGTGCTCCTCCGCGCGCCCGGCCGGTAGCTCCCGTGGACGAGCAAGGCGCCGTCACCACCGTGCTGCATGCGCTACCCGCCAACAACTGCGCGAGCGAGCGTGCTCTGGCGAGAGCTGCCGCGCTACCGGCGCAGAGGGTGCCGCCGTCCGGCCGGCTAGCTAGCTGAGTTCCCAGCGCTCGATCGTCACCTACCTACTAAGTCCTCGTCGCGCGTTCTTGACATAGCCATGGCTAGACCATGTATATAGAGAGAGCTGGCTAGCTAGCTAGCTCGTAGCCGCGCATCGAAGTCGAGCCGCTAGCTCCGGCCGGCAGAGGGCCATGGCTCAAGCCCGGCGAAGATCACCTCCTCGCCAGCACGGCGGATCGATGCCGCGCGCACGCCGCCGGCGGTGATAGATTGGAATGTCTTGATTTCTGAATGTCACCTGCGGATGCTCTACTTACTGAATTCCAATTGCTGATGATGCTAGCTAGCTAGCCGGAGCAGGAGGTGCTTGCGCTGCCATTTCGACAGCAATTAGGGTTACGTATATACTTGCGTCTGCCCTAAGAAAACTAAATTCAAATCCGTAATCTGCCCAAGTTTTAAGCACAAACCGCGTGTATTGGAGGAGTGTTGGGGCACCGAAGACGACATCTATTTCCTAAGAAACACCGGTATAGGTTACGGTTTCAAACGATCAAATCTCAAAACCATTGTAGGATTGTGTCGTTGGGGACGATACAAAGGTGTGTCAATGAACATGTCTAACAGATCCCGGAAAACGTTCCGGTCCCTATACTAATCCTTGTTTTTAAGTTTCGGGGTGAAAAAATGACCTCCGAAAAAAAAGTCGAGGGAGCGGGATATTGGACCCGCGATATATCCAGTTTTCGCGGCCATATTTCTCGTTCTTCGTTTATGTAGCGTGAGTTGGCGGGAGCGACATTCCAGCTCCTTCCTTCCCACCATTGCCGCCGCCAATCTCCTCGGCCTCGCGCCTGCTCACATCGCCACGCCACCCAATCGACGGCATGGACCAACCGCAGCTGATGCCCATCGGTTTTCAGGCCTTGCCGACCCCATCGGTGCCGCCTCGAGCTCCCGCACTTCCCCATTGCAGCGCCGCCGGGGTGAAATGCAAGCGGCAGGGCAACCACGTCGTCCAGGAGTCGGGCCTCTTCCGTCCGCGGCCTCCTAGCTACCTCCCTCATACAATACCGTCGGTGCGGTCTTGGGGGCTAGCTCTGTTTTGGCGGCGTCTCACGGACAGGCAAAAACAAATGCCGCCGGCTCAAAGAAGGCCAAGTCTCTGGTGGCTTGAGGGCGGGTGCCTCGTCCAGCCATTCAGGCGGCCAATGTACACCGCGCCGCGTTCAACTCCACCGGCATCCACAACATGTGCCAAAGTTGGTCTGCTTTGTCCCTGCGTGTGCCAAAGTTGGTTCAATTTCTTAGTGTTTCACCCTTTTAATTGTATAGATAGTGGAAATATTGGAGGAGAACGAGGTGGACATCATGAGTGCTCCACTTCACGCATTCGATTACGACATGGAGGAAGCCGAGGTGGAAGAGGATGAAGAAAGATTGGGGACGGGTGTATGATGCTAGCCAAACAAGATTTGGAAAACGAAGCGACAATTATACAAAGATGGCGGACCTATGTTTGATTAAAGCATGAGAGAGTGTGTTACTTGATGCAGTGATAGGTTCTTCGGCCGATGGTGGTGATGGTTATTCGGCCAACGGTTATGATGGTGGTGCATGCCCAGGGTGGTGCTGATGATCTTGGCAACAATGGTCTTGCTTGATTTGCTCATCGTTTAATTGTGATTGATTGTGCATTCTTTTGGACAATCTTAATTGCTACCTCTTCTATTGCTCATTCTTTTGATGTGGACTATTTGTCGTACTAGGGTTGCATGATATTTACTTATTTATTCGGTGTATTGCGACACTAGATCTCTTTGTTGTTTTTTATGATAGATCTCACTGTTGTTGAAATAAATAAGCAAATGAAAACTTGTATGCGGTACCGTGTTGGTCAAGGGCGGAACCGATTCCCTAAACTCTTACCGCAAAACCTTGAGAACCCAAGAACCCCTCATATAACAGCCTATGGTCAAACTATCAGAGCTAGAGTTACCATCATCTGCTGACCATTTTTCACCGCTAGATTGTTAATATTATTATGGATGTTAAGAGAATTGCACTGGCAGCTCCGGAACTTGGCGTACAGGTATAACAATCAAATATTTCGATGCACCTTTTATTGAAAGGAGCAAAGAGAAGTTTCGCTCATGTCGATGGTTTATGTTTCGATTGTTGATAGGAGTGCAACAAATTTTCGACATGACCTTTGCATATCATCTATATATTTGAATTCACAAGTTTATGAATATTTCATATGGACATATGTTAAATAATGCTTGAACACACACAAATGAATTCAAATCACCATTTCAAATTCCATACAGGTTAAATTCCTCTAAACATACTTCATACTAATAAGGCTCAATAATTCAAACAACATTGATATATTTACAGAAAAAATGATCAAAAATGGAATTCATACAAATGAATATTTCACTGATCACATTTATTTATTACAATATTTTTGATACATTGGAATCATAGTGGCTTTCAAGGACAATATGATTCCTATGCCCACAATTAATTTAAGCAAAACGCTAGATATATATTTCCAACAACTGTCAAGGTATTATAAACAAAGTTTACACTTGGCAACAACAAAAGCCAACGATATTCTCAAGCAGCCAAGCTTATCAACAAGGGCGATGGCCCTCAAGCCTCGTGATTGTGCCCTACCAAACCACAAACCTTGCAGAAGAACGGTGTCTTCTCGTACTTCACCACAAGCCGTTTCTGCCAAAGGCGGCCACCGAGAGAGATACAAAACGTCAGAGGATTTGGACATCTCAATTATCACCCAAATAGGGACATATATCCTTCAAAGAACAACTTTGGATTCATTTGGACCTCTTTCACTTTCACACAACGACCAAGATCGTCGACAGTTTCCACCTTTCAGTAAAGCTCTAGGATCCTATGGATCCGCGCCCAAACTTGCATGCCGCTGCATTTGAAGTTCTCCGGGTCATAAAGGCCATCATAGCTCTCTGTCATCAACTCCCATCCCCTGAAGGTTGATGGACCCTGGTACACACCTTTCTTCCAATCACATAGGCAATGCATTTGAAAATAAACATCTTGTTGCTTGACCTTGACCGGTTTTAGATGCTCTTCATCTTCTCAAAGAGAGCCTGAGCGCTAAACTAAACGATCTGTTCGTCTGAACCTTGCCGATTGCCGACCCCCGCGCCACCTTCTTGAACTCCTTTATTAATTTCTCTGCTCCGATGAATACATCGCCAAGTTAATCGTTCTTAAGGTCTAGGTGTTGAAAGATAAAATCGAGGGCATCCTCCAACGCATCCAGAGTGCAGACCCATCAGCGTTTTTCTTGTCCCCATTAGGTCAAAAACCAGCGCCCATCCACAGAAAGTAATAAGGAACTTATATGTAAGAAAAGAAAACAGATAACTTTTCCCTTCCACGGCGCTATGGGAGAAACGATCAGGAGATTAAGCTGAGAAACGACAATCTCCCGACGGTGAGCGAGTCGCAACCGGAGCACTAAACACTAACAGAGAGGGCAACGATATCTAGCTCACCAGTCACGACCAAACTTTTCTGAGCGAACCAAACCGTAGCTAGGTGCCAAGTTCCGCTGGCGGTGCAAATAAGGACCTGGATCTTTTTTCTCTCGCTTAAGGTCTTGTTTACCTAAAGTGTATTTGGAGTGTATTATAGGGAAGTGAGGAGATTATCCCGGATCCCAGAAAATCCCCAATAGTCCGTTTAATACTCCGGTTTTTGAAGGGATAATCCCAAATATCCTCTACCAACCACCTCATTTTTTTGTCTAAATTGAAAACTCTATCACATGCAAGTATATTGTGGGGGAAGAGTATTTGTGGGAATTTATGGGGATTGGGTGAAAGCAAAAATATTCACCAAAACCCTCCCATCCTGAATCCCCTTGTTGATAAAAATAAACAAGGCCTTATTTTTTAGCGGATAGAGGTAAACAAGGCTTAAGGGATGGGATAAGGGGCTGGGTCTAATTTGAAGCCTATATGAGGCAACGGCCTAACAATCACTCATGCGTAACATATGATGGGCCGTTGTAGGCATGATATTGTGGGCACTGCCACGCCACTGCGGCCCAATCT
The DNA here is from genome assembly GCA_947311845.1 of Poa pratensis. Classification (NCBI taxonomy): domain Eukaryota; kingdom Viridiplantae; phylum Streptophyta; class Magnoliopsida; order Poales; family Poaceae; genus Poa; species Poa pratensis. The sequence continues at coordinate 126,387,785 of CAMZMU010000074.1, read as the reverse complement.
GCAACATCGTTAAGGTCTTGTGCAACCTGTAACTGGGTTACTCATCTGGGCCCAAATGGGCGATTAGAGCCTGGTTTTTGTTACATGAAAATTCGAGATTTCAAAGATTTGAGCTCTCTTTTCTTCCCATTTTTTCCGAAACGAAACACTGATCTGTCCTGCTCTTCAGTCACGTTCACATAGACGCATATGCAGGTCGATCTGGGAACCAAATAAGTGGGGGCCTATATATTCTTGTACTTGCCCAAGCACGGGGCCAGCAGTAGCTACAGTTTTTTTTTTTTTTTTGCGAAAACAGTAGCTATAGCTCTCGATCGCTTTCAGCAAATTAACCGGACGGCTAGCTATCTGCCGTTGCCGTTGCGACGCAGCGGTCGTCCGGCGCTAATAACTGCATTGCAGGCCGCGCGCTTTGAGTCTTCCTGAAGGCTGCACCGGTCACCGGACATCTCAGGGCGGTGACCGGCCGTCGATCGATCCACGCGCGCGCCCACGGCCGGCGTCGCCTTCGATATATACATCTCCAACCGGTCTCGGTCCCGTACGTCCGAATGCCAGTTGCACCCATCGGCGATCGATGCCTAATCGATCGATCTGGCTCTGAACCTGTGTATACGTGCGGATTCAAATTTTTAAGGAACCGAACTTTCCCCTTTATTGATCAACGCGGTTTTTCCACAATTATGAGAATCTCCCCCGTTTATCACTACCGTTGATTTTGCATCTAACGAACGATATTATTTCTACTAATTGATGTGTTGATAAAACAAAAAAAATGTTAATGTGTGGTTTTAATATTTTTTGTCAATGCATGCACATATATTTCTTATTATATAGTACATGGATCTATAAAATAAATCTAGAAATTATTGATAATACATTGATATTTGAAAATTTATTGATAATTTGTGTTAAGTCATTTGGACGTCTCAAATAATCGGGAGAGATTCTCATAGTTGTGGAGTTGCATTTTCCTTTATCGATCGTTACATCAAGCGAGGTACTCCGCCGTTCATAAAAGGATGTCTCAACTATATCTAAATTTGCATATAGGTAGGCATATTTTAGTGTGTAGATACATGCAAATTTATATCCTTTCATAAAGGGAGTAAGTAATTATTTCGCGGCGGAATACGTCAAACTAGGGCACGTCGAGCTTGATCGCACTGTTGCTACACCCTTACGTGTGACGTGTCCAGGTCAGCCATGCATACATGAATTTGACCTGGTCGAGCAGGCATAGCAATTCGTTCCGTTATCAGCATGCATGCCCAATCACACCATTTAGGCAGCAGCCGAATTTATGTAGCCCCAGCTGGTGGCTAGTAGTACTCTGTCACCACATATATATGGCTGGCTGGGAGAGGAGCTGACTTTCCTTTGCTTCAAAGCTACTATCCCCGTTCCAATCCCCGGCTTAATTGTTGACGGCAATCAATACCACGGCATGAAATGCAATGCAACCATGTCTACTTCTGAGTTCTGACGACGTTGATGGCCCTTGAATGAGCTCAAATATTGCGCCATTAAACACATGGACACCAACTTTATCAACCCCAAAAAAAACGCCCGGACACCAGCTTGATAGTTTACTGAATGCGTTTTTCATTTTATTTTATCTTCTAGTTAAATTTCGGTCAACAGAAGATTTGCGTTTGTATGTTAACAACATTTTTGTGTTATTACTGATTTCTTTTTTGTTTCTCGACGCTAGAGCGTGTATATAGACTTACCTTTTTAAATTCTTGCCTATTAATTGTGCATTAAAAAAATCAATCGACAGGTTTGTAAAAACCTCACAATCTTCTTAAGAGCAGTTGGACAAATTGATGTTTGTCCATATTCGCTCGGTCCACAAATACATGGCTAATGAGTTTCGTCAAAAGTCAAAGCTAATTAAGTTTGACCAAATATATAGAATGGAATGTCAAGAGCCACAATATTGAATAAACACATTACAAATATAACTCATGGTGGATCTATTGATATTGATAGCATTGTATATGTTTATAAGTTGTTTATCGAGTATATACTAAGTCAAACTTAAAAAGTTTTAACTTTTGAAAAAAAATGCATACATCGTGCATTTATGGAACTAGGAAGTTCTAAGTTTTTCACATCTTCGGCAAGAAAAAGAGATTAAATGGTCCATAGTTCGAAGTTCTTAAAAAATATTTGAGTACTATACTTACATAATGTGGCAAATGGCCGACATAGGAAGAAACTTATCCATTCTCTCCAACAAGATGAAGGCAAGATTGAGGGTCATGAACATCTTAAATCTTACATAACAAGATACAAAAGTTTGTTTCGGTCTCTGGAGGAAGAAAACCTCTCTCTTGATGAGTCCCGGACAGATGATATCACCAAAGTTTCGGAAGAAGAAGATACTTATCTTACTGCACACTAGTCTGAGGAAGAAGTAAAAAGGTTATTTTCCAAATGAAGGATAATAAGGCCCATGATCCAGATGGTTTCCCTGCTGAGTTTATTAGAACTTTTCGAAATGTCATTTAATCGGTCCTTATATATCCGTTCGGTTATCTTCATGACGGATAATTAGACTTGTTCAGCCTAAATTTTGGTGAGATAATATTCTTGCCAAATATTAATGAAGCACAAAGCATCCAACGCCATAAGCCTATCTATCTTCTAAATGTTAGGAAAAATTTGTTGGCTGGCGATGTTGTACCTCTCACGCAAACAACATTCATGTAAATAAGAAACATCCTCGATGGTGTAGTGATCATGCACAAAACGTTCCACGAATTTCACCGGAAAAGTAAATGGGGTGATAATAAAAAATGACTCTGAAAGGACATAAGACAAAGTCAAATGGTCCTTTCCACAATGCATTCTAAGAATCAAAGGTTTCTAAGAGGAGTAGCATGATTTGTTTTGAGAATTTTGTAACTGGTGATAGTATGACCATTAAAATCAATGATGACGTTGGTCACTACTTTAAAAAAAGGATTAGCACAAGGTTACTCACCATTATCGCCCATGCAATTCAAAGTAGTGGTTGATATCTTAGCCATCATGACTGAAAGCGATGAAATGGATGACCAAATTGAAGGGGTACTGCTGCATCTTGTCGATGGGGGACTATCCATTCTCCAATACACATACGATACGATTATCTTATGGAAGATGATCTCGAAAAGATAAGATCATGAAATTAATTTTTTCAGCGTTTGAAAAACTTCTCAGACTCAAAATAAACTTTTAGAAAAGTGGATAGTTCTGTTTTGGAGAGGCTCAAGACGTAGCTGCTCAGTATGCGAATTCTTTGGCTACGAACAAGGTTAATTTACTATTAAGTATTTGGGTATTCTGATTCACCATCAGAGACTCACAGATGCAGAATGGAAACATGTCGAGGATAGACATTAAAAAAGGCTAAGTAGATAGAAAGAAAACTACTATATATGGGTGACAGATTAGCTCTTATAATTCAATAATAAGTAATACCTATATATGTATTTTTCTTCCAGTTACCCAAAGGTTTCTCGCATGTATTGGATTATTTCTGATCGAGATTCTTTTGGCAAGGGGATAGTGGGAAAAAGAAATATCGACTGGCGAGATGGAATGTGGGTTTTGAACTAAAAAATTATGTGTGTGTGTGTGTGGGGGGGGGGGGGGGGGGGGGGGGGCTAGGTGTTAAGAACCTTAGGTTAAAATACTGCCCTCCTAGGTAAATTGCTTTTTAAGTTCCAAAATGAAGATGGGGTGTGGCAAACTCTCGTAAAAACATAAGATGGGGAGTAGGCTCAAATGCATTGTCCCAAGTTTATTGGAAACTTAGATACTCTCATTTTTTGGCGTGGTCTTATGGCGGCGAAGAAACATGTTTCTGCTTTGGATCAGTCATAATTAAGGATGTATCGAAAATTTGATTCTCGGAGGGTAAGTGGTTGGGAAATGCCATCCATGAACAGTACCCAGCTATGTACAACATTGTCCATCAAAATGGTCCAACTGTTGCAAGGGGTTTATGAATTTTGGTGGAACTCACTTGAGAATGTGAAATTCTCAATGAACTCCATGTATAGAGCCTTGGCCCAGCCCATTCTGTTAGTATAGCAATAAAAAAATATGAAAATAAAGATATCACTAAAAATAAAAATTGTGTGGTATATTTGAATAGGAGTAATTCTTACCAATGATAACTATGTAAGACGCCATTAGCACGGAAGTGAAAAGTATTTTTTTTTCATCACAAAGAGACTATCAAACATTTATTCTTCACTGTAAATTTTCCCGGTCTATATGGTCAGTCATTTAGATAGGTTCTAATTTATATCCGCCACGTAGCGTGCAATCATTTTTTGGCAATTGGCTACATGTATTGATCACAAGTTTCAAATTCTTATTAGTAGGGAGCTCTTGTAGTTATTTTATCGATAAGATTTTTTTCACTTATACAGGTCATTTATCGATGTAAAAAGTTATTCTATTCATGGTCACCTCTACAACACGGAGAGTATCGAGAACTATTTATGAATGTGATTTGAGGCTACGGTGAGGGATGTTTTTATCCAACATGGGTGGCAACATGATCTACGGATTGACACTCCATCGCCTTAGGCGATTTACAATTTATTCATAATCACTTGTTTTTCGCCTATTTATGTTTTCTGTTTCACTATCATTATGTACTAGAAACCGGGTGTAATATCAATTTTTTTAGTATCACAATTGTAGAATCATATCAGCATGCTAGAATCTCAGTGCCATTCGAAATAAAAAGGTTATCTTTTGAGGCATCGTCATGGTTTTCAAAATTAGGTGTTTTTTTCATGTACGTAATATACTGCATGCTAGAGTTAATATACAAAAAACAAGAAACATATATAGTGTGAACGTACTTTTATAGGAAGGTAACGTACCCAGGTTAGTATCTGGAAAACAAAGGTATTTTCAACGTACGTACGTACATGGTCAGAGTTACTTGCACCGTCGTAGTCAGTGTCTTTTGCGAGCGTTACTGGCCGCGCGTGCCTTGAATGCTTTTGACCCTTGCCTCCAATAGTTTCCCCTCTCCCGGGCAGCAATCACACGCTACCACTAGCTCCATCATGGTCATGTTACGTCCCTGGACCGCCCTCTCTCATCCGGCCGGCCGTACTATTCTTGATCCTGACTTCTTCGTCTTATTTTCAACATCATGTATGCATGACACATACTCCATTTAGGCAAATTGTTTGCAGCTAGTGAAAGCTAATTAAGCAAGTAAAAAAGACCACTTCCACATGATCACATTTCATGTTGCATACATTGTCAACGTAGATCATACTGATCTGAAAATGGACATGCATGCGTCAAGAACTTGAGAGAAATAACCCTTTGAGCAATCAAGCATCACCTATTTGTACCAGGCTCGAGGAATTAACATCAACCATTATGATCGACAATTCGTAGAGTACTCGTTAACCACCAACTCAGAAGTTCAGCATTACTGTATTAGATAGATAGATATGCTCCAAAGTGCAGCGTACGCATGCACGAGCTCATCAGAATCGATCAGGGTACACATAATTTACAACAACAACAACTCTTAGTACAGGCCTACGTACTGCTGATCCTCCTCGACCTCCGTCCTGCTGCTAATTAAGCTAGATCATCACATACCGATCCTCATCATCAACGAAAATCATCAATCATCATAGCTCGACCACTACTATATCAGTACCAAAAAGCTATCGAGCGCTAGCCAAACCGACCGATGGATCGCTGTCAGGGCGGCGATCTCTCCCGATCAATCAGCGGCGGTTGTGGTTGTTATGGCTGTTGGTGGCGGTGCCGTCGCTGTGGGCGAAGGACGACGGCAGGAGCATGTCCTGCAGCAGGCCGTAGTCCTGCGCCATGAGGTGCTCCATCCGCAGCGGCGCGCTGCTAGGTGCCACGGCACCAGATGTCGAGCTCGTGCCACCTGCGCCCATGGCCGCCGCTCCGGCGTTCACCTGCCGCATCGTCGACTCCGCAGCGGCGAGCTGATGCTGTTGCATCACCTGCTGCATGGCGGCGTGGCCTTGCTGCTGCTGCTGCTGCTGCTGCTGCTGCTGGTACTGCAGGAAGCTTCCGAGGGCGCCGTCGGGACGGAAGGGTGAGCCCGGAGCCGGATGCGGCGCCGGCGCGGGCATCCGGAAGTTGGGGTAGTGGAGGCCGTGGGCGTGCGCGGCGAGGAGGTGGTGGGCGGCGCTGCCGCGGAGCGTGGCCGGGATGGGGTGGGTGTGCTTGCCCTCGTAGGTGGTGATGACCACGGCGGCGTCCTGGTACGACCGCTCCACCCGCTTCTTCACCGGGCACTTCTGCGTCGTGCACCGGTAGTAGCTCCTGCACATTTCCCACACGCAGTAGTCGATCAGCACCGTGCATTGCATCGAGTCGTAAGAGAAGGAACCCTAATCGATCCGAGCGAGCATGAATATTAGTATATACCTTGGGAATGGGCTGTTCTTGACGGCCTTCTGGCCGTACTTGCGCCAGCGGTAGCCGTCCTCCAGGTGGTCCACCTCGCTCTTGGTCATGAACGCGAACCGCGGCTGCCGCGGCCGCTTCTCCCCCTTCTTCGCGCCTGCTTTCCCCTTCCCATTACCACCCACCCTGCAACATTCATATGCCAATATCAACTTGATTAATCGGCGGCGGTCAATCTTACACGCACAAGTACGTCAAGAAATCATACATCATACTAAAGAGATCACACATGCCAATGAACAACTTGATTAACTCGTGGTCAATCTTATAACAGCACACATATATCAAGAAATCATACATGTTCATACTACCATAAAAGAGTACATTAGTTAGCTGGTCCATTCAAACATAGTGGCGGAGTCCGTACATACATGGTGTCTAGGTAGGTGTGTACGTACGTACGGCACAGCCGGCGCATACATACACATGAGCTTAAGTTCACACCATACATCAGCCTTCCTGTTTTTCTCATTGTACTACGGCTTATGGTCTTATGGATCCATCATGGTCATACAAACGATATATCGATGCAACAAAGGGGACTAAGCTGCAACATAATTTTCCATGAAAACGATCCATCGGTCGACTGATAGAGTTGGCAGCTAACTGACATTTGATGGATCGATTGAAGTACGTACTCCCTCCGTTCTAATTTAATTGACTTGCTATCCATCAAATGTGGATGTATCTAGACATGTTACATGTATAGATACATCCATATGTGGTGCATAGCAAGTGAATTAAATTGGAACGGAGGGAGTACGTGTGATGAATTGATGACCTAGTTAGATCCCAAGTCAATTCCTAATTAACGTGATAATATTATATGTTGGTGAATGATTTAATTAAATAAGAAGGACGCATGCAGGCGTTCATGCGCCGAGTAGGTGCAGTCAAATTGGAAGACCTTGAAAGTGGCGATGCGAATGAAGACAAGGAAGAAATGGAGAAAGGAAAAAATAAGCTAGACTAATCTAAAGGTTGCGGGCATATGAATGAAACAGACATTGAACAACCATTTTGCAGCCGAACCCTAAAGATTGGTCAAGATCTTTTTGTAGTACTACGGTTTTTGTACTTGGTCTAACGACAAAGGATCGGCTGGTGGGAAACCCTAGATCGAGTTCATACTTGATACCGGCCGTACATTGAGCAAGAAAAATACGAGATCGAAATGGAAAGGAACGCATGCATGCATGGTAGTGGATCTAATGAACCGATGAACTGGTAATTTCCCACCCAATTAATTCTAATTATCTGGTAGTAGTATGAACTGGCTAGTGGAAAGGGGAATGGCCCGGATGGAAAATTTTGGATCAATGAAGAAGAGTTCAAGCAACAAGAATAACAAATCAATCGATGATCGGAGAAAAATCTATCGCAAGAATAACAATCAATCATGAGATCAACCTCAAGCTAGCTGAGCTCCAGGATCAAGTATGTAAAGTTCTTGGAAGAGATCAAAACAGATCGGATCGACTCACCCTTTCTTGTTATTGCCCTCTCCATCGCCGGCGCCCATGGCCACCGAACCGTCCTTGCTGTCGTCGCCCTCCTCCTTCTTGCACTTCCCGGCCGCCTCCTGGTCCCCTCCCACGCCGCCGCCGCCGCCGCCGGCCCGGCCTCGCTCGACGTCGACGACACCGACACGCTGTGCGGCGTCATGGCACCGCCGCTGTCCCGCCCGGCCCGCCGCCAGGCATCCCCGCAACGACGTCCACTGCCTGCATCTCCATCTTGACCACCTCCTCGAGGGGCGCCGCCGCCGGCACGTCGAAGTCGTCAACGCTGGCGCCGAACGCGTGGGCGCCGTAGTCCAGCGGCGGCGTCTGCAGGTAGTCGGCGAAGAACCACGGCTGCTGCTGCTGCATCTGCATCGGCGAGGTCGAGTCGGGCCGCTGCGCGAAGAGCGAGGCCAGCTCGTCGTGGAACTGGAAGTCGCCGGAGAGGTGGCGGTGGTGCTGGTCCTGGCTCGACATGGAACAAGATCGATGGTGTGTAGTAGATCAGATCGATCGACTGCTCGTGGCACGTTGCTTCTTGCTCCTGTTGGCGTGCTAGCTAGCTTAGCTAGTGGTGGTGTAGTAGAGAAGCCAAGGCGAGGGAGAAGAGGTGTGTGATCAATTCATGTGTGGGGGACTGGGGGAGAAGGGAAAGATGGCTAGCTAGGTGGTTGGGTGTGTGGAGGCCGAGGGCTTCTTCATTTGGAAATGGCTAGCTGCTTAATCGCGTGGGCTTTGGTTAATTTTGAAGTTAAATTAATCAGGTTTACTTTGTCAATTGGAGTTGTAGTACAGTACAGATACAGTCACCGCACACTTGCTAGCTTTGACACTTTGACCAGTTCTTGTCAATATTGTATCTTTTGAAGTATTAAAACCTTTTTTATCTAGTGCATGTAAAAAAAACTAAACCTTGATTTGTTCCTTTAATCTTTGTCGTATTACGGATTTCAATTTGCAGCTCAGCTGGTTGGAGGGAAATACACGAACAGTAACATCAGTACACTCCAATTCACGCTATAGGAAACGGAACGGTGCAAAGGTCGCACACGGCTCTCCGGTGAGTCAGCGACGACGGGCACCCACCGGCGAGCTCGGTCAACCTGTTCTAACCCGACACGTGGCGGCTGCTCTTTGACCCGGCCCCGCTCTCGCGGCCCGCCACCGGCCACGTGTGCCAGCCCGTGGGGTCGACGCCAGCGTGACGCCTCCCCCATGCATGCCGCGCGGGAGCTCCCCGGCCGTCCGATGGCGATCGGACGGATGCGGCCTCCGGCGGTGGGACGGAACGGGACGGGCTGGTCGCGGGCGGGCCGACACAGGCTGTCCCGGAGAGCGGCAGGCGACGGCGACTTCCTGCAGCTGCCGCAGGAAATGGTTGGTCTCCGGCGGCGCGCCGCCCGGCCGCGACGAACGACGACGACGTGCAGCGAGTTTGACGTATGTATATAGTGCTTGGACTAATAAACGAGCCAGCAGAATTATGTTAGCTCCGATTCACGAAAGCTTACTCAACGTTCCACCAAACCACGCATCAATGATGTGAGTTTGCAGCTTGCAAGTTTTGCGAATATATTTCAATGCAGTAAAACGCGAATTATATGCATGTTACCCAAAAAAAAACTCGAATTATATGTTTCATATATCCTAATTTGTGAGCTAGGTCAGACGTATACAGTTAGTGAAACATTGAAGCCCATCAAATCCTTAACTAGTCAAGCTATGTACTATTCTATTACCTCTGTTTCTAAATATAACACGTTTTGGGAGTTCAATTTGAACTCCCAAAACGTCTTATATTTAGGAACAGAGGTACTACTTATTTTCGAAAGCAGAGTTTCAGACAAAACATTGCTGACATGCTTATGCAGGATTTTGTTAATGATAATACGTAAAATTATTGCATATATGAACGAGTTTGCACGTAGGTATAAATGCCTTGAAGAGAATAGGCCAGATGGAATGTTTTCATCGCGAGGATTTATACTTTATATCGATCTGAGTTGCATGGAAATAAACTAAGGGCCTCTTTGATTCATCGAGTTTTCAAAACATGAAAATAGAAAAAAACAAAAGATGGAAGTGACATGTGCTCTTCAATCCTAGTGGATTCATAAACTACATGAGTTACATCACGAGTGTATGATACACATGAAAACGAAGAATTATAACAAGAGGTTTGAGTGAATGAAATTTGCCCTCTATAGTGAAAAGAAACACAAAGGAAAATTCTAAGGATGAATCAAACGAGCAATATGCTTTTTTTACCCATGGAAACAAATGCTCAAAAAGTCCTATAAAATTCATTTGAATCAAAGGATCATCCGTAAATTTTCTCGCATTTTCATGCTTATAATATGGATACCATACCATACTCAATTACCGCCAATAATGAAGGCTTGGAAATTGCACGGGAATTTAACATATGCAACTCAATACTTGGATCATCTACAGTTATCTAACTAGCTGCATACTATATATATTGCATTTTTTTCTTGAACAACTATATTGCATCTTGGATGTGTGTCCTTTAGCATATGTTTGATAGCTATGTCAGCCATTCACAATCGAATGTTGAACCCTTTGAACCTCATCAACGCTTGGTCGGAAGTCGGAACTGAAGTCCTTAATCAGTAAAGAACCCAAGATACCATACTGGCGCGCATCGAGATTCAGACAGAAGCGCGTTGCTGACAGAGTACGTGACAATTATAGTATATATAAGATCACTACAGTGGAGCAGGAATCTTTGCCACTGTATCCTAATTCGGCACTTTGCCTCGAGTCGTCGGCATTGCTGTTGTCAGACAAAACATAAACAGTTGCAAGCGGCCAAACCAGAGTCAAATGCAGATCTGCATGCAAAGTTGCAGACGCAGGGTGAGCACTAGTACAATGGAGTATCCACACATTAACAAGGACACTCTGAATAATCTTCCATCCGATGCGACCCGGTAGCTAGCTTGGATAATATATTTGCAGGAACACAACAGCATGCAAGTCAAATGACAGAGCAAACTGCTAATCTACAAACCCAACGCAAGACATGCACTCTCTAGGCTGGAACCAAGGAGACATTATTCTAGTGATCAAGTTAGCATGTTGGCCTGAGTCCAAACACCTTAATCTGTCCTTGGCGACCTTTCCAAGTTGTCATGCAACTAGAGAGGTTTGACATTGTGCAAAAGTTTCAGATAGTAAAATAGTTTGGTCCATCCTCACCTAATCCGCATCGATCGACAACAAGCATCACCGTCCTCCCGGTTCTATGATTATTTTTATTTTCAGTAGTCTGTCGTAGCATCTTGTAGTATATGATTATACTTTTGTGGGCGGGACTGTATAATTTAGCTCGGGTCTATGTGAATTCCACTCAACTCTGACTACGTCAGAAAATAAATTCAGAGCTCATTTGGATTCAGATCAGACCAGTTACATTTGCGAGAAACAAGCTTCTCCGAATTCTGTAGCGGTCAATTTTCTCTTTGGTAAGAAGCCAAACATGATTTGTGGCGTGAAGAATTCCTTCCTGTGCTGTAAAGTTGTTCCTTGTGCTGGTTCTAGACGGAGGATACCACGGATCGAGAATAGTTAGGCATGAGAATGTTGACCCAACAGGGGTGTACAAATTACGTACTTGGTGACGGATTCCACAACGGGAATTGTATGGACAAGGTGACGTACGACCGTTCTAGCCTTTGAACGGTGCTAGATAGCCACCGCCTGTTCCACGTACGTGCCCCACTCGCATCTCCGGCGACCGTACATTTTTTTTATTTTAGAAAAGGGGGTGTCCCAGCCTCTGCATCGATTGATGCACACGGCTTTTTATTGCAGCGTCGAGCGTTATTCAGAGTTTACAAAATTCCCATGAGAAAATTTCAAAAACCAGCACAGTTGCGCACGAAGTTTGCAAATCCACCCACATACCTAATTCTTCCAAAAATCTACCGGTATCGCGTTACTCCGTTCCAAATAGCAATGTTTAACCACGTTGACAAAGTTTTTGACCAGCGGGAGCCGTTGTCACCCTTACGTGGAACAACGGTGATGGTTGAGCACAACTAATGTTAGATATATCTAACTTTTAGGTTTGTTCTATAAATTTTTTAGGGCCCACTTATCAGCTCGCTCTCCTCTCTTTTTCATTGTTCTTCGTTTTTCCAGTTTCTTTTCTGTCCCTAAATGCCGCACCCAGCATTGTGAAGCCCACCACCGCCTCCGTACTAACAGTGAAGCTTATGCACGTGTCGTAGAAGATCAGGGAGGGCCAGAGACAATGGAGTCGTCAACAACGTCCTTTGGCCGAAGTTGGAGAAGACTGTGACGATGCCGGCGACTAGGGGCAGCTCAAATCGAATCCTTCCGAGAGAATGGAGAGAGAGAAACGCAGGAGCCGACGGAAGGCACAAATCTTACCCAATGTTGGATTTTGGTTTTAATTACCATCTTATTAGGAAACTAATGTGTTTACACGTTTTATACACATGCATTAGTTGTGGTCGTAGGAAAGGCGAGGTGAATGGTTACCCCTATATAAAAGGACTAATCGAGAGGATATTGAGAAGATGACGTCTTATTGTTTTAATGTTTATTTTGCCGTTTTTGAGTCGTAAGAAACCGTACTCTTATTAAGAGGGGAGAAAGCATACAAAAGTTGGGTACCAACCTTCCAATTATCACCCCCTTCATGCCTACACTAAACTCCACCTCAAAATCATCTTGGAACAATTCTTGTTAGAGTTTTGGTGCTCTAGGTCCGGACGGCTGGACCTGAGTTCAACCGTGGTCTCGACTGCCTAGTTTCTGCTGATTTCGCCCTTGCCTAGTGTCCGGATTTGGTCCGGACCATATCTGGGACGGTCCAAATATTACGGACGGTCCGAGCATTTCCAGACCAAAACTGGTATATATAATGGTTTGTGAGATTCTGCTCCTAATGGCCATTTCCGAGAGGGCATGTATATATGCCTTTCTTCTTCGTGCAGAAGGGCACGTTGACCATTTCCATTTCCGTCCATTGTCCCAAAGATTCAAACTTTGATTCCTCTTCATCACTTGACTCAATCTTGCTAATTCTTGAGGGAAGAGAGAGAGGAACCCAAGATCTTCAAATCTATCCATTCAAAAAAAAAAATCCCTATCTTGAGTAAGCTTGACCTTGTTACTCTTGGGTTTGTGGAGAACACTAAATGGTTGGTGTTGCCTTGGTGAGCTTCCGGTGTGTGGAAGTCATGAAAGAGTTTGTAAAGGTGCGAGTATCACCCCAATATCCCACTTTGTGGAATGACTCTCACTTGGAGAAGAGGGTTTAATGGAGAACAAGGCTAGATCCAAAAAGGGATCGTGTGGCCTTTGTTTGCCACGGCCTATCCAACATACAGTAGGGTACCCAAGGGCTCGAACTTGGGATACATCACCGATTATTCGTTTCCTTCCGCTTACTGCTATTTTGATCCTTGCTTTACTTACTCGTATCGTTTATCGCATCAGATATGATTGTTCATCTAGTTGTATTTTAGGATGTGCTATTGTTCATCTAGTGGTATTGTTCATCATCTTTGATAACCACATGTGGATCAAATAAGTGACCATACATATAACCCGTAAAATATGATCAACTCCAATCTTATTAAAATCAACATCATTTCCGTAATTCCAAATTTGTCAAATCAAATCACAAACATTTGTTCTAATTCGTGCATTTGTATCATTTTCAAACATAGTAGCAACATCGGTTGGTGGTGTCGTATTAAACGTAAAATGAACCACTATTCCTGTTAACCGCGCAAACGAACAAGATATAAAAAAAAGTTTTACATATTCCTTTGAATCACAAAACACTTACTTTTTACATAAAATAAATCTGAATCGAAAACCTTGTATGGAATTTGCTCGTACTCTTCAGGGTGAAAATCTGGAATCTGGTCTTAAGAGTTGATCCAGCGATTTTAGTTTGCCGTTGTTAAGCAGTTTGTTAACTTTTTGTTTGTTACTTGAGGAGTTTGTTAACTAATTTGCAGCTATCGGGGTTAGGCTTCATCGGAATGAGTGGCTGGCAAATCACATGAGTACACGCTTTCCTGGAAAATTACTGACCATTCTGTTCGTTTTTTCACATTTTTTTTCCACATGCAGCGAGACAATCAAAGAGTGTACTTGCACGCAACACACACACACACACACACACACACACACACACACACACACACACAACCCTACCTAGCAACATCATATCTGCCTAAAATAAGAACTCCAGCTTTCTGCAGGATTCCAGGGCAAGCACACGATCAAAGGTTCTTAATTCAGCTCTGTACTGACCGTGTCAACTTGTCAACAGTTAAAAACAAGCTAAGATTCTTATGAGTTGCTTATGGGGCAAGAGACCGATAGACATGGTTGATGCTTGCAAGGCATGATGTAATCATGACTCAAGGAGGCTATAGCTTGACTTAATCCAGTAGGTTTGTTGGACTAATTAGTTAACCTCGCCCCAGGTCAAGTTCAGCTCTTGGACTGCGCAGCTTAGACCAGTGACCATCTTGTCTCTATCTCCAAATGGTCAGCCTCTGATTAATTAACCTGTCCAAGAAACGGCTAAACATTTCATATACCTGTTTACCAGTCAGTAAAAATAATCCAGTAAACTTCCCAGGCATGCATGCATCTTTGAATTCACTCCTTACAAGGGAGAAAATAATCCTGAACCTTCTAGCACTAGAACAGGGTTCATCGAGAATATATATTGAAATAGATGGTTCATTCAGAATAGCACCCTGAATTTCTCTGAGCATATATTTCCCAAACTATTCGATAAAATTCTCAGACACGCATGCATCTTTGAACTCACTCCTTGTAGGGAAAGAAAGTACCCGGAACCCTTCTAGCACTAGCACAGGGTTCATTCAGAATAGCACCCTGAATTTTCTTTCAAGACATATATTCCAACTATTCCTTGTCCGAGCTGAGAATCTTTGAAAAGCTCCTATATATGATGAAAACAACGTTCCATTTGCTTGTACTCGTGCCAATTCTAGCACCGGATAAAAAAAAGCTGCACATTCCTGATGGAAAAAGCTGGAATCTCTTCCTTGTTCAAACGGACTCCTGCAGTCTTACTAGAAAAGCAGTGGCGCAGTACAACGGCCGTATGCATTCCACTGTAAAAAACACGTCCAAATCAGGCACGTTGTGATCACTGATCACCGATCACTACTGATCCTGTCAAAAGCAATGGCGAGAAACGGCCAAAGTTTTCAACTGTCGCTGGTTTACCGGGCTAATCCATCATCATGACCAGGTCGCAAAGCCATATGTATAATTGATAAGATGTAAGAAAGCTTAAGAGATTGTACCTTTCAAGGTGCTAGTTGCTGGCTAGATATAATGGGCCTGGAAGATCTCACGATTCCAAAATCTCCTTAACCCCACTGAGAGACAGGATGGAGAAAGGTTGCCTTTTGTAAAAATAAACCTTTGGAAAGTGTGGCCTTTCTGTAACCTGAGGGCATGGCCAACGGTTAGCCTCACCCTACTGCTTCGTCAGAGCCTGTCAGAGCCAGCTAGGTTCGGATGCCACCCTGGCTGTACTGCTACTGCCTGCAGACCAAAGGTAACTCCTGCAGAGGAGGCGGCTTCCTCGCGCAAAAAAGCGAAAAGAAAGGGAAAAGCGACACACCCGCGTCACACGCTCCACAAAATCAGCTAGCGCGAGCTTGGGGCGCCGGGAGGTGGAAGACGCATCCATGGCTGTCAGCGGAAGGTCCGGTTCGCCGCGAGCTCGAAAAATGCGACCATGGTCGGCGGCCGCCGCACTGGGTCACGGCCATGGCGATGCCAGCTCTGGATCGTGCCCATGACGTACGAAATCTGGCCAGCAGGAGCTTGTTGATGCGGCCATGGTGGGCGTTCCGAGCTCGAAAAATACGGCCATGGTTGGCAGGCGGTGGCCGCTCGCCTCGAGCTCCTCCAAGTCCACCGGCCGGTGCTCGATCTGGTGAGATTGGGAGGGAAAGGTCAAGGCCATGTTTGTTTTTAGAACTTACTTTGTCTACATCCCTTCTTTTTTTTTTTTTGAGAACACAGTACAACACAGACGCTCACAAATACGCACATACACTCACCCTATGAACGCACGCACGCACACCCTACCCCTATGAGCACCTCTGAAGGACTGAGCCGGCAGATCTTGAGGTTGACGAAGTCACCACAGGCGCCTCGCTGTTGACGGGCACGTCACCTACCACTGAAAGAATAGCGCCGATAATCCTGGAATAAATCCAGATAAATGCAAACGCCCATGCCAAGTCTAGGACTTGAACCTGGGTGGGCTGGTTCCACCACAGGGAACCCAACCATCAGAGCCAAGCTCCGTTTGCATCTACATCCCTTCTTTTGTAGTATGAAAGCTCACGTCTTGTTGATAGATGCTGAAAGTGATTTGAGTTGGGAGTTGGAGCTGACGGCCATTCATTCATGTACAGGGTCCAAGAATCGCCTTTCTGGTCAGCGGAATTTTATCTCTGCAAATTGGGGTTACAGTTGGTGTTTAATTGGGGTTACAGTTGGTGTTATCTTAAGACTTGTTCTTGTGGATGTTACTTGGACCGGGTTTGGACTTGGGCTTTTTCTCCACAAAAATCGCCACGATTCTAAAGTGGATTTGAATTTTCACTTCTTGTATGTCATTATCTCGGCCATGGTCCTTTCTTGGACTTGAATATGACTCTATTTTCCATCGATCAATGCATCGAGGCGCAAAGTTTTTTGTGTTTTTCTTGAGGAAGTAACATCTATCACCTACTGATTTTTGTTAGAACCTAACGGTGTTTCTTTGGATAAGTTACAGTAGACAGGCTTGGACTTCTTTATATGTCTACCGTGGCATTCAGATGTTCAGGGCTTCTTTGGATCACAAGATTAGAAAACACATGAATTGAAAAAAACATAGGAATTTGATAGGAGTGTAGGTGCGAAATAGAGGATTACAAAACAGAGGAAAACTGCGGGAATTGTCATTTAGATGAAACACAGGAAAAACACAGGAAAAGTGTCTCGATCCTACACGGATGAGTGTAAAAAAGAGGTTAGAGTGGATGTTGCAATTCCTATGGGATTGGGGCATAGGAATTCAATCCGTAGGAATTTTAGAGGTGTCATTCTTTTGATCCAAATTCATTCATTAAGAAAAAATCCTATAGATTGGAATCCTCCAATATTCCTTCAATCCAAAGAGGACCTCAGGACTTGTGTCCTTTCGATATTTACAGTAAGAGAGAATCCTGAAATCAACAATTATAGTACGGGAAAAAGTACGTGCTGGTGGTTGGCGGATGGTGTTATTGGCCAGCAGAAGGGATCTAAAAGCACAAGCACACAGGATTAATGTACAGTATAGAACATGTTCTGGACATGGCCCTGCTGATCGAGATTGGTGTGCAAAGTCAAGAGACGCCCCCTGTTGTTTGGACCAGTGCCACCACCACGTATATATGTATAGCATTATGTATGCATATATGAAATGTCAGACAAAGAAACATCATGTGATCGTCTCCTGCCCTGGTTAAAGCATGAATCAAGAACAAGACAAGGGTTTAATATACTCCCTCCGTCTCAAAATAAGTGTCTCAAAGTTGTCCAAAAGTGAATGTATCTATACTTGTTTCATGTCTAGATACATCTACTTTTTGACAAATCTAAGACAGTTATTTTAGGACGGAGGGAGTATGTGTGGCAGGTGGTGCATGGATGGTGTTTGTTCCCAAATAATCATTCGTGCCTATGCTAATGCATGGGACCCTTTTGACTTGTACCATCCGCCTCTGTTTATGGGCCAGCAGGGAATCTTCTTGCAAGAGCATCCCGCAGCCCAGATTGTAGGTTCACACACTGCACTTCTGCTGGGGCCTCCAATGATCAGCATGGCTTGGCTTAAAAAGGATACTGTATCAGCAGAAATATCGACCGATATGTAAAAGCCTCAGATGATAGTACAGCCATAGCCATGTATTCTATCTCGAATGAACTGCTCTCTCCTTTTTTCTGAATATTGACATGGGCTGCTGCACAGCTTTGCTAGCTGAACTCCATGAACTTGCTCTCCTGTTCGATCCGTGTCACCAAGAACTGCATCTGTAGTCACAGAGCCACGGAGAGAGACGTACTCGCTGGTCAAGCTACACGAAGGCGTTTCACACCGTAAACCAGTTCTATTCTAGGCAACAGAACCATTCGTTCAGTCAGACAGACATGAGACAAGAACACAAGCTGGCCCAGCCAATCCAATCCATGTCCTACTGCCGGCCGGCCACCGATCTCACCGCCGGCCGGCCACACAGATCGATGCAGCAGAAGCGCGTACGCTGCAGAGACGAGCATCCGTGCGCATGCGCGTGATCTGATCACGCGGTGTGCGTATGCCATGGCAGTCAGTCAGAGTCAGCACTGCATGCAGACGCATGGGCATGAGCATTGCCATGCATGCAGTTGTGTTCGCAGGGGTCAATAGGTGTAAGCTTTTTCTTTGGCTCACATGTAAGTGCGTGCGATAGTAATTTTGCACCCAGACTTTTCCGTGATTTGCCACAATATGCATACTTTGTTTTCCTTGGCTCATATTGTTGCTCAAAGAAAAAACTAGACAGTCTCGACTCGACTCGTTAAGTTAACGTGCCAACTCGACTTGTTAAAAACTCGAGTGGGCTCGTTAAGGTTGTTACCTCATACATGAAACATATGATGTTAGGAAAATTACAAATTTAAGGAAATATACGGATAACACTAGCACATCCGAATATTGCACAGTGATTAATTCATCTTTAAACAAGGATTTCCAATAAGAAATTTTGCAATAAATAAATGGATATATAACACCACTTTTTTGAATGTTTTATTATTACCCGATAAACAAGTCTAAAAAATACTCTGTAACCCGACTTCTTCAACTCGTTAAGTCACCAAGTTGAACAGACCAACTCGATTCGAAATGTTATCGTCCAAGCTCGAGCCAAACCGAGTTTTCGAGTACTTGTTAAGCTAGCGAGTTTCAAGTTTTTATTCCAACCCTAGCGTTACACTCTCTACTAGAATAAAACTATTATATTTGCGAAATCCATTGAAGGAATATAAGCTAGAAAAGATTGTGTACACCAATTTCATGAAGGGCCTTTCAGGCTTTAGATTTATCTAAGGTTTCAACCATTTTCCTCAACACTATCCTCGTTGATTATCTTCACTTCCATAGGGGAGAGCTCCATAGGTTCCACTGAGTTTGCGATCTCGATTTAGAACATCATTTTTTAGGTTGTTCTTTGGTCGAATCATTTATATTTGTGTGACAATCACGTTATTATCGATATGATTTCTCTTATGACTATCTCAATTGTTGTGTGTACATTGTTCCTCGGGAGCGAGTAGTTTACCTAAGCGTAGGAGATATAGTGGATTGGGAAGGATGAGATGTTGCTAGTGATGTGACATACATGTGAGTATTATTTGATCACCTGTTGTGTGGTTTATTTATTCATGGTGAGACTAATGTGCATTATTTAATTTAATGGCTAATGCAACATGCTGATGATCTACGGTAAGCACAAATTGCTTAGTCAAATTGCAACCTAAGGAGATGGAATCAAAGACCCACAAAGATGAGACTATTGGAGATATGCCCTATATGCAATAATAATTGTTATTATCAACAATTGTTTCGTAATTAATGTTTATATTCTATGCTATAACTGCCATGGTTTCTGAAGGAATACCCATACGTGTATAGAATAAGAAACACCGATCAATATATATACATCAGAATATCTCACTTCGGGTATGTTCAGTATCGCGAAATAATGGGAACGATGTACGGGAACTAACATGTACACTCGAGTTCATTCGTTTAGCAGTGGGAATCAATATGGGCGTCCACGTCTCCGCTATTGGTTATTGATCGGAAGATGTTCCGAGTCATGTTCACTTGTTATCAAACTTGTAGTGCCACACACTTAAGTCTACTTAAGTTAATTGAATAAGTTGATGCTAGGAAACATGAGAAAGAGTCACCCAGAATAGTTCTGGAGTGATCAAAATATTTCCGGAGAGATTTCAGAAGTGTTCGTGAATTAAATAAGCGGACATAAGATGTCCCAGAGTCATAGAAACAGATTCTATCACTATCGGATTAATTCCGAGATTCTATATGAAGGAAAAAATACTCGTCCGAAGGTTTTTGGACAAACACCGGAAGAGGTGAAAAGTGCCGGGAGGGCATGGAATGCCCCAGGGCTGTTCCCCACCAAAGGGGTTGCCGCACCACCTGCCTTGCCCCCAAGGCAAGGGGGTGGCGGCTAGGTACGCAACTTCAGTGACTTTGAGTTACAAAGTCTAGCCGTGACTTTGCATTATATGTACATTGTATTATGTTTAGAAAAAAATCTAGTAAATCTTACAGGTTATATTATGCATTCTATGAAAGTTTCGCGTATTTGGTCGAATATTTTGTGAATAAACATCATTTTAAATTTCTGTACACAAATTTGAACTTAGAATTCAAATTTCCCCGAAAAATTAAAAAAATCCAGTAAATTACATGTCCTTTATTATGTATTATGAGAAAGTTTTGTCGTATTTGGACATACGGTTTGTGAGTAAATAATATTTTAAATTTTAGTCTAAAAATGTTCACTCTTTTCTATCCGTTGGATCATGTTTAGATGGCTGAGATGAGGACAAAGCCACAGCTAGACTTTATACCTATAAGTCACTGAAGCCGCGTCCGATGGCTAGGTCAAGGAGGGGAGGCGCCCTCCGCTAGCTCGGCTCGGCCCAAGGGCCATTAGTGGCCAAAGGCTAGGGTTGGGGTGCGCCCCAACCCCTCCCTCCTATATAAAGGAGGTGAGGGGCACCCCTCCTCCCCCCAATTGAGTTGTGAAGGTGCCCCTCCCCCCTCTAGATTAGATCTTGATCTGCTGGTTCTGAGGTGTCCTCTCCAATATATATTGATCTGAATCTCTCTCTCCCATGTGTTGCGATATCCACCATACTTGTTCCAGTGGTAACTTAGTCCTTAACGACGAAGTGCTGCTGAGCTAGAGGAGACGGATGCGTGCGAACTCTCAAAGGTATCATATCTTTTATCCTATTTGAGTTGATGCTGACGTCGGAACGTTGACAGCTTCGAGCGGGGAGTCAACAACATCCTCACCACTAGGCATAGCCGTGAGGATTTTCATCAGACTTCATCAACATCTACATTGACATCTACTTCCGCTAGACGGTGTCAGTATGATTAACTAGATCAGCTCTTACTTGTATCTTCATAGAAAGATCTTGGTTGTTACTTGTAAGATGAAATTTTTGTTTTCTATCTGGTAACCCAACAGATACAAGGAGCGCCTACACGTCAAATATACTCATCATATTACTAGAAGGGGTGTAATATAAATGTCAAGTACAAAGCATGTAGACATTAGCAACTTATTATTTCAACACAATATAACTTTAAAGACACGTTTGATAAAAACAAGTATAGAATCATGTCAATGGTTCAATTTGTACTCTAGAAAGTTTCTATAAATATACTTACGTAATCATATACTAAAAAAACTGTTAATATATTGGTTGCATCATCTATTTTTAGAGTGTATCAACCATAAATACGTATACACTATGTAGTTTTAAAGTTGTCAAAAAATAATTGCAGAAGAAAGATTTATGTTAACAAATACATTTAGATTTGGCACATGAGAAGTGTAATTTTCTGCAATATACAATACCACTGCATACAAGAATAATACAGTTAAAGCCAACATTTCTGCGTGGTAACAATGCCAAATAAATAGTAAATATTTTTCAAGGCAGTAGCTTGTTCAAATGAGTTCTAATAAGTATAAGAGTTCGGTATAAATTGTATTAATTTTTGTGCAACTGTTGAAGTAAATCTTTTTGGAACGTGCGGGGAAATATCATTATCATTAAGAATTGGAGATAGCACATACAACTTGTTCTTGTTAGGATTGTCTTATTAAATTTTTATTAGTCATGTACTCATGTAAACAAGCTCCAATCTGTATGTTTCATTTTTTTAGGATGGTTTGCATTGTTCTTATGTATTGTTCTTTATTTGATTGACTTAATCTTGGTGAGTAATCTTATGACATCTTCAAATGGGATTCACATTAAAATCACAAAAATAGCCAAATAAAAATCTGAGTTTTCCTTAACACACTAGTACATAACGACATATCGGAAACGGGCCAAAAAGCCCATCGGCAACGGAGAAAGGGTTCGTGTCCCCGCCTCTGTCACTGATGTGAAGCCTCACAATGGCAACGGAGATTTTGATCGTTTGCAATAAGTTTAGCAACGGGCATAATATATAATCGTTGCCTTTAGTCTTTACATCAGATACGGAGATTAGTTTTTGACCATTTGTAACGAGGGCTAAAGGAAACAAAAAAAAAACCGGTGACGCCTGTTGCGCCGTCGACGGAGCCCTGTGGTTCCTGCTTGACGGCCGCCGGTTCTTCACCTTCCTCTTCGCCCAGCTTCATTGCGTGGTCTTCTTCTACCTATTTAGTACTGCACAAAAGTCTTGCTCCTGGAGGCGCCGGATTCAGTGGACCGTGTGGACGGAGCCCCGCTCCTACGTCTTCACGGCCGCCGCATAGTCTCCAGGTTTCCTTCTGAAAGGACAAGGATGTCGCCTAGAGGGGGGGGGGGGGGGGGGGTGAATAGGCGATTAAAACTTTTCCGGTTAAAGGCTTGCTAATTGCGGAATAAAACTATGTGTTTAAATTAACAAGCGAACAACCTAAATAAACTAGGTTTACCTATGTGCACCAACAACTTATGCTAAGCAAGACAAGCAACAAGGTGATAGCAATATAGAATACTTCAAGCACGAAGGCTATCACAATGTAAAGTGCATAAGTAAAGAGCTCGGGTATAGAAATAACCGAGGCACGCGGAGACGAGGATGTATTCCCGAGTAGGGATGAAAACGGAGCGGAATCTTTCCGACTTTTCCGCGGAAAAACGGAAACGGAATGGAAATACGGAAACGGAAACGGAATTTTGCAAAACGGAAACGGAAACGGAAACTTTTATGCGGAAACGGAAACGGAAACGGAACAGCAGATTCCGGCGGAATGACCACGGAAACGGAACTTTCCGTTTCCGGTAATACGGAACTTTCCGTTTTTGCTATGCGGTGCTTTCCACATCCAGTAGGGCCAGTAATTCCAGTAGAAACATTTAGGCACATTACATGATATGAATGAAAAGAAATAAAAGGATCCGAAGCTACCGTGTTTAGGCCATATATACTCACATATCATGTCCCTCTCGAGTCATTACCAGTTCGACATTTCAGTGTAGCACTAGTGTTAAGGACGATAGTAGATGTTTCTTAATGTTGCCAAAGTTGATAGCATATGCACACTATATTATATAATCATGATAACTCGTTATATTTTATTTTATCTTAGAAAATTGACAATTTTGTTGGTTTGATTGAGTTTTCGTGCATTATTTAAGGGGTTGCTTTGTTCCGGCAAACATCCGCTTTCTGTTCCGTGTCCGCACCGTATTCGGTACATATCTGTTTCCGATAATTTTTGTTTCCGTATTTGTTTCCGGGGTTTCTGTATTTGTTTCCGCTTCCGCAAACAAATATGAAAACAAATGTGGCACCACTCAGTTCCGTCCGTATCCGCTCCGTTTTCATCCCTATTCCCGAGTTCCTCCTTGTTAAGGGAGTACGTCTCGTTGGAGAGGTGTGAGGTACCACAAAGGTCGATCTCAACGCCACAAAGGCTCACCCTATTCTCCGATGAACCGCACCACAAAGGTTTGGTTCACCTTCCACTATCGGAATCCTTCGAGGCGGAAATCCGGAGCCTTTCAACAACGATCCGGGGCACAACCCACAACGGGATTGGGGGCTCCCGAACAGCTACAAGTGACCACACAAGGGTCCAACCACCACACGGGCGTCTAGGGTCCAAAGACCCAAGAGTAACAAGTTCACAAACTTTCACTTCCACGAATCCTCGTGGAGAGAGCAAACCGATGCAACACAATGCAATGGCAAGAGCACAAGTGCTCAAATCCTTCACTCTCAAATCCCACCAAAAGCAACTAATGCTTATGGGGGGAGAAGAGAGGAAGAACAAAGGAAGAACACCAAATCCCTCCAAGATCTAGATCCAAAGGCTTCCCCTCACTTAGAGGAGAGAATGATTGGTGGAATGGTGGATCTAGATCTCCTCTCTCTTTCCCTCTAATTTGAGGCAAGAATCATGGAGGAATAGAGAGAAATCCAAGCTCAAGAAGGTCAACAATGGGGGGCTTTTTCGTGCTCAAGAGCTTAGGGAACCGTTGGGGAAGAAACCCCTTAAATAGGTCCCCTCAAAAAACTGACCGTTGGAGAAAACTGTGAGGCCGGCCTGGGGGCTGGCCTCGTTCCCAGGGAAGCCGGCCTGGGGCCCGGCCTGGCCGGCCTGGGGGCCGGCCTGCCACCCGAGGTAGCCGGCCTGGGATCCGGCCTGGGCCGGCCTGTGGGCCGGCCTGCCACCCGAGGCCGCCGGCCTGTGAGCCGGCCTGGCCGGCCTGTGGGCCGGCTTGCCAGAACCCGAAAACAGCAAAAAGAAAACTGCAATAACTTTTTCATCCGGACTCCGATTTCGATGATCTTGGGCTCGTTGGAATCGCAACGAAGAGCACTTCAAGATTATGCAGAGAAACATCATAGTCCATCATGTGAGGAGAAGACCAAATGTAGAAAGGTAAAACCTCTCTAAAGAAGATGAACCGGCTAAACCTCAAAACCGAAAACGCAACAAGTTTTCAATACGTAATCCGTTTTCGGTGAACTAGAGCTTGGTATGGAGATGAACACAAGCTCTAAATTCTCACATGGATAAAAGCCAAATAAGAACCAAGAAAGATGATATGCCAAGTATGCAAAGGTTTGAGCTCTCCACAAAGATGCGATCAAGTTACTCACTTGAGAGCCCCTCTTGATAGTACGCCGTCTATCCTATAACCCGGTCTCCCACTAACACCATGAGACCGGTAAAATAGAAACCCTATCAAGATCATACCTTTGCCTTGCGCATTCCACTTGAGCTAGATGAAGACGATCTTGACTCCCTCAAGTTGGAACACCTTTCTTGATTGTGTGCTTGCTAGCACATGCTTGATGAAGACTTCTCCAAATGCTCCCCATACACCATTATGGGAGAGCCTTGCTAAGCTCCGTCTTCATGAATCCACTTGCACTTTATCTTCTTCTCTTGATATAGGTGATGGCTTGGAGATAAACATAAATGTTCACTCAATCTTATTTTCCAAGCCATGCTTGCAATAAGCTCAACTCTCGATGACCATTCTTCATATAAACCCTTGAATAGAGCATTGATCATCATGTAATCTTCTAGAGTCCAACACATGAACTCCAAACTTCTTCATGGACAAGATCTATAAAGATATCTCAATGCAACCATTAGTCCATAAGGATTGTCATTAATTACCAAAACCACGCATGGGGCAACACATGCACTTTCAATCTCCCCCATTTTGGTAATTGATGACAATCCCTTTTACGAGGGTTTATATAATGAATTAAGCAACCATGCAACACAAAGAGCAAGGATGCAAGAGCATGAAAGGCAAATGCTTAAGAACGAAACTAAAGCATAACACCAAATTCCCTTAAACCCTCTAAACTTCTCCCCCATTGGCATCGATTGCCGAAATGGGAGGAAAAATTTAGAAGGCCAATATAGTAAGAGCTCCCCCATAATGTGTGCATTTCTCATAATATGAGTGAAATCAAATGCACATATCCAATGACGAATAGATGGGAAGGAGATCAAACTATATTGAGGATCCAAAGATTGCAAAAGAAAAACAAATTGAAAGATACTTCGACAAAGAAGTAACCAACCAAAGGATCCGAAAAACAAAGTTCTAAACAACAAGAGGGAACTCCCCAAGGTACGTGCACAAAGTAGGATTTGCAAAGCAATATGGAGTGCACAACATGGAATCCTCACTCCCTCCTAGATAATCTAGAACACAAACCAAAGACGGTGTAGCAAATAGGTCCACAAGCTTAAAAAAAAAAAATTGAAAGGCAAAGCTTGTGGCTTTTAGAAACCACCAAAGAATCAAAAGCAATAAGAGGTGGTCACTAAAGAATTGGAATACCAATTAAAGATGTAACTACTCTCATGTGTATAAGTTTCTAATTAGACATCAATCATGAAGATATAAGTCCACAAAGAAACATGCACACACAAAATAGATACAACGGTGAAGAACATGATATCCAAGGAAGTCATATATATACCAATAAGATCATTGCTTAAAAGCATAGCACAAAGCTCAATTTTATCTTAGAAGGATATAGATGAACTTCCAACACAATCTCATCATAGCATCAAAAATATCCACAAGGGAAAGGTAGATGGGATGCTCCGAGAAAGATAACAAGTATCACAAAGGCAAATGATTTTGAAAAACATCAATATTGCATATGCGAGACATAGAGAAGAAAGTGCTAGATTAACATATTTGGGATTGGTGAATCATGAAAATGATTATATATATTCCCCTTGATATGTAATCATCCCGGCTTGCCCACATTTGCAATAAAGTTTTGCAAGAACCAAATGAATTGCAACAAAAGAGATTCATGCCAAGAAACAACCTACACAAGGTTGAAAGCTAGAAAAGTATGCATGAGGTAGATACTTGTTACCGAGATAGCATTGGTGATGTAGAAGATAAGAGTTCACGATCATCCGAGCTTGGCTCCAATAAGCACATGGTGATAACACCTTCCTTGTAAATGAGACAAGCTTCCAATGCATCTCCAATGTACCTAAAACAAATTCAAGTACAAAATGGTACCCAAACTCATTGGGCCCAAGTAGTTAGAGCAACTACAATACATAGGACAAACTCCACATAAATATGTGCATATTGATATGAAATTGAATTTCATGCACATCTTAGCCATTTAGGATTTGATGGAGTTTATCCTATATATTGGATCAACGAAAGTAAGCATGCCATAAGATATACATATAGTAAATATGCATGCACAAGACTTTCAAGAACCAAACAGATACAATTTGGACAAAACACCAATTAAACCAAGAAAGCACACACAAGTGTGACAAGAAAAGAATTGTCCAAATTATATCAAAAACCCAAATCAACACATGATTGAAGATACCACTTTGAAAAGATGCCAAATGAAAGTAAGATACCAATTGATGAAAATATCATCAAGGAATAAACCAAACCCTCTACACTTCTCATGATGGCACAAAGTACCAAGACGAGAAATGTTTGTCTTCCAAAGAGACACGTCATCGGGATCAAATACCAATTGAAGACAACTAATGTTCAAAAGCATATAGGATTGCTCCCCCAAGATTTGTGCATTATTTATGATCTTGCATTTGAATACAAAATGCACACAAATGGGATCATCACTCTCCATACATATTATTCAAACACTAGTCATGTTCAAGGAAAGCAATAAGATACAAAACCAATTTAAAGAATGATGTTCTACTCAATGTAGGATAGCTTCCCAAGAATGGGATCATTGCTTTTCCTAACACAAGAAAGCATAAAGCAATTTTGAGTAGAGCAACAAGGATCCAAAAGATACAAGGAAGACAAAGAGAGTTAGATCAAAAAAATCCTTGGCAATAAAATAAGGCAATTCAAAGCAAAGCCAAAGTGAAGATGGTCTACAAATTTCACCCACATATGAGTATCACTTGTCAAGGACAAGGAGTATATAGAGATATTTCTCGGTGGTATATAGAATGATATTGAAGACCAATTTCACAACAAATAAGCATATGGCAAAAGAGAAGATTTAAAGGCCAAAGCTTAAATAGATAGATATTCTTGATAGCTTCAAGTATTCACGCGATCATGCAAAGCCACTACAAAGAGTAGCTTGAAGCAATCGATTTCCCAAAAGGATATGCGAACATATTTGGGGAAAACCGTACCAAGAATGTCCATCGCAAACAAGATCCAAAAGAGTGATTAAACAAAATCATTTTACCAAATGGAACTTGTTTGAGCAACATGCCACATAGGAATAAGATTAATAACAAATCAATTCTAGGTGGCAATACCTCACATGTTCACATTTTCTAGGTTGTAATATGCACATAGCTTATTACTCCCCCATAATGTGATAATCCATTTTTTAAAAAAGAGGCAAACAAAACCAACTCGAGAAATTAATGGACATTATAGAATTTGAATTTCTCATGAGCATGACATACCACATAGAGAATAGATAATATAATATGTCAACACTAAGTGGTATTCCTCATGTATACACAATTTTAGGATTGTGAAGTGCACGAAGCATATCACTCCCCAAAATAGGATAGTCCATTAATCTCTCAAAAAGAGAGCCAACAAGATAAGATATCAAATAAAAGCAATAAGGCTCAACACAAGTAAATGGTGTGCAAACCAACATACACATACTTGATTACTCAAGATAAGTAAGTAGAGAGCACAACACATACAACACTAGCAAGGTACAAAACCTAACACATGCAAGGGTGCAAGCAACTTTCAATGTATATATGATTTAAATAAAAGTTACCGCAAGGAGGAACATTGGATATGAGATAGAACAATATAATCCAAATGACTTGACTTGAGAAATATAATTGATGAAGATCCCTTAATTCTTCATAATGTAGCCAAGTCTCCAATGCCCTCCAACAACACCTATTGATCAAGTTTTAGCTTGTTGGTCCCCAACCAAGTTGGGTCCTAAGAGGTTAGTCACAATAGGTTTGGCAACCCAAATGGTTCTTTTCTTGACACCACTTTGAGTACCAACATATTTGGCAAACACATTGCCAACCTTATCCTTCCGAAGAGAATAATCATCATCAATAATAATGGGGTTGGATAAGGTACCATTTGTGCATGAAGAAGCAAGTGACCCTTCTCACGGCATAGGTAGCAACATCTACTTCCTCCTCTCTTCTTAGTTGGAGTCTTGACTTGAGGAGGGGTAGCTTGATTCTTCTTGGGAAGAGGCCGTTCTTCAACTTGAGGAACTTGAGTTTGAACTTGAGGCTTCTTCCCTTGTTGCTTCTCACTAAGAGCTTCTTCTTCAAAGGGCAAGATCTAACATGGTGCCCTTCAACTTTGCACTTGAAGCAAACAATCTTGGCCGAATCTTTAACTTGTTCTTGGCCCTTTTTCTTCTTGTTGAACTTGGACTTGTTCTTGATATTGGAGTTGAATCCAAGTCCACTCTTGTCATTGGGGCGTCTTTGAACACTCAACATATTGTCAAGTGTAGAATCCCCAACATGACGCTTTTCCAAGTCTTTCTTCAAAGAAGTGACTTGGGCCTTGAGCTCATTTAATTCCTCTACATGGTTAGTATCAACACAAAACTAGAGGAAGTAGAAGCTTCATTGTTAGAGCAACAAGGCATGGAAAGTAATTCATCACAAGATGTAGCAATATTGTGAGTGGATGAATCACTAGGACTAGCACATGGCAATAAAGC
The DNA here is from genome assembly GCA_947311845.1 of Poa pratensis. Lineage (NCBI taxonomy): Eukaryota > Viridiplantae > Streptophyta > Magnoliopsida > Poales > Poaceae > Poa > Poa pratensis. The sequence continues at coordinate 126,358,226 of CAMZMU010000074.1, read as the reverse complement.
ATTTTAGTCGAAGTTGTGCCTTTGTCCACATGAGGCTCACAAGATGTTACCTTTGTAGTGATAGCCTCATGAGCTAACTTTAGCCTAGCATGGGATGCTAGAAGATCATCATTAGAGCTAGAAGCTTTTCATGACTTTCTTCCAATTTCCCATACTTGCTAGTTAGCAACTCAAGTTGAGCCCTTAGCTCAACATTCTCCTTCAAAATAGATGCTTCACAAGAAGTGGAGTTAGTAGCACAAGCATCATTAACATTAGAAATGGAAGAAGACAACTTGGCAAGCTCATCATTTTAGATAGTTGAGTTTGGAGTTGATCATGAGACTTGATAAGGAGAGAGTGTTCACTTTCTAAAGCCTTGTGAGCTTTGTCAAGTCTCTCTATGTCCTCACTTAGTCTAGCATTGCCAACACCAAATTCAACTTTTTCCTTTTTAAGCACTTTATATTTAGCAATAGCATGATCTCTTTCCTTAATGATTTTAGCAATAATAAGATCATTAGACTCATCAAGAGATTCAAGTTTCTCTTCAAGAGAAGACCTAAGTTCTTCTTCTTCTTCAAGAGAAGCTTTCAAGGAAGCTATAGTAATAGAGTCATCCCTCTCAATTTGACATTTCTCATCAAATTGACTTTCCAAATCCTCAATGAATTCCCTACTCTTAGTAACATAATCAATGATTTCACAAAGAGGAGGGATAGCTTTACTACCTTTGGGGAGAGCACCAAGTACCATCTCACCCATCTTGGTTAAGGATTCAAAATCAAAACCTTCTTCATGAGAATCCTCATCCTCATCATCACAATTTGGATTTGAGGTGGGAGACACCTCGGAATCCTTAGCCATAAGGCAAACATGATTAAAGAATGAAGAATTACTTGAAGCGCCATTTAGGTCCATGTCTTGTTCCAACAAATGTTGGGATTCCTCTACATTGTTAGTCATGCAAGTACTAGAGGATATGGAAGCATTGTTTTCATGGCAACAAGACTCTAGCATGTATGACATTTGGAGTGCTAGAAGAGTTTAAGTCCAAAGATAGAACATTGCAATGTGATGGAGATGAAGTATAGTCAATAGAATATTCACCATCAACAAAGCAATTTCTATCACCACTCACCATATCATTACCTTGTGACAAATCACATGTTGGTGAAGTGGACGAAGTTGTGAACTCATCACGCCCGGAGGTGGAAGGAGAACAATCATCCTCAATAATGTTGGACACTTCATATATATCTTGAAGCTTGGTCCAAAGCTCATGAGCATTCCGAAAAGGCATGATTGAAGCAAGAACTACATCGCTCAAAACACATATAAGACCATTAGAAACTAGAGTCTCGAGATGAGAGTTTTCCTCATCCTCTAAAGATAATTCTTGGGAATCCTTTGGAGGAGGAAAACCCACATCTACTATCCTCTTTATATAATTTGGACCCATGGCCCTAAAAAGATTAAGCATGCGAATTTTCCAAACATCATAATTTGTGCCATCGAATATGAAAGTGGGATCGTGCACTAATTCCCTAAACGACATCTTTTACTCTCTAGGCGGTAAAGCCCAAAAAGAGAGCCCAGGCTCTGATACCAATTGAAAGGACAAGGATGTCGCCTAGAGGGGGGGGGGGGGGGGTGAATAGGCGATTAAAACTTTTCCGGTTAAAGGCTTGCTAATTGTGGAATAAAACTATGTGTTTAAATTAACAAGCGAACAACCTAAATAAACTAGGTTTACCTATGTGCACCAACAACTTGTGCTAAGCAAGACAAACAACAAGGTGATAGCAATATAGAATACTTCAAGCACGAAGGCTATCACAATGTAAAGTGCATAAGTAAAGAGCTCGGGTATAGAAATAACCGAGGCACGCGGAGACGAGGATGTATTCCCGAGTTCCTCCTTGTTAAGGGAGTACGTCTCATTGGAGAGGTGTGAGGCACCACAAAGGTCGATCTCAACGCCACAAAGGCTCACCCTATTCTCCGATGAACCGCACCACAAAGATTTGGTTCACCTTCCACTATCGGAATCCTTTGAGGCGGAAATCCGGAGCCTTTCAACAACGATCCGGGGCACAACCCACAACGGGATTGGGGGCTCCCGAACAGCTACAAGTGACCACACAAGGGTCCAACCACCACACGGGCGTCTAGGGTCCAAAGACCCAAGAGTAACAAGTTCACAAACTTTCACTTCCACGAATCCTCGTGGAGAGAGCAAACCGATGCAACACAATGCAATGGCAAGAGCACAAGTGCTCAAATCCTTCACTCTCAAATCCCACCAAAAGCAACTAATGCTTATGGGGGGAGAAGAGAGGAAGAACAAAGGAAGAACACCAAATCCCTCCAAGATCTAGATCCAAAGGCTTCCCCTCACTTAGAGGAGAGAATGATTGGTGGAATGGTGGATCTAGATCTCCTCTCTCTTTCCCTCTAATTTGAGGCAAGAATCATGGAGGAATAGAGAGAAATCCAAGCTCAAGAAGGTCAACAATGGGGGGCTTTTTCGTGCTCAAGAGCTTAGGGAACCGTTGGGGAAGAAACCCCTTAAATAGGTCCCCTCAAAAAACTGACCGTTGGAGAAAACTGTGAGGCCGGCCTGGGAGCCGGCCTGGCCGGGCTGGGGGCCGGGCTGGGGGCCGGCCTGGGGGCTGGCCTCGTTCCCAGGGAAGCCGGCCTGGGGGCCGGCCTGCCACCCGAGGCAGCCGGCCTGGGATCCGGCCTGGGCCGGCCTGTGGGCCGGCCTGCCACCCGAGGCCGCGGCCTGTGAGCCGGCCTGGCCGGCCTGTGGGCCGGCTTGCCAGAACCCGAAAACAGCAAAAAGAAAACTGCAATAACTTTTTCATCCGGACTCCGATTTCGATGATCTTGGGCTCGTTGGAATCGCAACGAAGAGCACTTCAAGATTATGCAGAGAAACATCATAGTCCATCATGTGAGGAGAAGACCAAATGTAGAAAGGTAAAACCTCTCTAAAGAAGATGAACCGGCTAAACCTCAAAACCGAAAACGCAACAAGTTTTCAATACGTAATCCGTTTTCGGTGAACTAGAGCTTGGTATGGAGATGAACACAAGCTCTAAATTCTCACATGGATAAAAGCCAAATAAGAACCAAGAAAGATGATATGCCAAGTATGCAAAGGTTTGAGCTCTCCACAAAGATGCGATCAAGTTACTCACTTGAGAGCCCCTCTTGATAGTACGCCGTCTATCCTATAACCCGGTCTCCCACTAACACCATGAGACCGGTAAAATAGAAACCCTATCAAGATCATACCTTTGCCTTGCGCATTCCACTTGAGCTAGATGAAGACGATCTTGACTCCCTCAAGTTGGAACACCTTTCTTGATTGTGTGCTTGCTAGCACATGCTTGATGAAGACTTCTCCAAATGCTCCCCCATACACCATTATGGGAGAGCCTTACTAAGCTCCGTCTTCATGAATCCACTTGCACTTTATCTTCTTCTCTTGATATAGGTGATGGCTTGGAGATAAACATAAATGTTCACTCAATCTTATTTTCCAAGCCATGCTTGCAATAAGCTCAACTCTCGATGACCATTCTTCATATAAACCCTTGAATAGAGCATTGATCATCATGTAATCTTCTAGAGTCCAACACATGAACTCCAAACTTCTTCACGGACAAGATCTATAAAGATATCTCAATGCAACCATTAGTCCATAAGGATTGTCATTAATTACCAAAACCACGCATGGGGCAACACATGCACTTTCACCTTCTCGCACTAAAGGAGATGAAAAAAATCAAAATGTAAGCTCCTTCATCTCTATACACAAGACAGATGCTTCTTCATCGGCATTATAGAAAATATAGAACTAATTACAACTAGAACATAGCCTAAACATTGCCTCATATATAGGTAAATTGGACACACAAATTTCAGGGATGGAGCAAGCGAGCCAAGTAGGATGCACAAGATCGATTTGTATTTGTGCATATCACAAGGATCACTAGCGCCACCCCCGGATCACACGGTGTCACCTAATTTTAATCATTGGCATAATAGAAACAAAGCTAAAATCAGAGCAAATGCCTACTATAAACAGAGCAAATCTATGGATAAACAATTAGCTACTTACAACTAGAAAACAACTAAAATCTATGTGTAAATAATGCCTACTATAAATAGAGTAAATCTATGTATAAACAATTAGCTACTTACAACTAGAAAACAGCTGAAATCTATGTGTAAACAATGCCTACTAAAAACAGAGCAAATCTATGGATAAACAATTAGCTACTTACAACTAGAAAACAGGTAAAATCTATGTGTAAACAATGACTAATATAAACAGAGCAAATCTACGGATAAACAATTATCTACTTACAACTAGAAAATAACTAAAATCTATGTGTAAACAATGCCTACTAAAAACAGAGCAAATCTATGGATAAACAATTAGCTACTTACAACTAGAAAACAGCTAAAATCTATGTGTAAACAATGCGTACTAAAAACAGAGCAAATCTATGGATAAACAATTAGCTACTTACAACTAGAAAACAGCTAAAATCTATGTGTAAACAATGCCTACTAAAAACAGAGCAAACCTATGGATAAACAATTAGCTACTTACAACTAGAAAACAGCTAAAATCTATGTGTAAACAATGCCTACTATAAACAGAGCAAATCTATGGATAAACAATTAGCTACTTACCACAATGCCTAATAAGAACAGAGCTAATCATCTGAAACGAGCAAAAAGAAGTGCAAAAAACTATCCTACTGAACTGGGGTCTTACATTAGGCGAGCCGGGCTCGCTTAGCGTCGCCGCCGGCGACGGAGCTAGCGCCGGCCTCCCCTGGCGGCGCCTTGCCCTCGCCGTGGACCAAAGAGAGGGCTATGGCGGCCCGGAGGTCAGACTGGTAGACCGCCTCCTCGGCGCGTTCAACCTGGGTCGAGGCCTCGGAGAGGAGGACCGCCGCCTCCAGATCGGTCTCGCCCTAACGACGCTTGGCGTCATCGCGCTCGAAATCAGCGCGGGAGAGTTGGCAAGCGATCTCCAGATCACGATCCTCCTCCTCTTCCTCTTCCTTTTCCTTGTCGTCGGAGGACGAGGACGAGGAGGAGGAGGAAGACGGATGGTTCAGAAAGCGAGGACAGCGGCCGGGGTACATCGCCTGGCGGATCTCGCGGTAGCTGCAATGGTGGCCAAATGAGCGGGTGCGGCCGGAAGGGTGCGGATCACTGGAGCCTTCGCCGTGCTCTTCCTGCGGACGAGCACCGAGGGTGCGGGACCAGCCCACGGGGGCCGGAGCGGCGGCGGCCTGTTCCGCAAGCTCGTCCCGCAACACCAGCTGACGCTGCTGCTGCCTGAAGGCCCGGAGGGTGGGGCGGCCACGGCCGCGACCGCGATGGCCGGATCTACCAGCACCGACGGTGGAAGCCATGCGAGAGAGTGGAGAGAGAGGAGACTGTGCGGCGGCTAGGGTTGGAAGTGAGACAGTGAGAGTGAGAGTGAAGGGCATAGTAGGTTCTTATAGGCCGCGGGCTGTCGGGCTGCTTCTAATGGCAACGGAGATTACGAAATTGTCCGTGTGCGATGAGCACACATCGGTAACGGAGGTAAACTAACCTCCGTTGCCAACATATATTCCACTATTCACCCGTTGCCTTTGTTGTGGACATGCTTTACGGCCCAGTGCGGGCACGCGGGGGATGTCGCGATTTACCGTCGCCTAGCTCCTGCCGTTGCCATAGAGGTGTATCCGATGTGTCGTTCTGTACTAGTGACACCAAGACCCAAATCTCATATCTCATTGTTGAATAACGAGCAAAATGCTTGTGTTGAGGAAGTAGACCTTCGCCCTAGAATTTTTTATTGAAAACTACAATAAATCGGTCGTACTTAAACTATATGGAATCTAAACTACATGGCTAGTTGATGAAGGCACCCTTACTATAAGGAATGGTTCTCTCAGACGTCTCTTCTGACGAGTGGTAAAATCGCTACATATAAGTTTTTGAACTAGCGGTTGAGCGAGCTACCATGACATGTGGGGCCATACCTTCTAAATTAAAGAGGTTTCAAATAATGGTGGGGTCAGCTGACCCCATAGCTTACATGTAGCTCTACCACCTTTTTGATCCATCAGATACATCATGTCATCTGACGGCGTAGAGGTAAGCTCAACTTTTCTCGGTAATATATGGTTAACAAAAAGACATAGTTAAGAATTAATCTTGATGTCATGCGGACAGGGATAACAACAATGTGGCAAGTGATATTTTAAATTCTAACGCTTGCAATTCATATATCTCCGAGTCATTGATCAAGATGTACATCCAATTAATGAGGGCTTGGGCCTTCTTTTCAAGGACATAAAGAAAACATACACAATATGAGTATGCAAAAGCTTGAAAGGTTTGCAGGAAAAGCAAGGTCAAAAACGAATGAGATGTTTGCGTCTGCGGGTCATGTGACCTGACTTTTCAGAAAATTCAAAATGTGAACTTAAATGATTAAAAAACCCTAAACATCAAGTCTTTATTTTTGTAAAAAAAAGATTTGTATTGATTTGTAATATAGTTGAAAGAAACAAAACGAAAAGGCTAGAATAGAATTTTGCACATTGTGGGAAAACGCTTGGGTTTTTTTCGCGCACATCTCGAAAACCAGGCGCCAAGTCTAGAAAGCAATAATGAGATTTTTTTTCTTTGTAATTTCTTGGATGGGTGTGTGCAAATAAAATTTTGATTCTGGATCGTGTATTCGTGTGAACCTGAAGCACCGTTTGTGGTTTTCCGGAGAAGCAAAACGTGTGGGTGCGTTACTTGTGAACACGATGCATGGATGGCACATGCTGCTGCATGGAGCCGCTCGCGCACATGCATGGCTGATGGCTCCCACTCGCAGTATCTGGCAAGCTAGATTCCTCCCAGTGCCCGGCGGTCCTCCTCCTCGATCGTCGCCGCCGTCGACGTCCCCGGAGGTCAACTCTAGCTTTGTTGTAACTTTTTGTCGATCCCGTGCTCAGCAGCAAGGGAACTAAACCTACGCATTGCAGGAGGATTAAGACACTACTACTAATTAAGCATTCGCAATTCGCAAAACAAAGATAACTACTACGATTACGATGCTTTCCAGGAGTAACATGCATCGTGGATCACTGCAGAAGATACTCCGTAGAAGTCACCGCACGAGCACCGGAGATCGATGAGATGAGAGATGTCTGTCCCTCCTCTTGAGCGTGCGCTCCCCTCTGTTGGCTTTGTTTTTCTCTTCAAGTTGGCTCTAAATTTTCAATCACGGCGACCACTACCCAAAAGTCGGAGCACGTGCATGTGCATGCCCTGCATTCCGAAACAAAACATGAACAGAAAATGGTTCCCGACGGCCCAGTGTCAATCGGTGAAAAAGGTCGACAGAAATGCAGTTAATCAAAGCGATTTTGATGCGGCCGGTGAACGGAGACACGCGCAGGGAGGTCAAACGCAGCCATGGATGGATGGCTCGATTTTTGTCCGCACGCTTGCGTTCTTGGTCGTGGCAAAGTAGGGTCTGTGTGAGTGTGTGGACAGCTATCAAGGAAGGAAAACAAACCCAATTATTTCTCGCTTAAACAAGAAGGAAAGAAAAAACAGAGGAACGGCATTGACCGGATGGGTTGGAAGGTAGGAGCGATTCAGGGCTGCAGTACTGCAAATGCTGCTGCAAGAACTTAGGGTAGAAGAAGAAAGAGCAAAGAAACAACCTAGAGTGGAGGCGCCTACCGACGTGGCCCAGTAAGCGGTGGTGCGTCTAGCAGCGCAACCGGCTCCCGACGGCCCAGTACAAGCTACCCGCCCATCTTGTTGGGAATAGAATCGAGAGCAATCGAGAGAGACAACAAATGAATCGAACTGATATCTCTTTCATTGATCATCAGAGTATTTATACATGGTTTATGTCGGTTCGACATAGCAGTTACAAAGGGGAAAAGGTGTCTGTTCCTAGCGAACAGGTGTCTATACAGAATAGAGGCGTCCGTACGGACGAGGCATCCGTACATCGCCTTTGGGCATAAGGTAACTACCGAAGCGGTTACCCTTTATTCCTAACACTCCCCCTTGCACAAAGCTACGCCTTGTATGTCTTGTATCACCCGTATAATCTTGAGTATGTTCAATGTAGTCTTGATGATCTTTGAAGTCGATGATATCTCCTCTAAAACCCTGTGGGAAAAATATGAGGAGAGTATTGTGTATGATATGTTGCTAAAACTCCTTAAACCCCGGTGGGGAAATAAGGATAAAATGATGCAACATATGATGGTTATTGTCTCTTTGATAACTCATATGGGAAAACCTTAAAAAGGGAAAAACCCATAGCGAGTTTAGAGAACAATAAATATGCCTTGTACGTCCTTCAAAAACCCCGGTGGGGAAAACAGGAAGTATGACATATGATGTTTGAAATTCTCCTCCAAAACCCTTTGGGAAAATGTGAGGAGAATTGTATTGGATATGTTGTTAAAACTCCTTTAAAACCTAGTGGGAAAAGTAAGGAGAAAATGATACAACATATAATGATTATTGTCTCAGCTAACTCAATATGAATGAAATCCATAGAGTTTTAGAGGACAATAAATATGTCGTGTATACTTTCCTAAAAACCCCGGTGGGGAAAACAGAAAGTATGACATATAATCTTATGCTGATACTACCTCATTAAAAACCTCGATGAGAACCTGAAAAAGTAAACTCATAAACGAAAAAATAGTGTAATATGATGCTTTGAACAGGAATAGTTCAGGAAGATACTCCCCCTGACCCTTGCAAATCCCGAAGCCGTCGTATACCAATCCTATGAATCATTTCTGGAATGTTATAGTTGGTAGAGACTTGGTGAATAGATCAGCGAGGATATCGCATGATTTTAATTGCAAGACGTTTATTCCCGACTCTAGATGAGCTCATGGGGATAAAAGTACAATATGCCTAATGATATTGCTCTTTATCTAACCTGTTTGCATCCGTGCAACACAAGTAACATTATCTGTGTAGATAATGACAGGTGATTCAAGAGAACCAACCCCACATGACTAATGTATGTGGTTTATCATTCCGTGAAGCTACACGCGTTAACATGAAGCATTGCATCTTAGAATGATCTTGGTAGGTATAGTCACCAGAGTCTACTTGGAAGACATCAATGGAGTGACAGTTCTACCACGTATCTACACACCGTGGGATCGTGTAGATAGCAAATACTTGAGTGAAGGTGCTCGCGCGAGTTGTATTCTCAATCACTATTTGGATGTATCCAAATTCTTCATCTCAAAATCCGTCTGTTAGATGATCATGTGGTTCGTCATTGTAGGAGTTATCCTTATATACGACAAACACACATGGGTGATCACCATGTAGGAGTAATCCTTGTGTATAAGGAACTCACTACGTCGGTTGTACCAAAATATACCGACAATAATAAGACTAGTGGAGTGACTTATTAATTTTTACACAATACATGTTGCATTTGCGTTTCGATTCGGACAGAGATTCCATCGGGAACCATACATGTCGGAATCTAGTGATCCACATGGATATATTGTCACTACACCTATCAACTGTAGACATAGATGATTTTGTGCTGCCAATGATATATGTATCGGAATGAGATTTCACTCATGTCTGGAGAGTAGGTCTCGGATCTCTGCGGAAACCCGACCTTATGCTACAAGCCTTGCTTTCTCACCACCAAGTATTTCTCATTCCGTTTTGGAGGAAAACACATTGAATAATCCCATAGGGAATTCATTTGTAAGAGCGAGGCTATATCTGCTTGGATTGCATCCTTTGATGAGTTCAGTCCTAGCAAGTGTGTTCACACTCTGCCATGGCCATGGTCTTTGGATCTGAATCATTGTGAAAGTTTTTTGCAATCATATAAGAGATGTTTGTCGACAGTTGTAGGCTTTGGTTATATGATTCTCCAGAATCGATATAGTTGGAGCGAATATAATGCACCCTTGATGACTCTTCGTGATTTCCCAATACGCGTGAGTCTGGGTGTTCCGATGTCCCAGCCAGTGTGTGCAAGCTGGAGCTGGGGTTGTGGAGGTTTCCTTCCACTGGGTGTATACTACCCATTAGGTGTTCATCAACGCAAGGTCGACTTGCATTTACTGATTGAGAGGATTTATTCTCGATTTCCTTTGTTGCTTTGCAAAAAGCTGGATCCTGGTTAGAGGCCGTACTACTCCCCCTCTTTTTATAAAACAGGGAGTTGAGTGGTTTTTATTGGTACCTCCACTCTTTCGGGCGCATTTCTTACCGGATTGAAGGATTTTGTAACACCTTTGAGATCAGTAAATGAATATGGCAGGTTATTTGCATGTGTTGCAAATTTGTGAATTCGAACGTAGAGTCCAAATTCTTGAGTACGTGGGTATGAGGAGGAACGTGAAGTCCCAATTGATTTCCTAGCATTCGATGTGGTACTTTAAATCTCCCCCTAATGCCTGGAAATAATCCTCCTTAAATATAAGCAATCAGCGTACTGGGATATGAATACATCCCTGATGAGGGGTTCAAGGTACTTGCTGATCGACGGAGATATGTACCACCACATAGATCCCTAATATGTGGGCCCATGATGTACGCTACGGTGGTGAGGTCGGTACGCGTGAACGCTTCCGAACTTACGCAGATGGGAAATGCTCGGAGGATTTCACGTATCAATTGCAGAGGGGAAGTACTACGATATGCAGTTAGTCACTAGCAGCGTGTAAAACTGCGTGACTCCAACGTTAAGTTGGTAAATTGCAATTCATTAACATGGGTCGTGCAATGAGAAAAATCCTTTTGATCAGAGATAGAGCCAAAAACAATTGTGTATGGACACAGGACATTGTGCTGAACTTCGATCCTCAGAGCCATGCACTATGGTGGTGGCATGTGAAGAGAATTCTGCAACAATATTTGTCCATTCGAATTGATTTAATTCGATTTTTTTAGTCCAAACAATGGTTGGATGGGACCAGAAATATCACCTTGAATGTGTTCAAGGGACTGAAGTGATCCTTAGCACAATATGTGCACATTAAATCTCATGAATAGGAAAGTTTAGCTCATGCAGAACATGACCGATGGAATTGCATTATATGCAACATGTGCTACGAGTTGGATGTATGTGCAATACAATCCAGACAATAGAGTGGGTACATTTTCCTATACTTGTTCCACATCCATCGGATTGGCACTCGTAGAAATCTATATATAGAATTGAAGAAGTTCCAATATGGAAATCTTTATCAGATATATAGAATGTATACAATCTTATTTATATCAGAGTGCTGATACAATATATATGTTCTATTACGACAACACAAATGGACATTAATAAAGTGACCACTAAGGAGATAGTGGGACTAGTTTAAGTCTCCAAACACGTCGGTTGAGGCATACTCAACCATCATGTTCTCCGTGCCTGTAGGGTCCTTTGACGGTTGGAGAGTTACGGTGTTGCAAGGTCCAGAAGGAACGTCTCGCGAACAACTAGCTCCACTCGTGCCATCTGGATGAAGGTTGAAGTTGGCTTCAAACCTTTTCCCTTAAGGTGCTTTGCATCCCTGGGATTGCTGGTACATAATGGCCAGATGCTTTGGGGTCTTGCACTTGTTAGTTGGATGCGTGTAGCAACCACCTTGTCGCAAAGCTTAGTTACTTAAAACTCATGTTTGCGGTGCCTTTCCCACTGTCTGAGTTTCTAGGCTTTCTGTTCCGGTTGCGCTCTCACTTACCATTGAAGTTCGAAGGCTTGCCGTTGAAGGCAGCATCAAACTTTTGCCCGTTCGCAACATTCATATGAACTTCAGGTAAAGGTTGAGAACCAACTAGGCGCTGAGAGCCATCTTAGCGAGCAGCTCATCATGCTTTTCAGCCTGAAGTAATATATGATTAGGGTCGGAATAGACTTGGTAGTCGCGTGCACGGTACCACTGCTGGGGGATCCTATCAGATGGAAGCATAGAAGAGAGAGTTTTCTCTATCTTCTCCGCATCAGTAGGTTCCTTCCTGAAAAAGCGCAGTTTGGAACTGATCTTATGAATCTCATGATTGTACTCCCCGACAGAATTGAATTCCTAGAGTCGGAGATGTGTCCAATCATGGAGTGCTTCAGGCATGACAACTGCCTTCTGCTATTCATACCTCGTTTTGAGGGCCTGAAATAAGGTACTGGGGAATTCTTCCTCCAAGTACTCAGACTTGAGATCTGGATGAACATGGTGTATAAAGCAGCATGTTTTTGCTCATCTGTCAGCGGCGTGACTCCAGCCGGGAGTGGAACATCCGGCGTTTCGATTGCACGCACTAACCACGGGACACAAGGGTGATCTTGATGTCCATGGCCCATATAGGATAGTTGTGGCTGTTGAGAGCAAGTGTGTAACATCCCAAATTTTGAAAACCAAGAAAAACTTAGTTTTACCAGACCCAAAATTCAGAACCAACAAAAACTTTTGAAATATTTTACTGATGATTGTGTTTTCCTTCCCATTGCTATGTTTAAACTGGTGTGACTTGTTGTTTAAGTTATTTGGTTAGCAAATATAAGACACAACCAATATAAACGTATATTTAACTTTGGTGATCATGTTATGACAAGGAAATATTCTATATATCTTTTCAATTCTTATTTTGACCAACTCCATTTTTATGATACCTGATTTATCAGCAACCCAAAATTAATACCAAGTTTTGAGAAAGTAAAAGTATTTCCAAAATCGTGTGTTTCCAAAAATATGGAGATCTATATGCTACCTCCTACCTATTTTCAACTCTGATATTTTGCAGGGTATACAACTCCCATTTTATAAACTCTTATTTTCACTCTATTTGAAAATAACACTAGCGGGAAATATACTACCCCACATAGGTTTCCTTATCAAACCTTTTGGAACTATTAATCTATGAGTTGAGATAATTTTTAAACATCATCTTGTCATAATTAAGTGTGAACATTTTTATAAAGATAGTATTGTTAAATTACGGAAATAGTGGTGTGATTAATTCATGTGGTTTGATTTGTGTGGTTATGATTGTGATATGGATATTGTTGTGTTTGTTGCTTGTGAGGGTAATTCCTCAGTTGTGCTTAATACTAAAATAAGACACACCTGACAGCCAATTTGGTATGTGACTTGAATAAAAACAAACCCTCTAGAATTACTCACACCTAAGTTACAATCCTAAAAATTAAGGGAAATGATCTTATTTAAATTCCCTCTATATCTATTCCTCTATTCTGTAAAAACAATTATATTTTCCTTATTCTAGGAATGAGATGAAATAATAAATCATCTCAACTCCATGTCACTCATTCGACAAAAAGGAAAATAAGATCATAAAATAAAGGAATGATCTTAATAAATTAATTCTCCCTACTCTCTAATTCTTTCAAACAAATATTTTCTCTATGAAAATATAAATTATTTGAAGTTACCATATTTGTAAGAAAGTTCCAAAAGTTCAAAACAATATCTCTCACCTGATTTAAAATATTACAGGAGTACTAAGTTTTAGTTTATCAAAAATGACTTATTTAAACCCTATGAACAAATATTGTTCAAAACATTTTATTTTCAAATACCAAATTTTGTGGAGCTTCTACATGTATATGGGAGGCTACCTGAATTTTCTCAAATTTTTATAAAATGTTTAAGTACACCAAATAAATCCCTAAAACGCTACTGGTTTTAAAAAGGAAATAAAAAGAAACAAAAAGGACCTAGTTGTAAAAGGGCAAATAAATCCAGGGGGTTATCTAGAAAAGCGTCGTCTTCTCTCTAGCACCCCGTGCCCGTGGCCGTGTCGACCTCCCGCGCGCGCCGCCCAGGCCCCCCCCCCTCTCCGCTCTCCTGCCGCGCTGGGAGGATAAGAAGAGCACGAGGCGCTCTGCTCTCTCCCTCCCCGATATTTTCTCGCCCTTCTCCACCGTTTTCCTCCGCAGCCATGGCCGTGACCTAGCCGAGGTCGCCGCCGAGCAACGCCGTCGCCTGAGAGCTCGCAGAGCGGATCGAAGCGCACCACCAGCTCCGCCGCGTCGTCCTCTCCCTCCTCGTCCAAGGAATCGAGCAGAGGAGCCCGGGATCACCGCGCATTTCTCGTCTTCTTCCTCTCCGGCCGCAGCACTCCGGGCAAGATCGCCGTCGCCCCGGTCCACCTCCGTCCTCGCCGTCGCTTCCCACGCATCGAGGGTGAGCTCACGATGCTCCTGGACATCTCCGTCCTCTCTATCCCCCTCGGGTTCGTCGCGACGTAGTCGTTCCCGCCGTAGCCGTAGCACGCCGCCGCCGTAGCTCGTCGCCGGAGCTTTTCCGGCGACCTTTTGGCCCTTAGCACTGCCACGAGGTGTCCCACCCTCGTGCGCGTCGAACGCGAGCATCCGCTTGTCCCCTAGCGCCGTAGATCGTCGCACCCGTGCGCCTCGCCGCCGGCGATCACCGCGGCCACGCGCGACGTCGCCGTGCACCGTACTCACCTCAAAGGACCACGCGCCCGTATACTAACACGAACACCGCACTGACCTACTGGCTAGCAGAGCGCAGCACCCACGCGCGCGTCGCGAGTTCGAACCCGCTCGGACGCTAAGGCGCACCCTTTTTCATTTTATTCCCCACACTGACAGCTGGGCCCCACCGGTCAGCGACCGTGGTGGCCAGCGCAGTCACACCCGAGCCCAGTCAGCGCCAGCGTGGCCTCTGGCCCACTGGTCAGTGGTTGCGGCTAGCCCAGCCCTGAGTGAGAAAAGTTTCGGACGTGTTTTCTGAAAAATAAAATAAAAAGACAGATTCAAATTTAAACTTATAAAATGCATATCTTTTTGAATATTGATCCAAAAATTACAAATAATATACCGAATTGTTCAGAAAAATAAGGCCAGTCTTTTGGTGTAATTCACCTATCCAGATAAATTAGTTTATTTAATGTTTTATTAAAATAAAGAAAATGGCAGAATATAAAATAAATTGGGAAAATTCATATCTTTAAAACTAATGATCCAAAAATTAAGTTTGACCTCTTAAAATGTTCAGCAAATGGTAACCTTTATGTCCCACCTTGTTTCCAAACATGGATAATTATTTTGTAACGTTGTTTAAAATAAACTAACAAAAGGGCAGATTAAAAAGGGATTTTTATAAATTAATCTGTAATGATTTTTGGAGCAAACCCAATTTTGCTAGGTTCCTAGTATTTCACTTTATCATATCCTAACTTGGTATAATATTTTGACTCACAGAAAATATTTGGTGACCTAACTTTTGTCTGAAGTATTTCCCGTTCAACGGGAGGCGCTTGTTGTTAACCTTCGCCTCAGATAGTTTTGTGATCGATGTACCTAGCTTGCGTATAGGTGATGGACTACTGACTAGCATAAAACCCTCGTAAGTGTAGATCCTAGCTGTTGCCCGAACGATTAGCTCGAAGCTTACGGTTTGATACTTGTCTGTATACCACTTGTGGTTTGGTTTGCTTAGTGATTGTTGTGTTATCCTCCTGTTTGCGACGCTAGATATAAACACTACCGGAGTGGTCTTTGGAACGGAGATATTGAGGAAGGGGAATTCGTTGAACCTGAAGATCAAGACCAAGTTCACTTTGCCGGGCAAGGCAAGCTATTCTCTGAGCTTGCACCTAAATATATATGCATCTACTTTATCAAATGATTTACTCCTGAGGCAAAGATTTATAAAACCTTTTCAAAAAGTATATGAAACTATTTTACCACCGATGTAGATATATAAGATAGTGTATATCAAACTATAGGATGGGAAAAATATTGTTTATTCAAAACTCCTTTGAAATTACTTATGTGTGGAATATGATGTGCCGAGATGTCGGTGGTTGAACTGGAGAAGTGGATAATTGAGTTATTTGGGAAAAATGCACAGTGTGTCTTTGTACTTACGTCAACCAGCCGATACTCTGTGCGACCACATTTACCCACATATGGGAAAGGGCTTAGTCATATAATTTGCTCATATTAGTACTGGATGCCTCAACAACGGGGATGACCCCGTTCCATGAGGGGATGGTTTGGATGACCTACCCCCTGACCTGGGTCCTCTCAAGAGAAGTCTACTGGTGTTTACTGGTATGAGTGTAATGGAGGAAGAGGATTAAAGGGTTCGCTCGCCGGGCAGAACTACGAGTCCTCACACTTAGTTTCCGACGCGCATGGATTTAAGTGTCGATGGAATGCTTCGTAGCGGTAGGGTCCTATACTAGCATGAGCAAATGACAGGCTATGGTCGGTGGCTCAACTTCGCATACACCTTGTATGGCGGGACGTGGCTGACACGATGAGTTGCCGGATGGATGTGGGTTTAAAAGCGTGCTACCTCTGCAGAGGGATTAAAACTATTCGAATAGCCGAGTCCTCGGATATGGACAGTTGGGAGGCCCTACTCTGACCTATGTGCAAGTTTTATAAAAGAGTTGAGTTTTAAAAGAAAAGTAAAGTGGAGGTTGTGCCATGCACCAATACCAACGGATCGGTATGAGGTGATGGAGGAAAGTGGTCCATGATGGACTTTGGTCGAAAAAGGAGGAGTTTTGGAGAAGCAGACAAAAAAATGGTGGTTTTATTCAAAATGGTTATCAAACTCTTCTTACCTTTTTCAACAAAGGTGTATTTTCGGGAAAAGTCTTAAAAGACAATTCTTACAAAGACAGATTTATGGGAAAAAGTTCTAAAAGCCTTCTTTCCTTTTTCAACAAAGATATAGAGATGTCTTCTCAAAATAAAGGTTTTTATTGTAATAAAAATGATGCTATCGCATACTCATGCTGGGGTAGTTTGCGAGTACATTCAAATGTACTCATATTGGTTTCGTCCCTGGCTATTGTCCTAGCCAGACTACGAGGAGGAGCGCTACGCCGAGCAGGAGTATGGTGACTTCTATGCGAACTAAGGATCTCCACAAGTCAGCTGCCTGTCGGGTCGTCATCGTTAGAATATGATGTCTACTACGCCGTAGCTTCTGCTGATATTTTGGTTTGGCCCATGAAGGCACCTATGTAAGAACTTGGTCTAAATGACCATTTATGTAAGACTTTTTATTCGGTACTGTAATGGATGTAAACTTTGGTATCCAATTCGGATTATGTGCAACGACAGACTGATCACGGGATCGTTGTGTTAAGCATAATCGGGTATTTCGGACAGCTAGTCCGGGGTCCCCACAGACTTGGTATCAGAGCCATCCTGACTGTAACAGACCTTAGTTAGCATGGACGTTAGTTAGGAAAGAAATATTTTGTTAAAAATATATTGTTACCAAAAAAAAAAAAACATAAATTTTATCTGAGGAAGTCCAAAAATAGCTTCCACTCTTCTCACCTTCTCAAATATTTCCGAGTCTTATCCCTCTATTTAAGATTTTCCAAGGATTTCTCTACTCTCTCTTACCCGTTCAAAATACTTGACGATGAACCCAAGTGAGACCTAATTAGCTGGCACCTACAAGAAGACCTATATTCAACATTCAACATCAAGGTGATTGATCTGCAAATACCAAGATCGTCGGTATCAACAAAGCAAGAGACCTCCGAAGGCCTCCACTCAATATCAACAATTCCACTCAGTACTACCTCGACAATCTCAAATTCTCCAGCTGAAGACTAAGGCGAGAAAATGAAGGTTTCAACAACCATGTTTAACCGAGGCCATAGGAAAATGTATGATAGGAACTTTGGATATATTACCCGATTACCACGAGTATTAGGCGTCCATTGGTACTAAAGGTACCTTGTGTGTTTTGTAAGTTCTCTGCTTGAGTGTTGCTTCTCCTATGCGTTTCGCAAATTGCGCCTTGTTAACAAACTCCTGATACATACTCCGTAAAAGTAATCAGGTATCCTGATCACGGTAGTCTTCGTGCGCATCTTAAAATTAGTTTTAAACTACCTCTACAAAATATGTTTAACTCAAATTCGGCAGCCACAGTTCCCCAGACGGAAATGTCGCGGGAGCACGCCTACATCGGTTCCGGTTTTGAAGCAACCCAAAATCCTCCGCTCCATCAAATCGAAGCCGC
This sequence comes from Poa pratensis, assembly GCA_947311845.1. Classification (NCBI taxonomy): domain Eukaryota; kingdom Viridiplantae; phylum Streptophyta; class Magnoliopsida; order Poales; family Poaceae; genus Poa; species Poa pratensis. The sequence goes on along the minus strand of CAMZMU010000074.1, from coordinate 126,340,167 downwards.
CCCAGGAACCCACTCGACACCCTTTGAAAGAGAAGAGTCCCCTACGTCTAAAGATCTGCCCAAGAAAATTAGAGAGGACGTCATCAGAGAGCAACGTTGGTGTTACACTTGCAACGGACGCGGATATATGACCAGGCAATGTCCCTTACGTACAAAATAAGGAAAGGACCACCCCAAGGAAAGGCTTGTAGTCAGTGCGGAAGGGGTGGACATCAGGCTAGTCAATGCCCTGGTCGCTGCCCGCACTGTTTTGATTTTCACCCAACTGGCAAGTGCCCGACCGCTAGCGTCACTTGCTACCTATGCGAAGGAGATGATCATGTTCCGGCTAAGTGTCCTATGGAATTCATAGTTGACGCAGTAAAAGATGCTGGTGCGAAGGTTGCTCAAGACGCCATCCATGCCCCGAGAAAGACGTCCACTAAAGCATCCAGCCCATGCTGCAATCCAGAGCACCAGAAGGGAAGAAAACGCAAGGAGCCAACACCAACCTTAGAAACATATCACCAGTTGTGCCTACGCTCTGGAAGAACCCTTCGCAGGAAGAAGCCCTGTACTATCCAGCCATCCCCCAAGCCTGCCTATCAACCCCCGCAAGTTCCGCGCTCCACCTTCCCTAACCACCCAAACAAATCCAACCGTGCCAATGTTGTCTGCTTTGAATGTGGCATCAAGGGTCACTACTCCAAACAATGCCCCAACCCCAACGAGACTGCTCAGCACCGTTTTAAGAAATGCAGGGTTTCCATGTCAAAGGAAGGTTAGCGCCAAGCAATAGTGGGCCTTTCAAGATCTTTAGCCACCGAGAAGAATTATGGGTCCAATTTTTGTAAGTAGTATCTGGTTTCAATGTAAGATCCGTCACTTTTAATGAAATCCTTTTTAGACTCTTAAAGATGAGAGATGTTACCATGTCTAACACGAGCCTTGTACCGTATAATTAATATGTGACGGAATACTACACTAATAAATCGTATTTAACCTAAGATTGACACCTGACCTAAATACCCGCGATAGTACTGACTTATAACTCAGGGCTGACTGCCTTGACAAGAAACAAGGACATAAGGGGACTCATTTAGGACTGGTAACTAGAGGAACTCAAGGAGTGCATAAGAGTCTTCACGAAGATTCGAGTTCAGAGACCACAAGAAGGAGAAACTACGACAAGAAGACATTGAAGAGAGATTTCTTAAGTTGGCAAAGAAGCAATAGGCCAGACTATCATGGAGTGTCTGGAAACTCTTATATCAGAATCTATTATTACAAGTCTCTCTAAAAATAAGGTGATATTCCAATGTTCGTGTTATATAAAAGTACTTTGGTAACAAGCCTCATGAACTTGTTAACAACTCACTTTTGTATACTCAAACAATTGAGTGTCATATACAAATAAGCGGAACGTCAGATAATCCAGTACATCTCAGCCTCGGGAATATGAAAAGTGGTTTGATGACAAGACTAGCTACCTTGTTAACAAATTCTTCTTGTACGACTAAGGCAATCCGAGGTCATAAAAGACACCCACCTTCGTATACAAATAACTAATTGAAAGCTTGTTTTCCCAACGGTATGATCTCCGAACACAAGAAAAGAAAAAGGTATCCGTTTGGAAAAACAACTGGTGTGCAGGTTCCACTAACTTTTTCTAAGATCCATTAAGCCGGGACTTTTGAACAATCATCGATCCACACCCTAAACCACCTACCTCAGGACACTCGAACTGACTTCTAGATTCATCTGGAAGTTCGATACCCTAGACTCTACCTCTTAAGATTCGTATGAAGCTTCGTGAAGCCCAAGAACAAAGAAAGTCAACATCGATGGAATGAAGGCGACCAACCAACGGAATACGCAGAAGAATCAAACGACGGAAGCACCTACTATTGACAACATCAACCACCAAGCAAGTTCAGACGCACTTAGGAGTTTTTAACATCCCTCTACTAACTAGAAACCGGAGAGAGTCAAGTGTTCAGACTTGACACATCCGGAGAACAACGCGTCCCCACCTGCGACCCTCGTAAGGAGACAATATCAGGAAGGGATGTCTGCACCGACCCAAACACTGAGGAACGACACCCAAGACAAAGATCGTCAAGATACCTCGACAGAATAGTGCCTCCAATTCAACTCCAGCTGCAAACTTCAGGAGGACCCTTCAAAACCCCTTTTTAAGGGGGGGGAGACCTGAAATAGGTATACCGGAACGAGGTAATAATTAGATCCGTGCGCTTTAGCCTCATTGTATTTGGAAGCAGCCAACCACGACTATCCATCAAAGTCGACCATCAAGTCAACCCTATCATCAAGGATCTGAACTCAGCATAGAAGTTTATCGACAAAGAAAGCCTTGCATCATCAAGTTGTCAAGATTTCACTTGGCAACCTCACTGAAGAAGCAACGACCTCAGAAGTATAGTCAGCCCAAAACCCGTGGCCCCGTACTCCCCTGTTACCACCGGTCAAATCTCGGGACGAGATTTATTTTAAGGGGGGAAGGATCTGTAACATCCCAAATTTTGAAAACCAAGAAAAACTTAGTTTTACCAGACCCAAAATTCAGAACCAACAAAAACTTTTGAAATATTTTACTGATGATTGTGTTTTCCTTCCCATTGCTATGTTTAAACTGGTGTGACTTGTTGTTTAAGTTATTTGGTTAGCAAATATAAGACACAACCAATATAAACGTATATTTAACTTTGGTGATCATGTTATGACAAGGAAATATTCTATATATCTTTTCAATTCTTATTTTGACCAACTCCATTTTTATGATACCTGATTTATCAGCAACCCAAAATTAATACCAAGTTTTGAGAAAGTAAAAGTATTTCCAAAATCGTGTGTTTCCAAAAATATGGAGATCTATATGCTACCTCCTACCTATTTTCAACTCTGATATTTTGCAGGGTATACAACTCCCATTTTATAAACTCTTATTTTCACTCTATTTGAAAATAACACTAGCGGGAAATATACTACCCCACATAGGTTTCCTTATCAAACCTTTTGGAACTATTAATCTATGAGTTGAGATAATTTTTAAACATCATCTTGTCATAATTAAGTATGATCATTTTTATAAAGATAGTATTGTTAAATTACGGAAATAGTGGTGTGATTAATTCATGTGGTTTGATTTGTGTGGTTATGATTGTGATATGGATATTGTTGTGTTTGTTGCTTGTGAGGGTAATTCCTCAGTTGTGCTTAATACTAAAATAAGACACACCTGACAACCAATTTGGTATGTGACTTGAATAAAAACAAACCCTCTAGAATTACTCACACCTAAGTTACAATCCTAAAAATTAAGGGAAATGATCTTATTTAAATTCCCTCTATATCTATTCCTCTATTCTGTAAAAACAATTATATTTTCCTTATTCTAGGAATGAGATGAAATAATAAATCATCTCAACTCCATGTCACTCATTCGACAAAAAGGAAAATAAGATCATAAAATAAAGGAATGATCTTAATAAATTAATTCTCCCTACTCTCTAATTCTTTCAAACAAATATTTTCTCTATGAAAATATAAATTATTTGAAGTTACCATATTTGTAAGAAAGTTCCAAAAGTTCAAAACAATATCTCTCACCTGATTTAAAATATTACAGGAGTACTAAGTTTTAGTTTATCAAAAATGACTTATTTAAACCCTATGAACAAATATTGTTCAAAACATTTTATTTTCAAATACCAAATTTTGTGGAGCTTCTACATGTATATGGGAGGCTACCTGAATTTTCTCAAATTTTTATAAAATGTTTAAGTACACCAAATAAATCCCTAAAACGCTACTGGTTTTAAAAAGGAAATAAAAAGAAACAAAAAGGACCTAGTTGTAAAAGGGCAAATAAATCCAGGGGGTTATCTAGAAAAGCGTCGTCTTCTCTGTAGCACCCCGTGCCCGTGGCCGTGTCGACCTCCCGCGCGCCGCCGCCCAGGCCCCCCCCCCCTCTCTCCGCTCTCCTGCCGCGCTGGGAGGATAAGAAGAGCACGAGGCGCTCTGCTCTCTCCCTCCCCGATATTTTCTCGCCCTTCTCCACCGTTTTCCTCCGCAGCCATGGCCGTGACCTAGCCGAGGTCGCCGCCGAGCAACGCCGTCGCCTGAGAGCTCGCAGAGCGGATCGAAGCGCACCACCAGCTCCGCCGCGTCGTCCTCTCCCTCCTCGTCCAAGGAATCGAGCAGAGCCCGGGATCACCGCGCATTTCTCGTCTTCTTCCTCTCCGGCCGCAGCACTCCGGGCAAGATCGCCGTCGCCCCGGTCCACCTCCGTCCTCGCCGTCGCTTCCCACGCATCGAGGGTGAGCTCACGATGCTCCTGGACATCTCCGTCCTCTCTATCCCCCTCGGGTTCGTCGCGACGTAGTCGTTCCCGCCGTAGCCGTAGCACGCCGCCGCCGTAGCTCGTCGCCGGGCTTTTCCCGGCGACCTTTTGGCCCTTAGCACTGCCACGAGGTGTCCCACCCTCGTGCGCGTCGAACGCGAGCATCCGCTTGTCCCCTAGCGCCGTAGATCGTCGCACCCGTGCGCCTCGCCGCCGGCGATCACCGCGGCCACGCGCGACGTCGCCGTGCACCGTACTCACCTCAAAGGACCACGCGCCCGTATACTAACACGAACACCGCACTGACCTACTGGCTAGCAGAGCGCAGCACCCACGCGCGCGTCGCGAGTTCGAACCCGCTCGGACGCTAAGGCGCACCCTTTTTCATTTTATTCCCACACACTGACAGCTGGGCCCCACCGGTCAGCGACCGTGGTGGCCAGCGCAGTCACACCCGAGCCCAGTCAGCGCCAGCGTGGCCTCTGGCCCACTGGTCAGTGGTTGCGGCTAGCCCAGCCCTGAGTGAGAAAAGTTTCGGACGTGTTTTCTGAAAAATAAAATAAAAAGACAGATTCAAATTTAAACTTATAAAATGCATATCTTTTTGAATATTGATCCAAAAATTACAAATAATATACCGAATTGTTCAGAAAAATAAGGCCAGTCTTTTGGTGTAATTCACCTATCCAGATAAATTAGTTTATTTAATGTTTTATTAAAATAAAGAAAATGGCAGAATATAAAATAAATTGGGAAAATTCATATCTTTAAAACTAATGATCCAAAAATTAAGTTTGACCTCTTAAAATGTTCAGCAAATGGTAACCTTTATGTCCCACCTTGTTTCCAAACATGGATAATTATTTTGTAACGTTGTTTAAAATAAACTAACAAAAGGGCAGATTAAAAAGGGATTTTTATAAATTAATCTGTAATGATTTTTGGAGCAAACCCAATTTTGCTAGGTTCCTAGTATTTCACTTTATCATATCCTAACTTGGTATAATATTTTGACTCACAGAAAATATTTGGTGACCTAACTTTTGTCTGAAGTATTTCCCGTTCAACGGGAGGCGCTTGTTGTTAACCTTCGCCTCAGATAGTTTTGTGATCGATGTACCTAGCTTGCGTATAGGTGATGGACTACTGACTAGCATAAAACCCTCGTAAGTGTAGATCCTAGCTGTTGCCCGAACGATTAGCTCGAAGCTTACGGTTTGATACTTGTCTGTATACCACTTGTGGTTTGGTTTGCTTAGTGATTGTTGTGTTATCCTCCTGTTTGCGACGCTAGATATAAACACTACCGGAGTGGTCTTTGGAACGGAGATATTGAGGAAGGGGAATTCGTTGAACCTGAAGATCAAGACCAAGTTCACTTTGCCGGGCAAGGCAAGCTATTCTCTGAGCTTGCACCTAAATATATATGCATCTACTTTATCAAATGATTTACTCCTGAGGCAAAGATTTATAAAACCTTTTCAAAAAGTATATGAAACTATTTTACCACCGATGTAGATATATAAGATAGTGTATATCAAACTATAGGATGGGAAAAATATTGTTTATTCAAAACTCCTTTGAAATTACTTATGTGTGGAATATGATGTGCCGAGATGTCGGTGGTTGAACTGGAGAAGTGGATAATTGAGTTATTTGGGAAAAATGCACAGTGTGTCTTTGTACTTACGTCAACCAGCCGATACTCTGTGCGACCACATTTACCCACATATGGGAAAGGGCTTAGTCATATAATTTGCTCATATTAGTACTGGATGCCTCAACAACGGGGATGACCCCGTTCCATGAGGGGATGGTTTGGATGACCTACCCCCTGACCTGGGTCCTCTCAAGAGAAGTCTACTGGTGTTTACTGGTATGAGTGTAATGGAGGAAGAGGATTAAAGGGTTCGCTCGCCGGGCAGAACTACGAGTCCTCACACTTAGTTTCCGACGCGCATGGATTTAAGTGTCGATGGAATGCTTCGTAGCGGTAGGGTCCTATACTAGCATGAGCAAATGACAGGCTATGGTCGGTGGCTCAACTTCGCATACACCTTGTATGGCGGGACGTGGCTGACACGATGAGTTGCCGGATGGATGTGGGTTTAAAAGCGTGCTACCTCTGCAGAGGGATTAAAACTATTCGAATAGCCGAGTCCTCGGATATGGACAGTTGGGAGGCCCTACTCTGACCTATGTGCAAGTTTTATAAAAGAGTTGAGTTTTAAAAGAAAAGTAAAGTGGAGGTTGTGCCATGCACCAATACCAACGGATCGGTATGAGGTGATGGAGGAAAGTGGTCCATGATGGACTTTGGTCGAAAAAGGAGGAGTTTTGGAGAAGCAGAAAAAAAATGGTGGTTTTATTCAAAATGGTTATCAAACTCTTCTTACCTTTTTCAACAAAGGTGTATTTTCGGGAAAAGTCTTAAAAGACAATTCTTACAAAGACAGATTTATGGGAAAAAGTTCTAAAAGCCTTCTTTCCTTTTTCAACAAAGATATAGAGATGTCTTCTCAAAATAAAGGTTTTTATTGTAATAAAAATGATGCTATCGCATACTCATGCTGGGGTAGTTTGCGAGTACATTCAAATGTACTCATATTGGTTTCGTCCCTGGCTATTGTCCTAGCCAGACTACGAGGAGGAGCGCTACGCCGAGCAGGAGTATGGTGACTTCTATGCGAACTAAGGATCTCCACAAGTCAGCTGCCTGTCGGGTCGTCATCGTTAGAATATGATGTCTACTACGCCGTAGCTTCCGCTGATATTTTGGTTTGGCCCATGAAGGCACCTATGTAAGAACTTGGTCTAAATGACCATTTATGTAAGACTTTTTATTCGGTACTATAATGGATGTAAACTTTGGTATCCAATTCGGATTATGTGCAACGACAGACTGATCACGGGATCGTTGTGTTAAGCATAATCGGGTAGTTCGGACAGCTAGTCCGGGGTCCCCACAAAGTGCATAAAACTCTCGAGCCATCTATCTATATGGGTAAACCAGAGAATATTAATTTCCATTTGGTAAATTAAAATCCATCATGGTTATGTCGTAATAAACTATGCAAAATAAAGTTTCAAGAAGTGGCCTTGAACTTATTAGTGTGAACCTCAAATTGTTAAGTATGACACGTTGTAGATAATCTCCAAAATAATTTTTGGAGTAGATCTAGCAGCATTAGCGGAGTATATACTCACACTTCGAATGCCTTATGTCATAACTTAATTAAAATGTATGGGAGAGCACATTGGCAATCATAATGTCAAAAATGACAAAATGTAGTCTTAAACAGTAGTTGTAGACAAGTCTACACCACCTCATGATCCCAAAACATCAATTCGAAGGCATCACTTTGTATTTTGCATCTCTATCTGCAAGAAATTAAAAATCTCAATCGCAAATAGACGTAATTTATCTCGACACGTGACAAACGTGGAAATATATTACACCTTAGATAGATTCCGGAATGCGTCGTACTCGACAGATAGACAGTACTATATAGGCACTAATTTATATTTGCAAGAAATTAAAAATCTCAATTGCAAATGGACGTAATTATCTGGACACGTGAAAAACATGGAAATATATTACATCAACTTAGTATCTGGAATACATTGGTACTCAACAGAAAACGGTACTGAAATATATGTACCGAATTTAGTAGTCTAAAACAGGAATAAAATCACTGCTAGAAGTGTTGTCAGAACACTAATTCTGCTAAAAAGCTGAAATATACAGCAATTAAGCAAAAAACAAAAACAGCTAGAGCTGTTAGGGGCCAGAACGCATGCAAATGGTCACATAGTGCAGCCCATAACGAATGCAAATTGGCCACATAGTGCAGCCCAGGTAAGACCGTGCTGGTCAACCGAACGGATAAAGGAGAGAGAACGACCACGAGCAATTCCCAGCCACATCTCGATCCCCAAATCCCACGACTGACACAGATGTAGGTCCTCACGACCGAGCGGCTGCATCACTAGCGACCGGCGGAGCTCTCGCCGCGCTCGTCCTCGGAGGAGTCACCAGGTAGTTGGGAGCCGGCTGTGACGCCGTTGGAGGCGCCGTTCGCGAGCCCGAGCCCGGCGCAGGCAGAGCGGCTGCTCACCGGCGGGACGCCAAGGGCCACGATGCGGCGCCGAGCGCCTGTCCGCGTAGAAGGCGGAGGTGTGGAGGGGAGCCACGGCCCGCGGAGGACGGCGTGCGCGGTTATACCGGCGGCACGGAATCGTCCTCGACTGCGGGTGTTGGCGACGGGAGGCACAGCGGCGCTGCGACCTCAACGACCGCTGGGGTGAAGATGGCAGCGGCGCGGTGACCTCGAAACGGCGGCGACGGCCGTCGTCACGAAGAAGACAAAGGAACAGGGAAGGAAAATCCCCAGGCATTGTAGTTTTTTATTACCTTTTGCCTGTTGTTTTGCTGTCGATCTTGTTCTATTCCGGCGAGTTCGCCGGCGTGTTCTTCACGAAGGAGTGGAACAAAACAGCGATAAGATGTCTCAGGCAATTTTTCTTACCGATTTGCCTATTTTCCAATCTTCCCTGTATTGTTCTTCTTTGAACGATGGAGGCGGACGTCCTGTTCGTCTCTTCGTTCGTATGCTATCTTTTTCTTCCAGTTCTTGTCTGGATCGAATTCGCTCAGTGGCGAGCGTGCTGATAACGTGTTGGGAATAGAATCGAGAGCAATCGAGAGAGACAACAAATGAATCGAACTGATATCTCTTTCATTGATCATCAGAGTATTTATACATGGTTTATGTCGGTTCGACATAGCAGTTACAAAGGGGAAAAGGTGTCAGTTCCTAGCGAACAGGTGTCTATACAGAATAGAGGCGTCCGTACGGACGAGGCATCCGTACATCGCCTTTGGGCATAAGGTAACTACCGAAGCGGTTACCCTTTATTCCTAACACATCTCTTTCGCAAACCAGACAAGCGGCCGTCGCGGTGGTGCCCAAAACTGGAGATGAGCCTGAATCGGGGTGGGAAAGTGATACTCGGATCAGATTGTGCCCTTCACAATTCTATTTTCATTTTCTTTAACAAATACATGTATGAGTCGAATACGGATGAGGATGTTTACTCTCAATTCAGAATGAATATATACATATATATTTTAATGTTAACTGCGAAAAATAAAATATGTCAGTAACCACATGCTACCCTAAACCCTTGTATACCAAGTCAACATTAGACTAGTGGACAAATAGCATACTGCTTCATGCATAATAGTTTTTCATACAACATGTCTTTTTTTTAGTTTGGATAATCAAAATAAGCGCTAGAATTTCTTAAATTGGCTAACGTATTAGCATTCATATATTATGCCTTGTTTGATTTTAGGGTTTTAAAGAGGATTAATAGGGATAATCTCCACAGGTATTGCGTGAAACCCCCACCTCTATCCAATCCCATCAAATTCCCATTTATTCCCAATCCACTATGGAGTGGTGGTGAATTGGGTATTAAAAAATACACTACAATATGGAGAATTTTGATCAAAAAGTGAGGATAAACTCGATCAAATAGTCTATAACCAAACATCCTTTTGAGAGAGATGGGTGTTTGGGGTTAGGCTGGGATTCCCACACTAATCCCCCAAAAATACACTAGTACCAAAAAAGGCTTAAGTTTTTTACCCCATACACATATATAATATTATGATAGTGGGAACATCACAATTTAAGGAAATGTAATGATAATACTAGCACATCCAAATATTGCATAGTGATTATTCTTTAAACAACCATTTCCAGTAAGAATTTTTTCAATGAAAAAATGACCCGTCTGATGGATATATAACAACAATCTCTTGAATGTTTTATTATTACGCGATAAATAAGTCTAAAGAGTACTACGTAACCCGACTTCTTAAACTCGTCAAGTCACCTAGTAGAAAAGGACAACTCAATTCGACCCGTTAGTGTCCAAGCTCGAAGCAAGCCGAGTTTTCGAATACTTGTCAAGCTCGCGTGTTTCAAGATTTTGTTCCACCCCTAGCGCTGCACCCTCTAGTGTCGTAAAACTAGCTAGCTCATTGGCAACCATATTATGTCGACAAGTAATCTCCTCGAGCAAAATTTCATGCAACTCCTTTACTCTTAGGACTTCCTAATATGGATGCCCCGAACCATGAGAGAACTTCTATGTCGTTAGACTTGCAGCTTATTAGATTTGCGAAATCCATTGAAGGGATATAAGCTATAAAAGATTTTGTACACCGGTATCAGGAAGGGCCTTTCAGGCTTTAGATTTATCTAAGGTTTCCACCATTTCCCTCAACACTACATCATGTTTGATCTTCACTGCCATAGGGGAGAGGTCCATAGGTTCCATCGAGTTTGCGATCTCGATTTAGAACGTCATTTTTAGGTTGTTATTTGGTCAAATCATTTTCTTTGTGTGATAATCACGTTATTATCGGTACGTTTTATCTTATGACCATCTCTATTGTTGTGTGTACCTTGTTCCTCAGGCGCAAGTAGTTCACCTCAGCGTGGCAAATAGAAGGAATGGTAAGGATGAGATGTTGCTAGTGATTTGACATACATCTGAGTATTATTTGATCCCCCGTTGTATGGTTTCTTTATTATGGCGAGACTAGTATGTGCTATTTAATTTAAGAGCTCATGCAACATGCGGATGATCTCATTGGTAAGCATAAATTTCATTGTGAAATTGCAACCTAAGATGATGGAACCAAAGACCGGCAAAGATGATACGAGGAGCACATACACATTAAATATACTCATCATACTACTAGAAGCGATGTAATAGAAATGGCGGACATTATCAATTTATTATTTCAACACACTATAACTTGAAAGACACGTTTGATCAAGAAGAAAACAGGTATAGAATCGTGGCAATGGTTCAATTAATTTGTACTCTAGAAGTTTCTATAACTATATACTTACCAAATCATATACTAAAAACAACTATTAAATATGTGTTATAACATGTATTTAGACTGTATCAACAATAAATACATTTACACTCCATTGTTTTAAAGTTTTCAAATTGTTTTTACAGAAGAAAGCTTTTTGTTCCAAAATACATTAAATTTAGCACATCTGAACTTTAATTTTCGGTTATATACAATACAACTGCATAACAAGAATACCAGTTAAAGTCAATATTTTTGTGTTGTAACAATGCCATATAAATAATAGAGTGATATATATATATATCGTCAAGGGAGTAACATGCTAAATTTAATTCTAACAAGTATAATAGTTCAGTATAATGAAATTGTTGGACCCATTTCTTCTTGGACGGCTAGAGGGAATGCTAAACCTATTCTTCATAGGAGTTGTCTTTCTTAGTGTGTAGCTCAGTTTGTTTGCACTGTGCAACATTAGCAGATTTAAGAAACAATTCTTGCCTTCCATATATAGTTTAGGGACAGTTCCCATGCCAATCAGATACAAAAACTATGTGATTTCTGAAGCGGAACAAATACAATTCATCAATGTTTGAGATATTACCCAACCCGCCATGCTAGGATTTATGGTTTACGCAAATGACATAGCATATTGGAACATAGGAGTCTGCAACACATTCATCAATTGAAACTCCTAACTGGTGGTTACTTTAAAAAACGCACCAGCCATGGGGATCGGAAGAGAAAGACCAGCTCATAACCTATTTTCCCACCTCAAGATCCAAAACCGTCTTTTGATTACTTCCTCTTGTTTCTTCATTCTATCAAGAATTTGCCGGTTCACTTGGTGCCTGGATAAGCTGGGTGCCCTGATCATTCAATTAAATGATGGAAAAAATAAAGGGAAGTGTAGAGCTGAAGTCAATGTGCTCTTATTGGAACATGGCAGCAAGTGCAATTTGCTATAAACACGCAAGCAATTATTGTTCCATCTACTTGTAGAATAAAAGACCTTGTGAATTGCTCTGCGGCAAGAACAACATAGCAGAAAGACAGTAAGGACGTAAATCGTTACTTCCTTCTGTAAATTATCATGGATGAACTAGCAAATCAAGCAAGCCACCAAGGTTATACTTAAATGCAACATGCAGCAATGGTTACGAGATGATGATTAAGACCAAACAAGGTATCAGTAAGTGCAAACAGATGACAAATCTAAATCCTAGAAAGCATTGGCCCCAAATCGCAAAAAAAAAGTCATCCTTAAAGCACAAAAGCATAAAGTAATTGCTCTTATGGAATCTAACACCCACATTCTTGATGCATCTATCTAATGTAAAAGACCTTGTGAATTGCTCTGCAGCAAGAAACAACAGAGGCGAAAGATAGGAACAATGTAAACATGTACTTCCTTCTGTAAATTAGCATGAACGAGCTAGCAAATAAATCCAGTCTTATAATGTACAAACCAGACGTGCTAAGTGCATACGAATGTTATATAAATACCAAGTGAAGGCCATCACCTTGCCCTTGTGAAATCTAAACACGTGGTGTTTTTGTCTGTTGCAGAGCAGAGGGACATGATTGAAGTAAATATCCATATTTTTTCTCCACGAGAGCAAAGCTACCGCCTACCATGGCCGAACTAGCAAACCAAGCAAGCCACAAGAGCACTAAAAAGGACGAACAGAAGCAGATTATAAGGTGGGGAAATCAACTAACGAGGTGATGATAGCCAGATTTTAGGAAATTAGCTATCGGCACGCGTGCATCACACGGTGAATGTTGGAATAGGAATAGGTTTGTGTTTCAGGTCGACTTCTGGCTGTGGGAAGCCGGCTGGTGTGTTCCGACTTTGGGGAGTGTCCCGAGTCGAGAGAGTTTCCCTGATTTCGGAGTATGTTCCGGGTCGAGGCAGTCGGACGTCGGCTCCGTCTAGTGAGCCGGTAGTCGGTAGCCGGGTTCCGGGCGAAGGACACTTTGTCCTATAGCCGGTGTCTTGAGGTGGTGCGGCAGCACCAGTACAGAGTAGAGATAGATAGGACGTGCTAGACGTCACCTACAATGTTTCTGAGTCATGACGTCGTCATCAGTGGCGGAGTTGGGGTGTCAGGGCAAGACGTGTCACATCGGTAGGATGTGACAGCAATTGACTTTGTGACCGCTAGCCGGCATAGCCCCTATTTAGAGGGAGGAATACTAGACAGAAAAATTGAGGCCAACCAAAACATCCACTTAGGCGTCACCATCACCGAGCCATACACTATTTTTAAGTTCCTCTCGGTTGTTCCCACGAGGTTCTAGCAAATGGCATATTTAATCGAGACCCTGCTCGACCTCGACAATCTCCCCATGGAGGAGCTCACCGGCCGGCTCAAGTCAGCCGAGGAGCGGCATGAGGCGGAGAGCCAAAGGCCAAGCAGACCGGCAAATTGCTCCTCTCCGAGGAAGAGTGGTTTGCGTGGATGCGGCTGCAGAACAGAGGGTCATCTTCCAGCCAGGCCGGACGCGGCGGCGGCAAGGCACACAGGCGCGGCAGTGGCACCTCGGCTCATGGAGCCAGGAACCGTGACACCAAGGACAAGTGTCACTACCGCAGAGTCGTCGGCCACTGGGCACGAGACTGCCGCAAGAAGAAGCGTGAGTGAAAGGATCGTATAGGGCACCTAGAGGGGGGGGGGGGGGGTGACTAGGTTCTACTGCCAATTTTAGTTCTTTTTCAACAAATCTTGACACAAAAGCTAAATTCTCTAGATTAAACTGAGGTGAATATACCTATATGACAAGCACACAAAACAAGATACAGGCTAAGTAAAGGCGGTAAACGATAGAGGTAACCGAAATGAAACACGCGGAGACAATAGTTCCCACAGTGCCTTCCTTTTAAGGGGAAGTACGTCTACGTTGGAGGGGTGTGAGCTTCACCATAACAGACTTGCTCAGCGCCACAAAGGGCTCACCCTATTCTCCGATGAACTGCACCACAAAGGATTGGGTGACCTTGCACTATCAGTATCCTGCAAGTCAGAAACTGAGTCTTTACAACAAGCTTGGAGCACACATCCACAACTGAATTGGAGGCTCCCAAATCAACACAATCTGCTCAAACAATCACAAGATGTAAGAACAAAGGCCTAGGTTTTCCCAATGGAAACCCTAGGCACGAATCACTCAAGTGAATGAGGGGTAAATGCAAATCGCTTTGCATATCTTGATCTTCTCCTTCAATCCTCCGTAGACCAACAAGTTTGGTTGGAGGGATAGGAAGATCTTTGAGGTTGGAGCTCAGCACCAATGGAGGAGAGAGAATGTGAATCGTCAGTCTTCTTTGGAGAAGAGGCAGTCTTTAAATATAACAACCTCCAGCCTTGTTTCTGTGCAGTAGAACCTCCGCAACCGCTATACATCCAGGAAACACCCGCCGGAGTACTCCTACACAACTCTCTCGAACACCGTGATGGCATCATAGCAGATAAACCCAAGTAAGGAGCGGAATTAGTGAAATAAAATTCAACACTGGCGTCGACGCCGCAACCGCAAAGCCAACGTCTAAAAACAAAAACGACTAGTCCAGATCCCTGAACGATGCCGGTGGCAGCCACCCTGTCAGACGGAGATCTGGAGCCGCCTTATTGAACCCCTCCATGGGACCAGAGAATATGGAGGGCTAAACACTAGCAAACAAAGGCATAACCTAGTCTACAACTATGCATGTCCGGGTCGGGTAATTCCCTCACCATGGACGAGCATGAGTCCCTAAGTGCATCTCCACCGGGACACCCCAATCAATTGGGGGGGGGGGGGGGGGGGTGCAGCCCACAGCGGCGCCCCCAAACAAAAAAAACTTAAACAAATTCTGACAAATTTAAACAGTTTTAAATTTCATTCATATTTGTTATATATTACAAAAAGTTTGAATGAAATTTGACAAACCTAAACCTAAACCTAGCCCTACTCTACTCCTCGTCGGTGGTGTCCAACCACGAGTCGTCGTCGTCGAGCACCACGTAGGCGGAGGAGGAGCCGGCACGGCCGATCGACGCGCCGTCTTGGCGGCGCGGTGCACGACTGCAGGAGGCGCCGTCGGAGGAGGACGAGGCCGCCGTTGCCACCAAGGTGGCGATGGTGGCCATGTACCCGGGGCTGTCGCTCTTGATGGTGGTTACCGAGTCTGCGAGCGCCGCCAGGAACCCCGGTGTGTCGCCGACGTGCTCGTTCCGCAGCGGGGACGACACGGCATGCACGTACGGGATCGTCTCCACCGGCAGCGGCGGCGTCCTAGGGCGGCGCAGGTGCCGGCCGCGCGGTGGGGATTGGGCTTGGGGTCGAGCGCGGTCGCGGATGACGATGCCGCCGCTTCCACGACGTGGCGGCGATCGCCGCTCCTCCTTCACCCCGGAGAAGCAGGGTGGCGCGCGGTGCTGCCGGTTGTCGACGACGCGGCGTCGCGGTGGCAGTGGCATCAGCCGAAACGGTGTAGGGTTCCCCGTTGCGGCATGCCGGCGGGTGGCCTCAATATCCGAAGCCACTGTGAGGCCGGTCCTCTCCCACCACTCGTGTCGCCCATCCGCGTTCCAGCGGCCTGACGCCATGGCGTCGTATGCTTGCTCCGCCTCCTGGCGCTCCCGCCGGAAGCGTTCCATCCACGCCGCCCAGTTTTGGTCATCGTAGTCTGGGTCGGCGCGCTGCTCCATTGTAAGCCAGCTCCGGCGCCGGGCGATGGCGCGCGTGATCTGGTTCGGCGTCACCGGCAGCGCCGGAATGGGGAGCCCGCTTTTGTACGACGTGGCCCAGTTCTTGGGGAGGCGGGAATCCAGCGGGACGAGCAGCCCGTACCGGAAAAGCTCCCACGCCTCCTCGGTGTCGATGGTGCGCCCGCTGCGGCTGCTGCCTGACTCGTCGTTGTTCGCCATTGCGCGGCGACGGAGGTGGGTGCGGCAACAGAGGTGGAAGTGGAGGATGTGGGGAAGCAGGCGAGGAGGTGAGTGCGGCGATGAGGGTGCGGTGAGGGAGATGGGCGGTGCGCAAGCATCCCCGCCGACGTAAATGCATTGCATAGGAACGCCGCGACGCTGGCGCGTGGACTGCCGTGCACGCTGTTGCCGGCGTTAATGCGACGCGTGGTGACAGGCATGCCGCCGTGTAGTCACCTCGCCTCCCGTCCCGTCCAGTCGCGTCGTCTCGGCCACCGACCGGCGACTGCGTGGGGCCATTAACGCAGACGGAACGGCCTCCTGCGCGCCCTCATTAACAGGGGCATATCGGCCTGTGTGTATGACGGGTGGGCCACACCTGTCGGAGGTCATGTCTGCCCCATGTCCGGACCCCCGAGAGGGCCTCCAAACTTGGGGGCCCTTTCGATGAGGTCGAACACGATTTTGCTCGGGCCGACCCCTTGGGGGGTGCCGCTGGTGGCGTATTTTCCCATCCGGACCCCCAATGGGCCTTTGGGGTGCATTTGCAGGGTGCCGTTGGAGATGTTGTAAGGGTTGAGAAGTTGCCGACACCACCAACGAGAAAATAGTTGCCCCTGGGGCAGCCCTTGTATGGATAGGAGAGAAGAGAGCCAAATGTGGAACCACTTTCGTCTAGTTTTGCTTGAATGATTCAGTTCGCATTTTCATTCAACTATTTCATTTGCATCTAAATATAAATGTGGTTACTTCAATGTTTTAAGTTTCTTTGGTGCAGTATTTGCGTTGAAAAACCGATCTAATAAGGCCATTCCTAACACGAAATGTCGTGACATTTTGACAACTAATCAACAAAAATCCTTTGTGAAAATAACGTATAAAAAAGTCTATATTTTTTTAAGAATTGTTACGATGATTTTTAAAGTAGATATAAATGAAATTAGGCGACATCTACGTCGCAGTTCAGGAACTCGTCAACATTTCTATAGAAGGTCAACTTTTTCTTTGATCGCACTTGAATTTGTTGCTGTCATGCTATACTGGGTCATGGCCTTCGTGCCACGGCCGTGTTTGTGTGTTTTCCAAGCCAAGCACTATTCTTTGGGTTTATCCTTGGTTATTTGTTGGTGGATACATGTATTGGTTGTTTTTTTATAGAAAGTTGTCATAGTTCCGCACACATGTACTCCCTACGCCCCAAATATGGATCTATGTACACACTAATATTTGTCTAAATACATCCGAATTTAGACAACTTCGCATCAACTAATTTGGCACGTAGACGTTCCCCTATAACAAGAAAATCATGAGCTATTGACGATGTCCATACATTTACTGGTTAAGGGCCGTCGCGGATTACAAGGTATCCTTTGGTGCGTGTTTGTACCGGACTCTGACTCATACTCTCGTATATTAACCAACCAAGTCGAGAGCTACAGAGTCATATTCGCGATGGCGCGGCGGAGACCCCGCGGCCGCGGCCGTCCATGGCAGGACCTCCCGTCGGAGCTGCTGTGCCTCGTGCTCCAGCGTGTGCAATCCCACGCCGGCCGCGTCCGCCTACGCGCCGTGTGCCGCCCCTGGCGCGCCGGCACGGACAAGCAGCCTTCCCTGCCACCGCTGCTCCCTTGGCTCGCGCTCCGCGACGGCACCTTCCTCAGCCTCCCTGACGGCGAGGTCCACCGCCGAGTCCTTGTCCCGGATGACGACGTCACCCACCGCGTCTCCTCCGGTAGCATGCTCATCCTCGTGCACACCGACAATGCATGCTCGCTCATGAACCCTGTCTCCGGGGAGTCGACGCCCCCTCGGGATATCGACCTCGGATGCTACTCCACTCACCCAGGTTTACTGCTCAAGGCTGACGATATCCGCAAGGTTGTGGTGGTGTCTGATCACGTAACCGCCGTCCGCACAGGACCTTACTCTGGAAACTAACAATCTCGGTTCGTCGGCCTCAGTCATCGACCATGGTATATCAGTGGATGCCTTCTAACTGGAGCATCAATTACTATGATAGTATGATTGCCATTATATCCTGGACATCGCACTCTTTCAAGACAAGCTCTATGTCCTCGTCATGTGTTTGAGTGCGGCCCACCCTCTAAGTCTATATGCCATGGACATCGTCGACATCAGCATCGGACGGTGCGTAATCAGCACACTGAAAGGTGACGTGGAACGATGGAACGATCGTGGCCTTCCCCCCCCCCCCCCCCCCCCCCCCCCCACTACCTGGTTGCATCCGGCGATCGGCTATTGATGGTGAAACAAACGAGGGACCTCGACACCAAGCTTCCAATCCGGATGCTCAAGCAGGATCTGTTCGAGGTCTTCGAGGCAGTGGACATGAGCAGAGGTGGAGGACGATGGAGAGAGACCGATACATTGATGGGGCGTGCTCTCTTTCTCAACGAAGGCTGCTCAGAGTCACTTCTCGTTGCCGGAGACGAATGTGTTGGAGTTCAAGAAGATTGCATCTACTTCCTGAGCGAGCGTAACAGCCACGATAAAAGGATGAGGCGCCTCTACTACGGCATTTACAACATGAAAAAAGGGACGGTGTCACCCTTGCCGTTTGATACGAAAGCGGCACGCCACGGTCCATGGACTGCAACTTGGTTTTTCCCCAATAATGCGTGAGTTAAGATACATAGCCATACTTTATTTTGTATCAATATTTGTCCCCGACAATGCCGACTAGACACTTCTATCAGCTTATTTGTTCTGAACATTATTTCTTCCTTCGCTAGATAGGAGAAGTACTCTGCCGATCATTTCTAAAGAGAATTAGCGAACACACCAGCTCGAACCCAAAAGATGTAAGAAATGAACACCGAAAAATGGTTACAAACAAAGAAGGAAGAAAATTAAGCATCGCACAAGGCAGTACTTGTGCTTTTGAGCGAGATTAAGTTATAATAATAAGGGATTAAATCGTATATCACCGTCGTAGTTGGGGCTTAGAGTTGTTCATTACAACCACATTGTCGCTGACATGATACTGAAAACCACCTCGGGCAGGATGTTGCACATAACCCGACGCATCAAGTGTGGATTAATCATAAACATTTTGTTTTTGGCTGAAATTCCAACTGTCCACTCAAAAGACCATCTATTGTTTCATGGATTTTTTTCCAAAATTTCGACAAACCACTTACTCAAAGTTTAGTTTATAAGTTTGCAGCCTCAAAATTTGACTCGGGAAGGTTTGAATGTTTTTGGCCAAAGTTTATCTATGCTCATATCCTCGCTTAACGCATCTATCAGTAAAATTATAACGAATTGGTGCACATGAGCAACACTAGTATCGAATATTGACATTTTTCTGTAATTTAAGCATAACAATAATATCACCATTAATATCTTTGACTAAGTGGTTTCTCAGTCTGGGATGAAATTTTAACAACTAATAAGCCAAATGACGAAACCATTTAGATCCCTTTATTGAAAAAAAAATGACGAAACCATTTATGATTTTCTAGAAAAAATATATAATTTGTTAGGGTTGAATATTTGTTGCTGAAGTTAATCGATGCTTACCAGAATCCTAACCCTCACTTACACCATCCATCAGTAAATATTTAATGAACTGGTGCTTACAAGCAACACTAGTTCGAATATATGCACACACCTTCTATCCCCTTTCTAATCTCTAAACTACAGGATCTTACATTTTTGTTGTCACTAGTAGCGGCAGAGCCGACAACAGTGGAGTTTCAAGTTTAAGTGCAAAAACCTGAGAGATTTCACCTTCCTTGAACATAAAGTTCAAATTCGTAGCAGAAGTTCCACAAAAAAAAGTGACTATCAACGCAATTTATAATCATGGATCGAGACATGGAGTCAGTCATCGCCAAATCTCTAGCCTCTCTGCTTTCGCTACTCGTCTTGTTTTGCTGCAGGAATTGTTCAGTCACACGTTCCCAGGCACGTAAATTCATACCCGTAACGTCGTAGGGAATTTTCAGTGTAACACCTTTCTCAGCTGTTCAGTTCAGGGAAGTTAAATGAATTCTGGGTAAGAAGAACGGGAGATGTGACTAATCATAACAACATCAGCCAATCTACATAATCAAAATATCCTGTGGACAGACAGTTAACCTCTTTCACGAGCACAATGCCACAACCTATATAGTTTCAGTCCGATATTAACAACCTAATTATTGGAGTAGGAAAACATACTCAAGCATCCATAGATTAGATATGGGTGTCACATCTGGACCTGAATCACAAGTTTCTTGTGTTCATCTGCTACGTTACAACACCTAAACGGCTCAGCCGGGAAGCTTCGAGTAGCATGCCACGTAATAATAGTACGGCCAGGGCCAGCCAAGGCGACCATCTTTTTTTATCTCACTAAGTTTCCCAGTGTCGATGTCATACGACAAAAGCTTACCTGGCTCCTCGAGGAAAAGAACCCCTCTTTCTAAGTCAAGAGCGACAATCCTATACTCACACCAGAAGGACTTGTAATCTACATCAGCCATAACAAAGTTGTCCCTTCCACATGCATCTTGCATACTAAGACGATGCTTTAGAGACCACTTGCAAGGGCGACGGGAATCGAGACTGTAGACTTCGATCGTGTTGCAGTTCTCCTCAGGAAATGCACAGTGCAAGAGCCCCGATGCCCGACCAAGGCAAATAAAACGATCCCAATAGACATCTGGCAGCTCAATAAAAGAATGACGGGGCACCACGCCAGAGCTGATTGCCTCCAAGCCTTCAACCACAAGAATGCCCCAATTTTCAAGCTGCACATGCAATACTCCACCTATAAAACTGTGAGGTTTATTAACCAGTATCTTACGAATGCTAGTCCATTTATCATCGACCAGCCACGTGGATAGTTCAGACGAGAACACCTCGAGTTCGCTGAGACCAGTTCGCTCAATCTCGTGAAAGTTCAAGACATAGAAGTGTGCCGACCATGATGGATCAAAAGCCAAAAAAGCTGTAAAGCGGCATTCACTTCTGTGTTTGTGACTGTGAGTTTCAGGAACAGGAAGGGTCCTCCACTCTCGTGTTGCTGGGTTGCACACAATGAAGCTGCAAGTATCTGGAGAGGAATAGCTTCTCTTGTACAGACAAAGGACTAGGCCATTGCAACAGTCCACAATGCCTAATTGCTCATACCGCGGCACGAACGTAAGAGCTCCATCAATTTGCTCGTCTTTTGGGGAGAGACTAATAAGCTGGATAGCAGATTTCCCATAACTAGGTCCTGGTTGCAAAAGACCGGTGGGAATTTTCGGCAGTTTCTGATGGTAGTATGGATTAGAGGAGAAGGCAAGCCATGCCTTGCAGACACACTTGAAACGGCAAAAGGACTTGAACGGCACCTGAGAGAGGATTTCTACCACTATATCATCAGGTAGACTAGCAGCAGTAATCACATTCTCAGAGTCCATCTTTTGTGGCAGATTGCTGAAAGGCAGATTTGACAAGGTCAGCATAAAAAAAGAAACCAGTGAGTTAAAACAGAATTCAATCAACTGAAAATCGGTTTTACTGGAACAAAGTAGTTGGTAGCAAAACTGAGATGCAGTTCATGGGTTTGCAGAAGCAAGGAATAAATGGTTAAAAACATACACATTGACCAAAGAAACTGCAACTCCATGAGATCTTAGCAGTCTAATTCCACCTGTATTTGGTCTAATTGCGTGTGTTGGAGAACCATTTGATTTCCCATGTACAACTCAAGTATATCTGTATATGTAATGTAACCCCATCAACACAGTATCCTAGAGGCCCTAAATGCCTATCGATCGGGTGCACACCAACGTAGTTGATCTACTTTTAGAACCAGTGAAATACTTGCCAAGTGTTTCAAATACAGCGGGAATGCAAATCTTTGTGCACCAAATCATCTGATTTTTCAAATTAACCTATCTGTCTCCAATTCCACCCTATAAGTAAATTCGTCCCCAAGTTCACATTAACCTATCGATCTCTGTGTACGCGCTCACTCCAAACAGGAACCTCATGAGAAATTGGCTATGTCCGTAGATCAATTAGATAGGGCCATAACCAAACAGGATATCTTGCTCTGGAGGGGATCTGCTAGGGTTCGAATTGGTACAAGTGCAGAGTGGTGAGCCACCACGGCCAAGGTCCGCAGAGGGAGAGCGAAGAGGTGGGAGCATACCAGCGGACGGTCGAGCTGGCGCGGCGAAGACGGAGGGCGGGGTGGAACCAGAGCAGCGCACCGGCGGATGCGCTCCGGCGGCGAGGACGGGATTGCAAAAGGCTTACCACTGCGAACTTTGTTCAGAAGTCGAAGGAACAGACGGCCTAAGGTTTAAAGCCACTCGCTTATTTCTGGAAACCCCCCTCGTGCTACAGTGCAGAGTGGCGACGAGGAGGCGACTCCGCGCCGTCCGAAGCCGCCGGCGTATCTGGTGGATTTCTCACCCTCCGACGGTCGCTCCGGCGGCGGGAGGCTGGGGAATCCCCAGATCTGCGCTCCGGCGTGTAGCTTGAGGGGTGTGGGCGGCGTGGCCGTGGCGGGAAGGGCGGCGCCGTCGCGCTGTGGTGCTCTGCGGCTTCCCCTCCTTCAGCGTCGTCTCCGGCGGGCTGGTGGGCCGCAGGTACGTCCTCGCTCAACCGAGACTTCCTCCGGCGTCGGTGGAGCTTGTGAAGTGGCGAAGGAGGCCGGGATCCAGATCTTCTGGGTCGTCCAGATCTGCGGCGTCGTCGGCGTCAGATCTTGGCGATGGCATGTTCTGGCGGTCGGCCAGCCTCATCTTCTCCGTCAAGACCCAAGCGGTGGACTGAAGACGGCGACTTCGTCGGCGGCTTCCTGGCCGCGGTTCGTTGCAGATCGCCGGATCGAGGGGTTCGGCGGCAGCGCGCGGCTGGCGGTCACCGTGGTGAGGCGGCGGCGGTGGAGCTGGAATCTCAAGTTTAGGTTTGTTTTTCCAATTTCTGAGGTTGTACTGCCAGTTCTGTGTTCTTGATCTGTGTCCCATGTACTCAAAAAAAAAAAAAAAAGTCGAAGGAACAGGCCCGGTGTTTCTAAAGGAAATACACATTGTACAGTTTTTTTCTTGCTCCTAGATCAACTGAGAATTTGAAAAGAGAGAAAAGCCATAATACCATTAGTTAAAATCGAAAGTTCCAAAATACCACTGAAATAACTGAACTTGCCAAGATACCATTGCCGTTCAGGTTTTCATAGCCAAAGTACCATTGCCGTGCCGTCAGATATCAAACGCTTCACGTTAGCCCAGATGTGTGCATCTTGTCAGATTTTCTAAAATGGCAAAAATGCCCTCATCTAAACGTAAGCAAAGTAAGGAGACCAAAGGACCAAAGTATTTGTTCTTCTTCCCTGACCAACTATGGCGGTGCAGCCGGCGCGGCCGACCACCGCGTCGCATCGCCGGCAGCCGCGTCCCCCCAGCCAGTATCTATCCCCTCTGATTTCCCTCTCTCAGGCGTGCCCATTCCCGTCTCGTTGGCTCGCTAATTCCGGCAGTATCGCTCCGCCCCGACCTGCCCTGCTCCGGAAGAGACTTAGGGTGTGTTTGGTTCAGTTGCTAGGAAAAAGTGGTTGGGGGTACCCCCAACCACCTGGTTGGTGGTAACCACTTTTCATGTTTGGTTGTGTGGGTTGGTTAGCCAAGTTTTGTGTTTGGTTGAAGTGATAAAAAGTGGTTATGGGTAGGCATGGTTTGAGGTGTGGGTGATATGGTAAGCTATTTGATATGATGGTGAGGATACCCTCATAACATGAGCTTTTGGCTACATAATTGATTAAAGTATGGTATGAATAATAAGAATTTCGAAAATATAATATATTTTAACATCACGTTCCATTTATACACGAAGAAACAAAATTTTCAGAAACATGCTTCAGTAAGGTAGACAATTTCCAAATAAAACATGTCATAGTGCCATATCAATATACAATACTAGTTCAAATATAATTAAAGTGATACATCCCATAGTTTAGTGGTTCACATCAAAAGCACAAGTGCGTAGAAATATTAGTTCAATGCTATGGTTAGCATCGAAAGCCCAAGTCAAACATGGCATAAAGAAATCACTCATCATCATCCCTAGCTCTAAGATCAGTAGTTTCAGGAAATGTCTTATTCACATATCTAGAAACCCACGGATGTAAAAATTAAACATATGTGCCATGGCTGTAAAAGAAACGAGAGAAACAGATAAGGTCGTGGTTCGCGGGCTTTTCGAGAAGGTCAGCGGCCGAAAACGGTTTCACGGGTGATTTTAGCGAGCCCGTCGTGGGTGGTTGGCCTCAACCACCACTTTTTTGGTGGTTGAGCTCAACCATGTTTTGGAGGGAATATACCCAAAAACTGGTTACCCCACACACTCAACACCACAAACCAAACAGGGGCTAACCACATAAAAAGTGGCTACCACTAACCACTCGGTGGCTAGCCACCCAACCAAACACACCCTTATACTGTCTTCAATCGGAAGAGACTTATACTGTCTTAAAATCACAAATGTATCTGCATGTAAAGTGTACCAAGACCAAGATACATTGCATTCATTACCAGGGGCGCGGAGCGTTGTCAATACAATAAGAATCTATATCTTTGTCGCGCCAAATCACCAGATTTATCACACTATCTCCCAGTTTGTACTTTGTACTATCGATACCATGTCGGCGCAATACTTTCAACTGATGGTACCACTACGAGAAAACTAGTCTCCTATTTCCAAACAAGTTAAGCGGCCTAGTAAAAAAACGACATAAGCTCAGAGATTTTGTTTGTTACATAATTCTCACATGTTCATTACTAACTATATAAAAGAGGGTCCGTTTAGCGATATCTCAGCGATCGGCGACTGTAGCTTAGCTACAGTGGCACTGTAGATTGCTACAGTGTTCTACAGTGATGCGATCTGCGCCGTCAGCCGACGATCGGACGGCCCACACTACACGCCCATGACGGTTTTGTAGAAAACCACTTCCTTTATTGACAAATCAACCCGCAGTCCATATCTTTACGAAGAAAAGGACCTACATGAAATTAAAGCAAAACATGAGGACTTTTTTGCAAATATGTCTAGAACGCCTTCTTCCCTCCTCCTTCTCCACGCGATGCCGGAGCCGCCGCGGCGCCGCCGACGCACTCCACGGCCGCTACGCGCCTCCGCGTCCAAATCGAGGCACACGGAGGGCTCCGCCGTCCTCGCCTTCGCCTCCTGCCCGCGCGCCGCCACCTGCGGGTCGTCCGCACCACGCTGCGTCCGACGCGCTCACCCCCGCTTCCTAGCTCGCTCGGACGCGGCGGCGCCAAGCTCGCCGTTGCCGCGGCAGCTCCGACCACTGCCGACGTCAGCGCGACGTCGCAATTGGCCTGGGCTGGCCAGGCGGGCCGGCTGTTGGGCTGGGCCGTTTCCCGTGCGCCGGCTCGGCCTTTTTTTTTTCTTTAATTTCTGTTTTTCTATTTCCCAAAACATTTCAAACTTTCCAAATAAAACTTCAAATAAATTCAAATCAGTTTCTAAAAAATAAAATAATAGATACCAAAATAATCATTTGAGATACTTTGCAACCTTCCCCAAATTATTTCAAATTTAGAAAAAATTCAAAGAATACATAAACGCTCATTTGACACCTCTACGTCTTTTTGTAAAATTTGGATTTCATAATTATCTTTTGAACTCAAGTAAAATCCAGAAAAAGTAATATCACCAATACCATTCAACATGACAAGCCCAATAAAATAATTTGTTACAAAATTCTTATTTAAATAAAGTTCCGTAAATCATCTAAATACAATTACCCATTTGTACCATGGTTTCAAAAATATCAAAATAAAACTACCACAAATGTGAATATCAAAAAATGGCTGTTCCAGGCTTATTTTCAAATAGATGTAATTAAATCGAAGAACAAATTGTAAGATATAACATGCTTCAACTAATTTAAAACACTTCATAGATATTATTTTAGGGTATTTAGACAAATTCCAAAAAAAGAAAAAAAATACTACATTGCTGCAAAAACATTAACTTTAACTCCATCCACCATGAAAATATGAAAAAAAAAATATCAAAATGACTACAACAATAAATGCCAATAAATTACGTCATATGACCAAAATTCCACATTTAAGTATTTAAACCTTACAAATGTCTACCACATTTGATTATTTGACAAACATAAAAAGACATCGACACCGCCGCATACATAAAAAGATATCAATAAATTTAAACAATTTCCAAATTTGCACAATTTTAAAATATGCACATTTCCAAATATGAATTATACCACGACACTGCCGCATACAAATTTGAATTTTCCCAAAATTAAAATTCACACAAATATTCACAAAGGCTGCATCGTGCCGACGCGCATGCATTCCCTACAATTAAATGGAGCTGAATTTTAAAAAAGAAAAATACATATACATATCCTGCATTTCCACTGCGTATTTATCTTAATGAAATATGACATAACACAAACATAAACTTATGTCAATTTGAACATTTCAAATAACAAAAAAATTTGGAGCCAACAAATTTCACAGAATTCTTACACTTTCAAATGAAAGCTACTTACAACAAAATACATACATTTTTGAGCAATATAACTTGCCGAACATTTGGAGACAACCATAATCAAACATTCAAATTTGCCAATTATTCGAAACTACCGTAGCATTTCTAAAAGTTTTAAATCGTTCAACATTTGGATATAACTCAAACACATTTTCTCTAATTATAGTTGATAATTCGTGGCAACATACAAACATATTTAAATACTTCAAAATGCTAAATATTTGGCTATTCTCTAACCTATATAAAAATTGTTCAAAAAAAATAAACACTAACTACATATACCAAAACACAAAGCATAGTTCAACAATTCAAAATAGTCAAAATTTGGATGCAACATAGACAAACTTTGCCCATTTGTTAGCACGAATCCACAAAATATGCTAAAATATTATTTGGAAAAAAAGAAACATGTTTCATCATTTCAAATTGCTAAAATATTTGAGGTTCCCTCAAATAAATCAACATGCTTGAAAAAAAAATTGATACTTGCTAATGCCAAAATACAAACAAACTTAAGCAATTGAAACTACCTAATATTTGTATACATTGTAGGTGCACTTCACCTAATTATGGATTAAATAGTAATAAATGCTCGCAAAATACATTCTCTCTAATTATACTATGCAATCAAACAAAAAAAATACCATCCATTATTTGCGCTACTTATGGCATAGTGCAAACATATTTCAAAATTTCAATTCGACGAATATTTGGACAAAATCCAAGTTAATTCCCTCCAATTATGAATTGAATTTAATAAATGTCCATATAATGTACTCCATTTGATTATGGAGTTCAATTAAATTTTCAAGGCAAAATACAAACTTATTATATCTTCTAAAATTGTTTAATATTCAAAGACAATTTAACTGAAACCTCTCCAATTATGCACACAAAATTTAAAAAAGGCTCCATTCACTAAATGTTCACAAAAAATAAATACCCATTTCCTCTAATTATATATTGAATTTAACAAATTCCAAACCTCTCCAATTATGCACACAAAATTAACAGAAAATGCTCCATTCACTAAATGTTCACAAAAAAATAAAGACTCATTCCCTCTAATTATGGATTGAATTTAACAAATTCCCTTACAATGCATTTTCTCAGACTATGAAGTTAAATTAAATATTTCCATATTTATAACAAATTACAAAGATACTTAACCACTCCAATTTGTGGAAATAAAGTAATTCAACGCATGATGTTCATTTACAATAATACACGTTTTAGTACAAATATGCAGAGAAAATAAGAAATCTTTTTTTCCCATTTAAGTGATTTTGTTACTTAATCTTCTCAGTTCTAAACCATTCCTTTAATACACTTTAGACATATGCAATACTTTAATAAAGCATTGTTCCTGAAATATTACAGCACCATATCGCCAATAAAAATTAAAAAACTAACAAACACGCGTCGTGACGACGCGCTGAAATTTCACTAGTAACAAACAATGCGTTCCCCTTTTCCCCCTAGAAGCATCCAGGCGCATTATATACGCTCACCCAGAACAGGAAATCACGAGCAATTGACGGATGCCCATACATCTATTGGTCAGGGATCATCACGAATTGGAAGGGCAGCTTGCTCTGAAGTGGATCTGCTACTGCTAGGTTTTGGATGGGTACGAGACTATGGAAAGGTGAGCTACCAGCATAACAAGTGGAGCGCGGTACCTGTGGTGGCTCGAGATGACGCAGCGAAGACGGCGGCCGGGGTGGAATCGGAGCAGCGAAGACGCACCGGCGGATGCACTACGGCAAGCGGATAGGGCGAAGGCTTCTGACTAGCACCGGAGCAAGCCCATTCATGAATTAAGTGCTAGAGGCCAAAAACAAAAGGTGTGAGATAACTCCGACTGCGTATGCTACCTGGAACCGTTGGAATCGGATGAATTGCAAATCTTTTGAAGGGAAGGTTTTGAATGTGGTATCGATGGTAGGTCTCTTTAGACAAAATCCTCAGAAAATTATGAAGAAGCAAATTAGACTTTATCGGGGCAATTGCTAATAACCCCCCAGTCACTTAAAACCCCACATGTCATAGACTCAATAAAGGGGCCTGTGGGCGATATTTAAACCACGTGGGGGGGTTATCTTAGATTTCCCCGACTTTATCGGACCACATATCGGTTCAGCTTGAAGTGGACGAACTCCATGCATTCTGCAGGCGGCTGGGCATAGAT
This sequence comes from Poa pratensis, assembly GCA_947311845.1. NCBI lineage: Eukaryota > Viridiplantae > Streptophyta > Magnoliopsida > Poales > Poaceae > Poa > Poa pratensis. The sequence continues at coordinate 126,311,272 of CAMZMU010000074.1, read as the reverse complement.
CATGTTGCCGGTGTCGACCTTCCCGTGGTCATGGCCGCCGCCGTGTACGCTCCTGGATCCTCCGGTGCGGAGGCCGCGATCCTACTTGGGGCTGCCGCCAGCGAGTCACGACGATACGGTACGCGAGCGGGTCAGGTGGCGGCGGCGTCTTACGGGAGATGGAATTGGCGGCGGCAGCACGTCCAGAACCCAAGCGGGCGAAGCGAGAGCGGGGGAGGGAGGATGGCTTTGACGCGTTGTATTGCCCACGGATCGGGTGTCCGGTAAAATCAGAAAACAAAATCGGGAACGGGCAACCACCAACTAAGATATATTTTGGACGACCGTAACTAATAAAAATTACTCAAGACGAATGCCACATAGACTCCAGTAAAACGCATATAGTTTCTCTCTAATCGCACCAAACTTGTACTACTTCTAAGAATAATATATACTAATGGATCTTGACGCTGATGACGAGTCTGACGGTGCGGAGGATGAATTGGAGGACTCCACACAACACCCCACTTCGAGCACGGCGACAAATACAAGTATGGAGGTCGACACGAGTCAATCGTCGGGTGCGGTTGCGAGTGGGAAGTCCGTGGCCACTACACACAGTACTCTACATGTGCCTTCTTTTGCTATCACTCCATACAACCCACACCCGCGGACGCCTCGCGGGATCGAGATAGTGGCTCAGATTGGTCGGACGTCACCTGGACTGGTACGGGCGAGTGCAACAGAGAGCTCTATTTTTAGTTTGATGAAGAGTACAACAGAGCTTCAGGGGGCAGCGGATGCAGCCTCGGTTTCGTTCATGGTTTGCGGCCCAGCTGGGAATCAGCCGGCCACGGAGTCCCGTCCCTCGCTGGCGACGGATAGCGGACCACTAGGCTCCCCTGCAGCAGTGGCCAGGTCGGCAGAGAGCTGCGTCCTTGCTGGGCCTTCGTCGCGCGCTAGCCCACCTGCGAAGGACTGCGGCCCACCTGGGTGGCCGGGTACTGTGGAAGACCAGGCCGTGGTCCGCGGCCCAACTGGGCTCCGGGCGAACTCGTCGCCTGACCGCGAGCTGGAGCTGGCTTGCGGCCCAACTGGGCTGCCGGCTGTGGAGGAGCGTCGACGCGAGGAGGACCTGGCAGGAGGGCTTCTGCAGTGTGTGATCCAGGCCGACTCAGTGCCAGGTCTGGATGCACCCTCTCCTGGCTCTCCTGCTGGGCGGTCCGCGACTGCGGGGCCGGTCTTCAGGGAGGGCTCTTCTTCGCCAATGCCATCCCTGGATGGACTCGCTCCGCGCGCTGCAGGGACGGGGTTGGTCTCGACTCCGACAAAGACCAACCCGACCCTGTCTTCCCCAGGTTCTGCGGATACATTAGATGGGTCGGCTGCTACTTCGCCTGTGCCGACCCAGGCTGATGTCTCCCCGGTGGCGACGTTCATGGAGGGAGGATCTACCACGCCACCCACCCCTTCACCTACCACTGCGACCTATGACGGGTTCACACCGCCCCGTCGCAGTGAGAGGTTCGGTGTGGAGGTGGACGGAGCCTCTGCGACGGATGAAGATTCCATGACGAAGGCCATGCGACTCAAGGCAGTGCGCAACCTCGACTTCTCCGGTACGGAAGTATCTGCTAAATCATTTCTTTCATTTTCCCCACAGTCGATTCATTCCAAGCTTAGTAGTGTAGGTGTTAGTCTCGGTAATAGTAATTCTCAAGTTATTTTATCAACTAAAGTCTTGAGACATATGGAATTTGACCGTCTAACGGTTATTCCTAAAGTTTCGACTGGGTTGTCAGCCACCTACGATGATGAGGAAGAAGCGATTGCCGCATCAGATGGTCAGCTTATTTCTCATCTAATTGGTGAAGTGTTGGATGGTGGGTTGGATGACGACGGGCTGAGTTCATTATATGAACTAAAAGCATCCGGTCGGAAATCTAAATCTTCAGCCAACAAGTCACGGAAACGGTCCAAGTTATCCAAATCCCCCACAGTTTCCCGATGAATGGCATGTTTAAAAATAGCAGAGGTCTTGGTGACTTGGCTAAACACTTGCATTTCGCGGACTGTATTCGGGATTATAATTTGGATTTCTTAGCTATTTCTGAGACGGGTAGACGTGAGTTCTCACAATCTCTCTTGAACCGACTTTCGGGCGGTATTGAGTTTGAGTGGTACTCGCGGCCCCCTCATGGTCGCTCCGGGGGCATTTTACTCGGCGTCAGGACCGACACCATGGAAGTGTTGGAGGTTACGGAAGGCAACTTTCATATCAAATTGCACATCCGTAATAAATCCGACAACTTCACTTGGAGTCTTGTCGCCGTGTATGGGCCTGCCCAGGATGAGGCTAAGACCTCTTTTCTCTGTGAGATGGTAAACTTGGCAAAAGATAACCCGCACCCTATGATCATTGGTGGGGATTTCAACCTGCTACGGTTTCCATTTGAGAAAAGTAGGGGTCGGTTTGACAACCGTTGGCCTCTCTTGTTCAATGCAGTCATTGACAGTTTGAACTTAAGAGAGATCACAATGGTCGGGAGACAATTCACTTGGGCTAATTCTCTCCCGGAACCTACATACGAAAAGCTAGACCGTGTACTGATGGATACTGATTGGGAATCTCGGTTCCCATTGGTGTCGGTACGGGCGCTTGAACGTATTGAGGGACTGTCGGACCATGCTCCCATTCTATTGATCACCGGTATGCCTAGACCACCATGTAAACCTCGGTTCAAGTTTGAACTTGGATGGTTACATCATGAGGGTTTCCACGAGATGGTTAAAAGAATTTGGGAAAGACCGGTTGCTGGCGACACGCCGATCCAGAGGTGGAACAATAAGATTCGTGCTCTACGCACGCACCTTGTTGGCTGGGCTCGACATACTACTGGTTTACTTAAAAAAGAAAAGTTACGACTTTCCTCCATAATCGATGCTCTTGAGGCATTGGCGGAGGTTCGCCTGTTATCCGAGCTAGAGATTGAGCTAAAAAGTCAATCGAATGCACAGATAGCGAATCTTCTGCGTGAGGAGGAGTTAAAGTGGTACCAAAGATCCAAAGCCCAATTTATCCTGGAAGGAGATTCGAACACACGCTATTTTCACAGTATTGCCAATGGCAGACATAGGAAAAAGCGGATTCACTCTCTTGTTAAGGAGGAGGGAACGATCGTGGGCCATGAACAACTAAATTCGTACATTACTAATTATTATAAGGGACTGTTCGGCGCTCTAGAGGAAGGAAACTTCACTTTGGATGAGTCTCGAACAGAGGATATACCCCAGGTTTCAGATGAGGAAAATAGTCTACTCACTAAACTCTATTCAGAGGACGAGGTGAGACAGGCAGTCTTCCAAATGAAACTTAACACAGCTCCTGGTCCTGATGGCTTCCCGACAGAGTTCTATCAGAACTTCTGGGATGTTATCAAATCGGATCTACTGCAGCTATTCGCCTGTCTACATGATGGACAACTAGAGTTGTTTCGTCTCAACTTTGGTGAGATAATTTTACTACCTAAGGTTAATGAGGCAGAAAGGATTCAGCAATACAGACCAATATGCCTCCTTAATGTTAGTTTCAAAATTTTCACTAAAGTGGCTACGATTCGACTGAATAGCGTGGCTGACCATGTAGTTCGTCCGTCTCAGACAGCTTTCATGCAAGGGCGTAACATCCTAGATGGGTGGCGATCCTACATGAAACTGTTCACGAACTACATCGGAAAAAGCTGAATGGGGTCATCCTTAAAATTGATTTTGAGAAAGCTTATGATAAAGTTAATTGGTCTTTTCTCCAACAGACCCTCAGAATGAAAGGTTTTTCTTCTGAGTGGAGAGCGCTAGTCGATAGCTTTGTCTCGGGAGGAAGTGTAGCCATTAAAGTTAATGATGACACTGGCAAATTCTTCCAAACGAAAAAAGGCCTGAGACAAGGTGACCCACTATCGCCAATACTATTTAATATAGTGGCGGATATGTTGGCTATCTTGATTGAACGCGCTAAATCTGAGGGCCAAATTGAAGGAGTGATTTCACATCTTGTCGATGGTGGTTTATCGATTCTTCAATACGCCGATGATACAATTCTCTTTATGGAACATGATATCGATAAAGCTCGTAACTTAAAGCTGATTTTGTCGGCCTTTGAGCAACTGTCGGGTTTTAAGATTAATTTCCATAAAAGTGAACTGTTCTGCTTCGGTGAAGCTCAAGATAACGCCGCCTTGTATGCTGAACTTTTCGGCTGTGAGCAAGGTCAATTTCCTATCAACTATTTGGGTATTCCGATTCACTATCGGAAACTTACAAATGCTGAGTGGAAAAAGGTGGAGGAAAGACTTCAACTACGTTTAAATAGCTGGAAAGGCAAATTACTATCCCTGGGTGGATGATTGGTGCTCATAAATTCGGTGCTGACAAACATGGTACTGTATATGATATCATTCTTCCAATTACCAAAAGGAGTCTTGAAACGATTGGACTATTTTCGTTCTAGATTCTTTTGGCAAGGGGACTGTGAGAAGAAAAAGTATCGGCTAACTAAGTGGAGTGTGGTTTGTTGTCCTAAAGACCAGGGAGGGCTCGGAGTTCATGACCTTGAGGTCAAGAACAGAGCTCTACTCGGCAAATGGCTCTCCAAGCTTCTCAATGAAGATGGAGCTTGGCAAACCCTCCTTAGGAGAAAGTATGTGGGATCCCAAGCCGTATCTCAGGTTCACTGGAAACCTGGTGATTCGCACTTCTGGTCAGGCCTTATGGCTGCGAAGAAGTTCTTTTTTCCTCAAGGGTCTTTCTCAATTAGGGATGGATCGGAAGTTCGTTTTTGGGAGGACAAATGGCTTGGCCAATCCACTCTCCAAGAACAATATCCGGCTCTATATGCTATTGTACGAAACAAGAGTGACACGATCGCTAAGGTGTTGGGTTCCCACCCACCAAATGTTTCGTTCAGAATAAGTTTACTTGGAACGAGACTAGCATCCTGGAATGCTTTGCTCCGCCGATTGGATTCCATCAATCTTTCGGAAGGCCGAGACAAATTTCTTTGAAATCTTACGAAGAATGGTAAATTCTCGGTTGATTCCATGTATAGAGCATTAATCTTACCCGTAGGTCCGGTCGATATTAAAGATAATAATAAAATTTGGAAGATGAAGATCACGCTAAAAACTAAGGTGTTTGTGTGGTATCTTCGTCGAGGAGTAATTCTTACAAAAGATAACTTTGCCAAACGCAATTGGCACGGAAGTAGAAAGTGTGTCTTCTGTCATCACGATGAGACCATAACACACCTTTTCTTCCAGTGCGAGTTCGCCAGGTCTATATGGTCAGCCATCCAGATAGGTTCTACCTTACATCCTCCGTGCTCCGTTGCAAACATTTTTGGCAACTGGTTAAACGGGGTAGATCCTAGGTTCAAACTATTCAGTAGGGTGGGAGCGCTTGCCGTTATTTGGTCGCTGTGGCTATGTAGAAATGACAAGTTTTTTAACGATAAAAATGCTTCTTTCATGCAGGTGATCTATCGGTGTACAGCAACACTACGTGCATGGTCGGCCCTGCAACGTGTGGAGCACCGAGACTTGTTTTTGGAGGTGGCGTTGTGTTTGGAGGCGGCGGACAGGGAGTTATTCTCCCGGCATGAATGACAACATAACCTCCGAATCGACCTTCCAGCAGCCTAGACGGATTTACAATTTCTCATTCTGATATGTAATTCGTCTATTTTATTCTTCAGCATTGGATACTTGTGAACTTGTGGCTGTGTGCATCCTAACTATGCAGAGGCCGGGTGTTATGCTTAAAACTCTTAAGTAATAAAATCCTTTTATCTAAAAAAAAAACTAATGGATCTTGACTGACGTACGGCACCATAACTTCATCTTGTTCCTGACTTTCCTATTGCTACTAGCGCGATGGCTCTGCAAAACGCAAACAAAGACATGTCAAATTAGAATAATAAAAAATACTCCGTACATAATTTTTTCTTTTGAGGGACAAAAATACATAGTTCATGAAGCCCTGAAATAGCTAGCATAAGGATTTTATCTGGCAAAAACTAGCATTTACCTTATTATAAAGGTATTACGGAGCAGCTTCAGGGGTAGGTGCGGCCGTCATTGGTGGCACATATCCTGCTCTCAGATCGATCCATATTTTTTTTCAAAACCTCATAATTAAAAACATGCCGAGTAATGCAACAGAAGTATTTGTAGTACCGCCAGCACGAGATTACCTTCGCAACTTTCAGCTTCATCCAGATCCGTTTGACAGATACCCAAGAGATCAAGGAAGTTTCCCATTTCAAGGGGTGCCGACATGAGCTTCGCGATGTTGCCGTTGTTGAAGTTGCACATGCAGATAGACACATTTTTGTAGAGAAAGTTAACGTCGTCACAACACTTGCCTGGCTTTGGAGGCGCCGGGGCGGTTTTATTTGTCATGAAGTCCTTGCATGGCATCAGCCTCAGCCTCATCAACGATGGTAGGCACTCTTTCGGATACGATGGGTTGGGTGCAACTGGTGCACTAGGCGTTGGTGGGCGGAATATTGGCAACGGAAAGCAGGACGGCAGCGCCCTCAACAATCTGGAGATATGCCACTTCGATGGTTGAACACCGGTGGTGGAGAAAGTAGGGGGCTCGGCCTTGACGGCCGTTGAAGGCTGCGGCATGACGGCGACGAGGGCGACAGCAAGAAAAAAGGCGAGGTAGGACTTGGACGGCGCCATATGGATCTCGCGTTTGTGTTCACGTGGCTTGAATAGCTTAATCAAATGGCATGATGTTGATCCATTTATATAAGAAGTGCGTGAGATTGGGATAAGGATCAGAGGTTTCGTTTGGTTAAGATTATTTTTTTATCCGGTCGCGTTGCACATCTTTCGCGCATCACGTATGGCCTTCTGGGCCTCTAAAGGCCTAAAGCCCGTGTAGTGGTAGTGATGGTACCTAACCTGTACGTGACAACGTTTTTTTTTAGGGAAAACCCTCCAATTCCCCGGGGAGTCCACGCTCCGCGTCGTCCTGACGCGTGACAGTCAGATGAGAGTCAATCGTGCGACACGTGTCCCCAAACAGGCCCACACACCGCACGAGTCCAGATTCATCCGACGACGGGCGTGGGTCTCTGAGGAGAGGTGTCGGCGTAGCTTTGTGTGGGGATAGGTTCAAGGGGTCATACTGAGAAGGCCTCGCTGCTGCTGCAAGCCGGAGCCAGAGTTTCCTTGCCGGAGGCAGTCGGAGACGAAGGAGTTTCCTCACCGTCGGCGGTCGGAGCACGAAAAAGTTTCCTCTCCGGCGGCGGTCTTTCGTACAGCGGCGAGTGGGTCTGATGGGAGCCATGGGAGAGGTCCGAGCCTGGGAAGAAAAGGCGCAATCCAGCCAGGGGATTTTTTATTTATTTTACGAAGCGATGCGGGGGGCAGGGTACTTGATCTGACGGTTACAAAGCAAACATCCAACGGCTGGGAAGGCGGGGGATCAGGGCTTTCGATCCCCTGGGCCGGGGACGCTCAACATGATCCATTTTTTAGATGCCGTGACAACAAACTCTGATTCTGACTATTCTCCGGGTGGGGGTGGAGCTCTGCCTGCCTATAAAGCAAGCCAGAGAATTTTCGGTGGGCCTTGGCTCCGCCACTGTTGCTAAGGAGTGTAACAGAGTGCAGATTTTTGGCTCCAAGGCACCGGTGCTCGTGCCAACTTAAAAAAATTCAAAAATAATAGTTACAAGTTTCAAAAAAATGAAAACAAATCTGAATGTAGCCAACATTATATCCCACAAACGTGAAAAAATAAATTTGAAATACTTTGTATTCTGAGATATATAAATATGACAAAGTGTAGATTTGCATACACATTGTTTTAAGTCTCTAAATTTTAACAGATTTTGTCATTTTTATGGAGCCCATAATACAAATTATTTCAAATTGATATTTTACACGTTATTGGGTTACGCCAATTACTACATGCAGAATTGTTTTCATAATTTTTTGAAACTCAGAAATATGGTTTTAGAAAAAAAAAATTAAGTGACTGGAGAACTGGTGCCCAAGAGCAAAAGACACTTTCCGATTGTGACACCGCTGGTTAATCAATAAAGCTCCTGATTATTTACAAAATATGTGTGAAAAAAGAAATGTCAAACCCGATGGGTGTTGGACGATTTTACACCCACAGATTGGGTCATGGATAATCGATGGACCAAATAGACGATTCAGGCATGAGTTTGGTCAAGTTCGACCAGACCCGATTACCACCCTTAGGCACTGAGAGCAAGGGGATGACCCGAGTTCTAGGTTCTTGCAATTGTTGCTTCGCCATCGCATAATATTTGGGACCTAAATTGAATTCTCACACCAAAACATAATTGCTATGTACAGGGATCATGGAAATTGAGTCATTCGGACCCTTTACAATCTTTGTATCGCCGAGCTGCTGCATTAAGTTTGGTTTTTTGAACCTAGCTTGAACACCTGGCTTAACTTACAAAACCAAACCTGTACAAAAAAGACAAAATTCTGACACATGTATATATACATTTCGGTATGTCCGAATTTGTGTTTTTTGCACAGGTTGCAAAAAAAGTTTTTTCTACGCGTAACTTTTTGTGCTGACTTGAAATGTGTTGGACTAAATGCAAAAAAATTATTTTAAATTTTTTGACATTTGAAAAATTGTTTTTTGGGTAGTGGGTGAAATCTGCACCCACTACCCGCTGTGAATATCCGTATACTAGATGCACCCACTATCCGTTGTGAATATCCGTATACTTCAAGTTATGTTGGTTAAGTATAGCGTGTCGCCGGCGCTGCCGCTACTAGCTAGAGACAACAAAAGAGCAAGGTTCTCTTTACCGAGTCTCCTCCTCCATTACCGGAGCCCTGTTCCTTCCAGACACAAAGTATCATTTCATTCATCTTTCTTTTCTTTTAGACCATGAACATATCTTTTTCTTCGGAAGTTCAGGTGCATCCGTGCATGCCCAGTTCATCGGACAGCGCGCCTGCATATCTTTTTTGGTAGCTAGGGACAAAGACAACTATGGGCCTTCATGCGCCTGAATTATCCTGCTGCCCCTGTTTCGTGCTGGATTTCACATGCTGCAATCTTCTATTTTTCCATGATGTGGATACATGCCAGATGCTATTAACATAGGGCAAATAGCCCCTGTGCGACGTTTTTCCTGCGAAATGGATGTAGAGAGACGTCGCTGGCATGAATAGCTGTGGTGCGACATATCTGTGAGCACAAATTGCTCTGCTGCGACATGGCCCTTAATCGCAATCTGTTAGGATTATTTGGAGCCGGGTGGGACCCACAACTTATCCACGTCAGCAACGACCGTTATATTCTCCTCCCCTGCGCGCGCATCCTCCCGAGCCCTGTCTTCTTCATTAATGGGGGCTATTTCTTAAACCACAGATATAGACTTTCAAATGGTGATCAGTTGCGAGGATCATTGAATAAAAAATTTGTATGTTGACGGCCCTGCCATAGGCGTCGGCGTCCGTCAAACTGAATCCACACAGCTGCGCAATATGCCGACGGCCACCCTCGGCAAAAACATTTGTTCCTAATGGAGATCGTCGGCAAAAGCACTTGTTGCCTATGGCTTTGTAAAGGTCCTCGTCGTCGGCGAAGTCCCCGGGCAGGAGGCCGCGGCGCGGTGGGTGGTCCTGCTCCTCCTCCTCCCTCTTCGGCGGCGGCAGCTGTGCCGCCATGGAGGAGCTCCCCGCGCTGGAGGAGCTTCCATGCTCGTAGCGGCTGCGGCCGGCGGCGGCCGCAAACTCCATGCGGCGGTCGTACTCGACCACCTCGCGGCGGGCGAACGCAGGCGGCGCCGTGACGCCGTGGTTGGTTTACCTGCGCGCGCCGCGTTTCTGACCGCCGTTGGAAGCTGCGCAGCGCGCCCGAGCGGGGTCAGAGGGCCGCCGCTTCCGCCCGTTCCGCTCCTCGTCGGAGCGGTTTCCGCCACCGGAATGGCCACCGCGGCAGGCGATTTAACCTCCCCTCCTAAACATCGGCGGTCGGCGGGGCTGGATCTTTTGGCGTAGGTCGATTTGATTGCCGGCAGCGAGCAAATGGGAGCGGCGGCGAGTGTGGGAAATGGTGGAAAATAGCTAGGTCACGACATCGTTCGTGGATAAGAAGGGGAACGGGAGGCGGTCGGAACAGAAAAAAAATGTTTGGGCCGTGGCGTTGGGCCGTGGAGTTGGGCCGTGGCGGCGTTTGGCCGTGGCGAGGCGGTCGGAAAAGGAAAAAAAACACCGGTTGGGCCTTAGTTGGTTGGGCCGTGGCCTATGCGCGTTTGAAATTAATAAAACACTCCAGCCAAAAAAATACACCAGCCAATCAGAGCGCAGAACGAGAGTGGCACGGGTCGGGGGTTTCCTTCTAGAAGGCATGATCGGACGGCCAGGGTTAAATCAAGTGATTTTGGGGTTTCGGCTAGGTCAACAGGATTTTGTGTGGGTTGACCAAATTAGGGTTTAGCATAACTAATTAAAAAAATCAAAAAAATGTTTGAAGCTTTATTTTGGAGTGACTAAGAAGGATCCAGGCTTAGTTTTTCATTTTCATGTTTTAAACTTGTTTAAATGTTGGTCAAACTTAGATTTGACCGATTTCAAAATAAGCATAAAAAATTCAAAAAACATCAAAAAAATGGAAAACCTATGCACATAGTCTCCTTATGACATAAACTAACGACTCAAGTTGATAAACAAGGTCTACATAGATTCAAAACCAAAAATGCATGTATCTAGTGTGATATCTCAAAACCCAAACTATGAAGTCTAAGGTTGAATAGAAATGGTTTTGGATTTGCAACATGATTTTTTTCCAAAAACTCACAAAAGCTTCATTTTGGAGTGACTAAGACGGATCCAGGCTTAGTTTTTCATTTTCATGTTTCAAACTTGTTTAAATGTTGGTCAAACTTAGGTTTGACCGATTTCAAAATAAGCATAAAAAATTCAAAAAACATCAAAAAAATGGAAAATCTGTGCACATAGTCTCCTTATGACATAAACTAACGACTCAAGTTGATAAACAAGATCTACATAGATTCAAAACAAAAAATGCATGTATCTAGTGTGATATCTCAAAACTCAAGCTATGAAGTCTATGGTTGAAGAGAAGTGGTTTTGGATTTGCAACATGAAATTTACCAAAAACTCACAAAAGTTTCATTTTGGAGTGACTAAGAAGGATCCAGGATTAGTTTTTCATTTTCATGTTTTAAACTTGTTTTATTTATGATTTTGCAATTAAACTATTATTATTCAAAATAAAATAAATAATATGAAGATTAATACAATAAATATTAAGACTTCACAATGGCACTATATAGATAGAACACAAGTCTAGGAAATTTATTTGGCTGATTTAGACATGGCGGACAAAAAACTTGCTTAGAAATGGGGTTGTTTACCCTACCTTTAGAGCTCACCTGAAACACATTTTGTTCAAGACTTAGCAAAAGGCCTCGGTTTGATGACCAAGTTAGATCAAACAAGTGCATAATAGTATGAAATCATTGCAACATCCAAGCCTAGCAGAAATAGCATGTAAATTTGAATTTTGGTTCAAAGTTGAATTCAGATGAGACAAAAAATCAAAAGAAAATAAATAATATGAAGATTAATTCAAAAAAATTGTCCCAGTGCAGCATCTTAGTAGATGGGACAACTCACTATTATAGATAAAAATCTATAATAGTCAGTTGCCCGACCCACGAAGCTACTGGACCGGGAATAATGTGTGACATGGGTATGCCTATTGGGTACCCTACCGTGAGGGTACCTGGTGCACGTATCGACTAGGCCCAACTATCAGAGCCTACATGAAGCCCATGAAGGGAGGCCCACGAAGATGGAGTATCCTCCAAGTTTGGCGAAGCATAGTCGGTTTAGAGTTTCCTTACTTGTAAATCGAGTCGGTTACGAACACCCGAGACCCAGCCTATTATTTAAGGACTGGGAGGGCCATCGAACCAGACCACGTACTTTCAGAGCCACCAAAACCCTAGCGAGATCGACATCTCGCCGGGACCCTTGTAACCATCATATTCACAAAGCAATAACAGACAGGCAGGACGTAGGGGTGTTACCTCCACACGAGGGCCCTGAACCTGGGTAAAATCTTTGCCCTGCTTGTCAGCCGACGATACTTCCAGCTCTACCACGTTCTCTCCCCCATATTCATAACCTAGGGACCTTAACCATGGGTCTTGATGAGTCTACCCCTCGTCAAGTGGCGCCGTCTGTGGGAAAGAATAGCGCTGGACTCGAAGTTTCGCCGGTCCCAACAGCAAACGGCAAATCGCCGATCACACCAGCAAACGGCAACTCGCCGATCTCATCTGCAAACGGCAACTCGCCGGCCATGTCAGCAAACAGCAACTCGCCGATCCAGGCGACACACGGCGACTCGCCGATCCACTCGAAAAGCGGCAGCCTGCCCGCTTCACCTGCAAAAAGCGCATCTGCTCTTCCAATGAATTTCAATCCGCACTCGCCGGAGCTTCAGGAGGCGTTTTCCGGCCTTGAATCAGGTTTGAGTTTAACTGTTGGAGCATTCAATTTTTTCGTAAACAATCTTGGCACGCAGGACTCGACAGATCCGCAACAACTGGCGCTGGGCGCACTCGAGGCTCCGTCGACTGCGCTCGCCCCGTCGTCGATTCCTGAAGCCTGCTCGCCCGCAACAACCATGTCGACCGGCGAGATCGACAGGTTCATGATGACGGAACTCCAAGGCGAGGAGGCAGAATCAGCATACCGCACAAGCAACGTCGACTTCAACCTACCACTCGACGAGAGTTTCGACTGCGGGATCTCCCTCGATGACTTCTACGAGCCCGCGATTCATAACGACAGCAACGTCGACTCGGAGATCTTCACCAACACCAACCTCGACTCAGAAATCCATAATGGTTTCGCCAACACCGAGATGAGCATAGGCGATGAGCACATCGACAACGAGATTCGCCTCGAAGATCTACTCGATGAACATACTGGCTCTGACATGAGCCTCGACGGCGACGTCGAGTCCATGACTGGAATCGACAGCACATACACCTGTCCACGGGTCACGCCCCATCAGGTCTACGTGGCCTTCTCCGCAGAATCATCCGCAGACGCAGCCGCTCGCAGGCCTGCACAATTCCCATGCACGGTAACCATGCCGGATGGGGTCACAACCTTGACAATCACGGAGGAGATGGCAGCAAAAGCAGATAAAGTCATAAAGGAGTGCACAATGATGCCACCAAATTCCACCCCAGAGGAGATGTTGACCTTCCAGTACTTCAACTGGCAGGAGTCAATTCGACTGCAAAACTACCGAGCGACGCTCGAAGAGCGCAAAAGGCAAGCCAGCCTCTCGAGTGCCCGAAGAAGGGAGCAATCCCTCGGGTCCACAATGCAACCAACCCCACGACCTAGGTCGCGGTTGGCAAGCCTTCCAGAACATGAAAGGGTAGCAATCACCCGTAACCTGTCGTTCATGACAGAGGACGCTAACGGAATCCCAGTGCCCAAAACTGCTGCGGGTGCATTATTCTCCGTAGGTGCTTACCTCAAGGCAATGCAACCTCCGGCGAATGACCCTAACGCAGCCCTGCATCGCCAACAACTCAAATCGCTAGCTCTAGCGGCACAGGCTATACAGCCAGAAGACAAAACTCCAGCAAGGAATCGCGATCGCGACATAGTCGACTCACGACACGCAGCACATCATCGCAGTGGTCGCAGCCACCACTCGGATGAAGGAAGGAGAAGCACGCGCCGGCACAGGTCCAGCAGAAGCAGATCTCGAAGATCCTATAGCAGCGATTCATACTCTGATCGTGAACCAGAGCCATGCGGAGCATTGTGCTTCACTCGACGCATCCGTGAGACGCGGATGCCCAAAGGTTCAAGTTGACAGGCGAACAACCCAAGTACAACGGTCGCCAAGAACCTTCCGGGTGGCTAGAAGATTACAGACTCGCCGTGGCATGCCAGCGTGGCACGAACACCACGGCGATGCAGTACATACGACTCATGCTCGAAGGAACTGCCCGCGACTGGCTCAAGGCGCTCCCTCCATCATCATACGACTCGTGGGACGATTTCCGCAGAGACTTCATCAAAAACTTCGAGCCTCTATGTGAGCGCCCGAAGACATTCGAAGAATTAAGGGCATGCACTCAACGATCAGACGAGTCGTTGAGATCATACATACGGCGGTGGACCGAAATACGCAATTCGGTTGGCAAAGTGTCAGAAGACAGGGCCATGGATGCCTTCATACAAGGTCTCGCCAGGAAGGACTTCAAAGAGGCACTGGTCGTGAAAAGCCAACCTCCCTGGCTGACCTCATCAAAGTTGCGACTGAGTGGGCAGATGGAGAGGATTCTGTACGCAGATCCCGTGCTTCCCCACCACGCGACAACTACGAAAGCGGCAGTCGAGGCCGCAGAGATTCATACAGAGAAGATCGCAGGCGCAAACGTTCCAAACGTCCTTACGACGATAACAGACCCGAGTTCATGGCGGCTGGATACACACAACCCGGGAGGACCAAGATAGAAGCAATCGACGCTCGGATGATCGACGGGACAGTCGAGATCGCGAGCAGCGGAGCGACAGCTACAAAAGGCAAGAATGGCGCAAACGCAGCGACGCAAAACCCGAGCGGTCATTCGAGGAAAAGATGGACGACTGGTGCAGATTCCACCTCTTCAAGGGGGACGACGGAAAACTACGCTCCAATCACACCCTAAGGAACTGCAGGGAATTCGACCAAATGGCGACTGACTACATGATACGACTCAAAAGGTACGGCCCAGCACCTGCTCAGCCCACGCCTGCACCCGCACCACAGCCGAACGCTGTGCCCGCTCTCATGGCGCCACAGCCGCCACCGCAACCACCACCACAGCCTGCTCCAGGCGCAAACCTCGCAGGTGCCATACAACCCGTACTACGGGCGGAAGATGATCAATATCCACAGCCCCACGGGCAGATGTACATGATACAAAAGGGTCGCCCCTCCAACAGGCAGCAAAAGCTAATCACTCGACAGGTGAACATGGCTGTCATGGCACCTCCTGCCGTGCCGAATTTCTGAAGGGATCGGAAACCATCATAAGCTTCAGTCGAGAGGATCATCCCCCAGCTGTAGTTCGACCAGGGCACGCGGCTCTGGTACTCGACGCGCAAATAGGAGGCTACGCCATGACCAAGGTCTTCATGGATGGAGGCAGCGGCATAAACATCATCTTCGCGGACACGCTCCGCAAAATGAACAGGTCAGTCGAAAACCTCCCAAAATCTTCAAATACCTTCCACGGTATTGTTCCTGGCAAAGCAATTAGCCCAGAAGGCACCATACAACTCGACGTTACGTTCGGGGACAAAAGCCACTTCAGGACAGAGTCGATTGAGTTCGAGGTCGTCGACTGGAAATCACAATACCATGCTATTCTTGGTCGCCCGACGTTTGCTCGATTCATGGCGGTGCCACACTACGCGTACCTCACGCTGAAGATGCCAGGACCAAAGGGAGTCATCACTGTCCGTGGAAACTTTCAAAGGTCCGATGCTTGCGACCGCGAGTTCAGCAAAATCTCCGAGATGTTCGGGGTGGAAGAATCACTCGCCGACTGGCGATTTCCAACGACCGCACACTCCTTCCGGAGCATAAGAAGTTGGCAGTCGACAGATCCTTCAATGCTACAAATGACACAAGGTCGCATCAGGTGCACCCGACCGATCCGTCCAAGACAGTCAACATATCTTCGAGCCTGCCTATCGCATAGGAAGGCGCGCTCGTCGAATTCCTCCGTGAGAACTGGGAAATATTTGCGTGGTGTCCAGCCGACATGCCAGGTATTCCCAGGGAATTCGCCGAGCACTCTCTCCAATTGTTTCCAGATGCAAAGCCAGTCAAGCAAACGATGCGTCGAATCTCCGGCCCAAAGCGAACCGCAGTCGAATCTGAAGTCGACCGGTTACTCGCAGCAGGATTCATTAGGGAAATCAAGAAATCACAATGGGTGGCCAACCCCGTACTCGTAGAGAAGAAGCATACAGACATCCTTCGGATGTGCGTGGACTTCACAGCGCTGAACAAGTGCTGTCCAAAGGATCACTTCCCGCTACCCCGAATCGACCAGATCGTCGACTCCACCGCCGGATGCGCACGACTCTCCTTTCTGGATGCTTACTCAGGTTATCACCAGATAAGGATGAAGCAAGAAGACGAAGAAAAAACGGCGTTCATAACCCCACTCGGGGTCTACTGCTACACAACTATGCCCTTTGGGCTCAAAAACGCGGGTGCAACATACCAGCGCATGATGCAGGACTGCCTCAAAAAGCAAATCGGACGCAACGTCCAGGTCTACGTGGATGACATTGTCATTACCACAAGGGAAGAACACACACTACTCGACGATTTGAGGGAGACGTTCGCAAACCTCAAACGCTTCCATATCAAGCTCAATCCTAAGAAGTGCACGTTCGGCGTTCCAGCCGGGCAGCTCCTAGGGTACCTAGTCTCTGCCCGTGGAATCGAAGCAGACCCGGAGAAAATACAGGCCATCCTCACAATGCAAAGGCCTTCAAAGCTTCACGATGTGCAGAAACTAGCAGGACGAGTAGCAGCGCTCAGTCGATTCATCAGCAAACTGGGTGAAAAGGCTCTACCATTCTATCGACTGATGAAGAAGGCGGACAAGTTCGAGTGGACGCCAGAAGCTGAAGCAGCCTTCACAGATCTCAAGCGGATCCTCACAAGCCCTCCGATCCTCGTCGCACCTAAGGAACGGGAACCACTCTACCTGTATGTCTCGGCTACAAACAGGGTGGTGAGCACCGTACTGGTAGTCGAACGCATGGAGGAGGGGCACATCCAAAGCATACAACGTCCAGTCTACTACCTGAGCGAGGTTCTCTCCATATCAAAACAGCGGTACCCGCACTATCAAAAGCTGGCATACGCTGTATTCATGTCCTCAAGGAAGTTGACACACTACTTCACCGAGCACCCGATCACCGTGGTAAGTAACTCAGCAATCGGTGATATCCTCACAAACCCCAATGCAACGGGTCGAGTCGCAAAATGGCTCATCGAGCTGGCTCCAAGAGACATCAAGTACGAGCACCCGAAGGCTATCAAAGCACAAGTCCTACCCGACTTCACAACCGAGTGGATAGAGGCCCAATTACCTGGAGCACCAGACGTGTCCAATTCCTGGACCATGTACTTCGATGGGTCCAAGAAACACGAAGGCGCAGGCGCAGGCGTCATCCTCATATCACCAAAAGGGGACAAGCTACGTTATGTTTTGCAGATGGGATTCAAACTACCCTCCAATAACGAGGCTGAATACGAGGCTCTGATCCATGGCATGCGGATGGCAAAAGCACTTGGGTGCACTCGATTGATGATCTACGGCGACTCCAATCTCGTGGTGCAGCAAACAATGAAGGCCTGCGACGCAATCGCGGACAACATGATCGCTTATCGCGACCTGTACAACACACTGGAGGGCAGCTTCGAGGGCTGTGAGTTGAGGCACATAGGAAGGGAAAGTAACGAAGAAGCAGACATGCTAGCCAATCTTGGCTCAACTGGCGCACAAATTCCACCTGGTGTCTTCCTCGAGCGCATCGAACACAGATCTATCAAGGAGAAACGAGAGCCTCCTCCGTCGACTACGCCAGCCAAAAGCAAAGCGCCAGCACAGAGGACCCCCCAGTCGAGGTACTCCTCATTGAGCCAACTTGGACTCAACCTTTTCTGGCTTACATACTCCGCGGCGAGCTACCAGATGACATAACCGAGTCCCGACGCGTGACTCGAAGATCAAAAGCATACACCGTTATCAACGGCGAGTTATACAAGCGCAGCATATCAGGTATGTTCCAAAGATGCATCGCATTCGAAGATGGCCAAGCCATACTTCGAGATATTCATGCAGGTACCTGTGGGCATCACGCCAGCAGTCGATCACTCGTAGCCAAAGCCTTTCGCGCAGGGTTTTACTGGCCTACAGCACTCAAAGACGCGGAGGACATAGTCAAAAGGTGCGTCGGCTGCCAGAAATTCGCAACAAGGCCGCACGCACCCGCATCGGCGTTGAAGACTATACCGCTGGCCTGGCCTTTCGCCCAATGGGGGCTCGATATGGTTGGGCCACTCAAAAAATCATCGCATGGCGGGCATACTCACCTACTGGTGGCAGTCGACAAGTTCACAAAGTGGATCGAGGCGGTCCCCATCACAAATTCGACTGCTACTACGGCAGTCAACTTCATAAAGAGCATCATCTACCGCTTCGGTGTCCCAAACAGTATCATCACTGATAACGGCACAAACTTCACGGCTGAGGAGTTCAAAACCTTCTGCAAAGAGCAGGACATTACGCTCAACTACGCATCCACAATCCAATGGCCAAGTCGAAAAGGCCAATGGACTTGTGACGAGGGATCAAGAAGCGCCTCTGGTGCCACTCAAAAGAGCTGCGGGTGCTTGGGTCGAAGAACTACCATCTGTGCTATGGAGCCTACGCACAACTCCCAACACTTCTACGCAGTTCACCCATTCTTCATGGTCTATGGTGCAGAGGCAATTCTGCCATCAGATGTGCGGTTCAATGCACCACGAGTTGAAGCATACAATGAAGAGACGCGAGAAGAAGCACTCGAAGATGCAGTCGACTTACTCGATGAGCGCGAGACACGGCCTTGGCCCGCACAGCTGTTTACCAGCAGGATCTCCGCAACTACCATAGCCGTCGACTGCGAACCAGGTCCTTTGTTGTGGCGACCTGGTTCTTCGATTGAAGCAAAAGAAGGTGCACAAGCTCGCTTCCCCATGGGAAGGTCCCTTCATCATCACGGAGGTCCTTGGTGGAGGCGCATATCGACTGAAGCACGCGAAGACAGGCGAACTCTCTCATAATCCTTGGAACGTTGCGCATCTGCGCCGTTTCTACGCATAAAGTGCTCACAGTCATACAATGTAATAGGCTATATGTCGGATGGCTGCAGGTTTCAGACGCGCTCTTTTCCTTACCAGGGTACCTAAGGGGACTGGAAGGTTTTTAATGAGGCGGCCTGCAGCCTAACATTCAAAAGAGGAATAAAATCAATGTTCCTTCGACTTCTTTGTGGTTACTACCCGCATAATTCATACCTTAACCGCACCCGAAACCCTCGGGGGCTGTGTTATCGATCAAATGAGCTCTCGCTCTTGCAGAAACACAATGCCTTAGCCGCACCCGAATGCTCGGGGGCTGCGTAACAAGGATCCAAACAAAGAACACAAAAACTCTGCAGCCGCACTCGAATACTCGGGGGCTGCACAGTCATTGGTTCACAACCAACACATATTTCACAAACCCCGCTCGACTGACTCGGGGGCTCGACAAAAAATCAAAGTATACAAACTATACAATATACAAAGAGTCAAAAATTACACTCGGGGGCTGCCCCCTATACAAAAATTGCACTCGCAAACTATTCTAATCCTCAGGCTCGTCCTTTACGGGCAGCTCGGGACCGCAAAGCTGTTCGCGAGTGCACTCGATTAGTGTCTCCGCAGCTGGATCGTGTCATCCAGGTCTCTTTGTTCGAGAACCTCTCCGGCTGCAGGTGTCCGCAACACCAACCTTGGTTTTCGACTACGCATATACGCCATTGCAGCGTTGGCTCCAATCACAAGTCTCTGAGACAGCAACTCTCGAATGGGATTTGTTTGACGGAAGATGTTCAACAAAGCACGAATCCCTTGTGGTTGTGGCCCCGCAGGAAAAAGAGTCTCGTTCAGGCGAATAAACGCTGCCCGGCATAACTCCAGCAGTTCAGCACTTCGCCAGACGCGATCCTTCAGGGTGGCGAGTATGCGGGCATGGTACCTATCAAGCCAAAAGTGTTGACGCCCAGTCGTAGGGTCGTCAACCACGCTATCCAGACGCCCTTCCACGCGAATCTTTTCAGCCTGGAAGTTGTCGACAAAGCCTACAAACACGGGCGCACCAGTCAGATCAAAAGGACAATAGCTACGCAAAAAGCTTGTAAACAGAGCAAGACTCGAACTTACACTCGAGTTGCCTGTTCACAAGATCCATCTCCCCGAGCACATATTCCTCGCGTTGGGTGGCCAACGCGGGTCTCGCCCTCAATCGATTCAGCTCAGCCTGGGCGTCCTTCAGATCTTGCTCCATTCTCACAAATTTGGCCTTCATAACTCCATCACCTTGGCATCATTTACCACCTGACCCTGGGATCGGGTGGTGATTGGAGCCTGCGAGGAACTAGTCGCAGTAGCAGGTTCTCGTGACTGTTCAAAGAGCATAATCACAAACACAAAGTTTGTGTCAGAAGCTAAAACTCATGTCATAAGCATACAACTCTTCGAGTGAAAGACATTAGCAAAAGACTATTTGCATAAACAAGGTAGCACAAACAAAGCGCAGACTCGCGCAGTTCAGAAGGTATCATTACAAGGCATAAAACAAAAGGGTACAGCTACCCTAAACCTAAGATTCGATTTCCTAAGCAGACGATTGGCAGTCTCGAGTGCCCGGCGCTCCATGGTGGTCATAAAAACCTCGGCCAGTCGCGCGGCGGCTCCGCTCACCCCCTTCAGAGAAATGGGCTTCCCATCTGGCTTCCGAGGGAACGCAGACAGTGCTGCCTCGTAGTCGCAATCTATCCCATGTCCCATAAGAAGCTTGATGGTGGACTCGGATCCGCGTACCGTGTTGGCGCGAGCGAAACCCGCCATGGTGGACGTCCCGGGGCCAAACACGTCGGCGAAGTCGTCCGCCGTCGACGGCACTACGCCAGTCGGGAACACCACCTTGTATACAGCGCCAAGTGTGCTCGTCGATTTGGCGAGTGCTCTTTCGCCTGGTTGCATAGGCGCTAAGCCGCCCACAGCCTGTTCCAGCGAAAGATCGTCACTCGCCACGTCCGCAGAGGCCGGTGCGCCAACAGCTTCTGCACAATTCAAAAAAGGCAAAAGTCATTTCATGACACTCGACAGTTATATCATCATATCAAAAGGAGAAAAGATTACTCACCTCCCATGGCCTGCGCGAGTGCCGCGAGCTGGTCAGCATATCCTCGCTCGCGTGCAGCGGCTGAGTTGGTGGCGGCAGCCAGCTCTTTCTTCGACTCTTCGCGCTGCGCGGCGAGTGCGTCTTCCAGCTCCTTCTTCTCGCCTGGCCCAGCAAAATCACGTGCATTCAATACTCGACAAAATCAAGCATTGCAAAAAGAAATTCAGCAAAACAAAAGCAAAAAGGAGAACTCACGACTGAGCCGCTCTAGCTCGGCGCGCATGGTATCCCTCTCCTGCTCCACCTGGACATAAGCCTTGGCAGAATCTGCCAAGGTAGAAGGGCTGCAAGCACACGAATTCAGCAAAAATTCTAACTCTCACAGTCCCAAGTAAACGGGTCAGCAAAAAGTACTTACGTGGTTCATCCACGGTTCAGAAGTCGCGACTGATGTCCCGACCTCTGGGGCTGTCACCTTGGCCGTTTCAGTGACAGCATCAGTGGCCATTGGCTGGACAGTCTCGTTTCCAGTCGGTGCAGAATTCGAGTGCTCCAGGGTTGGAACATTCTCGACTGGAGGAGTCCCAGGCTGATTGTTTTCAGCGCTGTGAGCAACACAACAAAGCAAAAAGGGTCAGCACAAATATGTGACAGCACAAAATTTCATATCATACTCAAAAAACACATACCTGTGTCCTCATCTCCTCATCTTCGGAGTCGCCAAAAATTGGTCCCCAAAGGCTGGGGTACCACTCGACTGAAGAGGAAGAGTTGAGCTTGTTGAGCACGCACGCAAAGGAGCGGCTTGGAAAACAGGTGGTGAGCCTGATTCCTCGTCATCCTCCAAGCCCTGCCCCTCGCGGGTGAACTCACAGCAGAAGGCGCCTTCTTGGCCAGTCGACGCCGCTTCGGTGGCGCGGTATCGACTTCTTGGTCAGCGGTGGCCTTGTCTTCAGATTGGACCTCTTCTGCTGCTTCCTCCTCGACCTCCTCCACATGTGAAGTGGTGGCAGAAGGGATGGGCGACTGATCCCCTTTCGGGTCCACCACCTGTACCTGGTTTCTTCAGTCTCGCCATTTTCAGGCAGAGGAGGAAGGGAGGCAGCAGTCGAGTGACCCTGCATAGCATACATCACAAATTGCAAAGTCAGAATCAAAAATCGCATATCGCAGAACATACGAGTGGCAAACTCTTCATTGCAAGCAGGCTATAACACATACATACCTCAAGCAAAGGGTTCTCCAACCCATATGGTTCAACAGGGCAGTCGACGTTGCAAGTGTCGGCTGCCGTCAGATTGGTGATGTGCCGCACATGCGTCAGCAGCTCACTCCTTGACAGCTCCTCTGGGTTCATTCGGGTGATGTCACCCGCGCCTTCATACTCCCACATCGGGTGCGCTCGGGCACGGATGGGCCACACCCGTCTCTTCAAAAGGTGGCGATTAGGTGGATGCCTGTGACCTTGTCCAGCATGCCTCCGATCCGAGCCAGCAAAGGGCTTGCCTCCTCCATTTCTTCGGCTGAGAGCTGGTGGTCCCACGCCTTGGTCTTGGCAAAAGCTGCAGTCGAGAAGGCGGCGATTCCGTCTTGCTCGACAGTCGCATAAAACCACCCCTTCCTCCAGCCTTGGGCGGAGTCGACGGTCTTCAGGCGGAAGTAGCGGGTGTCGCTGCGCACCTGAATTCCACAGCCGCCAACGGGGTAGGTGCGGCCACCTCCTCTGTTCGGCCGCACCATAAAGATGGCTTTCCATAGCGCCCAGCTGGGTGACGCCGAGGAAGCACTCGCACAGCGTGATGAAACACGCAATATGCATAATACCGTTCGGGGTGAGATCATGGATCTGCACCCCGTAGCAAAAAGAAGACCACGACAAAGTCGTGGAGGGGAAGCGAGAAGCCCCTGGACGCAAACTCCGCAAAACATACACGCTCGTTGGCGCGTGGTTCGGGGAATACCTCCTTGGGCGACGGCGCGCGGACGGCGAGCTGTTCCGCGGGTGGCAGATACCCTTGCTCGCGGAGCTTGAGCAAATGGGCGTCCTTGATGGTGGACCTTGCCAATCCCCGCTGCCCTTCTTCAGTGTGGCGGCGTCCGCAGATCTACCCGCCACGGTCTTCTTGCCCTTGGCCGCATCGGTCGCGGCGGCGGAGGCAGCACCACGCTTCGCACCTCCACCTTTCGCCATTGCTACAGTGGAGGGTGTGTGGGGCAAAGAACTTGGGCGCAGAGCAATGGAGGGGCAGCGCGAGGAAGGAGACGAGGGGCGGCGCAGGGAGCAAATGGCAAGTAAAAAACTCTGCCAGCGCCGTCCCCACTATTTACCACAGAGCGCAAAAACGATCGCAGCCGTTAAAACAAATGCATACGCTGTTGAAGGTGTAATTTGGCTGCTAGGTGTTTTTATAAGCCAAATTAATTTGAATGATGATGCTCAGATAATCAGTTGACATACATATTTGAACTTGCTATTTAGTTAAAGAAAACAGCCTTGGTTAAAGCCTAGTAAAGATGCCGCAGCAGCAGATTTTGAAGCAGGAAGGATATATGGAATATTTATTGGACAACAGCTACCGAGGACAAGTCCAAGGAAGATTCAGAGATATGCTGGGTTAAACCGCAAGTGCATAGGACAAGTCCTAACATGGCTCGGTTGGAATCCAGGCTGAAGACGTAGATTATTCAGTTATGTGCGAGATATGCACTAAGCTATACGTGTTTGTAATTGTTAGATTATACGTACTAGTACCAGAACTGATTTAGGCCGGTTAGATTACAAGTTTGGAATATTTAAATCGGCTTGCATGCCAAGGAAACCGATCCGTGTCGTCTAAGCCAAAGTCCAGGCGTACCTATATATACAGGTATCCGGCCGATTGAAAAAGGCCCCCAAATCGACATACAACTAAATACATCTACTTCTTTTATCGTTTTATCTATCGTTCTTCTACTTTGCCGAATCCTAGCAGCCCTAGGGTTTGGTCATCTTTGCCGTTTTGCACTGAAAAGCGGTCGTCTCTCCTCCACGAAAGTGAGGGGATCTTTGTTGCTTTGCTCGGAAAGCAATCGTTTCGTCGTCACGAAAGTACGACGGGTATCGTGGTGCGCGCGGCAATTTTGCGTGCCAACACAATTGGCGACTCCGCTGGGGACGAAGGATCGAGCGGTCTCCGGCCCGTTCCTGCTACATAGAGAGCGTCATCAAGAGACTGTAGTCTACAACGGTAATATGAATACTCAACTCCCAATGTAGATGCAATGAATTGTTATGTTGATATTACCAGATCTTTTGATATGCGTACTGTATCGGCTAGTCCTAGTTCTTATTATGCGCAAGAGCCGATGCAAAATAGCTACTTGCAACACGGAAATTCAAATTTTCATGCATCGGCAAGCCCAGCAATTCACATGCCGGTGAACAACATGATGAATTCCGTTAGTCCATATGAAACATCCGAACTTAGAAATTTCAATAGCATGCAAAGTAGCGTTTCGCCATTTTATTCATCGGAAATCAGCTCACAATACGTAAGTCCACTTCAAAGCGTGCCGATGGATAGGGAATTTGGCCAGGCCACTACAAGCCATTCGGCCAATTACTTTGAACCGCTGTATGATACACCTCATGTTACTGTTACTAGTTATTCAGCACCACATGCAACTATTGGTACTCATACTTCGGCTACACATCTTCGCAATGGTTATAGCCGAATATGTGAAAATTCATTAGGAGGTCAGATGTATTTATCTAATATTGTAGCGTATGATACTTCTCCTACACAATTGTTGAATTTCAGTAGCAACCAAGTGTCATTGCAGAAAAATATTGATAGATCTGAAGGGCGATTATCAAAAAATTGGGCTGAAGATCTTGTAAAAGAGGTTCTCGAAGGCGTTGCTATGCGAGCCAATCAGCAGAAAAAGGTTGACTCGGGCAGTATGGCTAATTCGGCTAATGCCGGGTCAGACAAAACACGTGCCGACTCAAATCAACAAAAGATGATTGGCACGTTTGTCACGACCGACTTAGTTGAAGCTGAATTACATTTAGGTAAAGCTAAGTCGGACACACGCGCCGAGTATTTCAAGTCAGTAGATACAAGCTTCGTTGAGCAAGAACATGGTGAATGTGAAGCAACGGTGCTTGATTTCTCTAGATGTAAGGGAGCTTTTATGTTGCCCTATGAATTTCGTGCCAAAGAAATTGATGACAAAAGAACAAGGACACATATGATGAACACCGACCTCAAGAATAGGATTGACATCGGCGCGGACCACGTCATCGCCGTTACACTCGACGATTTGTCGGAAGATGATCGGCGCGAACTTGAACGGGAGATTGAGAAAGAGCAAGTTGATAAGATGAAACTGATGTTGCTGGATACCGGAAGACAAGAAACGGCGTCGTCAAGAAGGTAGCTGCGCCAACTCCTTTTGATCCACTTGGCGCTGAGGTAAAAAAGCCAACCAAAGAAATTACTCATCTAATTGATTGGTCCGTAGCTAGTAAACATGGTTCCGACATAACAGACATGTCACGATCACTTAGAGCTGTAGCAAGTAAATTTGAAGAATTTAAGGAGCAGCTTGAAGTTAGTATACCTCGTCATGTTCGCTCGGTGGTGATGCAAATTAGCGACGAAAATTTTGGTAGAAAGCCGATGCTTCCAGCCGAAAGCAGTAGATTAATTATTTTTTCTAATCAAACTTCCAACCCTTCGGCTAATCTAGCACAGCAGCCTCACGTTGCTTTAAGCAGCGATCAAATTGGCTGGAACCATGTTGGTTCGGCTGACAATTTTATTTCTAGTGGTGCTCCGCATATTGTATCAGCTTCGGTTCCACAAAATTACAGCGGTCATAACCGAAGTGTTGATATTAATTTACAACAACATTTTTATGGGACAGCGGCATACAATTCAACACCATTGCCGGCTATCGGTATTGGGGTTCCGTACGGGCCGGTACACGGTACCTATTTTAGTGGATCTCCGTTGCAAATGTCGCATGCTCAAATTTCTTTGCCGGAGATTCAACCGCGTGCTTGTGTTTCATCTACTCGACAAACCAATTCTCCACAGCTCAGTTTTAAGGATCAGCTTGATAGTATACTTAGAGAATTTGGTTTAGAGCCTAAGGGTAGAGCACGTGCATATCAAAATCCATGCCCTGATTATTTCGACTCCACGCCAGAAAACCGTGCTAAGGAAGTTAAACAATGTAGCCAGTTTAATGATAACAAAAATAAAGAGAACCACATTGTTAGTTCTTTAGATAATGATAGTGGTTCGGCTAGTGAAGAAGACATTGACCTATGTGTAGCCGAATGGGTTCAAGTGCCAAAGTCTAATCCTATTGCATGTTCTGCTCCGAAGCCCACACCTGCTAAAAGAGAGGAAATAAAATATACTTTTGATGTTAGCAAGTGTGATGAGATTTTTGATGTTTTACTGCAAAGAAAATTGATTAGAGTGAGAGAGGGTCATATCATTCTACCTCCAGGAGAATTGGGTAAAGTAGCTTATTGTAAGTTGCACAATTCATTTTCTCACTCTACTAATGATTGTGATGTGTTTCGACGACAGGTGCAATCGGCCCTTAATGATGGACGATTGATATTTACACGGAGTACTAAAATGAAACTCGATAGTGATTCTTTTCCTATCGATGTGATTGACTTTGAGAACAAGAAAGTTCTTGTTCGGTCGGATCAGGCCGAATCTACCCAAGGTAAAAATGTTGTTGTTGATCATAGTGCTGCACCGATGATGGTCAAACCAAAAAATCCAGAATTGAGAGTGTGGAAAGTCGATGGAGGAAGAAAACAGGCTCAAAAAATAAAGCCGACAGTTAGCATGTTGTTGGAAAAATACACTTCACGCAAGGCCAACAATGTGTCTAATCGGCTTGGAGACGTTAAGCGTTCTAAGTCTCCTTGTGGACCTGGTGGTCATGAGCGATGGAGGAAAACTTCATATGATCAGCAGCCATGCTATCCAATGGAGCCGGCTTATTGGGGTTGTACATCTCCTCCTATGTATCCACAATTTTGTCCAAGTGATTTTTATCCTGGGGCGCCATATATTACAGGGTCATCATGTTATTTTCAACAGGAGTGGATTCCAGCAAGGCCAATGCTTAGACCGAAATATTTTGAGAAAAGAGCTATGTTCAATCAGAAAGTGAGACCATGTGATGCCTGTATAATTCGTGGTAATGCTGAGAGGCTGATCTTTGGAACTTTAGATTCACGCAGGAGGTACAATGCAAATGGCGTAGTTCATAGAGGTGGCAAGAAGTTTATGTGGGTGCCGGTGAAACGTGCTGAAGCTAATGTTGTACAAAGTTCAGATGATTCAGATGATTCTCATGCTCTGGAACTTGGAGAAGGCCAATCACCTGAAGGTGTTGAAAATAGTACAGAGGCAGAAAGGGCTAATGCAATAGGGAATGGATCGGTGCATAAAAGAGATGCCGGTACACAAGATAAACCTTTGGATAATATGTTTGCTGCATCCTCCGGTACGAGTCAGAAAACTGAATCAGTTAACATGCGTATCGATCCAGCTACGAGAAACAGCAGCTCACGTACGTGACGACGAACCGATTGCTTTTGATAATATAAAGAGATACCTGTCGAGTCCTCTGGTAGTATTGCGAGAGCCCAAGTCTGGTGTGCCGTTCAGGTTATATATTTTTACAAAAAATACAACAATCGGTGCGGTGTTGGCACAAGAAGATGGCGGGAAGGATTACATCATTGCATACCTAAGTTCGTCGTCTCCTCACCGAGACTCGGTACGTGTTTATTGATAAGTTATGTTTGTCTTTATATTATTTGTGTACCAAGTTTCGGCCTTATCTACTTTCTAGTACATGTGTGGTAGCTTGTCAGGCCGACATAATAAAATATATGCTGTGACAACCAATTCTTAGTGGTAGAATTGAAAATAGAGGTTTATACAGCATTAATCAAATATGATCTAGCATATGAATCGCTGCATGCTATGTGAAGTCAAATTATCGCCGATTTTATTGCTGATCATGGGATTAAGGATGAAAAATATTAGCTATGTTAGTGTCTGACCATGGAACCTTAATTCTTATGAATCGGTTTGTAGAGAGGACAAGGCACAATGTTTTAGTTTCATCTAAAATGTTATGTATGAAACATCGGTCTATTTGGTAGATATGGTTGTAAATGATATAAGTGCTTTGGGGATTCGCTTCAGGTAGTACACCAAATGAAAGGCGAATTTCAGTGTTTTGCTTGTTTACTAAATAGTTACTTGGACCGATGTTTGGACATAACTAAGTCTCTAGCACTTCCACGATTAACCATATACCCAGGATGAATATTCTAGAGCTGATTGTTTAGCACAATTAGCATCCGGTTATCATAGAAAATATTACTTTAGAAGGACCGATGCTATCTGTTTTACAAAGGCGATCAGTTGGTTACGAATTCAGTGCATGCTGCAGTTATTTCTTGTTTGAACAAACAGCAAGTACATGGCAAAAGTAATTCGGTGCAGTGGTAAGAAACAACAGAATTAGCAAGTAACTTAGAGAAACCGGTGCTAGTTTGCCATAGGAAATAAGACCGATCTGCTGGTGTTAGTTCGGTGCATGCAGCAAATAGTTGTACTTTGCAAAGAAAGATTGGGTGCATGAGTTACAAGCAACCGAATCAGCAGAGAGTTTAGAGCCAGGTGATCAGAGAGTTCTGATTATTTATATTATTCAAAGGATGCAAGGTCAGACTAGAGATAGGAATATTCGGCAACAAGCTTTAACGTATATTTTGTTGAATGACGAGTTGTATCGCCGAATAATAGATGTCTCGTTGTGTAATTGCTTGGATTCTTATCAATCCAGGTTAGCTATGGGTGAAGTGCATGAAGCAATATACATGACACATTAGTCAGGTTATAAGATAAAGTTTGGCCGATGAGTTTTGACATCGCCCTAAGAGGAAAAATTGGCCGATGAGATTTAGAATCGTCCTAAGCAGAATATCTGGCCGATGTGTTCTTCGAACATCGCCCTAAGCAATTATATGGCCGGTGAAACTGTCAACATCGTCCTAAGGTACAAGTATAATGTTTTTGATAAATGCAATTGTACCAAAAACAGGGGGGCATGTGTTGAAGGTGTAATTTGGCTGCTAGGTGTTTTTATAAGCCAAATTAATTTGAATGATGATGCTCAGATAATCAGTTGACATACATATTTGAACTTGCTATTTAGTTAAAGAAAACAGCCTTGGTTAGAGCCCAGTAAAGATGCCGCAGCAGCAGATTTTGAAGCAGGAAGGATATATGGAATATTTATTGGACAGCAGCTACCGAGGACAAGTCCAGGGAAGATTCAGAGATATGCTGGGTTAAACCGCAAGTGCATAGGACAAGTCCTAACATGGCTCGGTTGGAATCCAGGCTGAAGACGTAGATTATTCAGTTATGTGCGAGATATGCACTAAGCTATACGTGTTTGTAATTGTTAGATTATACGTACTAGTACCAGAACTGATTTAGGCCGGTTAGATTACAAGTTTAAGTTTGGAATATTTAAATCGGCTTGCATGCCAAGGAAACCGATCCGTGTCGTCTAAGCCAAAGTCCAGGCGTACCTATATATACAGGTATCCGGCCGATTGAAAAAGGCCCCCAAATCGACATACAACTAAATACATCTACTTTTTTTATCGTTTTATCTATCGTTCTTCTACTTTGCCGAATCCTAGCAGCCCTAGGGTTTGGTCATCTTTGCCGTTTTGCGCTGAAAAGCGGTCGTCTCTCCTCCACGAAAGTGAGGGGATTTTTGTTGCTTTGCTCGGAAAGCAATCGTTTCGTCGTCACGAAAGTACGACGGGTATCGTGGTGCGCGCGGCAATTTTGCGTGCCAACATACGCTCCGCGCGAAATCTGGCCATACACGTGGCAGCCACGGAGAGCAAGCGTCGCCGGCCACTCCGCCCACTACGCACGAGAATCCAGGAAACCATCATCATGTCCCGTGAAAATAGCGCCAGAACGGTCAAATCAAGTCCACGCGGCGTCATCCCTGGTCAGCTCTGCAGAAACGGGCCCACAAAACAGGTCACGTCTTATCAAAGCCTCTCCAAGCACGCCACCGCTTGTCAGAGATAGCAGTTGCAAAATGCATCATTGCTGACGTTGTTCCCTCTTTCACAACTGGCATAAAAATCACTCGATGATATCTTCGGGTGGTCTCTCACAAGAATTTCGATTGGTTCTCAAGCAAAGGTCATAAACGCCAGTCGAAAGATTCTCGACTGAAGCATCATACTCCCATCGGGAGCGTATCAAAAAAATTATGTGACTAAAATGTGCAGGATAAAAGATTTTGAGATTATCCTCCATTGCAAGCAATAAAGCACAATCTCGGGGGCTACTCCCATCGGGAGCGCTGTCGCGCACCCGATAGAATAATGGCAAAGTATCAGTCGACATGTTACTCGACTCAGTTCATAAGCAAAGTCATACTCGAATTATTCCCGAGTTGATCTGACGATCCTCGGATGCTGCATGCATAGTGCAAAGGTAAGACCCGCCGATCAGTCGAGCTGGGCTAAGGACCGCTCCAGCAGCGTTATCCTTAAGTGTTCCGTGTCAGCAGACATGATGAATAATCCCCGACGGACGCGTTGGGTAGATTCAAAATTATGCTGCAGTTCGATTCCGTAAGACCTCAACGGTCGTTTCGAGTATGTCCAGTTTGTTCCAGATTCGAGTCCGGGGACTCGAGTTTGATTGAAAGCTAGTATGGTTTTGCCACAAATGGTAGTTAACTGGCCCCGATCCGTCATGAGTGCCGGGCCTGCTAAGCTAATATCCCTTGACTATCATAAGCAAAAACTCATAGTCGATGAAACACTCGACATAGCCAACATGTGCTATTTCATAAGAATTCTAAATACAGATGCAAAAAATGTAATGTGCATGATGTATGAGTCCATGCCCGACTCTTCGAATCAGACAAGTACTCGGGGGCTACTGACATGGGTATGCCTATTGGGTACCCTACCGTGAGGGTACCTGGTGCACGTATCGACTAGGCCCAATTATCAGAGCCTACATGAAGTCCATGAAGAGAGGCCCAACAAGATGGAGTATCCTCCAAGCTGGCGAAGCCATAGTCGGTTTAGAGTTTCCTTATTTGTAAATTGAGTCGGTTACGAACACCCGGGACCCAGCCTACTATTTAAGCACTGGGAGGGCCATCGAACCAGACCACGTACTTTCAGAGCCACCAAAACCCTAGCGAGATCGACATCTCGCCGGGACCCTTATAACCATCATATTCACAAAGCAATAACAGACAGGCAGGACGTAGGGGTGTTACCTCCACACGAGGGCCCTGAACCTGGGTAAAATCTTTGCCCTGCTTGTCAGCCGACGATACTTCCAGCTCTACCACGTTCTCTCCCCCATATTCATAACCTAGGGACCTTAACCATGGGTCTTGATGAGTCTACCCCTCGTCAATGTGCAACACCTAAATTGCGAGCATAGGGACTCGAACTTGGGTGGGCAAAGGGAGGCATCAACCCTTTGCCACTAGGCTATGCCTATGTTTGCGACAAATCTACCAACATTAGGATGTAATAGTTACAAATTTACCACTAGAACAATAGGAACACTAGAGTGGCAAGGTGAATTCGTTTGAATTTGTTTGACCGATTTAGACAAGGTGAAACAAATTGTTAAGAGTAACAACATCTTGGTAAGAGTGACAAACATCCATCGAACTTTTTTTTACTGAAAACAGAACTGTGGACTCAAGTGTTAACTGAAGAACACAAACTGTATGACAGTACGAACAACTTCAGAAACTTCCCAAATTGCTGCTTCGATTCGATTAAGTTACACGAACTTCAGAATCATCTGCTTTAGATGTTTCTTGATCTTCCTCAGTTCCTGGTTCAGTTCAGACTCCGCGGGCAGTTCACCATTGCGCGCATTCCTCGTCACGTCTCTGTCAGCACCTATGTCCGAGCTTCCAAAATTCTCCACGCCCACCGGCGGCAACCCAAAATTCAGCTCCCAGGTTGCGGCCCCGTTCGAATCAACGGGCCCCGAATCAATGTAGCCCTCAATTTGTTCAAGCCTCTGAACATAGCTATCGATCCACTCGAAATGGCCACATTTCTTCAGGATCTGAAAACAGCAAAATGAACCCTAAATCCCAAATTTCTTCAGGGCATTCCAGGCACCGTGTCAGCGACAGTGGACCAAACCGTGGCCATTTTGACTGCGGGGCGGAGGAGCTAGACATCTGGACTTCGTCGCCGGAGAAGAGAGAGATTGGGGAAGGAAAGGGGAAGCAATGGGCGGCGGCGAGCGGTCGGGCACAGGCGCGGTTATTTTCTTCCTGCGGTGAGGTGGGTCCCACGCGGTGAGGTGGATAAGTGGTGGGTCCCGTGTTTACGTGGCTAAGTTGTGGGCCCAACGCAAACCTAACAGCTAACGACCGCATCAGTTGTGTTTAAGGGCCATGTTCGTTCTCCTTCCAATTCGAAGAAAAATCGTCGCATAGGAGCTATTCGCCCATTAACCTAAAGGATTACAAGAGAATAGATTCTTTGACAAGTTTCTTGAAGGAACTAAAGCGCGATCAACACACTGTCTAAAAAGAGAAAAAAGATGTCATCTGAGATGCGGGTATTTGACCATCCAATCATTCACACACCAGCTAGCTAGCTGTAAAAACACTGGGAAAACCGAGTGCGCGTGAGATATATATGATTTTCAGTGGGCCGCGGCATATAATTCACAGCTAGAACGCGATTTTTCAGAGCTCATTTTCAACTTCGCTTTCTTAAGTACGTTGAGCTAGCGTGATACTAGATAGATAGCTGGTCTGGCCATCTACCCAGAGAATATCCCTTCAATTTCTTCCGGTTGTTGCGTTGCACGTCTTATGTACACTACATACTCTACTATCCTAAAGCCCGTGGGTTTCTCGCAACCTCAGCGATTCTCTCCTCGTTAACGTATGGCTGAGTGACACGTACCTGCCTCGCCGTTATTGTTGACTTTGTATCCTTTTTGATTTAGCCACTGTCAAGTGGACCCTTTGCTTCAGCAGTTCTTGTTTTTCCTACTCTCTTGTTGCTTCCGGTCTCCTCTCTCTCGCGCTTCACAAAATTGCTTCAACTTGCCGGTTGCTGGGTGTCCAGTTTCGTTGCTTCCTATTCTGCTTGAGCCGGTTGAGTTGTACTAGCCGGTAGGTGGTAGGCTGTCACCGGTTGGTTGCTCATGTATTTCTTATCATCATGTGGGCCATATTATTATTTTTCTCAGCGTGTAAGACAAAAACATTTATTCTTCATGTCAGGCTTATCTCTCTTTGTCCCTAATCAGTATGTCTCCCTCTTCCTCACGTCTCCCTTTTTCCTACACAGCATACCATACACGACGGGTGAGAGAGAGGGAGCTGTGCTTCCCCGTCTCTTCTTTTTCTTCACGTTTCTTCTTCTATGCAGGTTTCTTCCCTTGCTTGTGGCTGCTCTTTCGTTTCTTGTTCGATCCGTTTGCTCTTGTTGTTTGCTTTCTTTGTGTTCTTCGCTGTGTTTCTCTGAGTGTTTCGATTCTCCTTTGCTTTGTTGCGTTTTATCGCGTGTTTATAGTTTTGCATCGTGGTTCTATGTGTTCCATGTTGCTTCCTCTTATTCGTTCTTCTTCTATCTGTTTGTAGTTTTCTGTTACTTTCTTGCCTTTTGTTTTCCGCTTGTTTTTGTGATCATGTTTTTGATTGATGCCCATGCTCTTGATTCTACTTTTTTTTGTGGTTGGTTTTCCTGTCCAAAACTTTACATCGAAAGCTCCAAATCCATGGAGAAGGGCTCCAAGCCGCCGCCTACCCCGCACTCTTCCCCGCCCGAGCTCTCTCCTGGCGCAAGCTCCCCTTGGCCGACCTCCGCAGTGGCCGGCGGCGGTGGTGTGGGTCGGCTTCTCCGGCATCGCGGTCGTTGCTGGGCCTTTGGTCGGCTGCCCCAACACCGACGGCTGGTCCATCGCGTGCGCTCTCGCCGCTTGCTCGGTATTTGGAAGCCGTCCATGGTGCCCACCAGCTGCTAATCGTCGGCGTCAAGGTCCTCCTTCACTTCACTTGTTCTTGATTATTTATTTGTTTTGATCAAAGGTTGGCGTACCAAATTATAAGGTGTAATTAGTTGTTTATTTTCCTTTTTTATTTGTGCTCCTTCAATTGATTTTCTTGCAAGGTGGCATTATTTATTTGTTTTAGGTGCTGCTCTCTCAGTATCTACACTTCACTACAACAAATAGCTGGCCTTGTTGATAGTTGGTTTCTTCACAAGTGATCTATGATTGAATTGAATTAACTGATTATGGCCAAGTATGAAGATTCTACAAGAGGCAAACAGTGAACTTACTGCCTATTTGAGTCATTTTCTTAGAAACATAAGGAAGCGCATCTATGGTTGACTGCTCTTTAAAGAAAACTGTGGTGGCTACTATAAATAGGTGCTTAGTACCCTGCATGCTATTTAGTTCAATGGCTTCTTAGGGAGATACTCAATCCCATGTTTTTTATAGTCTTCAGCTATTTCTAGCCCCTCTGAATTTTATAACATGCCTATTGCATCTACCTCCACCTATTAATGATCTGAACTTATCTTTATGTACTAATGATTTTTGTACCTTCAGCTCTTGCTTATAAACCAGCAGAATCGAGAACTGTCTATATCATGTTACCACATAATTCCCAATTCACCACGGCAGGTAACCTAATTTGATGTTCTTATTTTTCTACGCAGAAAATGCACGTTGGAGATTAGGTTGCAGATTAGAAAGTGCCACTCTCCTTTGGGCCAGCAGAAACCGAGCAACCCTTGCTTGGTGTCTGCTTCTTTTTATTGGCAGTTAGCAGTGCACAATCACTTATTACTCACTTATGCAACTACCACCAGAAGTATCTCACATGTTCATTTTCAAGATCATGATTTACGGTGCGATTCTTTTGCAGTGTTGGTGCATACGTGGATTTCATGGAAACTAGGTTGTTGTTGCTGTTGTTGTTGTTGCAGGTTCTGCGTTTTTTAGTGTCAGATAAGAAATTGAATAGCTCTTGCAGGTTCTTTGTTTCTTAATCACGGGTGTTTCAGTCTCCATAATCAAACAAATATGCTTATTCTTACATGGATGTTAGTGTATGATCTTTGAGGGGGTGAAGATTGGAGAGTACTTTGCAGATTTTTATTCTCAAAATAGGTGAATATATACTGTGTATATGTAAGTACCTCAAAGGATCACACCTTAACTTTTCTTTCATTTCATTGGCAGTTGAAGAAACCTGCATCTACAGTGAGACCAAATCTTGAACATAGAGCACATGCACTACGCATGCATGCATGACCAGATTCCATGCACAATCACGTGGGCATGGAGTGTGAACACATGACTTTGTATCACTAGCATTCAAGTGTTCAGCAGATAGGACAAGCAGCAACATGTCAGGATAGAATATCAGAAGATATGGCGGCTTGTCCCCATGGCTGTCGTTCACACTAGCTAGCTGGTGCTTGCATTGGCAACCCGTACCGGTATAATTAGTATAGTCCATGTATCCGTGACTAAAGCACCAACTAGCAAGTGAAGAACCTGAAGTTGGCTGAGCTCCGTGTGCCCTCTATCGTGAGTGTTTCTCTTTCGATTGTGTGCGTGTGTCCTAGCATCAACAAGAGCTTATTCCAAGTGCTTGGTTGTTCTGGTCATGTCAGTGGAACTCTGATGGGTTTTTGTTTCAGAACTCCATCAGACCTCCTCTTGAGATGTTCTATGCAAAGTGCAACAAGTTTAGACCGCACAAGACATATAGATGTGCCTCTACACAGAGGTGTTAATACTGGAAATGGTCTGTATGTTCTTAAGATCTATGGAGCGATGGCCCATGAAATTGGCTCTTTACTTCCGCCAAACAATAATCCAGTTGGTAAGTTCGCTCCGCTGTGAGTTGGATCATAGAGTGATTTTTTTTTTGCAGACGATGATAAAGTCAACGAGGCTGCTAACGTGAATGGCCAGGCATCATCTCCGACTCATGGTCGTCGGCGATGGAGGGAGGCCTGGTGATCCTGAATTGGACGGTGCATCGTTTTGTCCAACTCTCCATCCGCGGCGGCATAGGGATGTTTAATTGTAGCAGAAATTTAATATGGATTATGCAACCAGATCACGAGGTAATAAACAAGGTTGTAAACACTTCGATTGCTCTTTACCTTATACTTTGAATATATATAGCATGCTTTAGAGGATCTCATTCATGTTATGTAGATTGCATCTTGAACCCTTGCCACATATAGAAATCTGATGCTAATAATTATCTTTTGCATTGTATCTACCAATAATTAAGGTAATGCGCAGAACGTTTCCAGTATTATGTGCTATGATGTAGTAGGATCGTGTCCTTGAGCTAAGCATAGGAACTGGGTTCCTTTGTTATTGCGTTGTTTGACATAATCTTGCCTTCAAAAACACAATCTGGTAGCTTATCCTTGTACTTTGTACATAGTATATATTTGAGCAAACAGTTGGAGAATATTGTTTGGGAGGTTTGTAAGGCAGACGAAGTTAAGGGTGGATCAGTAAGCAACAGAAGATGTCTAATTTTTTTTATAGCAAGGCAATACACACTCAATATCTTGGTTTTTTAGTTTTGATTCACGGGCAAAATGGCAAAAGCAAATGCAATGATTATCTTTTCTTTGCTATTTTATTCAGAACCATTAGTATATAAGTAGCAACCATTATTAATCAATCTTGCAAATCTTGATACAAATGATTTGAAATGTATAATGTTAGCCATTTCTGTTGGTGTATAATGATTTGAAATGTAATGTTAACCAACTTATCAAGCAACAGTGGCAATAAAAGGCCTTTCAATTTTACCTTTGAAGCAAGTATATTACCGGCAAAATATTTAGTTGGTGCAATACATATTAGAAGGTTATAAGAATTGTAAAGTGTACCTGCAAGTCTAAACACTTGAGATAATATCCAATCGCTTTGTCTTTGAGAAACACTGGTTGATTGAATGGCTTCGTGTCTGCTTGCAAATTGAACACGAATTTATGTTTCAGCATAGAAAACCAATAAAAATGGCACCAGTTTTCAGAAGAGAAATGATTAACTTGAATAGTAGCTTTAGCATAGCAGAAAAGGTCGTCACTAATAGCTACTTCACAAAATAAAAAGTTTGTTGCCTACCAGAATCTTCCTTTAGAACAACCACATTATCACTTCTCGCATCCCCAATTTGTCATGAAAGTTCTCCAAAAGGAACATCAGGGCGCACATCTGCCATTCCCATCATTGCAACTGCCATCAAATTGCTAGGAGAACCTCCTTGGACGTGCATAAGGATACCATCTTCAGTGTCCTTGTACACAAATTGACCTATATCATCATTGCAACTGACATCAAATTGTTAAGAGAACCTCCTTGCACGTGCAGAAGGATACCATCTTCAGTGTCCTGGTACACAAATTGACCTATATCTGCTTCAGGTTCATCAGAGAAAATACTTCATGAACGCTGACATCATGCATGCTCACCTTCTATCCAACGAAATTGTGGGGCTCTTCAGAAGCATCATGGAAGGGGATGGAACTGATACAGAAGATGTACCAGAGCAGGCAGGCCCCGCAGACAAGAGAAGAATAGATAGCCACCGCACCCAGCCACAATGGTAATCTGTTGTATTTGGCCATTGTGAACTGATACTCCTTCAAGGACACCAATGGGAAGAAATAAGAAGCAACAATTACAATAGATAAAAAACACCCAGATACTTATTTAGCACATAGCGAAGACTGAGTATCATCTTTAACTATTCAAAAACTTTACATGCACTCTATATTAAGCAGAGCAAGGACAGAATAATTTGCATCACCTTCTATTGTACCAGTAGAACACCAACTAAAGCATGTATATATGGTTTAAAAGCAGCAAGATTAACTACATGATACTGCTTCAAGCATAATCTACAATGGTAACAGTGTAAAGAAAAAGTGCAAGAAACTATGATACTGCTCCCAAATGAGGAACGATGTCCCATAAGACAAGTTCATTGAGATATATCTCCAAATTGTGTTAGTTACTGCCCTCACCTTTGCTTTCTTCAAATATGCATAACGTATTTGATTGGAAAATAAATTTGTACTTTCTCAGCAAGACATCTCCAATTGTTTTCTAGGAGTAGAAATGTATTAAGCAAGGATCCGTTGTTGAAGCTGAAGCAACAGAGCTCACACCATTTCCTCGCACCTCTCTTCGTCTTATCTCCGGAGTCCTCTTGATCTTGGTGTAGAACATGTTTAGGATTGCTCCTAGCTGTTCTACAATTTGTGGTACTGCTCCAGTTCATCCTGCTGATGAACTGATGACTGAGTTCAAGCGGATTGGCTCTGGTTGGTCTCGGTCAGTGGTTGAACTGAAGAAAATCTTCAGTTCGGCCATTAACACATGGTTGTTCTAGATGAGTAAATCTAGATGATTTAATTCCCGCTAATTGTGGGGAATGATTTCCACATAATAGCTTGATAATCTGGTATCCAAGTGGTGCTATATTGAGTAGGATATGAATCTTTTCCTTAATCTGCACTGTCGACTATATTCAGAAATGGTTAGATGTTTGCCAGCCAGGTTATACAAGAAGCAATTTTCTACAACCAATGAACTAGGTAGCAGAACGAATCCTAACATCCAAAATGTGTTATTTACAGGACCACGACATGAACACACATATTCTGGAAAGCAGCAAGCTAGATCAACCACAAAAGATGGAGAAAATGGAGGCGGGACACAGGGTGCGCACGCACCTACAGGCCGGAGTTGACCAGTGTGGAAAGCCCTACGACGATGGCAACTTGGTCTCTATGCCACCTCTTGGCTAACCTCAGCCTGCAAAATTTCCTGACCGCCGCCGCCAAGGATCCTGTCTCGGCTGCCTCCAAACTAGGCCAAGGTCAGGCCACCGCCGCTCTGTCCCCAACAACATTGGGCGCCATGGCCGTCAGCGCTGCGTCGGGTCCCTGCTCCGCCCCTGCCCACATCGGACTGGTTCATCTTCTAGACGCCGGGACGCGACCCCGACCCTGCTCACATAAGTCCGCATAGCTTATATCCCGCGCCGGGAAGCCCCTCCGCCCTGGTCGCACCATGGCCATCACACCAAGACGGCACTTCGCCCAGATCAGGTGCCATATCCCGCTGCGGGGCCACGACCATAGGGATGCGGAGGAGAGGATGTAGCTCGAGCGAAGACGGGCGAGCCGCCGGGCATGAAGCATGGGGGCGACTGAGGCGAGGAAGGGGATCGAACCAAGGAGATTGGAGAGTGTGTGAGAGAGAAGGGGCGCTGTCGGTTTAATCCCTTCGTCATGATTCGTGTTACTGGATCCAGTGGCTGACACACAACAACGTTGTACTATCAGTTACCAGACCTATCTGGCCAGATATTGTCTACACTACGGAAAATAATATTATGAGACCCGGTCTACAAAATTCCTATAGTTGTATTGATCGTATACACGACAAACAACTTATCTAGGGACATAAACAATGACTCACAAAGCGGAAAGGAGAAATATAGATAAATAAAATTAAAATATTTCTACGAAATTATCTGCTCATTTTAGTACAAAAAAATCCATTTACCAAACCTCTTCGCAAAAACAAACTATAAAAACACAATGAAATACATTATGCTACTTAGAAATACAATATTTGAAACCTCGCAATAGTTATAGCATCAAAATGTAATTGTCCCACTTTTAAAACAAGTGATTAAAAATATCGTAACCACGGGCGCGGCGTGCCGCCGCGCCGAAGCCTACTAGTTAGGTGTATTAATAGCGGAAATCCCAAACGTAGGCCGAGCTATATGGCTCCCGCTTTTTTTTTTTGAAATATGCACTTTTGAGCTTCCCAAAAATCGAAACAAAAATTCTGAGTGGAGATAATGTTGAGATCTATAGCTGTGCAAAATCTCAACAAAAATCGTAATATTTTAGACTGGGTAAAAAAGACAAATCTGGCAAAGTTTTCAAATATTTGAATATGGGCACTGTTCACTATACAGAACTGTGGATTTGTCTTTTTTTGCCCAGGCCAAAATACTATGAATTCTTCCCTGACATTTGACAGAACTATAGATCTCAACATTATCTTCATATAGAATTTTTGTTTCGATTTTTTGGACAAACAAAAGTGCAGATTTCAAAAAAATTCAAAAACGAGAGCCATATAGCTCGCCTCCATATTGCTGCACTCGTACTAATGGTAGCTATATATTGCTCCCTCCGTTTTTTAATATAAGACGTTTTACGGTTTCATGTACAAGTTTTGTCACGTACAAATTTGTTCGATCTGGTTGTGTGCCAACTGCCAATATATAGCAGTACTAGTTGAATGCCCGTGCGTTGCCACGATAATTAAATTTCTTGTCCAACATAAATTCACGTGTATAGAAAGACAAGGTCACGTGATATTTCAAAAACAATAAGGTTCTACATTGCTAAAAAAGTATTTTGATAGAAATCATAATTGGATGTCATATGCATAAAAAAGTTATCCAATGATTATCTCTTATTGCATAAAAAACAACTTTCAGAAACAAGGTAAATTTTAGTGCAAGGAAACTGAGATTCTGAAGGAGAATTATGTAGAAATCAAATTTCAGGACCAGGGAATATTTTCGTAGCTTCAGAAAACTTGCAGTGTAAAAGAAAAGTGTATCTTCAGAGAAGATAATTAAATTAGATATTGAATATGAAAGTCAATCACCACGTTCACCTCCTCATGTGCCGCCACATCCTTCTCTTCGTGGTGCAAATCGTCACCTTCAATCTTGCAATCTTCCTAGTCGATCTCTGTAGTTAACACCTTGACCTCCACCATGCCTAGGCCTTCTGAACCGTCGACGTCTGGGCTCCTCCGTAGAGTGCCATATGCTTGAGTCAGGATGATAGGTCGGGCAATTGAGAATACTGGTCGATAATAATGGAGTTTCAGCATTATGAGTTGGACATGAATATAATCCTGGTATAAACTGAGATGGCTAGAACTTATAGTACTATGTGTAATCACAACATCATATGATTTACAGCGAACATAAGTGTTTATCTTAACTTCAGCTTTGTTAAGTACCAGACATCTCACCAAAAGCATTGTAATCGTCTAAGACGCCTTGTTGTGATGCAGCAGCATGCTACAACTTACATAAAGAGTAGAGATCTGTGTCCTTAGGAAGCAGAACAAATGCTAAAAGTCAAAAGTTGAGCGTTGGTCCCATTAGTTTTCAACAATCAACACAAACATTATAACTGCTGAAAATATTACTCAGCTATACATATACAGTATGATTTGTTGATGATGTTACAAAGCTGTAAATATTTACAAACATTAAAGGTCCTGCCCATACGGATATCAAGCAATACATCAAATATAAGAAGGAAAATTTTCTGAGGCTTGTTTGATCCCCATTGCAGCTAGTTAACCCATGTCTTTGTCTATTGATGGTGCGTTTTTCTCTGAAACGCAATATGTTTGCAGAGCACTCATATTATTATACTTCCGTTTTCAATTATCAATCAACAGCACGTACGTGCTAACAATGATTGGTTGAACTGACATTGTAAGATTTCTAGTACATTAAATCGGTTCACTGGAAACCTAACAAATCTGGTGTGCCTACAAACATCCATACATCTAAGTGTACTTTGAGCTATCGTTCTGGTAGAATAATAAGAAATAAAACAGCAGCAGACCTGAATCACCTGATGCTTGGGACCCCCTTATAATCCCCGTTGCCAAGCACGTATTGAAGCAACCCCTCCCTTTCAATCATCTTGAGGGATTCCTTTTGGGTTTCAAAGTGATAGTCCTTCCCGTCAACTCACCTAGCCGAACTGCCCCGCTGGTTGCAGTAATAAAAAATCTCTTCCCTTTCCTCTCGCAGCCTCTGGTGAACAATGCACCCAGAAATTTTAAAGCCAAACACGCAAACCAAACAAACACAAACGCCACATTACAGTACGGGCAGTGGTGGCGCGCACGGTATTACCTTGAATCCTTGATGGCAACATCCTTGACGAGACCGCTCGGACCACTCATGATGAAGATCATCGGCTCCAGCGGAGGCACCAGAGCTTCACAGCCTCACAAGTGGACGTCGTGCCCAGCGCCGCCTCCAGCCGTCGGAGCAGCTGATCCTACATCGATGCACCTCGGTAAGCGTTAGGTTGAGGGGGTGAAGTTGAGGGTAGGTGTTCGCGAGATAGAAGGAAGGGCGATGGCGACTGCGCGGCGGCGCCCGTGGCGACCGTGGTGGCCGGCGTTCCCGTCCCCGTTAGCGTACCCCGGTCCTAGTGACTTCCCGCGGCGGAGCTGGCCTTCTCCCCAGGCGGGGCGATGGAGGCCGCCTCCATCCGGGGACGGCGCTGGGCCGACATCGCTGACGAGGATGACGAGGCCGCAGCGCTCGAGCGGGAGTTGGCTGCTAGATGCGCGATCCCGGAGTCCCCGACCCTCGGGGATTTCCTTGTAGTGGCGCGGCGCGGCAGGCCCAGGATCTCGCCGCGGCGTGGTGGTGGCTCTGCAAGCGCCCCGACGGCGGCGCCGCCTAGGGCACGTGCCGAGCAAAGGGCGGCCTTTCTTACGGCGGCTGTGACTGCGGGGGGGCGCCCCGTGGACGCACCGCTGCAGGATGGCCAGCCTCACCTGCTGGCCGCGGCGACGCAGGAGGTGCAACGCTCGCCGGAGCTGCTGGCGGCGGCGTCGATGCAGGCGGCGTCGGAGCTTGGCGTGGGGATGGCGCAGGCCGCAATGGGCCCTAACCCTAGGCCCAATGGGCCGAGGGAGCTGGCGCGGCCCGCCTTGGAGTGGCGTAGCCAGCCTGCGCGCGAGATGGGCTGCCAGGTGGCGGCCCAAGCTTGGGCGAGCTTCCGTAGCAGGCCTCGCCGGCCCATAGGCCCATGGGGCTGGCCTCGGAAGGGTTATGTCCCCAGCCGGGTAGGGTTCCGCGCCGCCACGCTTATTCCCCGCTCTGCCCCTCCATCCAGCCCCGCCGCTTCCGCTCCCACGCGCCCATCCTCGCCGAACCTGCGTGTCTCCGACGCCATGAAGCGCCGCCGCCAGGAAGAAGAGAGGAGGAGATACATCCCCGCCGCCGGGCTCGATCCCCATCCCCTCCTCCTCCCCCCCCCCCCCCCGCTCCGTGGGTCTACCTCAGCTCGGCCGCGGGACGACGCTGCCCCGCCGTACAGGCCCCCTCCTCGCCGTTCTCCACCCCGCATGCCCCGCATTGAGGACGACCGCCGCCGCTCTCCTCGCCGCTCCCCGCGGCCGGCCGCCTCCTCCAGCCAGCGCCGGGTGGAATCCCCGAGGCGACGGTCTCCTCGCCGTGGCCCCTCGGCCGAGAGCCAGCGGCGGGAGGCGGAGCTGCGTCAGGAGCTCGTCCAGCGCCCGGTCCCACATGGTAGGGCCCCTGATCCTCCGGCGCGCAGCGCTGCTGGGGCAGAAGGGGAGTCATGGCGCCATGAGGGCCGGGCTTTCCAAGGGCAGCGCCGGTCTCCTCCGCAGCAGGGCGCGCTGGCCAGGCTCAGGTGAAAAAGAAGACAAAGAAGAAGAAGAAACCGCGCGGTGCGGCGGCTGGCGGGATAGGAAGGAGCCAGGTCGGGCAACCCCCTGTCGCCTCGGCTGCTGCGCCGCACCATGCCGCGAGTGGTCCATCCCAGGTGGGGAAGACCACTGCCCAGCCTCCTCCGGGAGCAGGGGAGAGCGCGCGTGCGCGGAACCGGTGCTTCAACTGTCGGGAGCTGGACCATTACCGGTCGGAATGCACCCAGCCGGAGGTCTGCGCAGGGTGTGGTTCGACCTCGCACCTCCTGCGCGAGTGCACCGTGGGCGAGGCCCAGACGCATCTGGAGCTCTTGGGCCAGGGGGTGGAGGCTGGGTTTTTCTACATCGACATGGGGGGCATCTCTATGGTCGTGCCAGAGCACCTTGCTTTGATCACTGTCCTCCCCAGTCAGCTTCCCTCCCTAGCAGCGAGCCTGACGGTCGAGATCCTCACTGATGAGCTGTCCCAGATGATGCCGGGGCATGAGTGGAAGGTCCGTGCGATATCCTCTAC
Source organism: Poa pratensis (assembly GCA_947311845.1). Classification (NCBI taxonomy): domain Eukaryota; kingdom Viridiplantae; phylum Streptophyta; class Magnoliopsida; order Poales; family Poaceae; genus Poa; species Poa pratensis. The sequence continues at coordinate 126,267,030 of CAMZMU010000074.1, read as the reverse complement.
TGAGTTCGCAGTGGCGTTCCCCTCGGCTCAGATGCTCCGCATGTGTACTTTTGGCACCACCTTCACCCTCCCGACCAACAAGATTGAGGTCTCCATCAAGGCGTCGGCGAAGATCCCAGAGGCAGTCTCCCCCCTGTGCCCCACCTGGGTTTGGCTCCACGGCATGCCGGATGAGGCCAAGGTCGAGCGCATTGTCCGGCTGGTGGCTCAGGCCATCGGCAAGTTCCTTGAGGTGGATACGCGCTCGCTCTCTGGGTCCGGGGCGATGAGGCTCAGGGTTCTATGCCCTGACCCGGCCAAGCTCCCGGGCCTCCTGCCACCGATCTACTTTGGCAGGATGGGGAGGATCCTCCGTGTGGAGCTTGACGAGGAGAACCCTCCGTCCCCGCCCCCGAGTGTCCCAGCTGACCCCCGAGTCGATCCGTCTGAGGAAGACGGTGCTTCCTCGGAGGAGGAAAACTCGGAGGCCGCCAAGACGGAGGGGGAGGTGCAGCAGCCTCTCGCGGCGCCTGCTCCGGCCTCCTCGGCGGCTGCTCCCCCACCGCCTGGCTCTTCCTCCCTCGCGACTGCTCCGTCAGGGACCTCTGTGCTGGCTCCGCTGCAGGCTAGGCACGCTGGTAGTGCTCCGGCCAAGCTGGCGCGTGTGGACTGGCCCCGTCACTTTCGGCCGGACCCTGCTGCCCCGCCCGGCTTCCCCATTGCCCAGTATGGGTCAAACTTTGGGTTGCCAGGCCTCGCTCCGTCGGCGCTGGACTTGTCGCTTCCGGGGAAGGCCAGCCCTCCGTGCGCTGTTCGTGAGGACTCAGGCAGCGTGGGCATGGCGGTGATGCCACCCTCGTCTCCGCGCTCTGAGGGGATGACTTGCTACGACTCGGCGCCAGGTTCTACGCCCACTTCGCCGTTGGCTTCTCCACGCTCTCCCCAGGATACGCCGCCGCTGCCTCGCCCCGAGTCGGTCACGGTCTTCCTCAACCCTGCTGTGACCGACCCCCAGGGCCGCACGCCGCGCCTCGACCGCCAGGCTGCCCAGCCCACCCGCCACAGCGCGCGCCTGGCTGTTTCGCGTGGTGGCCTTGGGATGCCTGTGCCGACCGTGGAGGCTCAGGCGATCCAGTTGACTGCGCGCGTCGTCTCACCCCAGGTAATACCCGTCCCAGCCCTCGCCCTTCGGGGTCTCGTTTCTCAGTTCTTGCCGAGGTCCCTTTGGACCATTTAGACTTGGTTGCAGGTGATTGTGGTATTGTGTTTCGGGGGAGCGTGGCCCCCGAATAGAGCAGATTGCGGCGATTCGAGCAAAAGAAGTTTATGAGGGAGTTCTCGCGGCCTCACGTGCTCAGGCGGAGCGCGAGAGGGAGAACCCCCCTAGTGCCCCCGAGCCGAGCGCGGCATCGGGGGTGGTTGAAGCGGCGGAGGAGCCCAGACCTAGTGGTGAGGGAATTCCCCGTGTGTCAGCCCAGGCGGGGAGACCACGGGGGAGACCCCCTAAGGCTAGGGCTGAGCCCCAGGCCGGGATCAGCCCGCAGGTGGCGAGGCCGCGAGGGCGTCCCCCCAAGGCTAAGGCCGGCGCCCCCACGTCGGGTAGGGCCCTCTCGGTCCCTGCTGGGGATCCTTCCTCTCGTGATACCCCTCGGGCGGGGGGGACACGGGCGAGGTCCCCTTTAGTATCGTCCCAGCCCTTGACGTCGAGTAGGGCTCGCTCGGTCCCGCGTAAGCGGACCACCCCCGATGTGTCCAAATGAGTACGCCCATTAGGCTGTTTGGCTGGCCCTTCCGGCTGCTCGATTGGAACATGCGGGGGTTTGGGCAGCTGGGTCGCCGGAACCAGCTGAAGGAGCACATGAGGAGGGAGGATGTGGACATTGTGGGGATCCAGGAGACGATCCGCCAAGACTTCTCCATCCAAGAGCTGGAGGGCCTGAGCAGACACAAGTTCGCATGGCAGTGGCTCCCAGCCAATGGACACTCCGGGGGTATCCTCCTTGGAGTCAAGGAGGAGACCTTCGAGGTGGAGGACATGGACCGGGGGGAGTTCTATGTGAGCATGGTGCTCACCCATAGACGGTCTGGTTTCCGGTGGGAGGTCATTATCGTCTACGGCCCTGCGGACCACTCCCGAGCTCCGGCATTCCTGGCTGAGCTGCGCGCCAAGGTGGAGGGTTGCGATACGCCGCTTGTCGTTGCCGGGGATTTCAATCTCATTAGATCCCCGGATGACAAGAGCTCTGCGAACATAGACCCTCAGCGGATGAGGTTGTTCAATGACTGCATTGCGGATCTCGCCCTTAGAGAGATCACGCGTGTTGGCGCTAGATACACCTGGTCTAACAACCAGGTGGACCCGATCCGCGGAGTGTGCTGGATCGGGTCCTGGTCTCGGTGGACTGGGAGTTAGCCTTCCCTCTGTGCTCGTTGCGTGCGATCACCAGGATTGGCTCGGACCATGCGCCCCTCCTCCTGTCTTGGTGGAACTAGTCCGCCTCGTCTGAACCGCTTTCACTTCGAGAACTTCTGGATTGGCCAACCAGGGTTTGTGGAAGCGGTGCGTCTGAAGTGGGCGCAGGCGGCGGCCACCCCTCCGCGTGTTTTTAACGCGGTGGACGTGTGGCATCACTGTGCCTTGATGCTGCGCCAGTTTATGCGTGGCTGGGGGGCAAATATTGGGGCTGAACTCCGGTTGAGGAAGGCCTCAATTTTAGACGCGATCCAGACGCTAGACCAAGCGTCGGACTCGGTAGGCCTGTCCGCTGATGACTGGCTTCAGCGCTATGCCCTTGAGAACTCCATTATGGAGATCTACAAGGGCGAGGAGGTGTTCTGGCGGCAGCGGAGTCGCCAGAATTGGATCCTCAAAGGGGAAGCAAACACTGCCTACTTCCATGCTATTGCTAATGGGCGACGGCGGAAGTGCTCCATTCCATGCCTTTGGGAGGGGGATAGGTTGCTGGAGGCGCCAGCTGACCTTTCTGCCCATATTTACTCCTTTTACAAGGAGCTCTTCGCGGCAGAACCCCGATCTGGGGTTACCTTGGCCCATGACCTATGGCCTGAGACGGCCAGGGTCTCGGATAGGGAGAATGCGGAGCTAACCCTCCCATTCCTGCCGGAAGAGGTGGCCAAGGCGATTATGGAGATGAAGACTAACTCGGCCCCGGGCCCTGATGGTCTTCCGGTCATTTTCTTCCAGACATTCTGGGAGAATTTGAAGGCCGTGATCATGCCTATGTTCCAGGAATTTTACATTGGAACGTTGGTCATGTCCCGCCTTAATTTTGGCGTGGTTACCCTGATCCCCAAGGTAGTGGGGGCCACGGATATCCGCCAATTTAGACCAATAACGGTGTTGAACGTCATCCATAGGATCTTCGCTAAGGTGTGCGCGAATAGGATTGCTCCGATTATGGAGCGCCTTACACACCCGTACCAGTTTGCCTTTCTTAAAGGCCGGCTCATCCATGACGGTGCTCCTGCTCTTTGATACGTCTCCAACGTATCTATAATTTCTGATGTTCCATGCTTATTTATACCAATTGCTACATGTTTTATATACACTTCATATCACTTTATGCATTTTCTGGGACTAACCTATTAACAAGATGCCACAGTGCCAGTTCCCCTGTTTTCTGCTGTTTTTGGTTTCAGAAAAGTACTTCTGGAAATATTATCGGAATTGCACGAAACAAAAGGCCACGTCCCTATTTTTTCAACACGTACACGGAGTCCGAAGGAGAGACGAAGACGAGCCAGGAGGAGGCCAAACCACAGGCCGGCGCGGCAGGTGGGCCCGCCACGCCGCCTGGTGGTTTGGGCCCCTCGGGGGTCCGCCGACATCGCCCCTTCGCCTATAATTTGCCTCAGACGTGAAAACCCTAAAACACCAAGCCAATTTCCTCGAAGAGTTCCGCAGCGCCGCCGCCATCGACGACAAGTTTCGGGGGACAGAATCTCTGTTCCGGCACGCCGCCGGGACGGGGAATTGCCCCGGAGTCATCTCCATCGACTCCACCGCCATCTTCATCGCCGCTGCTGACTCCCATGATGAGGAGGGAGTAGTTCTCCCCCGAGGCTGAGGGCTCTACCGGTAGCTATGTGGTTCTCTCTCTCCCATGGTGTGATCTTTATGTTATCATGTGTATTGCTAGTATCGCTGAATACATTAATAATGTTTATGCTACTCAAGTGATTTTGTCTAGTTTCTGGAGTCATTGTGACAACACGGTATCAAGGTGACAGTGTGGGTACTTGTGTGACTCTATGAATAATTTAGACATGTATCATGGCTTATTCTTGGGAATTGTGGTGTTTGTTTACTCAGACTTTGAGGTGTGCTTTTGCAGCCCTACGCATAGTACTCTTGCTTCATCAAGAAGGATAATAATCCCGAGTAGTATTTACTTGTGTTCAGTTGTGCTAATCTAGTTGAATATGTAGATGTTACTCTTTATCTATTATGCACTCTAGAGGTTACTTTAATACGAACTCCGGTACTCTCCACGGTGTAATGGTGACAGTGTGTGCACCGTGTGTGACTCCTTGCGCTTGTTTACTCCGGTTTGAGGTGTGCTTTTGCAGCCCTACACAATGAATGGTGTTTGTTATCCAACAAGAGAGTGTTTAAGAGTAGCTTTTACTTATTCAGTTATGAGATCATTGTTGAGAGTGTCCACTAGTGAAATTATGATCCCTAGGCCTTGTTTCTAAGCATTGAAACACCGTTTACAACAAGTTCTGCTACATGTTTGCTTGCTGCCATCTTTTTTCAGATTACAGTTACTACTTAAATCATCCCTATCACTTGTATTTCACTATCTCTTCGCCGAACTAGTGCACCTATACATCTGACAAGTGTATTGGGTGTGTTGGGGACACAAGAGACTTCTTGTATCTTAATTGTAGGGTTGCTTTCTAGTGTTGTTGCTAGTGTGTGAGTGCTCGAAGTTATTTCCTTTAGATTCTGCAATTATTTCTTTTTGTTTCTTGTTTTTATTTTCACTAGTAAGGCTTAATGGAAAACAACAAAAAAATTAGCGATCTTTATGAACTTTATATTGAATTAGGACATGATGCTTTTGAAGAGAAAATTAAAAAACCTATGGAGGCTTGTTTGCATAATAGTGGTAGCAATGTTTTTAGCATGAATTCTTTGAACACCATTATTGCTAATGCTATGGAAAAGTCTAAGCTTGGGGAAGCTGGTTTTGATGAATATGATATTTTTAGTCCCCCAAGCTTTAAGGAGGAAATTTGCTTTGATAATACTTTGCCACCGGTATATGATGATTATAATCATTGTGATGTTTTCAGCCCACCTACTATTGAGGATATAGTTTATGTTGATTATGATATGCCTCCTATATATGATGTTTACAACGATGATATGATATTTTCAGCCATCTACTATTGAGGATAAAAATCATTTTGACTATTCTATGCCTCCTATTTATGATGATTACAATGATGGATGTGATACTTTTACTCTCTCTATTACTAATGATACTGTTTATGCTTATGTGGAGAGTAATGATACTTTGTGCATATGGATCATGGTAAGAATGTTTCATGTGATGGTTATATTGTGGATTTTATCAATAATGCTACTGAAAGTTTTTATGAGAGAGGAGACATGGCTTCATATATCACAATAATATTGAATCTCCTCTCTTTTTGTTGAAATTTTTGAAGTTGCACTTGTTTTATCTTTCTATGCCAGTGCTTCATGCATCAATAATTTGTTTTCTTACAAGATTCCTTTGCATAGGAAGTGGGTTAGACTTAAATGTGTTTATATTTGCTTTTGATGCTCTCTTATATTCAACTCTTATACATATGAGAGCATCATTAAAATTTCTAGCCTAGCTAAAAGGCGTTAAAGAAAAGCGCTTATGGGAGACAACCCATGTTTTTTTATTTTCTGTTATTTTTTTTTCTTTGAGTCAAGGAGTTTGCTTGCTTCTGTAGCAACTCCTTTGTATCTTTATTTTATTGCATTGTTGTGCCAAGTAAAGTCTTTATTGAAAGTTGATGCAAGATTTGGATTTCTGCGCAGAACAGATTTTTGGCTGTCACGAATTTGAGCTTTTCTCCTGGAAAAATCGAAAAATTCTACAAAAAATCACGCATCTTCCTCAGATATGTACGCAACTTTCATTAATTTGGCCAGATCCATCTGAGCAACTTAAGTGCCTCGAAAAAATTCGTCTTCACAGACTGTTCTGTTTTTGACAGATTCTGCCTTTTGTTTTGCATTCGCTCTTTTACGATGTTTGTGTGGATTTCTTTGCTCCACAAAGCATTGGTGGCTGTAGCTAATGTCCAGAAGCTTTGGGAATGATTGTATCATTACAGAATATGAGAATTTTTGATTATGCACTAACCCTCTAATGAGAACTGTTTCGAGTTTGGTGTGAAGGAAGTTTTCAAGGATCAAGAGAGAAGGATGATATTATGTGATCAAGAAGAGTGAAAAGCCTAAGCTTGGGGATGCCCCCGTGGTTCATCCCTGCATATTCAAGAGACTCAAGCGTCTAAGCTTGGGGATGCCCAAGGCATCCCCTTCTTCATCAACAACTTATCAGGTCATCTCTAGTGAAACTATATTTTAATTCTTTCACATCTTATGCGCTTTACTTGGAGCGTCTGTGTGCTTTTATTTTTGTTTTTGTTTGAATAAATTCGGATCCTAGCAATCCTTGTGTGGGAGAGAGACACGCTCCGCTTTTTCATGTGAATACTCATGTTCTTCACTTATATTTGTTGAGTATTCTTAACTAGCTACTGCAGTGCTTTTAGCTCCTGTTTTTCATGCATCTCTTCGAGCTGTTAGCACTTGTTTATAAATACTCTCTTGCTGCATTATATTATCATTTGGAGAGTTTATGTTTAAATAAATTGATTGGTGTTTGTTTGGAAGAAAGAAAATGCTACATGTGGTAGTTGGTATTGGAAAAGATATTCATCTTGCTATTCATGTAGTTGATCTGTGTCTTGTTTCGTTTTGACACTTTGCAATTGTTTTGAGCTCTCAAGTAGATCATGTTTAAGCTCTTGCATCATGTAGTTAAAGCCTAGTAGTGGAGAACTACCGTAGAGCTTGTTGAGACTTGGGATGCATATTTGTTTTCTCTAAGGTCTAGATATTTTCTGGTAAAATGTTTGAGCAACAAGGAAGACAGTGTAGAGTCTTATAATACTTGCAATATGTTTTTATTTGATCTTGCTGTACCGGTTTATACTTGTGTTTGCTTCAAACAACCTTGCTAGCCTAAACTCTGTACTGAGAGGGAATGCTTCTCGTGCATCCAAACCTTGAGCCAAAACCCATGCCATTTGTGTCCACCATACCTACCTACTATGTGGTATTTCCTGCCATTCCAAGTAAATACTTCATGTGCTACCTTTAAACTATTCAAAACTTTATTACTCCTTATTTGTGTCAATGTTTTATAGCTCATGAGGAAGTATGTGGTGTTTTATCTTTCAATCTTGTCATTTACTTCTGACAGACTTTCACCAATGGACTAGTGGCATATACATCCGCTTATCCAATAATTTGCAAAAAGAGCTGGCAACGGGGTGCCCAGCCCCAATTAATTACAACTTTCATTAATAATTCTCTTCACATGTTTTGCCCTGATTTATCAGTAAGCAACTTAATTTGCAAATAGACACTCCTCCATGGTATGTGAATGTTGGAAGGCACCCGAGGATTCGGTTAGCCATGGCTTGTGTAAGCAAAGGTTGGGAGGAGTGTCAACTATAAAGAAACTAAAATACATGTGTAAACAAAAGAGAAGAGGGATGATCTACCTTGCTGGTAGAGATAACGTCCTTCATGGGAGCCGCTCTTGAAAGTCTGGTTGACAAGGGGGTTAGAGTGCCCACTACCATTCGTTGACAACAACAAACACCTCTCAAATACTTATTTTGTGCTCTCTATATGCTTTCGAAAACTTAAAAAGCTCTAGCACATGATTTAATCCCTGCTTCCCTCTGCGAAGGGCCTATCTTTTACTTTATGTTGAGTCAGTTTACCTACTCCTTTCTATCTTAGAAGCAAACACTAGTGTCAACTTTGTGTGCATTGATTCTTACATGTTTACTTATTGCACTTGTTATATTGCTTTATGTTGACAACTATCCATGAGATATACATGTTACAAGTTGAAAGCAATGCTGAAACTTAATCATCCTTTGTGTTGCTTCAATGCCTTTTACTTTGAATCTATTGCTTTATGAGTTACCTCTTATGCAAAACTTTTTGATGCTTGTCTTGAAAGTACTATTCATGAAAAGTTTTTGCTTATATGATTCATTGTTTACTCTTTATCTATTGTTAGCAAACTATAGACCATTGTTTTGAGTCACTTCATTCATGATCAAGATTGTGTGAAAGCATGTCTCCTCAGAAATTATTTGTTGTTATCGTTTTACCTACTCGAGGACGAGTAGAACTAAGCTTGGGGATGCTTGATACGTCTCCAACGTATCCATAATTTCTGATGTTCCATGCTTATATTATACCATTGCTACATGTTTTATATACACTTCATATCACTTTTATGCATTTTCTGGGACTAACCTATTAACAAGATGCCACAGTGCCAGTTCCCTGTTTTCTGCTGTTTTTGGTTTCAGAAAAGTACTTCTGCGAATATTCTCGGAATTGCACGAAACAAAAGGCCACGTCCCTATTTTTCCAACACGTACACGGAGTCCGAAGGAGAGACGAAGAGAGCCAGAGGAGGCCAAACCACAGGCGGCGCGGCAGGTGGGCCCGCCGCGCCGCCTGGTGGTTTGGGCCCCTCGGGGTCCACCGACATCGCCCCTTCGCCTATATATTGCCCAGACGGAAAACCCTAAAACACAAGCCAATTTCCACGAAGAGTTCCGCAGCGCCGCCGCCATCGACGACAAGTTTCGGGGGACAGAATCTCTGTTCCGGCACGCCGCCGGGACGGGGAATTGCCCCCGGAGTCATCTCCATCGACACCACCGCCATCTTCATCGCCGCTGCTGACTCCCATGATGAGGAGGGAGTAGTTCTCCCCCGAGGCTGAGGGCTCTACCGGTAGCTATGTGGTTCATCTCTCTCTCCCATGGTGTGATCTTTATGTGATCATGTGTATTGCTAGTATCGCTGAATACATTAATAATGTTTATGCTACTCAAGTGATTTTGTCTAGTTTCTGGAGTCATTGTGACAACACGGTATCAAGGTGACAGTGTGGGTACTTGTGTGACTCTATGAATAATTTAGACATTTATCATGGCTTATTCTTGGGAATTGTGGTGTTTGTTTACTCAGACTTTGAGGTGTGCTTTTGCAGCCCTACGCATAGTACTCTTGCTTCATCAAGAAGGAGAATAATCCCGAGTAGTATTTACTTGTGTTCAGTTGTGCTAATCTAGTTGAATATGTAGATGTTACTCTTTATCTATTATGCACTCTAGAGGTTACTTTAATATGAACTCCGGTACTCTCCACGGTGTAAAGGTGACAGTGTGTGCACCGTGTGTGACTCCTTTATGACGTTGTGGCGCTTGTTTACTCCGGCTTGAGGTGTGCTTTTGTAGCCCTACACAATGAATGGTGTTTGTTATCCAACAAGAGAGTGTTTAAGAGTAGCTTTTACTTATTCAGTTATGAGATCATTGTTGAGAGTGTCCACTAGTGAAAGTATGATCCCTAGGCCTTGTTTCTAAGCATTGAAACACCGTTTACAACAAGTTCTGCTACATGTTTGCTTGCTGCCATCTTTATTTCAGATTGCAGTTACTACTTATAATCATCCATATCACTTGTATTTCACTATCTCTTCGCCGAACTAGTGCACCTATACATCTGACAAGTGTATTGGGTGTGTTGGGGACACAAGAGACTTCTTGTATCTTAATTGCAGGGTTGCTTGAGAGGATATCTTTGACCTCTACCTCCCTGAGTTCGATAAACCTTGGGTGATTCACTTAAGGGAAACTTGCTGCTGTTCTACAAACCTCTGCTCTTGGAGGCCCAACACTGTCTACAAGAATAGAAGCACACGTAGACATCACTCTTCATGAGATTATTCATGAGGTTAAGACTCAACGCCAGAAGGGCGTCTTCTTAAAGCTAGACTTCCGGAAGGCATATGACCGTTTAGACTGGGCCTTCCTCCGTGTAGCTTTACAACGGAGGGGGTTTGATGATCGCATGATTGGATGGCTTATGCAGATTGTTATGAGTGGCAACACCGCCATCAACATTAATGGGGAAGTAGGCCCCTACTTTAGGCCGACTTGCGGCGTTAGACAGGGGGATCCTGTATCTCCCCTGCTCTTTAATGCTGTAGTCGACACCCTGGTGGAGGTCTTGTTGAGAGCCAAGACCACCGGCCACATCTCTGGTGTGGTTGGACATCTTGTCCCTGGGGGCGGCATCACGCACCTCCAGTATGCGGACGACACCATGATCATGGTGGAAGGGTTGGAACTTGACATCATTAATCTCAAGTTCCTTCTCTTTTGTTTTGAGGCCATGTCGGGCCTTAAAATTAACTTTGATAAAAGCGAAGTCGTGATCATTGGATACTCTGAGGAAGAACAGCGGCGGATTGCAGATAATCTCAACTGCCGGCTCTCATCCTTCCCAATTACATACTTGGGAATGCCGATTAGAGATACGAGGATCCTATCTAGAGACCTGGACCCACTAGTAGAGCGGGTCAAGGTAAGGGTTGATCCTTGGCAAGGCAGGTTTACTTCAAAGGGAAGCAAATCTGTCTTGATCGACGCATGTATGTCGAGCCTCCCCATGTTTATGATGGGGTTGTATATCCTACCGGAGGGAACTCATGTGAACTTTGATAAGGACCTGTCTCGTTTCTTCTGGATGGCGCAGAATGGGCGTCAAAAGTACCATATGGTGAAATGGGCTGATATTTGCGCCCCTAAGGAGTTGGGGGGGCATAGGTATCATAGCATCGAGGCGTATGAATGAGGCACTGATGCTGAAATGGGTTTGGCGTATCCTTAGAGGCGAGGGGGGCCTGTGGCTTCAGCTTATTCGAGCCAAATACTTGCGGGGGGGCCCCCTGATGGCTTGTGATCGCAAGGATGGATCCCAATTCTGGCGGTCCATCCAGGCCATCAAACATGAGATCCGGCTAGGGGTGTCCTTCTCCGTAGGCGACGGAAGAGGTACCCTATTTTGGCAGGACCCATGGATTGATGGTCGTGCGATCCGGCACGAGTTCCCTCAACTCTTTGCCATATGCGCCAATCCTGGGCTACTAGTGTCTGACGCCTCCTCCCAGGGTAGATGGGAGGTGGGCTTCCGGCGGACTTTCGGTCCGGCCGAGGTGGTATCTTGGGGGCTGCTCCTGGAAAGGCTCCCAAGATCTCGCTCGACGTCCCCGGACAGTGTGTCATGGACGTTGACCCCCTCGCGGGGTTTCACGGTGGGGTCCGCGTACAGGGCCCTATTTAGAGGGCCCGTCCTCCCTTGGACCTCCCTGTTGTGGAAGGCCCCGTTGCCATTGAAGATTAAAATCTTCGTCTGGCAACTTCTTAGAGACCGCCTCCCATCAGGGGTGGAGGTGGTGAAGCGGCTGGGGCCAGGTGATGGCACTTGTCCCCTGTGTGCGGTTCCGGAGACGGGAATCCACATCCTTTTCTCCTGTCCCGCGGCGCGCTTCCTATGGAGCTTTGTGTCAGAGTCGCTTGGGCGAGTTCCTGGAAGTTCAGGCGAACCATACTGGCAAGAGGAGGCGCCTCTTCTGGTTAGTGTTTGCCGCGATGACCTGGACCCTTTGGACTATCCGCAATACGATGGTTATCGAGCGTGTCTTCCTACGACGGGCCTCTGACTCTGTGTTTAAATTCTTGGCCTTCTTGCAGCAGTGGCACCCGTTGTGTAGGCGGCGTGACAGGACGCGGCTAGATGGGACGATCGAGAAGCTCCTTGTGGCGGCTCGCCAGCTTCATGCACCGTCTAGTCGTTGAGCTTTACTCCTTCGGGAGTTGTATCGGTGTTAGTTCGTGTTTGGGCTTGTTTGTGCTGTGGCCCGAGCTGGTTATGTCGCATGTTTCGGATTTGTGTGGAACTCTTTGTAAAACTTGTGGGTGGTTGCTTTATTTATAAAGCTGGGCGAAAGCCTGTTTCGGCGAAGCGTTAGGTTGAGGGAGATAACCAGTCAGCGAAGGCGCTGAGAAGAGAATGACATGGGGCGCCGCCTGGCTCTGCTACATCGATGGGGAGTGCGTCGGGTTGAGGACGACGGTGCCGCTTTGCCCTCGAACAGTCACGAGCTTGTTTTTATTTGCCGGAGACGTGCCGGCCTCGCATGGCGGAGTGCGCGCTGAGAAGGGCGGAATCGGGTGTTAGCTGCGAGATAGGGAGAAGTTGTGGGTGGTTTCCCCCGAATTTGATCTGGGCCAGGGGTGACTGCGTGAGTCGTGCTTTTCCTTCCGGGGCGGTTCTCTCTACGTTTTTTACTGCGTGAGATAGGGAGAAGTGGACGGACGATGGTTTCTTTGCTTCGGTGATTTTTTGCGCTGCTGAAAGGGAGGGGTGGGGGTGTAGGACGTACCACAGAACACCACCGGCTCCACTTTAATATAGTAGAGATTATCTGGTAGTTACTCCATATAGGAGTATAAAAATTCAACAAATACACCTTGACAATTTTGCATGCAACATTCACTTCTAGACCTTGTGCAATTTGCCGCATTGCATCTTTCCATATTCTTTGGATGATTTGAATATCTGCCTTGAAAAAGTTTGCAATGTCTTGCTTGTCTTTTTTTATAAAAAAAATGCCTCCTCTGCTGATACACAAGGTGTGCATTGCCACATAAGCTGCATATCTTTGCTGATCATTCAGTGGGTTTCTTTTTCACTTTGGTTGCTGCACACCTGCAACAGGAAAAAAAAATTAGAAGTTGCTTTGTGAAACACATGTTGCTTGCTAGAATAAACTTGTGCTTGAAAAACTTAGTATTGATGCTTTATTTTGAGAAACGGACAGTATTTTTGCCTCTTAAAATGTAGTTAATCAATCTACTTGCTACGTGTAGTTGGGAAAAGCCAGGTCAGAGCCCCTTGTTTGGCTATGATTTCTGGTACCAGCCTCGACACAAGACGATGATTAGTTCATCATGATGGAGCCAAAAAGCAAAAATGGAAATTATGCCAGTTTCACGTGATCACAATTGATCATGTGAGAGATACTGTTGAGAAGATTACTGACTATGTTAATGGTATGTGACTTTGTTCTCCATGCACTCTGCTATCTGGATGATCTTTACAGTTCATTATGACATTCATACTTATATAATCCCATGAAGTTCATTATAACTTGACGGGGTTATACCCTTCGGGTCCCCTATTATTGGTATACTTGGTGCAGACCAGACGAAGGCTCACCTGGTGGCCCAGCAGTTACTTCAAGCACAAGTCAAGGAATCCAAGACGTAGTCTAGTAGGACTCTTGTAAACCCTACCTAGCTCCCTTTATAAAGCCAGGCAGGGGCACCCGCAGAGACAGATGAATACTAGATCCACAACTCGCATAGGCATAACGAGACCACGTCTCACCATATCGCCATTACGGACACCATGTAACCTCATATATCATCATAATCAGACAAGCAGGAGTAGGTCTTTACCTCACAATGAGCGGCCGGATCTGGGTAAATCCTTACTTGTCAGCCGTCCGATACTACCAGCGCGCACATCTTCTCCCTCAAAATCTACCTAGGGTACTTGACCCTGGGATTGCCGTGGGCGTACCACGTCAATTGGTGCCGTCTGTGAGAAGAACGCGTGCTGAATTCAACGTTTCGGCGGCTCCAATCTCCATCGACAACGGCGGCTAGATCGCATCTGGCCGGCACATCTGCTTCAACGCGACTTCGTCGACAACTACGGCAACGTCGGCAGCGTTCCGTCTACGGACAGCCTCAGGATCCAATCCGCGTCAAACCCGGCGACCAAATCAGAAGCGGTGGCGGCGTTTCGTGGGTCGGCTCCTCCGATCCGATCTGACACCCACCGAAGCGAGGGCTCCCAGCTGGACAAACTACGAAAGTTCTCAATCGCCGGATCGTTTGGGGCATCAAACGGGGCGAGCTGATCCTTCACGTGAAGACTACCGAAGCAAACATCAGCTTTGCATGATCCAATCTCGTCGGCTTGCGCCGGATCGGTACTGATGATTCGGAGGGCTTGCACATAGCGCCGGCGAGTCAGCCAGTCGATCAATGCCACCTGCAGCAACCACACGTTTGGAATCCAATACGGAGATCTTCAGTATATCATTGACTGATTTTGTCTTACTCTCCCGATCATTATATTATTTATCTGCTAATAAAACTCATTGTCTTCTAATCGTATGTGTGCATGTACAAGCAACAAAGATCTCTGGATTATGCGGCCGGCGTGCTAATTACGTGCATCACGATCGACTCGAAGACAGCCAAGGCACGGCGCGCACAGCCAGGCCCGTCCAGCGCCTTCGATCCAGCATATCCAGGAAAAACATCTTCACGTGCGCGTTAAGAACAAGCACAGCAAGCAACGATTAGCGCATGGATTTGGCGGCCAGCAGGCTAATTACAGCACATGCATGGATTCTGCGTCCAGCTTGCACACGTACATGGATCGGATCATACAAACTTTAATCTTTCTCCATAATTACAATATTCCATTGACTATCTCCTTGGCTAATATCTCTTCTTCATACATGCATGGTATGATCTGAGGATCACGTCGCGCACACGGCGGCGATCTGTGCCGATCTAATCTCGTCGGCTAAGCGACAGCCAAATCGCTGCTAATGCGCGAGCAGGAGCTGACGAAAACTGCGTACAGCACCAGATTCCGAGTCAAGCTGTTCCTCGCGAAAATCAACAAAATAATTAGTGCATGGATTTCCCGGCCGGGCTGCTAATCGCATGCGTGATGGCAAAAGAGCAGCAATGTCATCTGCCGCACAAACTGACCGCGGAAAAATGCTTCGCCTCCGCTACGGGCTACTCGGCGGCTGACGCTACCTTATGGCCTATTCGTCAGCATCATCAGCCGCCGGACCGCGCGGACTCGACCGACCGGCAATTCAGAAGATACCGACGTATGCGCGCCATTAACAAACTCGACAGCACCACTATGGGCAAATCTCGACTCCCTCGACATCCTCGACATCATCATCAACTCCGGATCGACACTCGCGCGAGTCAGCTCGGAGACGCGAAACGGAGATTCCATCGCCACGCCAGTCCAGCACTGGTCTGGCGCGAGTTGCACGTGTCCACGCAGAAGACGGCCGCATACGCGTTCATCAGCAACAGATCCATCTCACGTATTTTCAGATTATATCTAATCAATATTTCGTTTCATCTACTAACTGTTTTATTTACTTTACGAGGACACATGGTCGCGACCATCGTCAAACTCGTCGCCCGCCGGCTTCGACAATCGCAACTGTCATCGACCCGCTGCGGACATCTTTCACGACTCGACTGCTACGACATCGATCAACATCGGTTGCCGGACCGTGTGGACCCGACATACCAGCAACTCCGGCTCTTCATCGACTAAATCGGCAGCATCTACGACGACTCATCGGGCTCAACGCTCATGACTCAGACACATAACAGCGCATCGACTTCAAGTGCACACACCCGATAAACTGGCAACTCAGGAAGACGGCAGTGGTCGGCATCGGCTGTGGGCACATCGGCTTCGCTATCGCCGACCCGACAAACCATCGACTTTGTCTGACAGCCGCGACGTCATCGACCCACTACGACATTTTCAACGACTCGACAGCCTCGTCATCCACAATTTGACCGCGACTCGGCAGTCTCGGCGTTCACGACTTGACAGTCTCTACGATGACTCGCTGGTGTCAACGCCCGCGACTCGGCAACAACTTCATCAACCACCGCAACAAAGATCAGCGCCGGCGGTACCGACACAGAAAGCCCGCTCCCTAGAAGGGCACCACAAACCCTCGGGGCTGGCGCTTCGACATCAACAACAAAAAGCAACTTCACCGCCGCACCCGACAGGCGATTCGAGTGCCTTCGTCGACTCTACTTCGCCGTCTGCGGACTGCCGCGTCGACACCCTATGCCTTCATCGACTCTGCCTCCAACACTCGGGGGGTGGCGACACCCGTGACTTCTTCGACTCTGCATCCTCGACTCCACCTCCGATACTCGGGGGCTGGCGCTTCATCATCAACGGCAAACAACAAAAGTCTACAGATTTCCATCGCTCATGAACAACTAAGTCAGTTTCAATATTTTATTTTTTCAATTATAAACCTGCTCTGGTTGCATCCAACACTAGAGGGCTGGCGCTTTTCAATTTCGGTCCGCTGCGTCGACCTCTTTGCCACACAACTCCGCCGCGTCGACTCCGGTCCGCCGCGTCGACCTCTTTGCCACACAACTCCGCCGCATCGACTCCGGTCCGCCGCGTCGACCTCTTCGCCACACAACTCCGCCGCGTCGACTCCGGTCCGCCGCGTCGACCTCTTCGCCACACAACTCTGCCGCGTCGACTCCGGTCCGCCGCGTCGACCTCTTCGCCGCTCAACTCCACCGCGTCGACTCCGGTCCGCCGCGTCGATTCCTTCCGGCAAAACACCGCGCGCCTCTCGACCCTACACTCGGGGGCTACGCCGCACAAGCCCAAACTTCGCAAAGCCTTGGCCGCACTCGAACACTCGGGGCTGCGCCGCACAGGTCCCAACTCGCAAAGCCTTGGCCGCACCCGAAGACTCGGGGCTGCGCCGTGCAGGTTAGCTACTTGAAAAAGCCTCAGCCGCACTCGACAATCAGGATGGCACTCGCCATTGGCTCGAGTGCTGCACACCCAAGAAATATCTACGCCAGCAGACGCAAAGATTGGAGCACTCACAAAATACTCGACAACAGCAAAATAAAGGCAAATTGAGCCTACGCCCAACTACAAATAGTTGCACATAGCCTCGGGGCCTACTCCCATCGGGAGCGCTGTCGCACACCCGATAGACATTACGAGCAAAATCAATCAATCGTTACACACAAGAGTAGTCGAATGACCATTCGACTGAGCTACTTAGCCTCATACATATTTCATCCACAAATCCCCGAGATTGCGTCCGCCGCATGTATAACTCGGATGCTGCACACACAGTGTAAAGGTAAGACCCGCCGATCCGTCGAGTTGGGCCGGGGCCGCTCCTAACAGCGTTTGCCCTACAACTTTCCGTGTCAACAGACATGATGAAAATCCTGACGGACACGTTAGGTACTCGCAAAGTTATGCTGCAGGCCGGCTCTGTAAGACCTCCGCGGCCTGAGTTGGACCTGACCAGCTTGTTCCGGGTTCGAGTCCGGGGACTCGAGCTTGAAGTAGGCTAGTAAGGTTTTGCCCTGATATGCAGTTAACTGGTCCCGATCCGTCGAGCGTACCAGGCCTACTATGCCATCATCCCTAGGCAAAACAAACAAAGCATCAGTCGACGTGTTTCCGACTCAGCATGCACATTCGAGGCAATCTCGACTCCAAAACAAACAAAGCATCAGTCGACGTATTACCGACTCAGCATGCACAATCAAGACAATCTCGACTCAAAAAATACATAGCAAAATGAGCAAAGAATCAGACGGTGACATACACCTGCAAATGAGTCTCTGCCCGATTCTTCGAATCGATCAGACACTCGGGGGCTACTCCCATCGGGAGCGCTGCCGCGCACCCGACAAATTACCAAGTCAAAAGCATCAGACAACGCAGCAACAGCATGAAGACTGAGCCCAAGTTGAGAACATCCTTGGACAGCTCAAATTTCATCGATTATTCTCATCGGGAGCAAACTCGCCATTGGCTCGAGTGACGCATCGGATTTCTCAATGTCGGGTTTTCTATAGCCCGCAAATGGATTTATCAAAATCGGGTTCTCTATAACCCGCATTGGATTTCTCAAAGTAGGGTTCTCTATAGCCTGCACCGGATTTTTCGAAGTCGGTCTCGATCGCATCGGATTTATTATTATTGGATTTCTTACACTGGATTTCTCAAAGTCGGTCTCTCTATAGATCGCATCGGATTTATTATTATTGGATTTCATACACATACACTGGATTTCTCATAAATGATTCAACTCACGAAGAATGGATAATACAGTCATCACATGGTCATCAACACACCCGACGCATCGACTACGCCTACTCGACATACTGTTTTGAGTCTCTGCCCGATACTTCGAATCGACCAGACACTCGGGGGCTACTGACGGGGTTATACCCTTCGGGTCCCCTATTATTGGTATACCTGGTGCAGCCCAGACGAAGGCCCACCTGGTGGCCCAGCAGTTACTTCAAGCACAAGTCAAGGAATCTAAGACGTAGTCTACTAGGACTCTTATAAACCCTACCTGGCTCCCTTTATAAAGCCAGGCAGGGGCACCCGCAGAGACAGATGAATACTAGATCCACAACTCGCATAGGCATAACGAGACCACGTCTCACCATATCGCCATTACGGCCACCATGTAACCTCATATATCATCATAATCAGACAAGCAGGAGTAGGTCTTTACCTCACAATGAGGGGCCGAACCTGGGTAAATCCTTGCTTGTCAGCCGTCCGATACTAGCAGCGCGCATATCTTCGCCCTCAAAATCTACCTGGGGTACTCGACCCTGGGATTGCCGTGGCGTACCGCGTCATAACTTGTCCTAGACTAAAGCAGGATCCCTATGTTTGATTGACAATTCTGATGAACAGTTTGTGTTTGTCAGAGTTTCATGTAGATGTAATAGGACTATCTGTCAAATAATATGAGATCAGAAAGGTTGCACGTATTTAACGAGTTTTATTACACAGGATGCCTTGCATTGGATCCAATGTCGGGGTATGTCTATATTTCTGCTATAAGTGGAGATTTGATCACCATGAGACCTGAGGACACTTAGCTGTTTTGTTCCAAGTGCTTGTACACCGCATTGGGTGAGCAAATCAAGACCAGTCTGCCCCATCCATTATTCCTGTTAATTTTCAGTAATGGTTGCCCCAGGACACACTTCATTTTGTACTACCTAGGCTGCCTCTTTACTCTGTTCTTAATTATTCTCCATTTTCATCTATTATTCCTTGCAACAAACCTTGTTTAATGTATATTATGAACTCACTTTATGCATCTATTATTCCTTCCTGTTTAGGATTCCCCTGTTGCAGTGACATAACCGAATTTTTGAAATAGAAAGAAGAAAAAATTCTAAGACATGCATGTTAAATTATCCCCTCTTTACTTTTGGTGTGATAAATCCCCTGTTTACCTGTAGCACCTTGTTCTTCAATTACTCCATCTTGTTCTTGCATTACTTCATCTTCTTGTTCATCTTGGAGTACTTGTTCATCATGTGGTCCTTGTTCATCTTGGAGTCCTTTTTCTTACATTACTTCATCTTCTTCGTCTACCGGTGGCATACAGTTGAGGTCCAGGACTACCATGTTGATGTGTGAATCAAATGTTGCAGGGCCGGTGGAGGATCACAGCGAGGCGACGACGATCATATCGACTGCTTGGCCAGAGGAGATGCAGGAATCTGGGATGATGGAGTCCAGTTCTAGGACAGAGGAGATCAGGAACGAGAGGAGATGGAACCGGAGAAGATCAGCTGCTTCTGCTCTGTTGGGACTTGGGATTTGCCCACAGGATCGTTCACATCAAACTATCACAAACACACGGACGCGAAAAACTTGTGGCCAGGGGTGCGTGTCGCACCCCCTAAATCTTCTTATTTATTTCTGTTTTCTCACGGTACAATCTTGTGATTGAAAAAAAGGTGCAGCCTTGACGTGTATATATACACGCACGGCTAGACCAAAGAACTAACCTACTACGACTAGAACCCACACAACACTTTCCTAAACAATCTACCGACTCGTGCATGATCTCCTAATCCTAGTACCATACGGCTGAGCACTAGCTTGCTAATCCCAGCCAGAACGTACTAGACTAGAAGCTCACGTATTACTAATAGGACTCGATGACCCCTCATGGCATCCAAGCCAAACGCACTTGAAAAGTAAACACTTCCCAAAAACTAACTCAACACTAACTAGGCAAG
This sequence comes from Poa pratensis, assembly GCA_947311845.1. Taxonomy (NCBI): domain Eukaryota; kingdom Viridiplantae; phylum Streptophyta; class Magnoliopsida; order Poales; family Poaceae; genus Poa; species Poa pratensis. Next base: position 126,246,930 of record CAMZMU010000074.1, on the reverse strand, counting down.
ATTATGCTAACAATAATCTCCCCCTAATCTTGACTTGCCGTCTCCTTGTACTCCCCTGGTCTTGACTCCTTGCAGATCCACGACCTTCGACTCCACTCAACGTATGATCCAGACTCCCAGTCACGTCGTTATCATGTGGACATCTTCGGCCACAACACACGCATACATGCCGACGGACGATCACGCCATCTCATGTAGAGACATGTCCTCATTGAAGAGGCTCACCTTCACTGGTCCTTGTCCCACTATACACTTGAGCTTCGTCCTCTCGTCGAGACACCCTTGTCTTCACGCACGTCCCTCGCCCTCGGTGACACTCCGGCACCGGACAGCCCTCGACCGTGACGCGCTTCAACTGCAACGGATCCTCACAGAGACGAGTACTTGGACACACCGACGGCTCACTGACACGACGCCGACCACATGTGCAAATATGCACAAACTTCGACTCATCTAACACCCCGGTTGACGATCTTGACGAGAAGCCAGGCACCGCACCTCGGCACCACCGCTCGCATCAACGATCATCCCCAGCCACCAGCTTGCTGACGACATCTCCTTGCCGCCTCCTCCTGTCGCTTCGCCGAACGACGATCGCCCGCCCCGAGGCGCTAGTCGGGCCGCCTCCCCAAGGCAAGCGTGGCCTCAAATCTTCGACCTCGCTCTGATACCAATTGTTGAGATTTGCCCACAGGATCGTTCACATCAAACTATCACAACACACGACGCGAAAAACTTGTGGCCAGGGGTGCGTGTCGCACCCTCTAAATCTTCTTATTTATTTCTGTTTTCTCACGGTACAATCTTGTGATTCAAAAAAGATGCAGCCTCGACGGGTATATATACACGCACGGCTAGACCAAAGAACTAACCTACTACGACTAGAACTCACACAACACTTTCCTAAACAATCTACCGACTCGTACATGATCTCCTAATCCTGTAGATTTGTATAATGTCTCACAATTGATTGATAAACGAGTTGGGGTACAAGAGATATAAATAGGAGGCCAGGTCGGCCGGCTACCCTAACCCTAACTTGAGTTACAAGAAATATATAGTCTAACATCCCCCGCAGTCTCAACGTGGGGTTCCATAACGTTGAGACTGAATCGAATATCGAAGAAAGATTGTGTGAGCAGCCCCTTGGTGAAAATGTCGGCAAACTGCGCAGTAGAGGGCACGTGAAGAACACGAACTTGACCCAACGCAACCTTCTCCCGAACAAAATGAATGTCGATCTCAATGTGCTTGGTCCGCCGATGCTGCACTGGGTTGCTGGACATGTAAACAGCTGAAATATTATCACAGTAAACAATAGTGGCCTGCTGAATGGGGCGATGGAGCTCGGTCAGGAGTTGGCGAAGCCAAACTGTCTCGGTGACCGCATGGGCCACGGCACGGTACTCAGCTTCTGCAGAGGAGCGAGAGACTGTAATCTGTCATTTAGAAGACCATGAAATCAAATTATTACCTAGAAAAACACAGTATCCGGACGTGGACCGACGAGTGTCTGGACAACCAGCCCAGTCTGCATCGGAATATGCTGTCAAACTATCTGGAGAAGAGGAATTTATGTGGAGGCCATGATCAAGAGTACCTTTGAGGTAGCGAAGAATTCGTTTGACATGATTATAGTGGGGAAGACGAGGATCATGCATGTAGAGACAGGCCTGTTGAACAGAATAGGAGATTTCCGGGCAGGTAAGAGTAAGATATTGAAGAGCACCAGTGAGACTACGATAGAGAGGAGCATCGGAATAAGGGGCACCATCAGAGGAAAGTTTGGAACCAGTGTCTACAGGGGTGCGAGATGGCTGACAATCAAGCATACCAGCGCGGTTAAGAATATCTAAAATAAACTGGCGCTGAGAGAGAAAAATCCCATGGGAGTCACGAGTAACAGCTATGCCGAGAAATTGATGGAGAAGGCCAAGGTCCGTCATAGAAAATTCAGAACGAAGGAGAGTGATGATATGGTCAAGAAAGGTTTGGGTAGAAGCAGTGAGTATGATGTCATTGACATAGAGAAGTAAGTATGCAGTGTGAGAAGGGGTGTGATACACAAAGAGAGATGTGTCGGTGAGAGAGGGGGTAAAGCCAATGGTTTGAATGTATGTGGTGAAGCGTTGGAACCAAGCCCGAGGGGCCTGTTAAGACCGTAGAGAGATTTTTGAAGAAGACATACGTGATCAGGAGAGGAGGAATCCTCAAAGCCAAGAGGTTGCTGACAATAGACTGTTTCTTGAAGAGAACCGTGGAGAAAGGCATTTTTAACATCGAGTTGGTGAATGGGCCATGTGGAGGACACGGCTATACTGAGGACTGTGCGAATGGTGCTAGGTTTAACAACTGGGGAGAAAGTTTCTTCGTAGTCAATGCCATGTTGCTGGGAAAAACCACGACAGACCCAGCGAGCTTTATAACGAGAAAGACTTCCATCAGAGTTGTATTTGTGACGGAAAACCCACTTACCCGAAACTACGTTGGCAGAGGGAGGGCGAGGAACAAGCTTCCATGTGTCATTTTGAAAGAGAGCGGAGAACTCATCACGCATAGCGGCAGCCCAATTGGGATCAAGGAGTGCGGTTTTGTAAGTTTTAGGGAGAGGAGAGATCGATAGAGAGGGTGTTGATAGGAGATTTAAACGTTGTGCAGGAAGACGGAAACCTGATTTGGCGCGAGTACGCATAGTGTGAGCATTTTGGGGAGCTGGAATGAGAACAGCACGGGCTGGTGGTGGCGGAGAGGATGATGTAGAGGCGTCGGGCGCAGCGGAAGAGACAGACGCCGGAGAGGTAAGCTCGGTAGGGGAGGTTGTGGCAGGAGAAAACAGCGGATCGGCTGCCACGGCAGGAGAAAACGGCGGATCGGCTGCCACGGCAGGAGAAAACGGCGGATCGGCTGCCACGGCAGGAGAAAACGGCTGATCGGCTGCCACGGCCAGAGAGGACGGTGGCTCGGCTGCCACGGCAGAGGCTCGGACGGGGGTGACAGGAGAAAGAGGCGGTGTGTCTGCCACGGCAGGGAAAAACGGTGCGTTGGTTGCCGAGGGTGTTGGCGCGACGTAGTGGTGCGGGAATTGGGTTGGTTTGGAATGGTGGCGAGGTGTAGGAGTGTCGGAGACAATAGGTGACATACGGGAAAAAGGAAATATGTGCTCAGAAAACGTGACGTGCCGAGAGATGTGAACACGTCCAGAAACAAGATCGAGGCATCGATAGCCCTTGTGTTCGTCAGAATAGCCTAAAAAGACACAGGGAATAGAGCGGGGAGAGAGTTTATCGGGAGAGGTAGAGTAGGTGTTGGGAAAACATAAACAGCCAAAGACGCGGAGCTCGGAATAGTTTGGGTGACAGAGAAATAGGGAGTAGTAGGGAGTAGAGTTGGGATTGGCTTTTGAGGGACGAATGTTGAGTAAATATGTGGCGGTGCGCAAGGCTTCAGCCCAAAATTTGGGTGGCATGGAAGAGTGAAGGAGAAGGGTACGAACAATATCGTTGAGAGAGCGAAGGGAGCGTTCTGCTTTTCCGTTCTGAGGGGAAGTATATGGCAAGAGAAACGAGGGAGGATGCCGTGTTGAAGAAAGAAGTTGCGGTTTTGGAAATTATCGAATTCCCTACCATTATCGCATTGGATGAAGCGGATGGGAAGAAAGAAGTGAATAGCGACATACTGTTGGAAATTAAGAAAAATAGTGTGTACGTCGGATTTGTTGCGTAAGGGAAAGGTCCATACAAAGTGTGTAAAATCATCGAGAACAACAAGATAATACTTAAAACCAGAGATACTATAGTGTGGGATGTCCAGAGATCACAATGTAATAATTCGAAAGGGAAAGTACTGACAGAATGCGATGAACTAAACGGAAGTCGAACATGTTTGCCTTGCTGACACAAAGAACAGACTGAAGAATTATGGCTATCGCGAGTACAATCTATTGAAAATTCACTAAGCATCGATGATAAAGTGGATGTGTTTGGGTGGCCGAGACGATGATGCCAGAGGTCGATGGAGGCAGTCATGGAGGTGGGTCGGCCAGCAGTTGGAACGCCATGGAGAGTGTATAGGTCACCGGAGCTATTGAAGCGAGCGATCTCCACTTTAGTCAGGTAGTCCTTCACAGATAAACCAAAAGGATCAAATTCAACAGAAACAGAATTATCACGAGTGAATTGGCGAACAGAGATTAAATTTTTAATGAGGGCTGGGGCAATAAGAACATCACGAAGGAGAAGAGATTTTGTGGGTGTGGGATAGAGGTTTGGCCAGTACAATAAATTGGGATGGAAGAACCGTTGCCTAGAATTATTGAAGAAAAAGGTGTGGGTTTAAAATTTGACAGCATATTACTCGAAGATGACATGTGACTAGAAGCACCAGAATTGAAAATCCAGTCCATACCTGAGTTCCCTTGGGCAGCAAAGTTGTTCATGGCCTGCAAGAACGCAGACTGGTCCCAGCTAGGTGACGGTGCAGAAGTCGAGGCCGAGGGTGGGGGCAGTGCAGCCGGTGGAGGCGCCATGAGCAGGGGAGGGGCTGATATTGCATGTAGTGCCCCCCCCCCCCCCCCCCGTCCCCGTCGGTGGCGTAGGGGTAGTAGACCGGTGCGGCGTGGTAGGCGTTCGGCGGAGGGCGCGAGCCGAGGAGTCCAGGGGCGCCGGTGTGGGGGCGCATGCCGGGCGCCCAGGTGCTGGAGTAGGCCGGTGGGGCACCGATCGGAGAGGGGGCCGCCCAGGGCATGGACCAAGCCTGGACCATGCCGGTCCATGGATCGTGGGGCGGGTGCCAAGTGGGAGCCGCAGGAGGTGCTGGTGCAGGCGCAGGAGGTGCTGGTGCAGGCGCTCTTGAAGGTGATGGAGCGGGGCGGGGCGCCGGTGCCGTCGATGATGATGGAGCGGAGCGAGGCGGCCAGTACATCGGGTTTTTCCCGCGGTAGTTAGGGCTGGGGCGCCATCCCGGCGGGGGTTGCTGCTGAGGCGCTGGCGTGGCAGGGAGGGACGCCGGCTGGCCGGACGCGGCAGAAGGGGGCGGCGGCCGTGGCGAGGCGACGAAGGCTTGGGGGCGCGCCTCTCTGCGCGTTTGCGCATCGTCAACACTCTGGAGCAAGGAGCGGACCTCGGCAAAGGTGGGGCGGGGCCGCATCATGGGGATGAAGGACGCCTCGTACCGGAATCGATCGCCGAGCCCTTGAAGGAGGATGTTGATGAGCTGACGGTCAGGCACGGGGTCACCAAGCTCGCGGAGCTCGTCGGCCATTGTCTGGATGCGCTGGCAGTAGACGCTGAGGGAGGAGGCGCCCTGGGCGGTGTTGCGGATCTCAGCGTTGAGGGTGTTAACCCGGAATCGACGTTGTCTTGGAAAAGCTGGCGCAGGGCTGCCCAGAGAGCGGCAGCGGTGGCGGAGTCGCGGTAGACGAGGTTGAAGATTTCAGTGGAGACGCGGGTGTAGATCCACTGGATGATGGCAAGGTCGTCCGTAACCCAGCGAGGATCGGTAGGGCGTGGAACGGAGTCAGCGGCGACGTGACCTCGAAGGCCGCAGCGCCCAAGGTGAACCTCGAAGAGATGGCGCCAGTGGTAGTAGTTGTGTTGGGCTAGGTCAAGAGTAATGGGGATGAAGGGAGTAACGTCGGTGATGGTGTCTGTGTAGGAGAGAGGGGTAGCCATGACGGCGTTTTGGGTGGGAGGAGGAGCTACTAGGGAGGTTGAGGGAGAGGAGGAGGTGGTGGTGGCGGTGGCGGCGGCGGCGGCTTTGAGGGCAAAGTAGCCCGGCGGCGGTAGAGGGGGTGGTGTGGGCGGCGGCTTTGCACCCATAGGCTTAGGATCTAATCTGATACCATGTAGATTTGTATAATGTCTCACAATTGATTGATAAACGAGTTGGGGTACAAGAGATATAAATAGGAGGCCAGGTCGGCCGGCTACCCTAACCCTAACTTGAGTTACAAGAAATATATAGTCTAACAAATCCTAGTACCATACGGCTGAGCACTAGCTTGCTAATCCCAGTCAGAACGTACTAGACTAGAAGCTCACGTATTACTAATAGGACTCGATGACCCCTCGTGGCATGCAAGCCAAACGCACTTGAAAAGTAAACACTAACTAGGCAAGATTATGCTAACAATATGCTCCTCCTGCAGACGGCGATAGGGGCGTGGAGAACCTCTGCTGTTCCGGAGGAGATCATGAACCAGAGGAAATCTGGGCGAGGAGCACCTCTGGTGGATCCCGGGCGTGCTGCTGGTGCTCAGCCCAAGGGTGTTGCTGCTGTTGCTCCCGCAGTCGAGCAGCCTGGCGTGTTGCTGGTGCTCAGCCCAACGGTGCTGCTGGTGGTGCTCCTGCAGTCGAGCAGCTGGATCCTGATGGCGAGGAGTGGGTCGGGGAGCCGATGGCGACGCGGGGAAGAAGCACGCGCGCTGGAGGTCCTCGCGCGTGAGGGACCTGAGATGCGACGGCGACGATCCTGCTAGCGATGGCGACGGCCCCGATTCAATTTTTTTGTCGATGCTGAACAACTGCGGGAGGGCATTACCTGTAATTTAAGCAACAAGTGAGGTAGACATGTCTTTTGTGCGATTTTTCACCTGATCGGAACAAAATTCTAAAACATCTTATATTAAAAAAATGGAGGGAGTACTGATTTCAAAAGAGAAATGGAGGGAGTACTGTATTACTTACGTTGCACTCGTAAAGATTACATATGATCTTGTTATTGATTATCCCGTCAATGAATCAATTATAAGCAAATCTTCATGCATCAACTGCCTTTCTTTTCTTTATTGGCAAGATCTGAGCACATAAACATTGACGGATCAAAAGTAAAATACGTTGTGCTCGCCGTTCGTAGGCTACTTGCTGCCGCTTTGTTGGGTATCGTGGCAAAGGAAAGGAACAAAATATTTCTAGTTGCACACCAACGTGGATAGGTCGGGACTTAAGCAAACCAAGCTCTCAAGTAGCGTATACTCAAGTAGCAGCCGTCGTCTGTTGGGAACTTGGAATGAAAGAAATGGAAGAGTTGTAGCAATGTTCTCCCTCCGTTTTAAAATTTTGACTTAACTTTGTGTAATATGGACGTATGTACACGTTAAAACATTCGCTACTCGCTAGAGACAACAAAATGCCCAAATTTCTGTTTGCCGAGTCTCCTCCTCCGTTACCGGAGCCCTGTTCCTTGTAGACACACAGTATCACTTCATCATCTTTCTTTCAGACTCTGAACATATAACTTTTTCTTTGAAAGTTCAGGTGCATGGCCCAGTTCATCGGACAGCGCGGGTGCATATCTTTTTTTGGTAGCCAGGGACAAAGATAACGGTGCGCCCGCGTGCGCCTGAAGTATCCTGTTGCCTCTGTTTCGTGCTGCATTTTGCAAGGTTTTTTTCTTTTCACGATGTGGATACATGCTAGATGCAATTAATCTAATCCAAGAAAGGCAGACAAGAGAACAAATTCTTTGACAAGTTTGCTAAAGAGATTATTAAAGCCATCAACATACTGTCCAAAGAGAGAAAAGAGATGTGACCTGATGCGGGTATGTGACCATCCATCACTCAAAGCTAATTTTTTTTTAATAATACATTTATTTAATTAAATTCGAAAAATATAACGGAAAACCACGAAATTACAGGAATAATACGGCATCGGCCCAGGCCTAGCCGATAAGGGCCTGTCGGCCATAACTGGGCCGAAAAGCACTCGTCGGCTCTAGCTAAGCCGATTGCTGTGCATGGCGGGCCAGGCCTGCGGCCGACAGGCCTTTCTGCGTCACGTGGCCACTAATCGGCCCTAGCCTGGCCGACCAGCCACTAATCGGCCCAAGCCTGGCCGACAGGGCGCTGCATAAGGATCGGCCGAGTCTTCTTCTTCCTCCCGTGCTCTCTCTTTCTTTCTTCTTTCTTTCTTCTTGCAGCAGCTCCCTGCGCGCCGATCTGTCCATCCAGCCAGCAAATTTTCCTGCATGTAGTGTTAGAGAGTTAAGGCAGCTTAGATATACATATGGGTTAGGTTTTGTGCAATTTCGTGTTGTTTGGTTAGAGCAATGGTGTAGTTTAGGTGGAGGTTGGTGTAGGGTGGTGGTGGTGCAGCGTGGTGGTGTGGTGCAGCGGTGGTGGTGACGGTGGTTGTCCATTGAATCGGCACGCTTCAAGGGTATGCATTTTTTGGCTAATTAGGATTTACTGTTAATTATGTACGCATTAGTGTTAAGGTGGTAGTGTGATATTGATATTGCTAGGTATTTATTGCGCTACTAATATTAAGTACATAGATGTTGCCGGTTATAACAGTAAATTGGTGTCACATTAGTGTGCATTCTTCAATTAGTGTGGATCAATGTTTTTAAATTAGAGTATGTTTTTATCTGTCATAAGTGTGGATCAGTGTTTTAAATTTAGAGTTTGATTTCATCTGTAATTAGTCTGTAATTTAGACTTTTAATTTAGCGCGAAGATATGGAACAAGTATACTTGATCAGTCCGGATGTGGATCAAACCATCGCGCAAAGATATTACAGGAGCGTAGCCTCGAGCCTCTAATAACTCGAGGACCGAGGAATATTGGCAGATACACCCTGCTTGGGAGGAGAGGTACATGCCTAATTGATTTTTGCGTGTCATATATTATCTGCATTAATTTTCTTGTTCGCTACATATATATGATTACGAATTTATATTTGTTTGCTGAACATGCAGGTTGAAGTGGGCTGGGCTTTTACCTTTCGCGCGTCTAGTAGAGGCCACTGCTGACTCTTCATGCATGGTGATAGACAACTGTCTTCTCACATGCTTAGTGGACAGATGGAGGCCCGAGACCCACACGTTTCACTTTCGATGGGGTGAGATGGCTCCTACTCTCGAGGATGTATCTTTCTTGCTTGGGCTGCCGTTGGCGGGTCAGCCCATAGGGCCGTTGCAGGCCCCAGAAAATTGGGAGCACGAGATGTCACTTCGCTTTCAGGGTATAAACCCCAATGCTGGAGTGTTTATGTCAGAGAATCACGGACCTAAGCTTGGATGGTTACTGGATTTTCAGGTACGCACTGTTTTATTTACATGCATCAATTTATATACAGAATGCAATGTTTCCCATGCATCGTTTCATTTCACTGACAGAATTTATTTTGAAATGTACAGATACATAAGTTTCCTGCTGACATTCCGCTGAATGCTACACAAATCACTAGGAGCCTTGAAGCATATATCTTGTGGCTTATGGGGAAGGTGATGTTCACGGAGAACCATGTCACCACTATTAGCAAGAGGTACATCCCTATTGCTTTCGAGATCGCGAGTGCTACTGCGCCAGAACACATTACACAGAGGAGTTGGGGATCAGCTGTATTAGCGGCTACTTACCGAGCTATGTGCAACGGGTGCCATCTACTGTCGGATACAGCATCCATACTTGGATGTCCCTTGTTGTTGCAGCTTTGGTCATGGGAGAGGTTCCCAATTGGACGACCAGACGTGCGTGCACACGAGGCTTTCCCAGTGGATGCGTTTTTTGATGCTGATCACATAGACATGCCTACTTTTGGTTTTATCTGGACACGTCGTCAGGTATGTCTAATCTACGTATTTATCACAATTGTTACATTTTTGCCGACTTGCACTAACTTTTGTGTCGTGCAGAGACGCTTTGCTCATTCGCAGATGAGGAACTGCTACCAGCCATTCAACGAGCAGTTCGACATTCTGAGTTCGGGAGCGGTAATCTGGCGACCGTACACGCAAGCAAAAAAGGAGGCTATATACCCGGGTGGTATCTCTGACCTGTGCACGAGAGATCGCGCGTACTGGATGACAAAATCAAAAATTGTCTTTGATATCTGCGTGGAGGAGATGGCCCAGCAGCGGGTTATGAGGCAATTTGGTCTACGACAACAGGCACTTCCTCTGTCGACAGAGGAACATGTCCCACCTATCATCCACGGGTGTGTTTAATTACGCATTGTTCAATTACGCATCCACAGAGGAATTGTCTAACACTTACTACTACTGTAGGCTCACAAGAAAGGGAACTAATAGGACCGCACTATCGTGGATGCGGAGGGTTGGCAGCTACGTTGCAGAGTGGGAAACTGCGACGACACGAGTCTGGCAGGAGGACTCGTGTTTGATCCTGACCTATTCAATTCGTACCTGCAAATTTACATGACCTCAACCCGGTTACGCATTACGTATGTCGAGCATCCTGAGCTTACACCGGCTCCTACTACGTGGGATATGTATCCGACCCAGTCTACTGCAGGCTCCAGACAGTACGCGGTAAGAGATTAGTTAATTCTTACAAATTTTGCAAAATTATGTACAACTTACTGATAACGATGCAAATTACAGGCTGAATTGACTTACCAGCTACAGACGGAGGTGTCCGATTACAGACGTTCCCTATCGTCTGGCCCTCTATTGGACCGGCCGCACCATCAGTCCTGGGTGCAGCGCTTCGAGCAGAGGCTGCGAGGTATCTACCAGGCTATCACGTGCACACGTGCGTCTGACGTCGATCACCGCCAAGCAGCACAACGCCCACCACGTCATCCCCCGCAACGGCACAGCCACAGCGCAGCCGCAGGTGACGCCTCAGGATCGACATCAACCACGACCTCGTATGACGTCGCACAGAGCACCCTCTCCTGACCAGGCTGGAGGCTCGACGTCGCAGCCGTCGCCCAGAGCACCCTCTCCTGACCAGGCTGGAGGCTCGCATTGGGAGCAGCAGTTTAGTCCCACGACAGGCTATCAGCTTCGACCACCTCCGCAGCCACATGGTAAGTACCTTGTAAATTTGTATTCACCACGCTAAATGCTACGTACTTCTTTCTTAATGTTGTATTGCATCCAGGAAATCGTCCGTCTACGTCCGCTCAGCAGTCGTCTGGATCCGCATGGGAGAGTGAGCACGACAGTGGGACCATACCTGAAGTACGCACACAACTGGACAATTGGATGGGTATGTACAATACTCCTCCACCCTACCCCACACAGGAGACGCAGGATGATGATGATGCTGGATCACTGATTCCTGGACGTGCGGTTGTGCCACCCAACAGGCTGGGTTGGACTCCGCCAGATCCAAACCTTGCCAGACCTCCGCGCATGCGCAGACGTCGTCCATGAGACTTCCGGTATATGTGGTCGACGCCGTGGTCAGTGATATCTTTGGGTCATATTCGTATTTCGATTTGTATGTGAGACATATATGTATTTCGATTTGTATGTGAGACATATATGTACGAGACATATTATTATGTATGTACGAGACATATCCTTCCACATTGCATCGATACATTAATCTAACATGCAAGTACAACTCTCCGTTACAACTTCAGTAGTTCTACGTACTGTCTTAAAGATACTTGTAAATAATACATAGAACTCAACGATAACTAATTCTAATCAACGACTTCACTTCCCTCTGCCACGTGTTCGTGATGGAGGCATGAAGTCATCATCACTATTTTCATCGGCGACAGCCTTCGATGCGCCAACACTCTTAAACTTACGTCTACGGTTCCCTCGTTTAGGAGGCATGAAATCATCATCACTGTCAGCTTTGGCCTTTGATATAGCCTTCTTCACGTCATCAGCGTACAATGCATTCTGTGGACGGCCATCAGGACAAGCGCCAAAAAGAGCTTCCATCCAACCAAAATGAGGGATCTCTTTGTTCAGAAACTGTGCGTCTGCGGGCCAGCGCTGCACAAGAACAATAGCAGAGGAAAATATTTCAGACAAATAACATTATATTCTAACAAATAAAACTTTCGTACTCAGTTACCTCCACGTGAAATGCATAGGCCTCCCGCGAAAAATGGATTATCTTTGACTTAGGAGTCATAGGCATGTCCCGTAGACCCGCCTCGATATCTTTTAGCTCATACACTCTGCCACTTCCACCGCCACCCATCAATTTCATCTAAAATTTCATCGGGGGTCATATGCGGGATTTTGTATTTTTTGGCTATAGTTTCTCCCAGCTCACGAAGGTTGCCCGTCTCACTAACTAGCTCCCTATAACAGCTCTTCGGCCTACCCTCCCTAATACTACCATCAGTCCATCTTACGGCTTCATACAGAACACACCATGACCTATTTTCCAAACTAGGACCCGAACTACCAGACATCCTTCCTATGCGACTAAGAAAATCACCACGCACCGCACGCCTCCATCACAACGTCTGCTGGGGTATATATAAGCTCACCCGGGAGAATAAGAGCGGGAGAAAAATGGCGGGAGGAAAAGGGCGGGAGAACATGGCGGGAGAAGATGGCGGGAGAAAAAGGGCGGGAGGAGAATGGCGGGACAAAAAGGGCGGGAGAAGATGGCGGGAGAAAAATGGCGGGAAGATATGTGCCGGAACACAACGGCGGGAGACAAATTGCGGGAACGACGGGAAAAAACATACATGCAGAAGTCGGCCCAGCTTAAGCCGACTGGGTCTGGTCGGCTGGGCCTAGGCCGACAGAAGCTTGTCGGCCCAATACTAGCCGATAGGTCTCTCTGACAAGTGCAGGGGTCGGCCGACAGGCATTTCGTCCCAATCTTGGCCGACGGGCCCTTATCGGCTAGGCCTAGGCCGAAGCCGTATTATTCCTGTAATTTCGTGGTTTTCCGTTATATTTTTCGAATTTAATTAAATAAATGTATTATTAAAAAAAAAATAGGTCACTCAAACACATCTACTGTACATGAATTGATCGCAGCCAGCTAGCTGTAAAAACACCAGGAAAACCGAGTGCGCGCGATACATACGATTTTCAGCGGCCAGTAGATATATTCCACACATAGAAAAATTTGATTTCCGGGGCTCTTTATCCGCGTGTCAACTTCGCTTTATATTTCTTCGCACGTCTTATGTACAGTAGAATACGTGTACTAATGGAAGCTACTACCTGTTGTCTTGCTAGCATTGGAACAGCCGAACAGCTCCCTTCTGTACGTTGCACTTGTAAAGATAAATATGAGCTTGTTAGTATTCGTCATCCCGTCAATGAATTAATTATGGTAAGCAAATCTTCATGCATCAACTGCCTTCCTTTTCTTTCTTGGCAAGATCTGAGCACATAAACATCGACAGATCAAAATTAAAATACGTTGTGCGCGCCGTTCGTAGGTTACATTATGCTGCTTTCTCTGGGCGTCCTGGCAAAGGAAGGAACCAAATATTGCTAGTTGCACACCAACGTGGGTAGACCGGGACTCAAGCAAATCAAGCTCTCCAGTAGCAGTTTGTCGAACTTGGAATGAAAGAAACAGAAGATTTTTAGCAATGTTCTCACTCCGTTCCAAAATACTTGACTTAACTTTGTGTAAATATGAATGTATGTACACACTAAAACATGTCTATATACATTCGTATTTAGACAAATCTGAATCAACTATTTTGAAACTGAGGGAGTATCTGGTATGCCAATAACAATCTTCATGCACATTAAAAAGAGGCTAAGGATTGGAGGGTCACCTGGACGAAACATTAGGCTTCTATGATGCCCCGAGTCCTGAGAGTAATAGCATTGTATCAATTCAGCATTTGTGGTCTTTGTGATACTCTTAAAACTTTTGCTTAATTAATGAAATGATAATTGATAGATGTTTTGTCTTAAAAAAACACTTCTAGGCCGGGCTTGGTTACTGAAGTAGGTGTCGTCACTCCCATGATCGCACACAAACTTACACGCCTCCATTTGTACCTCTACCGCTACTAGAGACAACAAAAGACAGCTTGACCCCCTTAATTTTAAAAAATATGAAAGGTCGTATTTATAAGTTTTAGGAAAATCTGAAAAAAATATCTAAATGTATTGATGTATCCTACAAGCATGCAAAATTGAATCAATGAATTAATTAAATGTTAGGCGACACAAAAATGAAAAATCTGATAAATTTTGGAGTTTATAAATATGATGTGTTCATTATACTTAGTAGTCCACACTTTATACTTTTTTGTAATTTAAAACTCAAAGTTTTTCAAATTGAGGTTAACAAGTTTGTAGAATATATTATCGAGTCATAAAAATCCAGTTTTTTCTATAACATGTAATAAATATGATTTTTATTTTTTTTAGATAAAGAGACCGCTAGCTGGATCTCAGAAGCCAGAAATCCCTACTCAGTTCTCTTTTCCGAGTCTCCTTCTATGTTATCGGAATCATGTTCCTTTCAGACCCACAGTTTCACTTCATCATCTTTAGTTTAGACTTTCAATGGTATTAGCATATCTTTTTCTTCGAATGTTCAGGTGTGTGCCTGGTTCACGCAGAAAAGAGCACAATGGCGATTCCACAAGCCTGCACTTTTGTTCTTTGCTCCTATTCTTTTCTTAATTACTCACTCCGTATCAAAATGTAAGATGTTTTAAAAAAAATTGGGCCCACATGTATATAGACATGTTTTAGTGCAAGATGTAGACATGTTTTAGTGCAAGATGATTAGAATCTTGCACTAAAACATGTCTATATACATGTGGGCCAAAAATTGCTAAAACATCTTACATTTTGATACGGAGAGAGTAGCAAACAATAAGTCCCTACTAATATTTTCCTTCTACCCCCGGCCGGAACTAGTCTCTGTTAATATTTGTAGCTAGGAGCCTAGGACAACGATAACGATGGGCCCGCGTCTCAATTATCCTGCCACGTACTGAATTTTACATGCCTGGATGTTATATGCTGTAGATTTTTTTTCCCACGATGTGGCTACATGGCAGATGCAAAAACCTAATCCAAGAAAGACAGACACGAGTACACATTGTTTGACAAGTTGGCTAAACAAAAGGAAGTAAAGCGCGATCAACATACTGTCTAAAAGAGTAAAAAGATATGTGATCCGATGTGAACATCCGGCACTCACACAGAGTCACATCTATGATCGTAGTCACCTAGCAGTACAAAACACCGGGATAACCGAGTGCCCGCGAAATGTATGATTTTCAGCGGGCCACGGCATATATTCCACCATTCAGAAAAGCGATTTCCGCAGATCATTTCCGCGTACGTGTAATAGATAGAGATTGCTGGTCTGGTCATTTACCAAGAGAATCTAACTTTAATTTCTTCCGGTTGCTCCGTTGAAAAATCTCATGTAGACCACAATGCAATTGTACTACCTGTGCTACATGTTTGTCGGGCTTGCAATGGAACAACTTAAACAATACATGTGCGTGCCGTTCGTAGGCTATTGCTGCTTTGTTGGGCATCGTGGCAAAGAAAGCACAAAATATTAGTACTAGTTACACACCTAGCCAACTGTGGATAGGCTAGCTAGCCGTTGTTAACGCGTGCATCGATCATTAGCAGTTTATTACGACGATGGTGATTGGTCAGCAAATCTGAATGGGAAGCTAAGTAGTTTTATAATGTGCAATGTCCACGAATCGCAACGACTAACGTATGTAATTAACTAGAACACCAGTAGGCAACTGGCCGAAAAAACAAAAGCTCAACCTAGGATAGCACGTAAGAGCATCTCCACCGGCACGCCATACAGCGTCCGGCAACACTTTGCCGGACAGGCGCTGTTGGGCGCGTCGGCAGCCATTGCCGTCTATTGGGAGCGCCGCGCCCCACCGGTCGCTCCCAATAGGTTTTTCACAAAAAAAAATAGATACTCGAATATGGACGAACCGGCGATATTTCATTGAATTTAAAGGACATTTAACAAACTTAAACGAAATTTGACAAATGAAATTTAACAAACTTAAACGGAATTTAACTAAATTCAAACTAAACCCTAGACTGCCACCGGCTCGTCTGCCACGCGCATTGACGCCGACGACGCGTGCGCGCCACCGTCTGACCTTCCAGTTCTGCGCTCGACGCGTCGCGTCGTCTACGCCCGCCAGGGGAACCGCTGCATCATTAAAACGGGCGTATCTGCCACAATAAATCCGCCCTCGACCGTTGGGTCGCTGACGCGTCGCCCCCACCCGTCAGGTTCGGATGAGCTGCGCGTTACCGCGGTTGCCGGCACACCCGCTTGCGTCCCTAGAACCTGGGCGCGAAGCGGGGTTGCCGGACGTTGTATTGGGACGCGCCGATAACTTTTTTTGTATTGGGCGCGCCGCTGGTTTTTTTTTGCTTCCGGCGCGCCCAAAACGTCTATTGGGAGCGGAGTTGGGTGCGCCGGTGGAGATGCTTTAACTAAGCCATTGCACCCGACTTTCCTATGTAGAAATTGCCTATTTCTATTCCAAAGAAAAGTTCTGCTAATTTTTCTAAACTCGTAATTTAGTAAGTGGATCCGCCTACTCTTTAATATAACAGAAATAACATTGTGTAATGCAATCATTTATCAACCTTTTTCTTTTTTAGTTATGTTTAATGGTTAATTAAGAGGCTTCATCATGTCGTTCATTCATATAATATTAAAAGTACTAAAGAATTGATTTGGTGAACATCAAACAAAAAACTATATCTTCGCAGTACATAATTGTTCTAACGTCCTCAAATTTTAAAGGATTTCCTATAAAATAAGGATTTGGCTGGGTAAATTTCTTTGACTGATTGTTGGACTTACTAGATCCTAAGCAATTCATGCAAGAATTAATCACCTTTGGAGATCCATAGAAAGACGGATTTACGAAATATTGCTGAGACAAAAACAAAAAGCGAGACAAGTGGTTAATCTATCACCAACTAGTTTGATCGCGCCCTTGTTTGGGTTAAAACAACACCCTCGTTTGCTGGTAACAACATACTCCCACGAAAGAGAAGAGTTCAGACCACACTCTTTCTTTTTATCAAAAAATAAGTACATCCTGGGCTCTGTATCAACCGATGCACAAAACCACCTTTGTTATGATGTTTATCGTTCAAGCTATTACAACTAAAGTTACCTAAATGGAAACTAGCTGCCTTTGGCTCCCCGGCGTCGCCAACCCTAGGTGACACGGGGGGTGGGGGCACCCACGCCGCCGGCTCTAGACCCTTGCCACCCCCCTTGCTGGCGGGCAAATCCCAGCGGCAGTGCTCTTCTCCACGGGTAGCAACCCTCCTCTTCGAGCGACAACGATCCGTGGGGCTTCAGTGGGTTGGTGTCACGGGCTCTCGGCGGTGGCCTCGGCGTAACGACGATGGAGGTGGAGACTCCCTCCACCCGATAATGTTTCCTAGGTTTGTTCCAGGATTCCTAGGGCTAGGTAGGTCGGTGGATCTAAGACGGTGGCTATGTGCGGCATGATAACACTTGGCTCCAGTGACCGCCTGCAAACGCGGTGGTGCCAACATTGACAGGCTAGGTGGCGCTGGCCGTGGCTCCCGGCTGTGCTGCGGTTTCGGCGAGCGTGAGACCCATGGGGTACTGTTGTGCGGTGAAGTGAGTTCTTAGGGGCAGGTGGTTCTGGCGGGCTAGGTCAGATGTTCTACTCCAAGCCCCTATGGGTAGGATTTCAGGTGCATGGCACTCCGGATGAAAATCTTGCTCGTTCGGCCAGTGTCGGTTACGAAGGCTCTTACGGACGTCGTTTCCCTCCATGGAGGCGTCTCCGAGGAGTCGGGACCTCTCTCGCCCACTCGGGTTACCGTCTCTGGGTGAAAGCCAGGATTAGGGTCCATATCGGCTTTGGCGGCATTTTTTATGTCGTCCCTCTATCCGGAGTATCGTTTTGGAGACTAGGCTTGGAGGAGCATATCGGTTTGGTGTGGCGTTACTTTGTTGTTTGTTTCTGCTCTAGGTTGAAGGCCCGGTGTGCAATGTACATTGTCGTTGGTGCGTTGAAGACGATGCCTTTCTCGAGACAACCTGTGTTCTGCGACCCACTCGCCAATTCCTTCAGTCACTCAAGGGTGGATGGTGTGTTTACAAGAAAAGTTTGATTAAAGATGATGGTGTTCGGATGTGTCCCGTGTTTGTCGAGGCACGACTTTGTTGCTCGGTTTTGGCGAGGCCCTCTTTGCATCGTGCTTTGTAATGTTTGTGGTGGACTAGCGTTGTACTAATTCGAAAGGCACTTGAGGGATGTCGGCTTCTCCTTCTATGCGTCAAATACGTCCCTCGCGACGTATGCTTGAAAAGTTACCTAAATTAAAGGAAGTAAAGCGTATTAAAACTACAGATTGGATGGTGGAAGCGATGCCTTTTCCTCGGCTCGCGTTACGTGTTATATAGGGGACTAAAGCCCAAGATTTACATGATCGTTACAACAAGATCTTGACCTAACGTGAAGGTCAAGGAAGATCAACTCGAGTCGGTTTACATCATACCGATCGGTTGTTTACAAACTTGATACTCAAGTCATTCTAGAAGCCTATCGTTTAATATCCTCCCTCAATCTCAACGTCTCTAAGTTGAGGTTGCTCTTGAAGGCTTCTAGTTGTCGAACTTGTAATGGTTTCGTAAACCCATCAGCCACTTGATCACCTGTTGGAATAAACCGAACTTCCAGTAATTTCTGTGCAACTCTCTCTCTTACAAAATGAAAATCTATTTCAATATGTTTTGTCCTTGCATGGAACACTGGATTAACTGAGAGATATGTTGCACCAAGGTTATCACACCACAAACATGCTGTATGAGGATGATCAACACCCAACTCATCAAGTAAGGATTCAATCCATATTACCTCTGCGGTTGCATTAGCCAAAGACTTATATTCTGCTTCTGTACTCGACCTGGACACTGTGGCTTGTTTTCTTGCACTCCATGACACAAGATTAGAGCCAAAGTACACAGCAAAACCACCAGTTGATCTCCGATCATCTGGACATCCTGCCCAGTCCGCATCAGAGAAGGCACTCACAAGATTTGATGCCGACTTACTGAACTTAAGACCGGTGGCTGCACTCCCTTTAATGTATCTCAAAATCCTCTTCACAGCTGTCCAATGAACGTTAGTAGGGGAATGGAAAAAACTGACACACCTTATTAACTGAGAAAAAATATCAGGCCTAGTCAGAGTTAAATACTGCAATGCTCCTACTATACTTCTATACTTAGTTGAATCCTCAGGGCCCAACAATCTTCCTTCATGCAAAGACAACTTTTCTGTAGTAGATATAGGGGTGGCCGACGGCTTGCATTGTTTCATGTTAACACGAGCTAAAATTTCTGAGGCATATTTTTCTTGAGTTAGCAACAAACCATTTCCGACTTGCTTAACCTCAATACCAAGGAAATAATGAAGATCTCCTAGATCCTTCAGTGCAAAATCACCTCTCAAGTCGCTCAATAGTGCTTCTGTTGCTTCCTGTGATGAACTAGCAACAATTATGTCATCAACATATACAAGCATAAAAATAGTGACTTTTCCCTTCCTATAGAAAAAGAGTGACGTGTCTCCTTTAGACGGGTTGAAACCAAGTTGCTGTAATTTTGTACTTAGCCTTGAGTACCATGCTCGAGGCGTCTGCTTCAGGCCATATAATGCTTTGTCCAATCTGCAAACATGATTTGGCTTTGCTCCATTTTCATACCTTGGAGGTTGCCTCATGTAAACTTCTTCCTCCAGAACACCATGAAGAAACGCATTCTGAACATCCAATTGACGAAGACTCCAACCCCTGGATACAGCAATAGATAACACTAATCTGATAGTAGCTGCCTTAACTACCGGACTAAAAGTATCCTCATAATCAATACCGTACCGTTGCTTAAACCCTTTTGCCACTAGTCTAGCTTTATATCTATCTATGGTACCATCAGTCTTCTTTTTAATTTTATAGACCCATTTACAATCTATTATATTCCTCCCTTGACTAGATGGTACTAAGTGCCATGTTTTATTTTTCATGAGTGCATCATACTCACTATCCATTGTATTTTTCCAATTGCTATTACCTAGATCTTCTTGCAAACTTTCTGGTTCACCAGTTGCTAAAAAACCAGCATACCTGATTGTACCATCTTTTGGAATAAAGGGTCGAAAAATACCATGTTGTACCCTTGTACGTGCTCTCTGCACCACAGGTTGCTGCACTTGCTCGGTATGCACAGAGGATCCCGGGGCGGCAGAATCTGCACCTATGTCGGCCGACAGCGGCCCAGGGCTCGCTGGCCCGTCGCTACTCGCCGCGTGGAAAGGAGACGCTCCTGCCTCCGCGTCTAATTGGCCCGGTGCGCGTGCCAACCCCGTGCTACCTGAGCTCACGTGCACGGACGCGATTCCGTCCGCTGTTGGCTGCCACACGGCGAGATGCCACTGGCCATGCTCGGATCCCGCGGTGGATTCTCCTGTTCCACGCGCAGGAGATCTCTCGGGATTGCTGCGTGCAGGGGAATTTTCTCCGTGTCCCGCGCCTGTCTCCTCTGTCCGCATCTGCTGCATAAAATCACCATTGTGCACACTTTTTGCATGGTTAGAGTCAGAAATAATTGGAGCATTAGACATATGATCATTAGTAGTATGTGTTCCCCCGTGATCAGATGGATTTAAGAGATCTTCCGGAAGCAAAAGAATTTCGGCCCTAAGACGAGCGCCAGCATTAGGATTTAACGAGGAGAAGGGAAAGACATTTTCATCAAACACAACGTCCCGGGAAATATAAATTCGCCCGGTAACAATATCAAGACATTTAAAACCTTTGTGAAGAATGCTGTAGTCAAGAAACGCACACTGTTTAGAGCGGAATTCAAGCTTACGAGAGTTGAAGGGGCGAAGATTCGGCCAACATGCACACCCAAAAATCCTAAGAGATTGATAATCAGGCTTCTCATGATAGAGACGCTCCAAGGGGGTTTCAAGATTGAAAACACGACTGGGTGTTCAATTTATGAGGTAGGTAGCGGAAATAAAAGCCTCATCCCAAAATTTTAAGGGAATGGAGGCATGAGCAAGGATAGATAACCCTACTTCAACAATGTGACGATGTTTTCTCTCGGCCGAACCATTCTGTTGGTGTGCGTAGGGGCATGAAACATGGTGAGAGATACCAACTTGATTAAAAAAGGAATTTAACTTCTCATACTCACCGCCCCAATCTGTTTGCATAGCAAGAATTTTTCTATTGAATTGTCGTTCCACAAGATTCTGAAAGTCACGAAATTTTTGAAACACTTCAGACTTATGTTTAAGCAAATATATCCTAAAATCATCAATAAAACTAACATAGTATTTCTTTCGTCCAACAGACCCAATGGCAGGACCCCAAACATCCGAAAACACAAGTTCCAAAGGAAAACTAGATTCACTTACAGACTTTGGGTAGGGTAACTGATGACTCTTGCCCTTTTGACAGGCATCACAAACAGACTCATTATTGGACTCAACCGAACAAGGCAAATTGTTTGAACTAATGACTTTCTTGACTATGACTGAAGACGGATGACCTAGACGAGAATGCCATCTCTCCAAGGATGGTTTGATGGCACCGAGGACTTGCTTTCTTGAGCTGGATGGAGTGGACGAAAGAGGGTATAGGCCACGCCTACACCTGCCTTGAAGAAGAGTTTTCTTCGTTGCCTGATCCTTAATAGAGAAAAAATGCGGGTGAATTTCCACGAATGCATTATTGTCACAAGCAAGACGATGTGCAGATAATAAACTTTTGCTTGCTTGAGGAACATGAAGGATATTTTTCAGGTATAGATTGCGATCAGGGGTACTAACAACAGAATGACCAATATGTTTAATGTCCATACCTGACCCACCAGCCGTGTAGACCTGTTCGTTGCCGTTGTACTTGTCGCGGATGGTCAACTTGTGAAGGTCCCCAGTGATGTGGTCGGTGGCGCCGGAGTCGATGTGCCAGTTGCTGTCGACGCCGTACGAAGTTGTGGCCGACCCAGCGCTCTTCTCTTGTTGGACTCCAACGAAGTCCGGATTGAACCTCTCCCAGCACTTGCCAGAGACGTGCCCGATCTTGCCATAGAGCTGGCAGCGCGGCTTGGATCCATTGCCGCCGGTGTTGCGGTTGTAACCGCCACCGTTGTTGTTGTAGTGGTTGTAGTTGTTGTGGTTGCCGCCGTTGCCATGGTAGTTGTTGTAGTTTCCTCCGCCACCGTGGTTTCCCCCGTAGTTGCCACGGCCTCCATTGCCGCGACCTTGCCCGGGAGCACCACGGCCTGGGTAGCCACGGCCAGGTCCACCACCACGTCCGCCGCGCATGGCGGCGTTCACCGAAGACTGCGACCCGCCTTGAAGCAGATCTAGGCGAGTCTCGAAGCTGGTGAGCTGTGCATACAGGTCGGCCACGGTCACAGGTTCCACACGGCTGCACATGGTCGACACAACCGAGTTGTACTCGGAGTCCAGACCTGCAAGAACATAGGAGACAATATCTTCCTCTTCCAGTTTCTTCCCGGCGGCAGCCATGTCGTCCGCCAGGGATCGGATCTTACCGAAGTACTCCGCGATGCTCATGTTGCCCTTCTGCATGTTGGCGAGGGCGATGCGGATGTTCACAGTCCGGGCACGGGTCTGCGACGAGAACATGTTCTCGACCGCGGCCCAGAGCGTCGCCGATGTGTTGTTGGAGACGACTTGAATTTGCACCTCCCGGGACAGCGTCGTCAGGAGGAAGCAGAGGAGGCGCTGGTCCTGTGCCAGCCACTCGGAGTAGGCGGGGTTCGGTTCTTTCACCGTTTCTGTCCCCTTGGTCACCGTCAGCTCCTTGGCGGGCAGCGCCCGCTCGGTGTCGAGGAAGCCTTCCATCTGGGCGCCTCGGATGGCCGACATCACCTGCGCCTTCCACAGGATGTGCGTGCCCTTGGTGAGTTTCTCGGTCACAGTTGTGCCGAAGAGGGAGCTGGGTGGACTTGGGTTGGAGGAGGAGGATGAACTCGCCATGGATGTGTTTCGGAGGACGAGCTCTGATACCATATTAAAACTACAGATTGGATGGTGGAAGCGATGCCTTTTCCTCGGCTCGCGTTACGTGTTATATAGGGGACTAAAGCCCAAGATTTACATGATCGTTACAACAAGATCTTGACCTAACGTGAAGGTCAAGGAAGATCAACTCGAGTCGGTTTACATCATACCGATCGGTTGTTTACAAACTTGATACTCAAGTCATTCTAGAAGCCTATCGTTTAATAAAGCGCACTCAACAATCAACATACTATCAAAAGGAGATCAAAGATATGTGATCCGATGTGAGTATTTGACCATCCGGCACTCATGCACCTATATATGACCGGAAAACTGAGAGCGTGCCATATGTATATATGATTTCCCGCAGGCCACGGCATATATTCCACAGCTAGGAAAAACTATTTCCGCGGCTCATTTTCCACGGCCGTGCGCCCCAGATAACCAAAACACGTGCGCTACCGGTACCGTTTTCTGTACTAGTGATACTTTAGTGTGTAGAATCATGCAAATTTAGATAAAGTTGTGACATCTTTTTATGAACAGAGGGAGTTAGTAGTAGGTTACTTCTCCTAGCCGTTGTTAACGCGCGGCTATAGATATCTCATTAGATTAGTTACGACGATGATGATTGATGCATGGCATTTTGTTTTTTGTCTTATTGGTAAGCACGTCTAAATGGAGCTGAGAGGTATTACTGGAGCTGTGATTCGGGATAGTCGTAGGCAGTTTGTTGCTGCAGCAAATTAAAATATTGAACATGCTCAAGAGTCAAGACGCTCTCACAGCTGAAGCCATAGATTTAAAACAATGATTATATTAGCCAAATCGTTGGGTTGCAATCGAGTCATTTTTAATTTAGATTGTTCAGAAGTGGTGAGCATTATGGTGAACGGCGGATAGAGTCATGGCATCGCCGCAGCGGTATTTGATTATTGCTACCATCTTTCTAGGGATTTTGTGAAAATTGAGTTTGAACATGTACCTAGAGAGGTAAACTCTGTACCTCATGAACTAGCTAGATTAGCAAGGGGACCTGATTATGGTGTGTGGATTGATAATCCCCCTATGTCTATTATACCTCTGATCCTTGATGATGTAACGTTGATTTTTGATGAATAAAGAGGTATGATTCTGTCAAGAAAATGGAGTTTACTAAGTATAGTTTACAATATGTCAATGTCCACGCATCGCGATGACTAACACATGTAATTAACTAGAGCACCACTCACAAGCCAACTGGCTCAAAAACCAAGGCCGATATCTAGCGCAACACGTAACAAAGGCTGATATAGTTAAAAAAAATTATGAACGAGTCATGCTTAGTGATCATAGAACCCTAGCCACAACCTCCTGCTCCTCGAGTGATTTCAGAGGCTCCCACGTCGCCCTCTCGCAAGACTGCTGCCCTCCGCCCCATCCCTACGCCGCCGCTGCCGAAAGGCCTCCTGCCGTCGCCGGCGGGGTAAGGTCTCCCTTGATCCTTATCCTTCCACCGGCTCCGGTCCAACCCTGTTTTGCTGGCCTCTTCCTCAACGCCGTGCCAAACACCAGCTTGTGATGAACGCTTCACCACCGTCTAGGGCTTGCAAGTTGCAACAACGTTGAGCTAGGGCAACCGAACTAGGGCGGATCATTGTGTATGCCCTACTCGTCGTCGCTCCCATCACATCATGGTGATGGAGTCCATGCTATGGATCGATGTCAGTCGGTGCACGACCAACAACCCTTCTTGAAGCTGCCTAGAGCCTCTTGTAGCACAGAGGTGTGCCAAAGACGCTCGTCGCCACGTCCAATTGGAGCACAATCAGGTGCATCCCACGAGCTATTGCGATGTGCTACTTTTGTCTACCGGAGAGCTAAGTTGCAATCGTCAACCGAAGTTCATCGTGTCTCGCTCGGATTCGTGTTCCCGCATGACAGTAGTATCTCTGACGGCGACATTGGGGCGCTCATTGTATATGAAGGCATATACGAGGACGAATATGACAACTTCGATACTGCTCAACGTTGTCTCGGCCAAGCATGGCATTGTGGAGTGTTCGCGATGGAAGGGGTGAAAAAAGTATTGTGCGAGCACTATTTCCTTTGTGTGGCCGTGTCCAATGACGTGCACCTAACGATGCTGTGTGGGGCCGAAAACAACCATGGCTTCTTTTCGGTTGTACTCTTTAAAGTTTTGATCGCTCTCGGGTGAACCTTAGGTCTGACCTTCATTGTTGTAGCTGCCAATGTCGTGTTTCCTATTGAAGGCGTTGTATGGAGGTCGCTGCTTTAGGCGGTGCTTGCTCGTGTTTTTCCCCTTCTCTTATTTTTTTACAACATCCGAGTCCAGCAAAACTGCAGGAACTAGGTATCAGTTTTAGTTCTAAACCTTATTACAGATAGAACCTTATTACAGATAGAAAGAGCCCTGCAATCAGCTGACGAAGCTGCAGCTTCTTGGTATCTGACGATTTCAAATTCGGTTTCTACCAAGAACTTAGTCTAGTAATACATGGCTTACGTTTTGAAAAAGTGATACTGTTAGTTTTATATTCTGAACATGCTTGATCAAAGTTAAATCTCAAAAATCGTGCGAGCATTCGTTTGGGAACGGATGGAGTCGGTGGTGATTTACTCGATTGCAGCACTAGAACCTAGAACCATCGAGAGAACCAGAAGGAAACAATGGCTAGATGCAGCTGTCGATGGGTTGTATTCGTGCCAGTCTGGGGGAACATGCCGATCGATGTCGTGCCTTCGGTACCAAGAAATGATAACCAGCGAGGTAATGAGAGGATCTATGCTAGCTAGCGAAAGCGAAATGACGTGAAGAGAATATTTAGGTGGACGATTTAAGACCCTCAATTTCTAAATATAAAATATTTTAGCATTTGTCGATATATATGTATATACACGTTTTAGTGTGTAGATTTATTCATTTTAGTATGAAATCTAGACAATATGTGAAACACTTAAAACATTTTATATTTATAAATGGAAAGAGTATCATGGTATTCATACTTCAACTATAAACTCACCGAAATACTACTCGCTCCATGTTTTATGTCTAGATACATCAACTTTTAGGCAAATCTAAAACAAACACGGATGGATTATTACTGATACTGTTTAGAGTACTCCCTCCATTCAGAAAAGGATGTCTCAACCTAGCCCAAATATATATGCATCTACATATTAAATCATGTCTAGATACATATAAATTTGAATTAGGTTGAGATATTCTTTTTGTAAACGGTCCTCCCTAGCGTAATTCTAATTCATATCCTACACGGTCCAATCGCCAGAAAATTCCGATTCCGACTTGACTCGCGCGAACGTCCGGTAAAGAGAAAATAAAGTCGGCATCGGTGTCGCATGATGACACCGCGCGCCTCCCGTGTTTGTACACGACGCGAATCGGAACTCGGCAATTGCCAATAGTCATGAGTCTCTTCTTTTCCCCACCTCTCTCGCACAGTTCCTTTGAGAGTCGACCCGCGCTTCTCGCCGCCGCCCCTCTCCTTCCTTTGCTCCGGCGGGTTCGCTGGCCGGCGTAAAGATGGAGTAGGAGGTTGTGCATCCCCTGTACATAGTAGATCAAGGGTAGCTAGGTTGTTGCTTGGGCTCGTTGCCTGGTTTTGGCTCTATGCCGTAGATGTTGAAGGTAGGTCGACGGATCTTGGCGGCCAGATCCGCCGCACCGTGGTCTTCCTCCTCCGAGCTGCATCTCGCCGGTGGCAGGTGGTGATGCATGCGAAGTCGAAGAAGGCGCGCATCCTTCCTAATAAGGTACGCACAGGAAGCTTCGGGTTGGGGCTTTCCGGCCAGCTCTGGTCTCGGGCTGTTCTTCCTCTTCGTGATGTGATGCTCCAGAGGTTGGTGCTCCTGATGAAGAGAAGATCTGGCGTCTTCCAAAAGGTCGAAACCCTAGTTCTCTGTTGCAATTTTCTTGATCTACCTCCTCTGGATTGTGGCAAGAATCCAGAGTTTGACGGTGGATTGCTCTGTCCTGTTTGGCGACGGAAAGCTGGGTATGTTGGAGATTCTGGAGCGGATGCTCTTGTCTTTCTATATCGCAGAGGCTGCGGGAAGAAGGATTGGTGGCTTCGTTCTGGATTTCCAAAGGGAGATCTGACTGCGCTCGACGGAGATCCTCAATGGTGGCGAGTCTATGCCGCTGTTACTCCTAGCAGAAGGTGCTACTCCGTGGCGATTTCCTCGCCACGGCGTCTACAACCTCCAGGCCGATGTGCCAGTTCGGAGGCCCTCCATCAACTCCACTACGGCATCCATCGTCGCACCGCCTCCAAGTGGTTTCGTCCCCGGCGACGGCGCTGACGGCCGCTGTGTCGAGTTGCTCAACTCCGGTGGTGAGGGACCTGATTGTATTTCCATTCCTGTTGGCAAGGTCCTTTTTGTAAAGTACAGGGACTTGTTTGTAATCTTCTTTTTCTTTGAGGTCCTTGATGTAAAATGTACCGCCACCAAGTAATGCAGTCTGGACCCTTCGGGGTCCTTCTCCTTGTTTAAAAAAAAAATTGCCAATAAAGCCGAGCCGAGGACACCTAAATCCATAAATCACGCGCCGAGCGGCCGGTCTCCCAACCAAACCAGGACGGACTCCAAGACTCCGAGACTCCGACGCGCCGCCGATGTCCATCGTCGAGACGGCGCCCGTGTCCACCCCTGGGACGACGATCACGGCGGCCGAGGCGCCGGCGATCCCGCCGTGCGTGGCGCGGCGCGGGTGGTTGCGCCGGCTCGTGCCGCGGGAGTACGTGATCAGCCGGCGGTGCAAGACGGGCTCCGCCGGGGCCGCGACCGGGCACCCGTCCTCGTCTTCTTACCGGAGGCTGTCCTCGTTGCTGTTTTGGTCGGGGACCGGCGCGGCCGCCGCGACGCCGACCAATGGTACCCGGCCGCCGCCCTCGTCGTACCGGAGGCTGGCGTCGTCGCTGTCGCGGTCGCTGCGGTGGAAGCGCCTCCCGGGGCTCCCGTCCCTCGGCCTGCGCGCTGGGTCTGCGTCGGCGGCGCTCGATGAGGTGGCGTTCCGAGTCATGTACGTCGTCGAGGCCGTCGTGCTCGGCCTCGCGCTCTCCTGCTTCTTCCTCTGCTGCGGATGCCACCTCTAGCTTTCCTCTGATTGCGTGTTCCCTTAGGTTTTTTCTTTGTTCTTTTGGATTTTTAGTTAGTAAGTAGTCGATCTTCTGGTTTGATCGAGCGACGTCGCTTACTCGCTTGTGTAAACTTTCCACACCGCGGAATAACCAATCATGGGAAAATAACAATCTGCTCGTCGTGCTCGAGATAATTTGTTCAATTTGTGAATTGTGACGCTGTGAATCTGCAATGGTGCGATAGGGTGTGGCTGCGTTCTGGAGCCAATGCCTGAGTTGTTTATTGATTTTGTCGCTGTCTCGTGAACGTGAAACAAAAGAGGCAGCTTTGGTGGTTGGGAACTTGAGACCTGAGTGGAGGTGCTAGGTGCACATGGCCATCGAGGATGGGGAGAAGTTTGAGCCGGCGGCGGCTGGTTACCCGGTGCAGGTCCGACCCGGGGTCACGCGGGTGGTGTGGATCGGCATCGGCGTCATGGGCGGCGCCATGGCCACGCGCCTCCTCGCAGCCGGGTACGCGGTGACCGCCTACGCCCGCACTCCAGCCAAGGCTGATTCACTGGTCGCTGCCGGCGCACGCCTCGCGGCATCTCCCGCAGCCGTGGCGGCGGCCTCTGACGTGGTCTTCACCATGGTCGGCAACCCCGGCGACGTCCGCGCCGTCGTCCTGGACGCGGCAACGGGCGCCCTCGCGGGGCTCCGCCCCGGCGGCGTCCTAGTGGACTGCACGAGCTCCTCCCCCTCCCTGGCGCGCGAGGTCGCCGCGGCCGCGCGCGCTGCCGGCTGCCACGCCGTCGACGCCCCCGTCTCCGGCGGCGACGCCGGCGCCCGCGACGGCACGCTCGCCGTCCTCGCCGGAGGGGACGAGGTCGTGGTGGCCTGGCTCGCCCGGCAGCGGCCAGAGCCAACCAGATCGCGGTCGCCGGCGCCGTCGTCGGCCTCGGCGAGTCCCTGGCCTTCGCCGACGCCACTGGGCTCGACGCGCGGCTCTTCCTCGGCGCGGTGTCCAAGGGCGCGGCGGGGTCGCACGTCATGGACCTCTTCGGCGAGCGCGTGCTGAGCCGCGACTTCGCGACCGGGGGCGCCGTGCGGTACATTGTCAAGGACCTCGGCATGGCGCTGGAGGTCGGGGACGGACAGGAGCAGGAGAAGGAGGCCAATGTGCTGCCAGGGGCGGCGTTGTACCGGCAGATGTTCTCGTCCATGGTGGCGAACGGCGACGGCGACTTGTGCCTGCAGGGATTGATCACCGTCGTCGAGCGTCTGAACGGCATCCGCATGTAAGAGGCAAGCAAGGTGTTCGTCAAAATGCTATACCGGGATACGAAATCTTCTCAACCTGTATGCGCGCTGAATAAAATTCGATGTTTAATGTCCATCGTAAAGTGTTTAAGCCACTTCTAGGAACAGCTAATGTGTTCACTCTCGTTCATCTGTATGTGTAAGCCAATGATGCAATTTTTGCTGAATGTTATGTAACACGAGTGGTTCAATCTTTATGCTAAGTGTACTCTGAAGAATTATCACCACAAAATCCAGATAGTTATCTTTACATTTATGTCTCCAAAAAAACTTAGGCAAGTGAGCGAAATTGACTCATCATGGCAACATGATTCTACACCATGTTATGTGATACTAATCTGACAGCCGAGGAGCAATTTGCAAGGGTTGCAAACTTCCAAGGGCCTCTTGCTCAACCATGTGAGATTTCCAGGTGTCTGTCAAGTATTTGCTGCACCGTGGAAGATAACATATCCACTCTAGAGCCTCTCTCTGTGCAGTACAGTCTCCTTATCTCTTTCAGTCTAAAAAATCTTCAGCATCAAGAATGGCAGCACCGGGCTCACTAGGAGTTCTCCAGGTGCAGTCCTTCACCTCAGCCAAGTGCCGGCCCGTGGTGGCGAGCCGGAGACCCGTGTTCGCCGTCCACGCCTCAGCGGCTTCTGCTGCCACCAAGGACGCCGTGCTCAGGCCCTTCCGAGAGAACAGGGCTCTCAAGGTCTCACTCTCCATCTCCTTACCCAACTTTGGCTATTACTTCACTTCTGTTGATTAATGCTAGTTCTGACAGACAAAGAGAATTCCTTTCTGAAGTTGAGTTGTAGTAGTGTTCTCTTCAGACGGGATAAGTGCAAGTCTAGAAGTCATCTCTAGATTGAAGCGTAGAGGAACAGAATTTGCTTTGCTTTGATGGACTCTCCTTTCTGAAATCTGATAGTGAACCTTTGCACCTGCAGATCATTTCCGGGCTTCAGAACTTCGACAGGAGCAATGTTGCATCTGTTGTCACGGCTGCAGATAAGGTGTGGATACTGTTGTGGTGCATTTATTTTTCATGCCTGTTAAAACATTGTGGGTAAATCTAAAAGCTTTTGCATACTTCTTTTTGTTTAAATAAAATCCACTGAACAAAATAGTGAAGCTTAGTTTTCTGCTGATGTGGCTCTGGAGTTGTTAGTAATGTCAGCTTAGGTCCTTTGCTGATTTTGTCAATCGAGAAGCCTACAAGCAGACGGCAGTGTTTCATTATTACCTAAGCTTTGTCGCTTATCTGATCGGAAGAATCAGAACCAGCACATATTATCTTTCAGTCAGTGCATTAGTTGTGAAGTATGTTTTGGAGAAGTCGTTATCGATGCAAGTTACTTGTGGCATTAAAGTATCCTCGTCAAATTCAGTCAACGTCAAGGAAATCAGGATTCAGGAATCAACTGTTGTTATCATTCCACTCTGATACTCTTGTCCAACTACTAACTCGACTGCAACGTTTCTAATATTACTAGAAAGTTTTGTATGAACCATTTCAAAAAACCTTACAAAGTACGCAATAATAACAAGCAGAATTCAGTACAAAAGCCTCTATTTTGTAGCCGAATGTACCTAGAAGACCAATGCCAGCTTTTGATAAATATATGATCCACCGATCCAAAAATAAAATTATGTCACCTATGCAATTATCTTAATAATCTTGTGCTGTCCTGCATATAT
The DNA here is from genome assembly GCA_947311845.1 of Poa pratensis. Taxonomy (NCBI): domain Eukaryota; kingdom Viridiplantae; phylum Streptophyta; class Magnoliopsida; order Poales; family Poaceae; genus Poa; species Poa pratensis. The sequence continues at coordinate 126,216,088 of CAMZMU010000074.1, read as the reverse complement.
CACATACGACCCATCATCCGCAGACTTGTCATACTGTTGTTAATGACTTCAGGGAGGTGCCACCCATGTCGACATAGCATGTGACCAGGACTTGGTAAAGCTTGCTCTGGAGCTTACCAACCTTCCGGTGAGGAAACCTTTCATGGACTTGTCAGAAGTTGTCAACTGTAGTTCCTTTACCCAACTGTAGAGTTAACCTATGCTAAGTGCATCATGGGAATTGCATATTGCAGATTTGTGTATCATCTGTAGATCCTTCAGCATTCCAACCTGCGGTACAAGCTGGTGCGCAGATGGTTAGTCTGTAGCTTTGGGTGCAAACTATGCAACAAGATTCAAAAGAGCATCATTTTGTTTATTCTTCTAGCTACTGGCCTTCACAAACTTTTCTCCATGCAGATTGAAATCGGAAACTACGATTCCTTTTATGAAGAGGGCATCGAATTCTCTTCCGAGCAGGTAAACTCTTTCAGTTTATTTTAATTTGGAATTATCAATTACGCTAATGGTTGATATGTTTATTGAGGCGACATAGTTTCCATGTGAAGATACAAAATAAGTGTGATATTTTTCAGATATTGAACCTGACCAGGGAGACAAGGAAGATGTTCCCAGACATCACATTATCCGTAACAGTTCCTCACACACTGAGCCTCCCAGATCAGGTATATCATCCTCTCATACATTCTGTTACAGGATTTCTTGAAATGACAGTTAACCAAGTGCTCTAATCTGGAATCCTTTGTGCAACATTACAGGTGAGACTTGCAGAGCTACTTGAAGAGGAAGGTGCGGATATCATCCAGACTGAAGGAGGGAAGTGCTCCAGTCCGACAAAGCCCGGAGTGCTTGGACTGATCGAAAAGGTAGAGCAAAAATGAGTAAATAGAACACCTAGTGTCAGGCGCCGTTATTTTCTTGTTTCACCAATTCATAACCAATGTTCAACGAATTGTAGGCAACACCAACATTGGCAGCCGCATATTCCATCTCTCGGGCGGTCAGCATACCGGTGATGTGTGCGTCAGGGCTAAGTTCAGTGACGGCACCAATGGCAGTAACTGCTGGAGCTGCCGGAGTGGTATGTATCTGTATCTGGAACTTGTGCAGAATAGGGCAAGGTGTACGACAGTGTGAACTTTGTGACCGAAACAAACCACACTGAACTAAAAAAAAATTATATCACAAGTCACAACACACTATGTTTTTTCATGTTTGAAATATAATATTTTCCTGCTTGTTCAAACATGGGAGAGAGTTTTCAAAGAGCTGATCTTTCCTTCCCACTGTGGCTGCAGGGAGTTGGCTCTGCGATTAACAAGCTCAACGACATTGTGGCAATGATCGCTGAGGTGAGGAGCATCTCAGAGGCTCTGGGGACGGCCTCAAGAAACGTGTCTGAGGGTCTGAGAACAGTTCACCATTAGTATTGTTAGGATCCTACTTTTCTCAGGGAGTTGATTCTGTCCATGAGTTCTGTCAGATCAGATTAGACCACTGTTTGGGTTGTAATGAAACTTCAGAGTCAGATAGGCGTCAGTGTGACATGATGTGCACAATCGAAACTACGAGGGGCTGGTCTGTGTGACATGATGTGCACAGCTGAAATTACGAGGGGCTGGTTTGTGCCATATAATTATCATTGTATTTGTATAGCTCGGCATTTTTGGTGCACCCGCCTCGGTGGACACCCTTAAACAATGTGAAAAAATCTGAAGAAAAAAGATCATGGGCACAACTTAAGTCTAATATGTCAAGAAAATTGAGTATGAATTCGAAATATAAGTAAAATAATAATAATCCGCTCTCATAAATGATAATGAGCAAAATTCAAAGCCCAACTTGCGCTACCTTACTATTTATTTCAAATTTATATTTTTTTTCTTGGTTGTTATATGAATTTGGATTTAAATTGACATGTTAGATGCAAGTTGTGCCTATTAAAGTAATATTTTATACAATTTTAAAAATGTTGAAGGGCCTTATTGTCATGGTAACATACTCGGCTGGCCTAGCACGGGTGTCGCTACGTGAAGGGAACAAACCACAGCGCGCGTGCTCTCCCCTGCCTACACGTGTCGCGCGCGGAAGGTATCCCGACGAGAACCGTTTTTCGGGTTCGCGGGTTGACTCTTCAACGGTGCGGACCCGTTACCCGGTAGCGTGACCCTTTTTTCCTTTCCCTCTACGTGACAGGTTGAAGTATCTGTGCTAACAAAACTACGTAGCAACTTTCCTCCTTTTTCACTTTGCTTTTTTCCCTTTGTCATTTTCGGGCTGGGAGTTTTCAGGGGAAGTTATGGGAGGGAGGTTGCACTTTTAATTGCAATATACAAATACTTTTAATTAATAAAAATAAGTTAAAAATACTTTTAAATGACATAAAGATAAGATAAAAAATAATTAAATTAAATATTAAAAATATGAAATAAGTTAACTATATATTTTAATTAATAAGATCTGTAGAATTATTTTATATAGTATTACGCCTCGCGTTCGGCTCGCTAAATTTTAATAATATCTTGAAAGGGGTGCATTGGTCGTTGCGCGTGTTGATCGTTGCGCGCATTTGTGGTAGCGTATGCTACGGCTCGGCTTCGCCTCGGCGGCTCTGCTTCGCAGAGCTATAGGCGCTTCATCACGGTTGCGCCGTATCTCGGCTGCGCCTCGGCCTCAGGCTGCTTCGCAGAGCTCTAGAGTTTCAAAGTGTGCGCTGCTGGTTGTACATCTTATTGTTTCGGGATGCACAGTTTAGCTATATTGTTTTGTACGGGAACTCTTGACAGGATGTACAAGAAGAAAGAAAAGGTTGTACATGCACTAACACAAAAAAAAGGAGTACACAGTGTGCGCTGCTGGTTATACATCATGTTGTTTCGGGATATACAGGTTACCTATATTGTTTTGTAAGGACACGTTTGACAGGATGTACAAGAAGAAAGAAAAGGTTGTACATGCACTAACACGAAAAAAGTAGTACACAGTGTGTGCTGCATGTTGTACATCCTGTTATTTCGGGATGTACATGTTACCTATATTGGTTTGTACGGGCACTCTTTACAGGATGTACAAGAAGAAAGAAAAACTTGTACATGCACTAACACGAAAAAGGGAGTACACGGTGTGTGCTGCAGGTTGTACATCATGTTGTTTCGGGATGTACAGGTTAGCTATATTGGTTTGTACGGACACTCTTAACAGGATGTATAAGAAAAAAGAAAAAGTTATACATGCACTAACACGAAAAAGGGAGGCTGCGCCTGGACAATAATAGTTATAAATAGTATTACGGCTCGCTTTCGGCTCGCTAAATTTTAGTAATGTCTTGAAAGGGGGCATTGGTCGTTGCGCGCATTTGTCGTTGCACGCATTTGTCGTAGCATGTGCTACGGCTCGGTTTCGCCTCGGCGGCTCTGCTTCGCAGAGCTCTAGAGTTTCAAAGTGTGTGTTGCAGGTTGTACATCCTGTTGTTTCGGGATGTACATGTTACCTATATTTGTTCGTACGGGCACTCTTGACTGGATGTACAAGAAAAAAGAAAAAATTGTATATGCACTAACATGAAAATTATTTAGAATGATCCACATAGCATTACATCAACTGATATTCAAAGGTTCAAATCAAAAGCTTCTAGTTAAAGGTTTTTATCAAAATCCGGTACTTTCTTCATAGTTGTACAGATCAAAAATATACGATAGAAACAGTTTTTTCTACTAATTCGTTAACTCTTTATCCATAATCTTGTCGATGTCTCATGTGTTCTTCTGTTTTCAATTAGTCTAGTGGCAACAACCCTATGGTAATATACAATACCTCCCGTTTTGAAGTCCAACATGACCTTCGTAGAAGAAACCGCAATCGTAGCTGTAGTGTGATAAGAATAAAATTTAAATAATAATATTCGCCATCAATAGCGTTGTTTTTAAAATAACTGAGATGATGTATATGCAGTAAAAACTTACATTGTTTCTTGCTTGCGATGATCAGGAGTGTAGTGCGTGAATGTGGCAAAGTCTATATTGGAAAGCTCCGACTGATTAACAAGCGTTGAGAAATTTGGAACTGTGAAATCCAAGCATTGATTTGTTAGTTCTACAAAGATTTTGACTTTTTCATATTAATTTTCAGATTTTGCTATTCATGGCTGCAGTATCCAATTTTCGGATGACTTCATAGAGTCAAAAAGGTGAAACTGTTGACGTAGTATGTTGAAGCTGAAGGAGATATGCCCTCGAGGCACTTAATAAAGATAGTTTATTTGTCATATCTCAAATGTTCGTAATATGTTTTATACCATGCTATAACTGTATTAAGCGGAAATATTAATACACATGTGGTAGATAAACAACCAGATCCCTAGTAGCCTCTATCTAACTAGTTCATTGGGCAATTGATGATCGAGTTTTCCCGATCATGTGACATTGATGTCAGTTGACAATGGAGTCATGTCATTAGGTGAATGACGTGATGGACATACCCAATATTTGTAGGACGTAGTCATTATGCCTTTGACCGTGAGATCAACTCTTATTGCTATTCCTGAAAGATACTTTGATTGCATTAAACGTCATATCTTAAAAGTGTGACAATAAAGGTGTCCCTCTCGGGTATCGGAAGGGAATATGTTGAGACAAGGGATCAAGAGCGGGATTTGCCAATCCGCATAGCAGGATAGATACTCTGACCCCACTCGGTGAGATTATGTCAATGAGCTTGTAAGTATGTGACTAGGTCACGAGGACATAATATCACTGACGAGTAAAGAATAGTGTTGTCGATAACGAGATCAAGCTAGGTATCACGATATCTATGAACGAGTCTCGGACACGTTAAGTATCGCCAGGCAAAAGGTTTAAGACTCGACGTCTAAGGTTCGAACGACAAAGTTATTCGTTATCTCACAGGGCTTAATCCTGGGTATCCAAGGTCCACGGATTAGTCATTGATCGGAGAGCATGTCTCGATCATGTCTGGCGAGATCTCGAACCGTAGGGTAACACACTTAAGGTGAGATGACATGACATAGAGAAGAAAATAGAGATAAGAACATCGGAAGTGTTCCGGACACACCGGAAGTGTTCTGGGTGATATCCGACGGAGTTCGGGGGCCGACGAAATAGTTTTTGGAGCCGAAATAAATTAGATAATATGTATTTAATATTAATTAATATAATTAATAGCTAAATATATTTTTATTTATTTATTTTCGAATTTTAGGCAGCCCAACCTTAAATGGGCCTTCCCATGGGAAGAAGGCCCAAAAAGGGGGGAACTTCCCCCCCAAAGGAGCCGCACCAAGGAGGAGGCCTAGGGGGCCACAAGGGGCCCACCTAGGCCGGCGCACCCCCTTGGGTCGTGGCTGGCTGTGGGAATAGTCCCACACCGCCCGGCCACAGGGGTTGGCTGCCCTCCTCTAACTATATAAGGAGGTGCCCCTTGCCTAGAAAACACCAGAAATTCCTCTCTCTCTCTCACCTTGAGCGTGACTCCACAATTGGGTAGCGCTTGGGTTGAGGTTTTCTCCACCATATGCACACCGCCGTGCTGCTGGTCTTCCGGTCCAAGTCTTCCGCTGCTCGTCCCTGGATCGGAGCCCGGAGGTCGTCATCTCCACCGTATGTGTGTGACTCCCTGCGAGGCACCACACTTGGGGTGCTAGGAGGTGTCCGCCTCACCACCATGAGGTCAGCGTCGCCATCGTCATCGCCATCTTCGTCGCGCAAGATCTTCGCGACCTCGAGGTCGGCTACGTCGTCTTCATCACGCGTCGTCATCGAAACAGATCTTTTGATCGTCGACGCTTACGGTCTACAAGGGTATGTATACCGTCTTACTGTATAGTATATCTGCATAGTGTAGATCCTGGCTAGTATAAGGTTATCGTTGTTAGAAAATTTTTGTTTTCTGCCTACGATCCCCTTCAGTGGTATCAGAGCCGATCTATGCGTAGATATAGCTATACCGTTTTAGAACCCATGTTCTCATGGGGGCATCGTTCTTTTAGAAGCTATCCTCTAGCGTGCACTTGTTTAGCCGCGGCATTGAGTTGATGAAGCGGCCCGGACCGACTTACGCGTACGCTTACGCGAGACTGGTTCCACAACTGACATACGGCTTGTACCGTATATGTGGCTGGCGGGTGTCTGTCTCTCTCTCTTTAGTTGGCTTTGCATTTTCAATGGAGGGCCCGAAAGGGATACATAAATAGCGACTATTTGATCGTTGTTGTGGTCATAGGTTCGTAGGTATGAATCGGTTCTATTTACGAAAGCCCCAAGCCACGTAAAATATGCAAAAGATAAAGTAGAAAGCGTCTAACTTTATTTTGCAGGGGCAATGTGATATGGTCAAGGTAGGTTTGATAAATTGTTTATAAACTGTGGGCGCGAAGGAGACCATCGGCGCAAGGACCATATCACGTCGCATTACATTTGATGTTATGTTGTTGTTTGCATCTTATATTGTGTATATATATATGGTTATATATTAGTTACACGGCGGTAGTAATATAAGATGATCCCTCCAAAATACCATTAGTGTTCTCCCTTTGGCGTGCACCACCAAGAAAGTTCTACGTTATGAGGCAGGCCGTGACGATCGGGTGTCAGACATATCGTCGTTCGCATACGGTGGGTGTAAGACATGTTTGCACAAGCGTATACGCTGAAGGTTATTATGGCGAGCCTAGCATGTACAGACATGGCCTCGGAACACGGTGACCGAAAGGTTAAGCATGAGTCACAGAGTTGTTGTGATTGACATGTCGATGTCTACCTTTGAAGTTATGTTGCCGGCTCTGACGATGAGGGGTTGCATAATGGATGAGGATCGTGTAATCACTAAAACGATTAGAGGGATATTCGTTTTGAGTGGGAGTTCTGGTAGTTTTATTTTATTAAAACTTGAACCCATATTTATTATGAACAAAGTCTTTATATTTTGCAAAACCTTTGTAGATATTAACCAGTGTAATAGCCCTCTTTAAAAATTAGGCGCATTCCTGCGATTGAGAAACTTAAAAGGTTGGGTCCAAACTTCATAGTTTTATACGGTAGCTTGAGGATACTCCTTGTTTAAACCGTTAGCTCTATGTGATACAATACCCGCTAGGAGATAAACCGGAGATTCCGCTAACAAAAGGATAATTTGGATTATCAAGTTTTGTGCGGATAATCATCATAGTCCAGTGTATGCTATGATCTCTACCATAGAGAATTAACTGTGGGTGCGAGTTGTCAGATCGCGAACATATGAGATGATCGCTGAACTCGATATACACAAGTTGGGTTGATGAAGTTTTCAGTACTTTGACTGTTTTCTTCTCAACCAAGATGGAAGAGAACACGCATTAAAGGAGCACGTGGCAGTCATACTTGATGACATTGGTCATACTCGATGACATTGGTCATACTTGATGACATTGAGACGCCTCGCTCAACTCGATCACTGGATGACATGCAACGTTGCCAGATGCAAATGTTTGTCATAGACTATGTCATGCAAGGGGAATCGTTCACCTTCATGAATTCTTGATTGTTGAAGAATCAAGTAGATGAAACAGATCGCCGGGAAGTCATCAATGATGATGGTGTATATATGATATACACGTTATGAATGTTTTACCTAAGCAAGTACTCGCAGTAGTGACTAAGTTTGATACTAGTCATGTTTTATGAAAACAGATTTTCTGCTTGAGTAGCTTGGGGATGAGGAGACAATGTGTGTTGATGATGGCAACAATATTTGTGATGGCCATAGACACTCTCTGCATCTACCATTTGAATAAATTCTTTTGTGATCGCCTGTTAGTATGATCGTTATAAGTGTGTCTCCTCTAGCGAGACGATTGTTCATATATGTTAGTGACAAAATCGTTGTCCTATATTTATGAAGTAATGATCATACGCCGATTTGAATTTAGATGGTAGAAGCTCCCACATTCATAACATTAATGCCAAAGGATACAAACTTAATAAAGACACCACATTCTTGTGGCACTAACGTTTAAGTCATGTCAAGCTCCATTCAGATGGATCTCCGAGTCCTTAGATTTTGATCTTTTGACACTTGCAAGATAACTAAGACACCGTTTTCGGAAAGCGGGCATATAACTTATTGAGAATCATGCATATGGATGTATGTGGATCAATGAAGTAATTAACGTGTAGTGGAAATCTTTATTTCGTAAAAACTTCACAAATGATTCGAGTAGATATGGATATATCTACTTGATCAAATGTTGGTCTGAAAGGTTTTGATTTGATCAAACAAGTTCGAAGTGAAGTAGAAAAATAAACTTAACAAGAAAATCAAATTCCTGCGATACAGATCGAGGAAATAAGATTTGAGTTATAAGGTTGGCATATCATTGGAAGACTTGTGAGAAGAGTTCTACAAATTACGTCGCATGGAACACCATAATGTTATGGTGTGTTTTGACGTCGTAATCGCACTTATTGGATAGTGTGTGGTAAATAAAATCTCTTATCGAATTATTGTGATCATTGGAGTCATATGGTAGAAACAAAACATTCACGTTAGATAATAGGGAAACCATCTAATCCGTGGAGGCAATACCATATGAGTGATGGCATGGCTTTTAGCCTAGATTGTCGTTTCAGTAATTTAGTGTTTCGATGTGATCAAACCTAAAATGGATAAATCTTTGTAGTGTATACCTAAAGAATTAGTTGGGTACATGTCTCACGACATAGGCAAAATGTTGCCGGAATATACCTTGCAAAGAAATAGTTTCTTGTCCAAGGGTATAAGTGGGAAAGAAAGTAGAGCAAGACGAAGTTAATGAACTTTCTCTCCAGACATCAGAGTGGCGCAACGGAAAGTGTTTCCGGTGTTGTCCTCCTCAATCGAAGGAAAATAATGATAAAGATCATGATGCTCTGAGCTCATACTAAGACCGTAGGCGTACGAGGCTGTGTTCCGCAATGTGTGGTACGACAATCTTGTTATGAACGTCATGTTAATGGAACATGACAAACCTACGAACTACGAAGAAGTGATGGTGAACCTAAGTCCGAAAATTGGCTATATGCCATGTATAATCCGAGATAAAATCCATGTACGATTACCAAGTAATGACTTGGGTAAGTCTTCTTGATGGGCTCAGGCCGTTGAGAGTAAATGGAATTTTATGACAAAATAGACACTGACGGAAAGACAATCGTCTATAAGGATCGATTTGTCGTAAAACAGTTTCGACAAATTCAAAAGTTGACCACAACGAGATTTTGTCTCAAGTGGCGATGCCTAAGTCTGTTTAGGATTGTTCTAGCAATTATTTTCAATTAAGAAATTGATGGATGGATAAAGAAACCATGTTCCCTAATGGCAACATTAAGGAAGAGTTGTAATCGTACAACAAGTAGGTTTGTTGATCCTAAGGATGCTGGACACGTATGCAAACTTCAGCTGTCCATTCATGGGCTGAAGCAAGCATATCGGAGCTGGAATCTTCACTTTGATAATGTGATCAAAGGATTTTGGAGTTGTCCAAAATAGTTGAAGAAACCTGCATTTAAAAGAAGTGAGTGGGAGCTAAGTAGCTTTTCTTGATCTTATATGTGAATGGCATATTTGAGTGGGAGCTAAAAGAAATTCCCTGGTCTTATATGCGGAAGGCATATTTGAGTGGGAGCTAGGTGTCATTCCTGATTTTATATGTAATGACATATTGAGAATGATACAGATCCTCTAGTAAAGTATAAAGATTATTTAAGTGATTAAATTTTCTATGAATGAAGTTAGGAGTATTAGGCATCAGGTCTATAATTGTATAGATCAAAAGGGGCTTAATAACATTAGGTCGGAATATTTTCCTAGGTTAAGATTCTGAAGTGTTTTCAGAATAGAACAAGCGAAGAAAAAGGTTCTTGCTTGTATGACTAGGTAAAATATTAAGTTTATCTTGGTTTTCAGCGATAGCTAATGAAAGAAAAGGATGTCCGACATCCTCTATGCCTCAGCCATAGATTCTATCAGACTGAAAGCTCGACTTGGTGTGACCCAAGTTCTTGGTTGAAGAACGGGTTCTAGAGTGATCCCTGGATGGATCAATGAACAAACGTTAAGTATTTTCTTCAGTGTCTGAGAGAACTGAAGATATGTTTTCTGGTATAGGGTAAGAGTGAAAAGACAACTTGCCGTAAAAGGTTACGATGATGCAAGTTATGACACTGACCCATATGACTAGAAATCTCATATAGGATAAGTCCTTTGTTTTGAAGAAAGACATGGTTAGCTTGCGAAGTCGCATATGAATGCACTGTCGCATAATCTACATAGGTATAGAAATATATGGCAACTTCAGAAGTAGCAAGTGTGATTGGACTGAGCGGTTTTCCGAGCATGTGTGGTTCCCTTAATAGATCTTTAGACTTTTAAGGCCCATGCTACGCGAAGGTTCGAGTCTCACTCCATCGACTAAGATATATTTCACCGTTATCATATGATACGGGATGATGTCAAACGAGTTGACATAGAAGTGAAAGTACATACAGATCTCAATGTGGAGATCCGTTGACTAAACTTCCTCTTCCACGAGACAAGCATGCACCAAGTTGCTATAGGTGTTTAAGCTTTTACCAAAGTGGTAAACTAGATTAAGTGTTACTCTAGTGCAAGTGGGAGACTGAAGGAGATATGCCCTAGAGGCACTTAATAAAGATAGTTTATTTGTCATATCTCAATGTTCGTAATATGTTTTATACCATGCTATAACTGTATTAAGCGGAAACATTAATACACGTGTGGTAGATAAACAACCAGGTCCCTAGTAGCCTCTATTTAACTAGTTCATTGTGCAATCGATGATCGAGGTTTCCCGATCATGTGACATTGATGTCAGTTGACAATGGAGTCATGTCATTGGTGAATGACGTGATGGACATACCCAATATTTGTAGGACGTAGTCATTACGCCTTTGACCGTGAGATCAACTCTTATTACTATTCCTGAAAGATACTTTGATTGCATCAAACGTCATATCTTATATAGTGTGACAATAAAGGTGTCCCTCTCGGGTATCGGAAGGGAGTATGTTGAGACAAGGGATCAAGAGCGGGATTTGCCAATCCGCATAGCAGGATAGATACTCTGAGCCCACTCGGTGAGATTATGTCAATGAGCTTGCAAGCATGTGACTAGGTCACGAGGACATAATATCACGGACGAGTAAAAATAGTGTTGTCGATAACGAGATCAAGCTAGGTATCATGATATCTATGAACGAGTCTCGGACACGCTAAGTATCGCCAGGCAAAAGGTTTAAGACTCGACGTCTAAGGTTCGAACGACAAAGTTATTCGTTATCTCACAGGGATTAATCCTGGGTATCAAGGTCCACAGATTAGTCATTGATCGGAGAGCGTGTCTCGATCATGTCTGGCGAGATCTCGAACCGTAGGGTAACACACTTAAGGTGAGATGACATGTTTATTTAGATTGGACATAGAGAAGAAAATAGAGAGAAGAACACTGGAAGTGTTCCGGACACACCGGAAGTGTTCCGGGTGATATCCGACGGAGTTCGGGGGCCAACGAAATAGTCTTTGGAGCCGAAATAAATTAGATAATATGTATTTAATATTAATTAGAGTAATTAATAGTTAAATATATTTTTATTTATTTATTTTCGAATTTCTAGGCAGCCCCAACCTTAAATGGGCCTTCCCATGGGAAGAAGGCCCAAAAAGGGGGGACTTTCCCGCCAAAGGAGCCGCACCAAGGAGGAGGCCTAGGTGGGCCACAAGGGGCCCATCTAGGGCCGGCGCACCCCCTTGGGTCGTGGCTGGCTGTGGGAATAGTCCCACACCGCCCGGCCACAGGGGTTGGCAGCCCTCCTCCACCTATATAAGGAGGTGCCCCTTGCCTAGAAAAAACACCAGAAATTCCTCTCTCTCTCTCTCTCACCTTGAGCGAACTCCACAATTGGGGTAGCGCTTGGGTTGAGTTTTTCTCCACCATATGCACACCGCCGTGCTGCTGGTCTTTCGGTCCAAGTCTTCCGCTGCTCGTTCCTGGATCGGAGCCCGGAGGTCGTCATCTCCACCGTATGTGTGTGACTCCCTGCGAGGCACCACACTTGGGGTGCTAGGAGGTGTCCGCCTCTACCACCATGAGGTCAGCGTCGCCATCGTCATCGCCATCTTCGTCGCGCCAAGATCTTCGCGACCTCGAGGTCGGCTACGTCGTCTTCATCATGTGTCGTCATCGAAACAGATCTTTTGATCGTCGACGCTTACGGTCTACAAGGGTATGTACACCGTCTCCTACTGTATAGTATATCTGCATAGTGTAGATCCTGGCTAGTATAAGGTTATCGTTATTAGGAAATTTTTTGTTTTCTGCCTACGATCCCCTTCAGAAGCAACATACAATCCAGTGATTGTTTTCCACAATTGGGAGGTACAGCTGCATGGCATCATTGAAAATTTTCATATGTTGAGATCAAATCACCTAGTGAATTGAAACAATTTTGTTGTAATTGATAAACTCACAAGGTCATCATTCAGAATGTTGTACTTTTTATTTAACTTCTTGAATTCTCTCATGCAACATTTAGGGTCGAATTCTTCTGGATCAACAACAAGCTTCATCTGTTTTATGGAATTTATAAATTTTCAGAAGTTCAACTGAGTCACAAATGTAATGTATAGTGTGATACTGACCGTCAGGTAGCAAGATAATGCATTTTTTTTTACTTCGAGTGTGTTGTGCATAGCTAACTTTCTTGCTTCTTTATTGAAATCCTTTGTCCATATACCCATGGCTTCAGAGTCCAGAAACTCGCGTGGCCGAAAAGAATCTCGAAATTTCTTGTATGAGCAATACGTAGAACCAATCTAAATAAAAGGTGATCTACAAGGTGGCACGAATATTAAGGTGTGTAAAAACATTGGTGACATATTATAGACATAAGATACATGTACGATAAGTTTTTTGTAATAATTAAGCTTGTCTGACTTACGGTACTTCTTCTTTTCACTCTTAGTTTTTTTCTTATACTTCCGACCATTGAAGACATAGTGCAAGTACTTTTCATTTGCATCCATAGTGGTCACAATATTCTTCTCCTTTTGAATCGTCAAGTCCATGTCTGCTCTATTCAACATAGTTGTACATTTGATTGTCTCTTCGTCTGTTCTTGTATTGATGACATCATCTGAAAAAAATCACATAACAATGTGACATAGTTTGTAAAATGCTTGAAGATTAATTGAATAATTAAAAAAACATTTTTTTACAACCTGTGTTATTGGGCATATGTTGTTTTCCAGCATTTTCCAAATCTTGTGGTGCTTCATCTATTTGTTCTAGCAAGCCTGCCTTTGGAGTTTCTGTGTTATCTTTGTTTGCTTTGTCTTTATCTGGTCATTTGATAATAATTCTTGGAATTAACTGACTGATAATAAAGAAAACTGGAAAGAACGATGAAAAATTGTGTTACAACCTGTTGTATCTAGCGTAGGTGGTGTCTGAACGTTGGGAAATTCATCTGTTGCTTCGACATTCTGCTGTTCCAATACAGACTCTGGAGTCTTTATTGATTCAGTTGTTTCTTTGTTTTTCTCTGCATCTGGCATAAACAACCATGGTATTTATTAGATCATAATAAAAATTGTACAAATTTGGTATTTCTCAATAAAAAAGAAGAATAACTATAAAAAAGACAACCATTCTGTTTTGGTCTATTTTCTGTACAAAGATTGTGAACAGGACCTGAGGTATTGTTAATGATCATCTGTTTCTTTTTCTGAGCTTTCTTGCTTTTTTCTTGCTTGATTGTCATGAAGTTTTTATACGATTCTCGTAGGTGGTATGTAGTCTGTTGTAAGTGGTGAAGAAATTGATCTTCTGTTGTCCCGTTCTCATCAGATCCAAGTGAAGCCTTACTTGTACCGTCTTGAGTTCTCGGTATATTGAGTGAGAGCTGGTATGTTCTAGACAGCAAAGAATCAATTTCTTCAAATGTTCTTTCCGACTTAGTGCTGCTGCATCCTTCAACTTGCCCTTTTGTTCCACTTGTACTTCCTGTTTTAAAACGTTTCCCTTGTGTCCTTTGTTCTGCAGAAGACTCGGCTACTCTTTTCATTGGAGTTTTTGCCTGGTAGTAAACCACGTCGCCTGGTGCTTTCCCCAGGAAAAAAATCATGGTAAAGAATTATTAGTTATGTCCAAACAAAATAGTCTATGTTACTAAGAGTACTAATATTAAATCTAATTTTTCAAAATTCTCTCACCGGTAAGCTGCCGTATTGATCATCACCTCCTCCATGAACACGGTCTTCTTTTGCAAGTTTCTTCAGCTTTTCTGTATCCAAATAGTGTGTGCGAGGTGTTCTCTTATCCATTTCAGATAAATTTGTTTTCAGGGAGTGATGCATGTAAAATGCATACATGAACTTTGCATTATTTTACTTATATTCCAGTCATATTTGCATCATATAAGGGTTATATCACTGTTTTATAATGATTTTGAAAATATTTGATATGTTTCCTATTTTTTATGGAATTAACCCTGCATAGGCAGAAAACCCTATTTCTATATTTTAATGTTTCAGGGACCCAAACGACGTCCAAATGACCTGCAAATTTACGAGCGTCAATTTTTGGAAGGAAGAAGACATGGGAGCGAAGGAAGCAAACAAGCGGAGACCCGAGGGCCAAGATAGGTGGGCCCACGCGGCCAGGTACATGGGCCGCGTGGGACCCCTCCTTTTGGGCCTCGGAGCTCCGTTGTCATCGATCTTTCCTCCACCGACTCGGTTTTGACCTAAAACCGCCTATAAAAATAGCCCGCCGACGTTCTCTGGAAGGAGCGCCGCAGAAACACAGAAACATCGAAACAGAGACCTGGAGTTGCAGATTGGAGGGGGAAAACTCTGGCGGGGCGCTGCCGGCGTGGTCTCCATCTTCTCCAACGACTTCTCCACCGTCTCCATGATGAAGAGGGAGTAGTCCACCTCTGGACTATGGGTTTGTGGAAGTAACTTATGTATCTCTCCTCTCTTGAGCTTCACTAATTAGTACCGTATGAGCTGCTGAACATGATTACGGTCATCTATGTAATACCTTTGTGGTGGAACTTTTTATGAGTTAATATATGTTTGAGATTGCAATGGTTTTGTTTCAGTTATGAAAGTAGATGCATATTATGTACCCCGTTCTTATTTACTTGTCATGATCAAGCATGTTTATGAGAACGTGTGAGGGGGAACGTGTGCATTAGTTGGAGTAACGGGGGGTGGCTAGTGCAGTGAACGTGAGAGAAAGTTCTGCGATCCACTTGGGTATCTCTACCTTACTTTGTTGCCTCACTAGGGATAAAAAGAAATACCATGCTACCGGAGATGTGGGTGTGACCATTGCCACTACTCCATGACTAGATCTAGCATGTTCTTATTTTTAACTTCATGTCATGATACTTATTGCTATACTCTGAGTTAATCTTAATTACTAAGGTGTTATGATTTAGTTTGCATCTTGGTGGAGTATAAGAGAGACTAATAACCAAAAGGTCTCAATGTTAGGACGTGATGCCCATATAATTATAACTTGTCATTAAACTGTTGTGTTGCAATCTCATATGTCAACTCTAGTGTTCCATTGTCTACCACTTTATTAAAGAGAGGGTGCATTTGTGAAACCATGAACCCCGGTCAATTTTTAATCATAAAAACACCTTTCCAACAACTTTTATCCACTTTACTTTTTCTGCCATTTAAAAATCCGAAAATACAAAAACACTTTTACATCTTGCATTCACAATATAAAACCCAAAAATATCATTTATCATTGCTACCACCATCCTTGCATATTTATTTACCACCATTGCATATTTATTTCTTGTTTGCATTACATATTATCTTGATATCATTCTCACACCTTGTGCTTGACAACCACTAGGTGAGGTTGAGGACCAAAACATTTACTTTGTTTTGTACGTAACCAAAAGAAGGATAGTTAAGATAAATCTTCACTACTGATTCCCCGAGAGTTCGATATTAAACCCTCGAGTCACCCCTCGTGGGGAAAACACGTTTTTCACTTACTACACACTCTGCACTTGGAGTCTCAACCTAACCCATTTACTTTTCACGCAGGTAACTACGTGAAGGGCCATCAGGCAGCAGTCTAGATATATCAGCAATGGTGCTACAGCGCAACCTGGGAAAGCCTTGTTTTTGGATTTTGCTCTTTTGAAGTTTATAACTGCTCTCTTGAGCTCATCAACGAGCAACTCACAAATGTCCATTTATTTCGCTTCATTCAAGTCAAAGTTTTTCACCCATGTTGCCTCTCTTGAGACCCGTACAGATGTTCTGGGGCAGATGACTTTCATGCACATTATCAGCATAAAACTTGAAGGGCTAAGTCATCGCTCTTCTTATCTTCCACCAAACTGGTAAGCAGTTTTCGTAGATGATCTACGTTGTTATGCTCATTCCTCCTAAATCCAAGATCTTTCTTTAATTTAAATAAATCCTCGTCGTTGCCATTTTCTGAAGGTCTGGGAGCTGTTTTGGTGCCATGAGGCACTCCAAACAATTTATGGATTGCGTCAGCAGTTATCTATATAACTTTGTTTGGTACACCGAGGTCCAGTATCATTGTTTCTGGATCTATTTTTTCCATAAGAAAGTAGGTTAGGCGACGATCAATGTTATTTTTCACTTTTCCATCCAGCATAGGTCTGAAACCTGCTATTCGAAGCCTGTCTATATGGTGAGGCTTCAACAATGTTGCGCAATTGTAGAACTCTGTTAGGGAGCACCTCATAGTTTTTTGATTCATCCTCTTCAACATTTTTGGTCCTTTAGACCTTTGAGCAACCTTCTTCTTCTTTTTTTGCGTATTCTCATTCTTTTTTGTCCTTGCCCTTCTCTTCTTCTGCAACAATAAATAAATATATGTATCAGTATTTAAGTCATAGCAAGTAGTACTGCATTGCATGTTCATTGAACCCATCTAGAAATTTATTTAGTTACCTTCAAACTGTGACTGTCTTCCTCAATTTGTTCACAGTTGTCATCACTACTATCTTCTGGTTGACTACTGGCATTCTCTTCGTCCTCTATGTCTTCCTCGATTTGTTCATAGCTGTCATCACTACTATCTTCTGGTTGACTACTTGCATCCTCTTCGTCCTCCATGTCCTCCTCTACACAATTATTCTTCTTGCCAGCACTTGCAAATCTAGGACTTGTGCGTGTGCCCACGCATTTTGCGGAAGCACAATATTTTTGGGCTCCTTTTTTTCTTTCTTGTCTGGTAGTCCTCTTTCCCACATTCTCTTGTGTGTGTTCGGCAGACACTTCTTGCTCTGGTTCAGATGCCTTCCTTTTCCTTTCCCTTGCCATCATCAGTGCAGGATGTTCCTTTTTCATTATTACTGAGTCTTCAGAATTCTCATGTATGTGCGTTTGAAGATTTCTCCAATCTGACCACTGAAGAGAAGTTATCTTCTTCATCATATATCAACGCGTGTCCAAAATCCATGAACCACTTGTTGTTTTGAACCCTTGATTTCCTTTCGTGAAAGCATGTACTGTAAAAAATTATAAGAGTCTCAGAATTTGTATTGCTCTGTAAATTGAAAATGCAAATATTAAAACATCAAAATCTCAACGATAAAAGTATGATATAAGGGATGTACAACCTGACACTAAATTGAAGTACAACATAATTTACTGCTTGGTTGTACATCACTTATATCAAGCTGCTAACCGTACAAGCTATGGCATTCATAGCTTACATTGAACAGATTTCTGCCGCATTTCTTATTTCTCTTTATGTAGAAATGGTAAAAAATTCTATAATCCATAGCAGATTAGTGCTGGTTTTCTATTAAAACTGTATTTGTGTAAAGAATCTAACCTTCAAACTGTGACTCCAGCCAGAATTGATGTCGAAGGCAGATTTGAAAATATACCGATGGCTCTGGGGCATGATTCCAAGATCTGTGAGGTCCTGACGGCGGATTTGAAAATATACCGATGGCTCTGAGGTATCGTGGCGGCGTGATGGCTGTGCGGCGCGGTTCTGGCCGCTCCGGTCGATGGCGCTGCTCTCTCCGGACAGATCGCCGGAGTCCCACCGCGAATCATAGATGTCGACGGATCTGCGGCATGGGGACAATGCGGCGAGATCGCGAAGGCTGTGCGGCACGGTTATGTCCACTCCGGTCGGCGGCTCTCTGTCCGGACAGATCTTCGGAGTCACCGCGACTTGTATATCTCGACAGATCTGCGGCGTGGCAACCGGCGGTGCTGGTGGATAGGTTCAGCAAGTGTTTACCCCTCTGACGATGAGGAAATTTGTTCATAGTTGCCATAATTAATACTAATAGGTTGCATTATTTTATAATTTGACCACAGGTGGTTCACTATGTACATCTTAGTTTGTTGGCATGTACATATTTTATCCAGTGTACATACACGTCTTGAGTCATGTACATCTTGTTGATCGTAGGGTGTACAATAGTGCGAGTGGCTCTATTTTATTCGTACTTAGTTTAGTAGCTTGGACGTACATGTGTATACTAGGTAGAGATTGTACACGCGTCGAAAAGATGAAAGTGCAAGTTTGGTTTATAGAACGTACGGTCTTGAACGTTGCCGAAGTACATGTTAGTGTGTAGGCATGTACATATTTTATCCGGTGTACATCCACGATGTGAGTCTTGTACATTTTGTTGGTCGGAGGTTGTACACTTGTGTCAAAAAAGGTTGTGCGATTTCAGTCGTACTTAGTTTAGTAGCTTGGACGTACATGTATTCAATTTTTTTTGCAATTTATAGAATGTACATATATATGATTTTGTGATGTGCGTTCCTCCCAAAAAAGGTTGTACGTATTACGTTTTTGTTCTTTATAAACCAATATGTCATGTCAGGTGATGTACAAGTGTGGCATGAAGTGAAGTTCAAGTCTGCCTACATCAGTCGTACATAATTTAAAACTTTAGGTTTTCATGTACGAAATTATGGGTTTATCGAAATAAAAAAAATGTCCGTACTTAATCTACACCAGACGTTCTCTGTTTAACTAAGGTTTTGTACGCGCGTTCAACAACTGAGAGTACAACGTAAAATTACCCAGATGTACGGCCATAGCTGACTGTTAAGTAAGGAAGCAAAACGTTGTTGTACATACTGTTATGGATTAAGGCGTTACACTCGATGGTTTTTAAAATTCTTTACGGGGTACCCCACGTTCTCCACTTATCTGTAACCGCTATTCCGCTGCCCTTGCGATTTCTTTGCCACCCTACTCGGAGGAATGCACGATCCTACAGTAACTTCCCTCCTACAAATACTGATCTGCGCCGAGTTTGGTCTATCACAAATTCCCATTCTTTCCTGCTGAACCGCAAACAGTCCCTCTCTTCTTCCGCATTGACGATCGTCCCTGCGCCATGGAGCATGATGGTTCCAGCAAGTCGAGGCACTTCGTCTCTCAGATTTCTTCTGGTCCTCTGGAAGAGATCACTTCGAACTCCGACCTCCTGTCCATCGCTAGGCTAGCGCGTGGTATTCCTGGAATGCGGAATGCTATTGAGGCTGACCCAAAGTTTCCTTTTGGTTCTCCATTCCTCCTTCATTCTGATCCCATCATTTTTCCTAGTGATCGCACTGAAGAGGTAATCTCCATTCTTGTTTTTCCATTTGTCTGTTTGTATAAATTTGTTTCGTTGTTTTGTTTGAAAACCACGTGAAAGACGATTCAAACTTCTGTAGGGCATAAAAGCGAAGGTGATGCCGTTGGATTTGCCATCCGCAGATGCTTTTGTGCCATGTGCCGATGGTGGCCCTGGACTGAAGCACTGGGTTGGTTCCAATGGTGAATGGGTTGCACTTGTTCAGGACCATGCTCGTTGGTATCTTCTGAATGTATACTCTAACGTGGAGATCGAAGTACCTTGTGTGCAGAATGTAGGGATCATTTATCACCAAAGCCCGTATCATTACCTCCATGACATGGCACACATCAGGTTGAACAAGATCCAGATCGCCTCCACTCCTCAGTTTTTAGGAAACAAGTGGAGATATGATCTTATAGCAGTGTTTGATAAGTTCATTGCTATCACGCATGGTGGGAGGGATGTTAACTGGAGGATCCTTCGTAATGATTATCTCGCTCCGTCGAGGTATGTTGATGCAATACTGGATGTGGATAGAGTCTATGTTGTTACTGCTCCGAGAGGTGATGTCCTTCTTTGGGATCCAACTATTTGAGGTGAGTTTACTTTTATTCAGAATGTTTGATTCGTAATTTATCCTTCATTTGATGTTAAATGTTTAATATAATTTAGGTTACATACTTGTTGTTCTAGTGATATTTTAAATGTATTTCAAATTTGTTAGTCTAGGATCGAGGAACGAATTCAGGAATGAAGATTGAAACTTTTCTTTTACTGTAGTTCAGACTATAGGTTTCTCATGTATAGAATTAGTTCATAATATTTGGTTGCTGTTAGATTGTTATGGCTCGTTAATTTTATCGTTAATAAGGTTTTTTTCTTTCTTGTATAAAATTTACAAGAAGGTTTTCAAATCTGTTGTTTAGGTTAGTAATTAACTTTTCATTTGTAGTTGTTCAGTTTTACTTGAAAGTTTGAATCTGTTGTTTTATTGTTCTTTAAAATACATACACAATTTATTTTCATGTATTTCACTGGATCTTCATGGAGTGCAGAGCGACACATCGTAGATTTTTTTTTGTTGTAGAAAACAATTCAGAATAAATGGTTCGCAAAAATAATGTGGATGTAGGTACAATATCTTGCTAGGTAGTAGTACATGTAACAACTAAAAGTTTGTACGAAACCAGAGTAGTAAAAAGTGGTCATTTTAATAATCCCAGTTCTACTAGTAGCCCTGATTATAATTTAGGTTTGCAGATATGGTATTACTTTACAATAATCTTCAGTATTAGTTTGAATTTAGCAAATGGCCGTTTGATTTTATTTTTTATTTTGTAATAAGTAGATTATGTATATCTGGCCATGTTTTTTAATGTAAATAAATTGAAACAGGTGCCGGTGCTGGTCCACGAGTCATTCCTGCTCCTGTGATTGAGGGTCTTCCTGGTGGCCTGGCAGGTGGTGGTGAAGATGAGAATGATTCCCATTACTGGTTCCTTGCTGTGGGGCCTGATGGCAGTATTATCTGGGTTCATACAAGGGATAAACGAGTCAGCCAAGGTGCATCGATTAATCACAAGGGAAGGGATCTGTTGGCCTATCCGTCACTTCGTTGCCATGTCTTCTCCAGGGATGGAATTGTTATTGACCCTGTCAGATCAGTGTGGGTGAGGCAGGAGGAACTTCGTGGAGGTTCTCTGTTTGTTGGCATTAACTATCCATTCTTTCTGCATGCTCCTGCTGGAGCTGGTGTCAATGCTGCTGGACATGAACTGCAGGTTTTCAAGCCGAATTGTGTGTTTGTTTCTCACTGGAGGTGCAACCAGTTTCCTAAACCAACTCCAGACTGGTGCCGCTTTGTAGTCAGCCATGGACCTACACCCATGTGGTTTGTGCCTGTTCTGCCTCAAGGCTGGTGGGGTTGGGGCAACGAGGAGTGAAGAATTATCCGTTGTCTAAGTAGCACCACCATCGTTTTTAGGTTGCTTGCTTCACTTACTTCCCTTTTAGTATGTTCAGTTTGAATCAAACATTAATCTAAAGTTTGTTGTATTTGGTTTTATCATGTCCTAGAGACTTTTATCTTTTGTTGTTGTTGTCGTTGATGTAAGACTGGATATTAAATTTGCGTTGTAATTTCCTTGTCTCAGCTTATATTGTGTTGTTTATGTTTTTATATTGTGTGATCTGATTCTCTCAAATATATCTTCCAAGAAGCAAAGTATATTCATTTGAGTAATTGTAGCCCGATTTTGTTTTTATCTTTTAGATCTTTTGCTTATAGATTCAAAAAAATTAAACAAACCGTTGCGTCGTGTTTTTTTTTATACAGAAAACTATTGGAAACTGTGGGCATCAGCGCACGCTTAGTCGAGATGCTATTGGGATCAATTTGTTCACTGTGTATTCTATCTAAATAAGTATAGAAATACGGAATGTATTGATTCTAATGTTTATGAACAATTTGTTTTGGAAGCAAAAATCTAGCTGAGTTATATGCTAATTTAGACGTGCCTGAAGTACAAGACAGACTAGTCATAGAGTTCAAGTCATTTTTTTATTATGGAATTTCAAGGCTAGTTGAGTTTTATGTACGTTTAGTTCGAGTGAAAGTACAAGATAGCTTTGTCATAAAGTACATGTGAGTCATGTACATTTTGTTGGTGGAGGGTGTACACTTGTGTCAAAAAAGGTAGTGTGAGTGGCTCTTTTTTAGTCATACTTACTTTAGTAACTTGGATGAACATGTATTCAATCTTTTGTATGCAAGTGTAGAATGTACAAATATTTGTTTTTTAATGTGCGTTCCTCCCTAAACTGGTTGTACGTTTTACATTTTTATTCTTTATAAACCATTCATATGTCATGTCGGGGGGTGTACAAGTGTGGCATGAAGTGAAGTTCAAGTCTGCCTACATCAGTCGTACATAATTTAAAATTTTGGGTTTACATGTACGAAATTATGGGTTTATCGAAATAAAAAAAATGTTTGTAGTTAATCTACACTTGACGTTCTCTGTTTAACTAAGGTTCTGTACACGCGTCCAACAACTGGAAGTACAACGAAATATTATCCAGATGTACAAACACAACTGACTGTGAAGTACATGAAGGAAAACGTGTACATACTGTCATTGATTAAGGCGTTACATTCGATGGTTCGCAGATTGTTTTTTAAATTCTTTCGTGCATGTGTTACTGCGTACATGTACTATTGTTTTACTGGTCAAGAGCACGATTTCCGTTTCTAGAGGCGGTTCCTTTTTTTCATGATTTTTTATATAAAGATCGTTAAATAGATCGTGGCTTTGTTAAGGTGTCTTTAGATCGTGGTCGAGCGGAGCGATCAATAGATCGTGGCCCTATGCAGTTCGAAAATTCCCTCGACTCGTTATAAGTTATAACTGCTCCATTTAGAATTCTACATTCGTCCGCACCCTCTTTTCCTCTCATTGTCTTCCTCCTCGCAACATCAGTTCTTCGCCAACAGTGTCCATATCTCTGTTTCTGTGTATAGGCTCCATCAATGGAGAAAGGTGAAAGCAGCAAGCGGGTCAAGCAGGGCTCCATCGTTGGTGTGCTTGCCTCTGGTCCTCTGGAAAACATTACCTCTCGGACCGACCTACTCAGCACTGGTTGCATTGCTCGTGGAGTCCCGGAAGTGCGCCGTTCAATCGAAAAAGACCCAAGTCTTTCTTTTGGATCTCCATGTTTGCTGCACATGGAATTCCCCCAACCTTGGACCTGGTCTGATCTGCGTAATACCGAGGTACTTCATTTTGTCTTGTTTGATCATCCATTGCAATGTTCAAGTGCAAGTTTTGATTGAAGTCAATACTATGGCTGGAAGTGACAATCTATTCTGAATCTCTATTTTCTTCGTTTCATGACTTACTTACACCTGAAAAATATGTATAGATTATCCCATTTGGTTTATTCGTTTAGTTTCGTCCCTGATCCATTGTTTTGCTTATCTTGTTTCATTCTGTCTACCATTTTATTTAAAATTGGCTAGGGAATTGGTGCATCACTCTTACAGTGTACAACAGTGACATATAATAAGTTCAAGAGATATAATTTTGCAACGTGTAAGTTCGTGGATTGGATTATTTGGGTGTACACGGCCTAAAAAGTGAGAAAAATTAACACAGTGAATACAGACACATACTATGTACATCTATGATATACAGTGTTGTACAACAGTGAATTTTGAGAAGTACAATATTCACATTTGATAGGCGCACATCACTTCATATAGTGTATGTACATCGTTATAATAACAAATGTACATGATATCATACATGAGTGTACAACCGTGAATTATAAGATGTACAAGTTTTTGCTTCATGTAGTTACGCTGATTTGTAACGTGGACATGCGTGTATTGATTATTTTTGTGTGTACAAGGGTAACAAGGGTGAAGTACAAAAAGTTGTACTCTTGCCATGCTTCACATCTGATTGGCGTACGTCCCTTCCATGCGTGTATTGACTATGGCTGGAAGTGATAATCTATTCTGAATCTCTACGTTCTTCGTTTCATGACTTAGTTAGACCTGATCCATTGTTTTGCTTATCGATTTTATCTTGTTTCATTCTGTTTACCATTTTATTCAAACTTGGCTAGGGAATTGATGCATCACTCTTGCAATTGGACGGTCCCACGATAGGAGCTTTTGTACCAGTCAGAACTGTAGGTCACGGAAACAAGCACTGGGCTGGTGGAAAGGGTCCATGGATTGCATTTGTCCGTGATGGTGCTCGCTGGACTCTGTTCAACGGGTACACCAAGGAAGAGACTGAAGTACCTAGTGTTCGTGATGTTGGGATTTATCCGGACAGTCCGTCCAGGTTTCACTGCAACTTGATGAGTCTAGAACTTAAGAAAATCCAGATAGCGCTTGAGCCATACAACGTTGGAGATGGTGTCTGGCATTATTTCCTCATAGCTGTGTTTGATAAGATGATTGCCATCATGTGTGGTGGAGTTGATCCTCACTGGAGGATCCTGAGTAATGATTTTGTTGTACCGGCAAAATATGTTGATGCCATTCAGGACCTGCAGCAGAGGATCTACACGGTTACAACACCGCATGGGGATGTATTTGTACGAGACCCGCTCGAATGGGGTTAGTAATATTCCTTTTTATACTTCTGAAATATCGATTAGTCCCATTGATAAATGTTTAATTAGGTTTGTTTGGTTAATTCTAAGTTTGATGGCTTGTTTTATGCTTTCCATAATTCACATGGTTTCTTATTCCAACTTTTGATTGTGTATGCATTATTTTATCAAAGTTTGCCATGGTTATGAGTACTATTATTTCTAATTCATATTTATTCATGCTGCTTGCTAGTAGTTGTGTTGTTTTTGTACTGAATTTTTTTATATTTCAGGTGCCAGTGCAGCTCCTCGTGTCATTCGAGCTCTAGTCGTTGAAGATTTGTTAGGCATATAACCAATGTGGGGTGATTTCGGCGCTTTTGGATCAGATCAGTGGTTTCTTGCTTGCGGACTTGGAGGCAACAATGTTGTATGTGTAATACCCCGTAATTTATTGGATATTTTCATCAGGGTTCTTGTCATCGGCTTCGCCATATATACTCCTTTCGTAGTCACCTTCATGTGACCCTTCAAACAAAATCTATTCTCAACTATCTGAGTCCATAGATGTGTCAGGCTCGTCGAGATAGTCGAAATGGACTACTGTTTACCCAAACCGGACTCCAGATGCATCTTTTATACATTCAAGGGCTATGATTATTTGGACATTTCGAAAATATATTTTAATCAAAATAAAAAAGGCAGCCATTGAGAACAAGCAAGTGTGCACCCCTGGGCGCCCTCTCAGCCTATCCAGGAACCACGATACCTACGAGAACGTATCCAGTGAACCGGATGAATCTGTGCACCTGCTGCACCCATGGAACATGGACCTTTGGATTGGGAACTGAGGGACAGGATCCATCAACAAGGTGTCCAGCTGGTACATTTGCAAAACAGACCTTGTAGTATCTTTGAATAGAGTAAATCGACCTCGCTGGACCTGTCGTCTCCCTCCTCTGCTGTACCTCTTTCTCTCTCTCACCGGCATTAATGCCCCTTCCTGTACCCCCGCACAACCAGGCGAGCTAGGGTTAAGAAGATTTGGGGGAACGCCGCTCTTCCTCTCCTTATCTTATACCTCCCTCTCTCACCGGCATTGAAGCACACCGGTGCCCGGCGTCCGAATCGCCCAAACCAGCGGCTCCCCCCTGCTATTACGTCCTTGTAGCGACGCCGCTCTGTAGCTCCAGGCACATCGACGCAACGGCCGGAATCCGGCAGTCGACCTTGCAGCTCAAGTATCCGAGGTGTGTACTTTTCTTCTGTTAGTTCTTGTACTATCACTTTATCAGTGTGTGTGATCTTATTGGGTTCTTCTGACTAGTCAATTTTCCCGATCTGTTTCATGCTAGTGGCATCTGGGAAATAGAGTAGTTCGAGCACCAATTGATATATTTTCTATAATGGTGAAATTTTATGCCGACTACAACTGTCAGAGTGGAAAATAGATGAGGGGATGTGTTCTCTGTTTTGATCCTGTCATTTGTAGTGAATTTTCATGTACCCTATGCAAACTGGGAAGTAAGGTTTTCATGTACCAGTGCAGACCAATGTAAAACACTAGAGATGCATGAATATATCTGGTCAAAATTCAAATGGTAGTGTGCCTGTTCTAACTGAACTAAATGTCTCCGCTTCATGTACACTTTTCTTTCATTGGACTTGTATTCTGAACCATGTGTACATGAGAAAATTGACAAGTCTGAATAGTAGGAGCACCAACTTTATTAGCTGCTTGTTGTTATATTACTCATATTACCTTGTTCCTGCTGCATGTAATGTGTTTTGATTATATATTTCCAGAAAATAGGACGCCATGGAGTCAGTGGCAAGTGTTGCTCTAAGTGTTGGTTCAACTACAGCAATAGGAGTTGAAGATGATGCCAATAGCTTTTCTGTGGTAATTCCGTTGGTTTTTACATCACATATGCCACACCATTGTTGTCACCTGACTTATTTTCTTTCTCAATTTTCTAGGGCGCAATACAGTTGATCGGAAACCATGGGGAAACCTACCACACACCAAAGAGAACTAGCAGTCTTCCGTTTTGTGTAAGTATTTTCTTTTCCTGGTCATTTCACTAGATTCATTATGTGAACTAAAGAATTTATTATTGTGCTTATCTAGGGGTCAAGATATGAGCCTGAGTGTGATGATAACCTACAGCCTGTAATAGGCATGCAGTTTGATACATGGGAGGATGGTATGGTGTTCTACAGATGTTATGCTCATGAGGTTGGTTTCTCGGTTCGCACATGGACAACACACAAAGATGAAAATGGTGTACCAGTGTGGAAGAGGTTTGTTTGTGCAAGGCAAGGTTGGAGAGAGGTGGCTCAAGGGGCTCAAGACAGGGAAAGGGCAAAGCCTAAACGGAAGTTCAAATTAAGCAGGTGTGGCTGTGAGGCTATGATAGGATTCAAGAGAAAAGATGATGGTAAATACGAGGTCGCCCGGTTTGTTCAATCGCACACACACCAGCTGATGTCGCCAAGTAAGCGACATCTCATCAAGCCAAATAGAGAAGTAAGTAGTGAGTTAAGAAGTAAATTATTTACATGTCATAAGGCATTGGTCGGCACATCTGCGGCATATCGTTTGTTTAGTGTGGAGAAGCAAGGAAAAGTTGGCTGCTTAAAGCGTGACTTACAGAACTACCATCGTGATTTCAAGAGAGCAATTAAGGGAGCAGATGGACAGATCATGGTTGATATAATGAGAAGTAAGCAAGCAGCAAATCCAGCCTTCTACTTTGATTACCAAACCGACGAGAACGATAAGCTTACAAATATTTTCTGGGCCGATAGTATCTGCAGAAAAAACTACTCATTGTTTGGTGAAGTTGTGTCTTTTGACTCCACATATCGCTTTAATAGGTATGACTTGGTATTTGCCCCTTTCACTGGAGTTAACAGCCATAAATCTTGTGTTACATTCGGTGCTGCCTTTTTATGGAATGAGAAGAAATAATCTTATGAATGGTTGTTCCAGACTTTCTTGAAAGCAATGTGTGGGGTTGCACCTAAGCTAATCATTACTGATGAGGACGAAAGCATGAGAATAGGAATAGAATCTTCTTTCCAAACACTACACATAGACTTTGTATGTGGCACATTCTCATGAAGCTTACTGAAAAAGTTGGTGCTACCATGAAGAACAATCCAGATTTCCACGAATGGTTTATGTCATGTGTCTGGGGATCAGAGACTCCAAATGAGTTTGAGTCACAATGGTGTTCAATAATTTCTGGCTTCGGTCTAGAAGACAATACATGGTTGCAGGATAAATACGAGTTACGCGAATCATGGATCCCTGCATATTTTGTGGATATTCCCCTTGGCGGAATCTTGCGTACTACATCAAGATCTGAGAGTGAAAATGCATTCTTTAGGCACTTTGCCAACCGAAACCTTGCCTTGATTGAGTTTTGGGTCAGATTTGAAACAGCTTTAGAGGAACAACGCCAAAAGGAATTGCTAGAAGACAATGCCAGCCTTCATACACTGCCTTTACTTGAGACATGTTGGGCTATCGAGAGTCATGGTAGGGAGGTGTATACTCATGAGATTTTCGCTGAATTTCAACAGCAGGTGATGGCCGCTAGGATTATTGTCATGTGAAATCAATGGCGCAGACTGGTGAGGTCCAAACCACTACTATTAGCAGCAACAGTGGCAAGGTTAGAGTTGTTACTTTCAACACTAGTACTAAGGAGACAAACTGTTCTTGTAGGATGTTTCAATCCTTGGGTATCATTTGCCGTCATATCATTGTTGTCCTAAAGAATGGGGATATAACGAAATTCCTAGCCAATATGTGCTACATA
Organism: Poa pratensis; assembly: GCA_947311845.1. NCBI lineage: Eukaryota > Viridiplantae > Streptophyta > Magnoliopsida > Poales > Poaceae > Poa > Poa pratensis. The sequence goes on along the minus strand of CAMZMU010000074.1, from coordinate 126,187,491 downwards.
GGTGGACTAAAATGGCTGCACGGCAGCTTGCCTATGACGCTGATGGACATGAGCTAGAGGGGTCGTCGACATGTCTTTCACCTACCATACAGAAGTTGTACTAGGAAACATGTTCAAATTTCAGCTCTGCATTGCATGCATCAAAACATTGTGAGGAAAAAAATGAGAGATCTTCACAAGGCTGTTGGCGATGCCTTCGTTCAATTGGGACAGATAGGAGTAGTTAGTGAGCAAAGTAAAGTTCAAGAGTTTGAATCCTTTGTTGGAACATCATTTCCAAGTGTGATCAATATTCACCCACCAGATGTAGCAAGGACGGAAGTGGTAAAATATTGAAAAGGGGTTCAGAACAGACGGCAAAGAAAAATAAGAAGAGGTAAATAACATGCCTTGGAAAAACAATTATGTACTTTCTAGGGTGATATTGATGTGGTTTAATATGATTTTCCTTAAAGGTCAAAAGGCGTCCAAAAGGTTCAAGATAAGTAGATGCGGTGGCTACCAGGTTTGACATGTTTCTTTTGTAGCCCAAATGGTTTATAATGTAATACAATATTATAATATTACATTTATTTTAATTGCTTAGTTTATTGTTGCAGCAAGAGCTTCTGGATTATTTCAACAAGCCTATGTATTCCATCATCTAGAAGACTATACCAGTAGTGTATCTGGCATTAATCGTCCGCTCTCCATGTGAAGTATAACTATTATGTGATATTACGAAGTAGTTAATTCAATTCCTCTTGTGTAAACTTGGTATAATGGAAACCAATCCATGCAAGTGTACTTGCGCTTCTATGCCGTTTATGCACTTGGAAGCCTCAAGTAAAAAGTTAACTGCATGTATGAAGTTCATTTGTGATTCCAACTGTATGGGATGTTCTTATGTAATTTAATTGCTGAAGTGATTTGTTTATCATCTTTTTCATGCATATCATTTACCTGCATGTAAAAAGTTAACTGCATGTATGAACATCTTTGTAACAAAGGATTAGTCATGTTACGAGGTATTTGTTCTGTTTAAAGTCTCCATTGTTAAACCTGAGACTGCTGAATGAGGTTGATCCTGGTGAAGTTGTTAAATTTAAGCATAGCAAGTACGCACATGTACCTTGGAGATAATATGTGCTAGCTGTGTTTTGATCACCATGAACACAGGTAGTACTGGAACAAGATATCTGATGTGTTCAGATGATTTTGTGTTCGGATGAGGGCCGAACCATTGGTATATCAGCAACAGTAGGAAAGTTAGAGTTGTCACTCTGAATAATAGGACTAAAGAAGCTCACTGTTCTTGCAAGATGTTCAAATCCTTTTATCTAAAAATAGATGTTCAAATCCCTGGTATCATTTGTCGCACATCATTGTTGTCCTAAAGAATGAGGGGCATAATGAAATTCCAAGCAAGACCCAGCGTGAATTTTGGAAAATCATGGAGTGTGTAATAGAACTGAGTAATGGTGGAGATGTACAAATATCTCTAGAATCAGCCTTTAGTTTTCATGTGCTGTAATTGAACCTGTGTAAAAGAACAAAACTGGGCCTGTCTATATGAAGGCTTGTGTTATCTATCACGTGTATTTTTGTTTGATTGAGCTGCTTGTATCTTCTCTATCTGGTTCCATGGAAGGAAGAAGAATCCTTTAGCTGGTTCCACACAAAAACATTCTTTAGCTGGTTATGCAAGAACGAACATTCTTTAGCTGGTTCCACACAAAAACATCAAATCTCTTACATATGGATCATGATAAGCCTTTCGTAGTACAAAAACACATACATTTTACAACAGCTGACCATCCCAACTACATAGTACATGATTTATTTATGCATAACCACTACACTTGGAAGAGATATTTGTAATATCGCTTAGGTCGCCATGTGTGGCCGTGGCTGCTGAAGGCAAGAACACTACACTGCACCGCACCAAGTAGGTTCCCTGTCCATGTGCGAGTAAACCTGGAGGCTGCTGGTAACCAAGGACCTCTCCTGAATATTTAGCCATTGAGATCAGAACAGCAAAGTTAGATCCAAGCAGATTAATTATATACACATGGTTACTTGTAAAAGATACAGTTTTTTGTTCATCCGTGGTTAATGCGTTACACGCCAGATCTGTCAGCAGATTAGGTAGGTATATAATTTTCGAATTAAATAAAATCTTGTATTGCGAAAAACATCGAGGTAAATAGCAAAGTTTGATACCCGTTTAATCATATTGATTCAGTTCTGAAAAGAGATGCCCACCAACCATTCGATGTTCGCTCAACCATGAGTAAGTCTTGCTGAAGTAATTAAGGCAATGTGTAGTAACCAACAGGGATCCATAGCACTTGTTGAGCTAATCCTGAAGTACATCAAACCGGAAAAAAAAATGGTTAGCTAAAAAATAGACATTTAGTGGATGGAACACACATCAGGTATATACCTTCAGAGCATTTCTATAATGTGGATTGTAGTGGAACAAACTCAGATATATGAACAAGAAGCCATGGTTTTGTAAAGTCTAGTTTGACAATGAACATTAAAAAGGATACACTCCATTTTATATGGACAAAGCAGATCAGAGAGCACATAGACTATATCAAGTAATGTACTACCTGGTCTGGGTCACAGAGCACATAGTTTTGTTTCTACTAGATTTTGAAAAAAAAAACAGTAGTGGATCCTTTGACATTTTGCAGAGTGATATGTTCTGGGTTCACCGGGAGGGACTCGGGTTGCTGGGTCATGTAATAATCTCTAACATTTTGGTTTCATGAGATTAATTCGAAAAAAGAAAGGAAATCAGGCCATTTATATCCTGTAAATGGAACAAACCATTTTAAGGAAGGCCGTCAAGCTGGTTACTTGAGTAATGAAATAATCGATCACTCATTCAATCCAAAAACATTGTATCAAGCTGGTTTAGGGTTTAGCTGTGGTGCTAATTTGATTAAAGAAACAACAACAAAGAACATGATGCTTTGATCCTATACTTACTGTGGCTGATGGATTATCTTGTGCAATTGTGAGGCAACCTATCCAAAAAGTTAAATGCTAACTTTAGGAGCTGATTTAACTGATTAATAGAAGCATCAGCAATCCCCCACCCCCAACGCCATAGTATGTGAAGTACAAGACGGAACCAATTCTGATCGATCAAAATGTGAGTCCCTGCACCAAATTACGGTATTATTGCATCGAGATGCACATTCAACTAACATCCGAATCCGATTCATAAATGACAATTAAATGCTAAACAACAAACGGAATAGAAAAATCTGGACTGAACAGATTAGAAATGACATCAGCACGACGTACCGCCGTAACAGCAGCAACAGGACGTGAGGAGCATGGCGGCATCCCGGGCGAGCTCGAGCGCGCCGGACACCAACGAGCCCCTAGAAGACGCGTGGCCCTCGAGTAGGGGCGCTGCTGCTGGCCCTTGTCATCGTCCGGCCCCTGCTGCTGCGTGCGCTTCTTGCGGGCGAGGTGAGTTTCAGCTTTGCAGCAACAGGGCGCCGGCTGAGATTCTATTCCGGAGATCGCCGCCTAGGTACAGCTTTGTAGGAGAGGGAAGGAGAGGCTCGAGTGGTACGTGATCTATGGGCGAGACGACATGGGTGACCCTAGCTCCCATGGCACAGATCGTACAGAGAAGAACGGGGAGAGAGACGATGGGGAATTTGGGACAGGATTGGGAAGGACGATTTACACAATTCAGCGACACATTGAGGTTCTTTTTGTAAAACGTACCAGGAGTCCACCTCCTAGATGGATCCTGTCCCTCAGTATTCAATCCAACGGCTCATGTGCCATGGTTTCAGCTGGTGCACGAGTTGTGCTGGTTCACTGGATACGTTCTTTTTTTTTTTTGCACAAACTGGATACGTTCTCGACGAGCCATTTCTTGTCGAGAGAAGAGCATATTACAACCCTCAACTCTGGCTAGAGTTCAATTTACAACCCTAAAGTCTAATACCGGTTAAGAAACAACCCCGAACTATGGAAACAAGTTAAAATCGCTCCGGCCCCGTCCTGACACTGGTTTTGACTGCCGTAACTTAACGTCTTTGGCAAACAGCAACCAGTCAAAACCATGGGCAGAGAGCGATTTTAGCTGGTTTCCATAGTTCGAGGTTGTTTCTTAACCGGTATTAAACTTCAGGGTTGTAAATTGAACTCTAGCAAGAGTTGAGGGTTGTAATATGCTCTTCTCTCTTTCTTGTCTCCTTCCGCCGCGTGATTTGGCTCGTTGCGCTGGGAGAAAAAACAACTCGCTCGGATTTGGGCAAAACGGGCGTAGAGGACGCGCATATCCAAATCGCTCTCATGCCGCCGCCGCCGCCGCCCAGCTCTCAATCGCGCCGTCTCCTCCCAAATCCCATCCTGCTCAAATCTCCTCCTCCTCCACCACCATCTTCCGGTTGAGCCGTCGCCACCACGCCATCTCCTCGTCCCCAATCTCCAAGCGCTCGCCTCAGCGGCACCGCGACGCCGCCAGACGGCACGCCCGCCTCCGCCGGCCCGCCGTCCCTCGCCGGTATGGAGCAGATTAGGTCGCTGGAGGTCTGCCGGCGTTTGCTCTTCCCCAGCCTTGCCCTCCACCCCCCAGGTTAAGATCCGTTTCCACCGGCCTCCACGCCCAGGTTCTCGACTCCTCTTTTCCCATCTAACAGATTCTGCCTTCCTTGATCCTCTCGTTCACATGGCAGCGGCGGCCGCCGGTGATAAGTGGGTTCGTACGCTCGCGATGTTTTCTTACGTGCTTGGTTCTCGCAGTCGACGGAGAAGAAGCAGTCGAACCCGATGCGGGAGATCAAGGTGCAGAAGCTCGTGCTCAACATCTCCGTCGGCGAGAGCGGTGATCGCCTCACTCGCGCCTCCAAGGTATCATCAATCCCCAACCCATCCATCACTACACGTGCTCCTCCATGACGAAAATTATTCGATGTCACTTTACTAGGATACTGTTTTAGATCTATAGTTGCGCAATTCACCCCCATGTGAAAACTTATCGAGAAGTCTCTGCCGTTTTAGTCTGATGCGTGCTTGCATATTTATCTTTCTTAATTTGATAGAGGCCATCTTTATTCATATGATTTTGCTCTACCAGGTGTTGGAGCAGCTGAGCGGGCAGTCGCCAGTTTTCTCAAAGGGTACGTTGACCAACCGCACGCACCTGTCGCTACTCCTCGTCCGTCCCCTTTGTACCAGTTCCCAAGTGGCGACGACCGTGCCGAATGCTGCCATGGCCGGCAACAAGTTCTCGTCGTATCACCTCGCCGCCGCACTCCGTCGGGAGCATGACCCCGCCGCTGCACTCCGACTATTCCTCAGCCCGCCGACCGCTGCCTCCACCCCGTTCCGCTACTCCCTTCGCTGCTACGACCTCATCATCTCCAAGCTCGCCGCCGCGCGCCTCTTTCCGGCCATGGAGTCCCTCCTCTCCAGCCTCTGCGCCTCCTCTCTTCAGCCCCGCGAGCCCCTTCTCTGCTGCGTCATATCAGCTTACGGCCGCGCCCGCCTCCCCGCCGCCGCCCGCCGCGCCTTTGCCCACCCCGCCTTCCCCGCTCCCCGCACCGCCCGCGCCCTCAACACCTCCTACACGCACTCGTCGTCTGCCACACGCCCCTCGCCGAACTCTTCTCTGTCTGCCGCGACACCGCCATCTCCCGGACGCGTGCACCTACAACATCCTCATGCGCGCGGTGGCAGCGCCTGGTGGCTCCGTCGACCATGCCCGCCTCCTGTTTGACGAAATGTTACAGCGACGGATCACCCCGACTGTTGTCACGTTTGGCACCCTTGTTGCCGCGTTTTGCGACTGTGGTCGGCTCGAGGAGGCATTTCACGTGAAGGAGGTGATGGCTAAACAATACAATGTGAGGCCAAATGCTCATGTGTATGCCAGTCTGATGAAGGGCCTCTGTCAGAGGGGGGATGTGGACGAGGCGGTGAGACTCAAAGAGGAGATGGTGGGGGACATGGAGCTTGGACTGGATTCAGCCATTTACGCGACCCTGGTAAGGGCATTGTTCCGGGTAGGCCGGAAAGGGGAAGTTGTTAGTTTGTTGGAAGAGATGAAGGGAAGAGGTATTCCGGCCGATAGAGTGGTGCACAATGCAATGATTGCAGGTTTTTGTGAGGATGAAAGAGATTTGGATGCTGCATTTGCAGTGCTCGATGACATGCTGAAGAGTGGGTGTAAGGCAGATGTGGTGAGTTATAATACGTTGGTTGCTGGGTTGTGCAAGTTGGAGCGGTGGCGGGATGCACACGAGTTGGTTGAGGATATGCCAAGAAGGGGATGCCTTCCTGATGTGGTGACCTACAGAATTGTATTTGATGGGATGTGTGCTGCTGGGGAGTTTCATGAGGCAGATCAGGTTTTGGATGAGATGGTTTTTAAGGGGTTTTCACCAAGCAAGGAAGGTGTGAGGAAGTTCGTTCAGGGAATTGAGCGGGAAGGGGATGTTGTCTTGCTGGAGTCGGTGTTGTGCCGTCTGGCAAAGGTGAACGCTTTGGAGTCAAGTGGATGGGAGAAAGCTCTCAGTGGTTTGCTGAATGATCCTGCAGAGCTGATGATGGATAAACATCTGGATTATTTAAGATCAGTTGAGTAGATCTCTGGATACTTGATTGGCGCGGTTGTTGTTTTGGAACAATTATTATGTTTTTTATCTAGTAAGCTGCCACCATGTCGCATTGCTAGCCAAGCTGCCTATCAGGTTTTCCTACCCAATTCAGGTTATTTCTTACCTGAAAGTTATGTTAGTGTTACTGATGACCATGAAGAACATCAACACAGCTGGACAGGGCCAAATACTGGTGAAATAGTGAGATGAAGTTCATAATAATAGATGCAGATTTGATGCAGTACGGATTTTGGACGCCACGTGGGAGTGCATTGGCAATAAAAATTCTTCATGCAAGCATATAAAAAGTTTAAAACCCTGTTGAGGTATGTATATAGTTGTTTAGGATTCTCTGATATGCTTATGTTGATTTTGTTGTTTTTACTTTTTTGTTCTCTTATTGACTTGTAAACGCCATTGTGTTGTACTACTTCTCTGATAATGCTCATGTAGTATTGTTGTTTTATGTCTTCGTTCTCCATTGACTCTCTAAATGTGTTCTTCTAAATGCTTTGTAACATATCCACAGGCTTTGTATACAGTTTCTTATTTTGAAGATGTTTTCCAACAATATCATACGCTGGACTCCGTACTGCCGTGTCCGGGCGGCGACGGCGGAAGGTCTGGGCGGCGGCGATCCAATCATGAAACCCTATGCGGCTGTGGCAGAGATAGAGAATACGATCGAGCACTACATTGAGATCGTGCGGTCCAATCGTACGTGCCACATCGTGGCTTTTGGGCTTGGCCCATTGAAGTGAGCACGCTGCACGCTGGTCTGGGCAGGATTACTGACTAAGGCTAATTGCCGCAGGAATAATATTATGACGCAGTATTAGTACTGGCCACTGCTGGATATCGTTGAGGGGGGCCAAAGCATGGGGGGCCTGGCCCCCGCTCGCCCCTGGATCCGCCACTGGTGTTGAGGCGGCAGGGCCAAAAGCGTGGGCGGCATGTATGGGGTGGCTCAGATAAGGGCCCTCGTTGTCTGATGGCAGGATCGTCGTTCCTCAACTCACATCGAGAGGGCAGGCTGCTCTCTCTGGCGACAACATGATGGATTGGTATGTATGGCTACTCTTGCTTTTCTGTTGTTTATCTTTGATCTGTCTCGTAGTAAGGTTAAATCATCACGTTGTATCCGTTTGGTCGTGTGTATTTATTTATAAAGTGGAACGAAAAGCCTGTTTCGAGAGATTCCGCACACACACTTACTTATTATGCCCATTTTGAACATTTTTTACCGTTAAGAAAAATAGTGTGCCAACATGGACATTTTTATACATTGTAAAAGCAAACCGATATTCTTTTTCTTTCACACCTACATATAGATGTTTCCTACATGTACAGCTTCATTGACAGAAAAATCTACTTGTTAGCTGAACAATTTGAGACGTTCTGAATTATAAGGTGGGTTCATGTTGTAAAAAAAAGCTGAATTTATGGGTCCGCATTATAATATCCTCAAAACGGTAAACATTTTCGGGGCGAGAAAACGGGCGTGCTCACTATCACTGCCCGAGTGACCAGTGTTGTAGAGCGCTTTCAGCTGAGAAGGCTGAGATCTCCCCGTCGTCGCCCGAGCGCATCCGCCGTTGCGCTGCTCTGGTTCCACCCCGCCTGCCGTCCTCGTCGCGCCAGCTCGACCTTCCACTGGTATGCACCCCGCTCCCCCTTACGGACCTGGTCTCTTGTCGCTCACTATTCCCTGATCTCGAACCAATTCAAGCCCTACCAGATCCGCTTCAGAGCAAGCATACTCTGCCAGCTCCCCGCCTCCCCTTACAATCCGTAATGGTTTGGTGGGCACTAACTAGGTGGCCAATCAACGTTGCTGTTTAGTTCGTGATTTCCCTGTTTGTTGGTAGTAAGTGTAGATATCCGAAGAGATCTAAAAAGTTGGTCAGAAGGTGCGAAAATTCCGAAACAACCGTTTTTATATGAGCTTCACCGTCCATTTTGCACGTCGTCTGATTTTTTTACTAGGTTGACCAACTTGTGCAGAAACTCCATGACGAATCTGCGCTATGTTCTGTATCACTCGCTTTTAATGTATTGCCCACTGTGGGGAAAAAAGGAACTCGGTTAAGCTGCAAGAACCATCAGTTAAGATAGTAACATGGGATCGATAGGATGGAAATGGAGATCAGGGGGTAATCTGATGAAGCAGGTGATTTGGAGCAAAAAGATATACGTTCTTACTCTATTTGGAACACCCCTCTCCCTAGAATGAATACAGGTTTTATGTATCTAGCGTGCACCTACATGCAGATATGTTAGTGATTCTAAAAATAGTAGACTGAGTGGGTGGGCACTCGATGAGCTTTGGGTAGCTCTAGGATACATCGTTACACAAACTTGAATTATACATGTGAAATGGAATTGTTTTCCAGTTTCTTCAGTGCAGCTGCCTGTTTTGACCCATTTTTTCTATAATTCTGCAAACCTAAAAACTGCAGCTTAGTTTTGCTTCCAACTGCTTTGTTCCAGATAAAAACATATTTTCAAGTGATTGGTTTCCATTATAACCATTTTCAGAGTTTGGTTTCGTTTTTATTCTAACATTGTCGAATTTGCCTTCCAGTTATGTGCCATAAAGATGGACTCTAAGAAGGTGTTTACTGCTGGTAGTCTGACTGATGATCTAGTGGTGGAAATCCTCTCTCGGGTGCCGTTCAAGTCTTTCTGCCGTTTCAAATGTGTCTCCAAGGGCTGGCTTGCCTTCTCCTCTGATCCACACTACCGTCAAAAACTGCCTAAGGTTCCCACTGGTTTTTTTCACGGAGATGAAGACTTGTCTGCTGTCCAGCTTGTTAGCCTGTCCCCAAATGATGAGGATATTGATGGAGCTTTTACATTCTTGCCTCACCGTGAGCATTTAAAATTTGTGGGCTGTTGCAATGGCCTAGTTCTTTGTAAGTACAAGAGCAGCTATACTTCTCAAGACATTTGCCGCTTCATTGTGTGCAATCCAGCAACACGAGAATGGAAGACGCTTCCGGATACCTATCCTAATCCATTTAGTCTAGATGGCTCCGTTTATAAAGCATTTTTGGCCTTCGATCCATCATGGTCGGCACAATTCTATGTCTTCAACTTTGAGAGAAAAAACCATGGCATCAAGAAACTTGAGGTGTTCTCGTCTGACCTATCCACGTGGCTTGTGGATGATGCATGGAGTTCTGGTCTAAAGGTTCGCAAACCTCACCGCTTTGTACATGGAGTGTTGTATGTGCAGACAGTTGTCCATGAGACTTTGGTGCTCGAGGGCTTGGAGGCTATGAGTTCAGGCATACCGCCCCATCATTTCACTATTAAGATGCCGCAAGACCCTTGGAGACTCGAGAATTTTTGCTTTGGCCAATCATCAGGGTTCTTGCAGTGTGCATTTCCAGAGTATAGTGGTGATATGATTGCAGTTTACAGTCTTGGTACTTATCGTCTCAACGAGTGGTCTTTGAAGCATCGTGTTAGCGTGAGAGATGTATTTGGAAGGGATGACCTTGTTTGCAAAATTGAACTCCTCTGTTGGCTTACTTATGCGGTTGTGTCTCTTGACCTGGAAAGAGAAGTTCTCTTTCTGGTTGACAGAGATTCTGAGAAGCTTTTGTCGTACAACATCAACACTGGGAAACATAGGGTGATCCAAGATGGTTGCCTTCTTGGCCACTCGTACTGCTCTTATTACGTAGCGTGTTACTCAAAGCTTCGGGCTGAGCCATGTATGTATGTGATGCAGTTCTTTTCCTTTTTTCATGTTGTCGTTGCAGAGGCTGCATGTGTCTTTCTCTCTTTCAGACGCAGCCAAGAAACTTGTCGATTATTCAGGTTCTAGTTGAGAAGCCATATATGTATGTATGCTATGGTTGTTTAGTGTCTGTTTTCCAACACAAAGGATTGGGTTGGTGACATGGCACAGAAACAGAGCTGGAGGAATGGGGTCGGGAATGAGCTTTACTGCCTAAAGAACATCGTAATTAAGCAAGCTTCTGCTGTTATGGTTAAGCACACATCATGTTCTTACTAGGAGAATTCACTCACACACTTTAAATCTTTGTACCCACTATGAACATCATGTTTATATTTTAAAAGTGCAAGGTGAGCTGAAATTTTTCTTTCAAACCTACATGCCCATGTTTACTAAATACATGAAAAAAATTCATGGATAAATACCATTTCACCGAGCATGTTCACTTGAAATGACTGATGACTAGATGCTATACTCAGGACTCCGTGGCCCAATGGATAAGGCGCTGGTCTACGAAACCAGAGATTCTGGGTTCGATCCCCAGCGGAGTCGCACTTTCTTTTTGCCATTCTTCCTTAGACGCGGCCACCCTTCATCCACCCAGCTTTTACCGCCGGCCATCGCCGGAACGCTACTCAAGGCGGGCGGCTCACAGCCTATGCGCATGAAAGTCACAGGATGCATAAGAACGGCGTGCAGAGATATGTGCATATGGAGAGACTCAGCACCACTGGCATATTTCAGGTTTCAGTTCTCCCTGCAGGAAGTACCAGTACCACGGCCTGTAAAAATAGTATTGCCATAGTACAAGGCACAGTTTATTCAGAAAACAAGTACACGCTTTACACACAAAAATGGCGTGCCGGTAGTCCTGCGAAAGAGAGAGGGCCTATGCCTATATCTACCGCCGCCGGTTGCCCGTGGCGATCTCCCAGGCCCGCAGAACGTGGCCCACAATCTCCTCCACGCCGACACTGTGCTTCACCTGCCGGAGGCAGCACAGAACAGGTAAACGTGTGTAAGTATGCAAATGATGTGCCGGTCAGTGACTACGAGATCATCTGCTAATGTGACTGATGTCGAGTAGGTGTGCGGTTTTGATCTTAAACCTGAGCAAAGACAAAGGGCCCTCCTTCCCGCATGCGGAGAGCGTCGCGTTCCATCACGGATAGGTCGGCCCCGACCGCTGATGCAAGGTCCGTCTTGTTTATGACCTGTGTTTGGAATGAACGATCCAAGTTGGTGAAAAAAAGGCGGATGCTTTTCAAGCAGTTGACAGGATAGACCAGTTTGACAATGCAGGTTCACGTTGCAGTTCAATAGTTTGCGAGGTGTAGTAACGCACCAAGAGGTCTGCTTGGGTTATCCCAGGGCCACCTTTCCTTGGAATCTTGTCCCCACCAGACACGTCGATGATGTAGATTATGTAGTCTGCTAGCTCTCTGCTGAAGTTCGCAGCCAAGTTATCTGCACACAAATTGCTCTCTTCAGTACCTGATTACGGACTTACTGACTTGTGAAAAAAAGGCAGTGCTTAAAAACAGTAAAAATTGAGAAGAAACATTATCCAGAAGAGATCTTCGAGACACTGAAGTAACATAATGCCAAAGAAACAACACGACGGGTTTGAAAGAATCAGCAGTAAATGCGCCAAATTTCTCTATCCAACATTAGGGCAAGTTTACAGAGCATACTCCAAGGATTCTACTGTTGGCATGATTTTGGTAGGACTGTTTTTCTTCTGAATTGTGCACCAAGATAGACAGTAGGTTGGTTTAAACAATATACATGCCAATGAACCTGCCCGTGTGAGATTCAATAAAGGCAATACCTCCTCCAGATTCACAGAGTAGCAAATCGGCTTTGTACAAGTTAGATAGCTCCTCCAGAGGACCCAGGTTTATGCTGATGTCCTCGCGTATAGCTGCATGAGGACAGCCTCCAGTTTCGACTGCACGTATACGCTCTTCAGGAAGAGCTCCATGCTTGACCAAGAATTCTCCATCCTCTTTTGTGAATATATCATTTGTAACCTGCACATAAAAAAGCAAGGAGTGAGGATTTAAATTAAGCTGATGGTGGAGACTATTAGGTTTCTTTGTTTGGAAATATATCAAAAGACTGTCAAGTAACTACATTAAATGTCCAACAAAAAAACCCAACTGACATTTGCAACAAACTGTTGCCTTAAGTTGAATTACTGGAACTGTGGCCCGTAGACACATGTTTTATGAATTAACACATAGGAGTAGACGGTGGAGACTATTAGATTTATGTGTATCAAACTGGACCACAAGAAGATCAAGTAACTATATTTTTGTTTCTGCCCACCGATCAACATTAACATGCTTCTCTTTCAGTTGAATTTTTGAAAGTGTGGCCAGTGATACACTTCTTCTTTGAACTAACTGTTTGCAAATCAGAAACAGGACAACGTGAATATATCTTTAAAGGGAAGTGGCAAGTTTAATGGCGATGGTAAAGAAAAAGAATCAGCGCCCAAAGATATGGCAAGCGGCAAGTTTAATCAGCAAAAATAGATAACTTAAAGAGAATCAGAGAAGAATCATGCTACATACCGCTGCAAGGCTATATTTGTCACGCAGGCTTGTACAGAGTGCTAACATCAGGGCAGTCTTCCTGTATAAGGCAAAAAAAAAAAGAATTTAATGTTTGCTGTTGTTATTACACATCGGTTCTGCTCGGTCTTAACCGTGAACCAAACCAATTTTGTAGGACCGAAACTCCCAATTTTTTGGGTTCTATATACACAAATCACGACTACTGTCAGAACCAAAATTTAAATTATGTGGAACAAAACTTTAACAGTCGTGGAATATATATCACAAATACTATGTGTGAAGAAATTAGTGCCCGTGGAAACATCCACACTACAAGAGAAACATTTTTTAGACTAAATGGGGAAAAAGGGAACGACTATGTGTAAGGTGCCTTACATTTGGCAAAAGTGTAGACACTAAGATAAAAACATGTCCCGCCAACAACATGCATGCCCGCCACCATTTTTTGATCTGAACCGAGGCCTCACCAAGCAAATATGCATGCATGCACTAAATGACAGAATTGCTGATGTCATCCCGCATTAAATGCGAAATTTGAAAATTCAAAATGTTTTTTAGCACAAACCGTTTATCCGATTTAATATCCGTTTTCACCGTTGGACTAGTCGCGACGAGATCTTCAAAACTAGATCCCATGTCGATATGTTTCGACGAAAAAAAAATTTGACACAAAAGTTACCACCCCCGTAACATATAAGTTACCCAGGCTTGATTACGTAAGTTACCCACCATATTAACGATTAGTTTTCGGATTGAAATAGAACCATTTTTATTGTTATTTTCGATTTTTATGAGTTTTAAAATTACCACATCACTTTGAGACGGTAAATTTATCGTGCATAAGTATTAGGATGATAAATGTCGATTTCATAGTGACAACTACACCATAAAAAAGATGGGCATTGTGTTCGTAACTACTCATTTAGAGGACATGGTAACTACATCGATTTCGTGGTGGGTATGGATAATAACTTCATAAGTACTGAGTGGGTAAATAAATCAGTATTGGGTGGGTAATTATTACGGAGAGAGTAGGTAACTATATTAATTTCGTGCTGGATAACTTTATCAGTATTAGGTGGGTAACTATTAGCGATAGATTAGGGGTAACAATTTCGATTTCGTGGTGGATAACTATATCATGAACATAAGGTTAACTCCAGCAGTACTGGGTGGGTAACTTTATCGGTATTATGTTGGTAACTTTATCAGTACTGGGTGGATAACTCCATCGGTAATGGGTGGGTAAATTTATCAGTACTAGGTTGGTAACTCCATCAGTACTGGTGGCTAACTTTATTAGTACTAGGTTGGTAACTTTATCAGTATAGGGTGGGTAACTCTATCAGTACTGGGTATGAAACTATTACTGATAGAGTAGGGTAACTACATCGATTTCATGTTGGATGACTATATTATGAACACATGGGTAACTCCGTAAGTAGATGGTGGGTAACTCAATCAGTACTTTGTGGGTAACTTTATCAGTACTGGGTTGGTAACTTTATCAGTATGGGGTGGGTAACTCCTTCAGTACTGGGTGGGTAACTTTATAAATATTAGGTTGGTAACTTTATCAGTACTAGGTGGGTAACTTTATAAGTATAAGATTGGTAAGTTTATCAGTACATGGTGGGTAACTCCATCAGTAATAGGTTGATAACTTTATCAGTACTAGGTCGGTGTGCTCCGATTGGTTTAGCACGGGGAAGAGGCTTCTACAACATTAGGACGCGCGGAGCCGTCAGAGCATACATGGAGGAAGCCGAGATAGGGCCACATCAACACGATGATCCAGTTCAGCAAGTGCATTTCCGCTTCCACGACGGCTGCGAAATCCAGTGCACTCCCGCCGTCCCGCGGTACCACCTCAACCAGGGCCAGGGCCCGATGCCGTCCACCTCGTCAAGATTTCGACTATATGTGACCAAAAAGAGCTAGGTAGCGGCCGATGGGTCTAATCCATCGACGAGGCAGCAATCATAAAAAAAGCAATAGGAACACCATTCCTTTGATAATTCACAACTTTTGTAGGCACATACGTCGGATGAGAATCGAACACGTAGCGTCGTATGGAGAGTATCTGGCGGAAATTCATGGAGCACATAACAGACCACGACGAAGGCACGAAGCCAGCACTAGCTGCTATACTGCACATGACCTACGACATCCAACTCAAGCAATGGCGCATTATGTGAAGTTAGCAAGTAGCGCACATATAAAACCAGATTCTTTGTGTAGAGAATCACATGCAAAATGCAATGACATCGTGGCAAATTTACCAGAGAGCCCGCTCGAGGGCATCTCGGAGGAACTGGCAGACCTGGAAACCACACTGGTGCCAAGCTTCCTACGCCTGCACCATCGATGCGAAGCTTGACTAGCAGTGCAGCGACAAGCTGGTGGCGCCACGAGCACAAGCGGCTCCTCGGCCAGCACCACCATGGCGGCGCGCCACTCCTACTTACGTGGTCAGCCGTCCTGGCCGACAACCGACATGCTGCTCCACCAACGCCTATGCCACCAGGACGGGCTGCTGCTGATCGACCTCCAGCCCCGGCCACTGAGCGCCACCATGGCGGAGAGGCACTCGTCCCCCCATGCACGGCGGACCTGTAGGTGGACTCCTCCAATGTCGCCGTCAGAGACAGGCTTCTGCTGCTCGATCTACGGTCGTCACGGCGGCTGAGCGACACCATGGCGGCACGTTATTCCTCTTCCCGTGCTCGGCTTACCTCCGGCTGGTCTCCTCCGACACCGATTCCATCGGGGACGGGCCGCTGCTGCTCGAACCGGGAAGTGAGCTACGCACCGTCGCCATTCGGGGGGAAAATCTTCACGCCCAAATCGCTCGAGAAGATGTGGTCGACTCTGCTCGGGGAGCGAGCTCCGCGCCTGCATGAAACCAGAGTGCCTCGTTATGGCCGTGAAGCGGCCGTTTTCCAGGCGCCGGTGAGGCCTGGCCGGAGGAGGTGGTGGTCGCCGGTGGAGATGGGGATCTGTTTGAGAGATGAACGGAAGAGAGGAAGAAGGGATAAAGCTTCTTTTGGTCGCACGCGAGCCGAATCGGGGCAAACGAACGAAAGTCAATCGAGTTTTGGCAACTGACTCGTTCGGGCCGAAATCTGCCGTTAGTACGCGAATCAACGGCTCAGGAATCAGCGTACGGATTTGCCTGGTAGCAGGCGCCTTACGAATAGATTTTCCGGGGGAAAAATCATGAATAAATGAGAAACCAGACTTTATTAGGAAAAAAAATAAGTAAATCCTACGATTGGATGTTCTAGAAACATCTGAAATAAAGAAGAAAAAACATAAAAGAAGAAAAAATGGAAACCAAACAAAGCATCCCACTTATTCCTTTTTCTTTAAGAAACCACTGACATGCAAACTCCCGCTCAAAAACCATCTAGAACTTGCATCAAGGGACCAGTACCCACTAGTCCTGCCTACTCCCATTCCCTGTTTTATGTTCCTAACAAAATTCCCTTAAAAGAAACCAAACTGACTTAATCTGTTGTGTGCACATCAAAATGAGTTTGATGACAGATCGATCGACGAGGCTTATAGTCTGTTAGGAGTTGGGTAGCTTGATGATGTGCCCATATTTAAATCATGACTGTCACTGTCAAATCAGCTAGTTAACAGAAAAAATAACAACCGCTATACAGTTCCTACCTTCCTACCTTGTCAACAAATTAATGCACTAGCCACTATGGCCTCAAAGAGATATATGGCAAACATATTCCACGAGCGGACATTAAAGGCTACATATGCTGCAGAGGCAGGTCACAAGTGGATGAGCTTGGCGATCGCGAGCGCGATGCTGCAGAGGTGGTCGACCTCGGTGTTTCGCGCCATGAGGATGTTCCGGTGTTCCGGCACAGCCTGGCATCCCCTCTGGCACAGCTTGACCTCAGCCTGGCCCGCAGCCACCAGCGCCTGCGACTCGTTGTACGCCCCCATGTACAGCGCCATCGCCGCGTCCCTCAGCTGCTCCACCGCGGCCTCGTACCTGTACACATCAATCGTGCTTTATCACGCGCACATCCATGATCGATCAATAGCATCACCCACGCGCGCACGCACGTCAGAGATAGCTGCTTACCGCTCCCCACAGTCCTCGAGGCACCGCTGCAGCTGAGCCGTCTTGTTGAAGTCATCGTCCTCGTCGATGCTCGAAAGGTACGTGGCTGTCTCTGACGCATTCTTCTGGATGGCCGCCCTAGTCAGACCCGCTGCATCCACTGTCAGGGAGGACCGGTCCAGGGAGAGGGTCGCCATGCAGAGGTCGTAGAGCTCGGCGGTCTGCTTGCACGCGTCCTCAATGGACAACAACCCTGTCGACGGCGGCGCCGCGGCAGGGGGACCAGACGGGGCCAATGCCGCGTTGACGGCTAGTAAGAACAAGGGGAGGATAGTACCGATGGCTGCGTTGGAGAATGCCATTGTTTGCTGTCCTCCAGACTGATGTGGCGTGCTTGCGATGTTATGGCCCGAGTTTGATGGGAGGCCACGCAAGGACCCTACTTATAAGGTGACGTGTTTGCCTAAATAAAGGAAGGTTAGTCTGCAGAACTGCATTTTTAGGTGTTATGTGCTTCACGGTGGACGAGAGAAAACATGAGCGTCTTCATTCCAAAGATGCAGTTTTAAGGGCAGTTGTGTCACACCGTGCGCATGAATGGCCAACAAGAAAAAGAAGATGTGGTATGGAGATGGCCAACAAGAAAAAAGAAGATGAGTTGGTATGGAGATGGCCAACAAGAAAAAGAAGATAGAGGTGCTATGGACATGGCCAACAAGAAAAAAGGTTATAGTCAGTTTCCTTGTTGACTGCAGTGAAGCAATCTTGAACAATGATGAGTGATGAGAGTAGAGTGCAAACACAGTTACAAAATAGTGCAGAACTGCAGAGGCGAGTTCTATGCAGGAACATGCATTGAATAAACCAATTATCCAGTTCGAGGATGCAATGCAAAGTGCTAACCTTGATATGCTAAAGTTTACACACAAGCAGAACCCAAGCACCTTGTATAACCACACCTAAGACTGACCAGGTGAGGATCTTGACAGATAAAAGGCTATCGTCCAGAGACCGGATTACTAAGGGGAGTACGTGCTATTGTGCTAATAGGTGCAGATAATCTGAACACTACTTATGTTTAGACAACAGATATGAAAAAGTCAGATCAAATGAGGTCTTTGTCCTGGGCACTCCATAGTACTAGATGCAAGGCTAGAAGTGCGCCACAAGGCGTTATTTTGTCAAGACAAAAAGTGTAAGCACAAATTTCTTCCAAATGACCTGGTCAAGCACTACTGCAAAATGGTAAGATGATACCGCATTCCCAACAGTAAGAACAAAACTGCATATGCACAGGAAGTGCCGCATCATTTATGGAAAAAAACAGAAAATACCCCAAAACATATGACCCAGGCCAATAATCGTACCAGGAAACACAAAGGAACATCATTTTTTTTTCTGCTCTTATATTACAGCTCTAGTAATTGAATTCACAACAGATTTTGGACATGGCAAACAATTCAGTAAGCAAAGGTGTGTATTGCGTAATGCAACTATGCACAATTGCCCATTCATCATCAAGAATCAACAACATCTACACCATTGACCATTCCATTTGAGACCAATGTACAGCCTGTAGCTGCAACCTGAACCAACACTAGGTGTGGAACACAAACAGATTCAGAGATAAATAAGTGCAACGGAGACGGCGCGGCCCCTCTATCGCCGGTCAACACGATACTAGTGCAACTGCAGGGAGGGGGAGCTGCGCGTACCCGGTGCCGACGGGCCCGCCGATGCCGACGGTGAAGGCGCGGTCGTGGAAGCGGCGGGAGTCGAGCGGCGGCGCGCGCTTGGTGAAGTCCCCGGCGGAGTAGATGGGCTCGTGGGAGTGCGGCGCCAGGCCATCGTGGGAGTGGTACACGCGCCCGTCCTCGCCGACCCACGACCCCGCGCCCTTCCCGGCCGCGGCGGCATCCCTGCAAGCGCAAAGCAGAATAGGCGATGACGGTGCTGAGTCGGCTGCGTGGAAAACGGAGCAGCGGAGGAGGGTAAGCGCACCCGTGGGAGTGGTGGTGGTCGTCGTGGGAGTGGTCGCCGTGGTGGTCGTCGTGGGAGTGGTCGCCGTGGTGGTGGTGGTGGTGATCGTGGGACGCCATGGATGGATGGAATCAGAGCTTGGGAGCGGGATAAGACTTTTGGTTCCACTCGTTGACTTTGGGATTCTCTGCTAAGATTCCTGCGTGACGTCAGGATTAGATCGTGGAGTAGCTAGCACGCCTTCTATGATTTTTTTTTTTTTAGAGGTCTTCTATGAATTTTTAGTGTTACCTCTAGGCAATGCGTTTATTCTGCAATTTTTGAGGGTTACAATGCACTCTACGACATGATGACAAGTTGTCATTTTTTGACATGTTGAGATTGAAGGCCTCCATGGGTTTGATTCTAGAATTCGGCAAGACGTGATATTTTGATTTTGTTTTGCTTGTGGGAGAATAAAGGTATTATTTTGTTCATGTAAAATGCCAGTTTATTAGCTTTGAATAAATAATTGTACACCTAGTGCCGGCGGCGGGTGCGTGGAGTTGCGTGTCCAACTGATTTCTGAGATCCAGTCAGTTTTCGTGAATCTACGTTTTCTATCTTTGGTGATGGTTGTTGCTCTCATGTGTGGGTCCACTTTAATTGGTCTTAGCACGACTATTTCCCATATGTTTACTACATAAACTCTACACCTGCAAGCTTTACCCAGCTTCGATAAGGGAGGGGCGAGGACATCGCCGCGTCTTTGGCTCGCTATAGTGCATGTAGTCGCTGCTATGTGGTCCAGTGACCTAATTTTGTATCTTTATTACTTATAGAGATTCTTATAATGTTGTTGATTTTAAGAAAAAAGGTATATAACGCTATTCGGTGGGTCATTCATCCAACTGTGTGATGATATTTGTCAAGCCAACTTCGTTACTTCATGGGCTACTGAATTAGCTTCACTAGGACAATGCTCACAAGAAATTTGCACTAAATCGTTACGAAGATCACTATCTGGTCTCCTTCCTTCATCGCCTCAAGTTCTTGACGATCTCCATATTGTCCGAGTTTAAGATCACACTTCTTGCATCGCATTAAAATAGATAAATTGAGGCCAAAAACCAAAGCACCATTCTCAAGAAATTGTACATCTGAACACCACTCCAAATGTCAGTTGATTGCAGTTACAAAAATTCACTTTGAATCATGTCACACAACCCCCATCAATCTTGTTCTTGGGCACAAAATAATATGTAATTACTATTTAGTAATTCCTTTCGGAATGGCCCAAGTTCATAGGATATTGAAGCCGACTCAACAACTAACCTTATTTATAATTAAAGAAACATATTGAAAACCACAACTTCCGGGTTTGGATGTTTCTATCGTCTAAACTATATTAGTAACACAAATTTTGAATGGGTGGCCTCAAATCTAAGATATAAGAGATGACCACAATAATCGACACTCAAACGTTTAAGCATAATGTTCCGGTGTACGATATAGAACCACTAATATTGTGTTAATCATGCAACCCCAACTAGGAAGAATGCAACAATAGCATATTTTCAGAACTCGGTAGCGATTGTTGTCAAAACCTTAGTTTTTGACCCGTCATGATTTGGGGAGGAGTACATCAAAACTTATGTCCACATGGATAAAATTTCATAATTTACAATATTAAACTTAATTTATCATTTTGAAAAACATGTTTTGACTCAATATCTATGTGACTGATTGTTTTCAAGAATTTAAAAAACTTACATATATGTGTCGTCTTGCAAAGATCTTAGGGCTTCTTTGGATCACAGGGTTACAAAACACGGGAATTCGAAAAACAAAGAGATTTGACCAGATTGCAGAAACAAAGCAGAGCATTACAAAACAAAGGAAAACTGCGGGAGTAGTCATTTGGATGAAAACACGGGAAAAGCGTCTCGATAATATGCGAATGAGTGTAAATAAGAAGTTAGAGTGGATGTTCAAATTCCTACATGATTAGGGTGTAGGAATGCAATCCATAAGAATTTTATCATTCCTTCAATCCAAAGAGCTTCCTTAGGAAAGAATCATATGGATTGAAATCCTCCAAAATTTGTATGAAAATCCTTCAACCCAAAGAGACTAGGTGTAACGCGAGCATGAACTCTCGACTCAAGCGCGCTTGGTTTCGTTATTATGTTCCGTATCCTCCCGCTTGTTTCTTGCAGCTGTTTCGTATCGGCATTCATATATCTTTTGGTATAATGCTTGAAGCGAATACGTTCTGGGAATATGATGCGGATGATTTTAGCCAATTGCAGATCGGAAGTTGGGCCGGGCCCAACTGACCTGTACCACAAGGTAGAAAACACGTCACATTAATGAAACTACTGAGCCCCGGAGTTTCCATCTCTTCCTCCTCTCGACGTTGGATGTCCTCCTCTTTCTCCCTCAGTACCCTGCCATGGCTACTTCTTCTTCTTCCACGCCGAATCCCAGCCCTCCCCTTTATCAGCCTTACCATGCTAAGTTTGCAACTCCCCATCTTTTATCACTTTTGCTCTAAGGAAATTAGAGCCGGTCAACCTCGGTCTTAAATCTAAAGGCTCTACAAGTGCCATATGTCAAACGCGGGTGTTGATCCTTTTCCCATCATTATTTAGTCCAACTTCACTCGCTTGTTTTTCAATATTTCAAAACTTTAAGCGTTCAAATCCCCTTGGATGTTCGTTTGACTTTGAGTAGCATGCTCCTTTGTTTTTAAGCGGCTTCATCCCGCATATAACCAAGATGACAAATCCATCTCAACTGGACGCCACTCTCCTAAGAGCAAGAGGAATGGTTCCCCACCACCACTGCAATTCGCATGCGTCCTGCTGCTAGTTTATAAGATTTGGTTGTAATGTCATTGCTTGTTGTTGGCGTTGCAAAGTTGATAAATGCATTAGCTACATATCGCGGACTCTGGTCAAATCCTTCTCCTTATTCGTGAATTCTACCAAGATCTTATACAACCATGTAAGCCAGCTGTTGTCCTCAATGCATAATTAATAGAACAATTGTTTTTCATTTCTGTGTAAACTTTTCTATTCAGTCGAACCACAAATCATAGCACTTATGCAGATAATCGTAACTATCAATGAATAATGATTACAATACTGAAATTCTAACTCAACCACGAAAATTGTGTCTCAGCCAAGCTAAACGATCTTTACAAACTTGAATGGCAACTTGCGTCCATCATGGGCGAAGAAACATGTTAGCATTATGGCATCGTCAAATGGTGCAGGTCTGGTTGTGCTAACCACCATGAAGATTTTAATGCAATCTGCCTTCCAAGTATTCCCGTTTAACACATATGTCCTATCGCTACGATATGCATATGAACTATACCTCTGTATTTCAATCGTTTAAGAGTTTTCAACACATCTAAAATTCAACATTTATTGCAATTCAATTAACCACACATTCAAGCGAGTGTCTCCGGTAGCAAACGAGCTCGAGCTCTATTTCGTCCGCCTCTGTAACTATTTTTTAATGTATATTATTGCACGAATCCTAAAAAAGACAGGGTTGTTCCCATGAGTCGTAGGATTATCTGTGATGCTTTTGATTGCTAGCCATTTCCAACTCTAGATCCCATGCCGGTGATATTTATCTTCATTTTGTATTCCAATTCTACTCATGTGTTAGTTTTAATTTTGGATTTCCATTTGACGTTGTATTTAGGTGTGCCATCTTCAAGAACGTATATTATTCATGTTTCGGTGTTGTATATTAGCAACAAAACCAATAATCGGGACCAGAGTAATTTAAAATGGTCTCATCTATTTATATTGAACATTTTTACCTTGTCATGATTAACGTTGATGTTATGTTGTTTTCACTTGTTCATACGTCAGTGCACACAATATTATTTTATGTATGTAAGTATTAGGAAGATAAACATGCTAACATGTCTTGTATATTAAGTTAAATACTTTTCATACATTTTAATATTTACAATTAAATTGTATTTTCTAGTGGTAAACTGGAAATGAAATCCGTAGGAACATGGTATTTATTTAGTTTGTGATGTTTAAGAAAATATCTTGGTACATGAATTTCACATACATTATCAAAATACTGCACATATAAATTTATGGCCCTCAATGTACTATAGTGTTTTATATGTACAGTTTCCCATAGTATTCTCAAATATCTAAAAATGTTAGTCAAATGTTGGTGCTAAATCTAGAGGACAAGACTATAAAAGTGTTAGCATAACTAAATCGGTAATTCTAGATCATATAAAGTATCAGTTATTACGTTTTTTACTCGAATCCCCTCTCCCACTTTCTTTTTTGTGGTGCATGTTTGACAATCAAAATGTTCATTTTATTTTGTGCAGGTGTGGTGGTGGTGATGATGATGTTGTTTACTTGGTTCTTTCACGTAGTTTATCTCTACAAGAAAAAATAGTGCAACATGTCTATATGGTGTACCCGTTTCAGAAACACCAGTAACATGGTTGCTTAAGTAGATGAGACTTATTTGATAAATAATTTATATCATTCGAAAGTATTTTTCAATATTAATCTAACGATATCAATTTTTTCTATAAAGTAATCATTTAGTATATTGTTGCTTAACTTTTCCGGTCAAAGTTCGTCTCGAAAAATATCTGCACCTTATAAACAGGAGCAGGGGAAGTTTGCTTAAGCCTGGCAGCCATGCTAGAGCGCCGCCTCTCTTTCTTTCGAGCCAAACGGAGCCACTACGGAGGTATCTGGTTTGGTTTCTTGATTTGCTTATTGGTCTATAGGCAGTGTTATGCAATCCTGGGTATGCTAAACAAGTATTTTAGCTCTAATTGTGACACATGTGAATTATACGAGTGTGCTTGCCTGACTTCTTATAGCCCAATAATATATCCTGATTGAGAGCAGGGAGCCCCGGCTATCCTTATGCCGTGCTCCGATCCGTTTTTTTTCCCCACAATCGATATGGGACTAAACCGAATACTTATTATGTATTTACTAGCTAAATGCCCGTGCGTTGCCACGTCATTTTGTCGCAAAAGTTTGAAGTTTTTTCTCCCGAAAAAATAAACTTCTCAACCAAATAAGATGACTCCCTGTGGGGGAACGGAATGACCTTTTGTTTTCCTAGATAGCGAACTTAGGTAGCTCGAAGAGTGGTCTTTTCGGTTTTATTTTATTACAAAACATAATTAGCGTGTAGGTCAGAATAAGTTCTCGTAGGATTGGTTTTTTTTTATTACAAAACACAAATACTATTTATAACTCAATCCACGGAGTGCCTGAATCTGTCGCAAGAGCAGCTACTTCATCCAAAAAACAAAAACAAAACCCCCATTAGCAGGAACGTTAACCACAACCGGCTATATCAGCGGGCTGCTCCAACTGGTGATGGACAAGCTCCGAGCGACTGACTTCTGCTGATGCTGCTTGCTACGCTCGACATTGAGGAGCTCTGATCGAGTCTGTGCATAGCCAGCTGGAGGTCGACAACTCGTGGCATGCTGAGCTCCCGTGAAGGTGAAGCTCCGAGTGGAGAAATTAGGTCCTCTGCGTTTGCAGTGCGTAAGATTCAGAAGTACAGAATCGAGAAATTAATGGCGAACCTACCCATTCTTACGAAATAATTTCAGAAATAAACACAATACCATGTGAGATCCGCAGGTTCCTCCCAAGTCCCAGGAATTTCAGTGGCAGCGTCGCCGTGGAAGCAAGATCCTGCAGGGTCACAATAGGAAGGAGAAGTTGCTATCTCTTCTCAACTGGTGGAGAGGTAGCCTTGAAGGGGATGCAGAACGAAAGGCCCTCGTCCACCTCGTCCGGACGAGGCGCTGGCGCAGCCGCGCAGGGCGACGCGCGAGCAGAGATTTAAGAAGGGGCTCAATGGGTGCTGCATCGTCTCAAGCAGATGGATGAGACGGAAGCACGTGCGCAGCCGCTCCATTGGTGTCGGATAGGCGGACGGCGCACAATCTTGCTGCTCTGGGTCTCTCGGGTAGCAGCGGTGGTGGGGAACGAGATGGGAAAGGCCCCGGCGGCGTTTGCTGTATCAGTTTCGACGGGAGGCCGCTTCAACGAGTGTTCAGGGATACACGATTGTATCTTTTTCTTTTTCACGGGACTATCGAACCGGTAAGTCTAACTTAGCGGTGGTAAAGGAGTAGAACAGTCTAGCGATGAGGGGTAAAATCGGAAAGTAAAAAAAACGTACCAACCATCACCTGAAGACATATTATATAAGTAGAGATAGAGATAGAGATAGAGATTATGTACATGTAACTCGAAGCATTGCCTTAATTTTACTTTGATTGGGAAAGATTAGGTAGTCATTAAAATCTTCGTGTATATCTCATGCTCCAACTTAGTTCTCAATTGCTGTTTGATTGAGCAGGAATGAAGTGCAAAGGTCTTTCCCGGCCGCCTGAAGAAGTGAATCTTGACCCAACACGTGTCCGTGTAGTGGAGTCCCAGAAGAGTAGGATCGTTTGGCTGAACTGTAAACGTATTAACTTGCCCATGCGATTGCAGTGATCCTCGAAATCACACAAGAAGCTAGTGCAAAATCTAAAGCAACCAACGTTGTCGTGTTAGTAATCATGCAATCCCATGTCCGGGCAAATGCAGCAACGCATGTATCTGTACTGTACATCTATCTACTCCCGGCACGCCGTACATCCCAATCAGCAGCAGGTTCGATCAATTAAAGATTTTGAAATGCAATCCAAGAATGATCACCAAAGCATCAGCAGCTCGCTTCACATCGATCGATCGGCATCACATGCTACGGCATGACGGCCACCTCCTTGTGATCGTTGGCCGGGTACGACGGCTCCGTCGTCGTCTCCGACCGCTGCTCGTCCCGGACGGCGGCGGTCTCCTCTTGTCGCAGCCGCACGACGTGGTCCCACCTGTCCTGAAGGAGGTACACGAGCGCCACCGCAGAGACCTCGGCGGTGAGGAGCGCCGTCCAGAGCCCGACGCTCCGCCCCGTCCTCTCCCGGTACGTGTGGAGGCCGATGTAGACGTTGGCCACCCCCACCACGCACACCACCATGCCCAGCAGCCAGTGC
The DNA here is from genome assembly GCA_947311845.1 of Poa pratensis. NCBI lineage: Eukaryota > Viridiplantae > Streptophyta > Magnoliopsida > Poales > Poaceae > Poa > Poa pratensis. The sequence continues at coordinate 126,161,417 of CAMZMU010000074.1, read as the reverse complement.
GCCAGGTACCACACGCTCCTCGCCTTCACGGCCCTGACCAGAAAAACATTATTCAGATCGCAAGCTTCACTGAAGATGCAGAAAGAAATGTAAGATCTTGATGGAATTTAGGCTGAACCTGTCTGGTCTAAGGAAGCCGACGAGCGGCTGGAGCCAGATGAGGCCGTAGATGGCCAGCCCGATCCGCTGGTGCGTGTTGTTGAACGCGTTCTCGAAGTTCCTCACCGACAGCACCGCGCCGGCGGTGGCCAGGACCACGCCGGCGATCTGCGCGGCCACGTGGCAGTAGAAGAGGACCCTGACGGCCTTGGCGCTCTTCACGTTGCTGGAGACCCGGATCAGCAGCACCCCCACCGGCATCAGGAAGCCGACGGAGGACCAGAGCAGGAAGGCGTGGAGCTTCAGCTGCAGCGATAGCTTGGGCGTAAGCTGCGAGAACAGTTAACATCCAAGTGTCGTTGTCAGTCAGTGATGCAACTTCTACCATCCGAAATTCAGATTCTTTCAAAGGTACATAGGAACACGTAATAAACCTCTGAAATTTACCACGATCGAGAAAACTTCAGAACTATTTACCTCCAAAGGCTGAGCAGTCTTGTAGCTCAGATTTAAATCCTCCAGGCTATCTGAAGCACCCAGGGCTGGGTTTACAAGCAAGAGAATCAGGCATCCTGACAGTACAGGGAGCAGCAGTCTTTTTCTTCCAAGCAGTAACATTGCTGCTTGTGGACTGAACAAATACCAATATCGAAAAGAGCAAGACTCTGAACTGAACCTCTTGAACAGCAAAAGCTCAAAACACCAAGATCAACAATGGCAGAAGGAGAAGAAGATGAACAGGGCAAGCTTCTAGCCTCTGATCTCACTCACTGCCACCTCATGCTACAATCCATCCCAAGCCATTCCTTCCTTGCAACCTCTCCCTCACCTTATATACCAGCATTAAAACAGGAGTAAAAAAGAAACCTGACTGCACTTTTTTTTTTTAGAAAAGGAGAAATCCCCAGCCTCTGCATCGATTGATGCACACAGCTGTTCTTATTACAATATTCAAAAGTATCTCACGGTTTACATATCAAACATCGCATAAGGAAAACCTGACTGCACTAAACAATGAGCAGAAACCAATGCCCCGCTGAGCGCTAACCCTCCAACGGATGTTCTTCCTCTCGGGTTACTTGTGGCCGAATGAAAGAATCTGGCTGGGCAGCAAGCTTGAGGAACACTTGGCAGGGTTGTCCTATGCCTATCTATGCTGCCTATATCTCCTTTGGATGGATGGAATGATTTGGGTATCAAAAGCTGCTTTTGCCGCTTAGCAACCACATAGAGTACCAAGTAGCATGGTGGACTTTTGTTGGGGAATGGAATATGGGATATGGTGAGGGATGGGCGCTTTTGAGCACATTGTGCTTTTACAGCTCTCTGTGTATGATGGTGTGAGAGGATGGCTTTTGTGGTGGAGCTGCAGGAAGATAGCATACAAGGAGCAAGATATCGTTGGATGTTGTATCAGCATCCAGCTGCCATTTTTTTCCTTTTCTTTTCTTAAGAAAGTAGGGTGTTGTTCAACTGTGCAATTAAGTTTGTAGCCAAAGTGCCCCAGTCCTTCTAGACCAAGGTATCTCTGCTTTGTTTGGGTCATGACACTTGCTACCTTTTCTGTTCTCTTTGGGAAGAGACGCCATGGCATTGCTCCATGACGCCATTCACACATATGTGAGACATGTCTACACTCTGCATCAACTTGAAAAAAAGAATGTAGTTAGTACTTAGTAGCCCTGAATATTGACTGATTTCATATTATTAAACTGCGATCGACGTCCTCATAACGGGATCGAGACCCCAGGATCCCAGATCTCGGCAGTTGAGCGGTTCCGGTTCAGGTTGCTTAAACAGCGGGCTAATGATGCAGACACCGCCACCATCGACGCCGCAAAACCTTTGACAGGAGCTAGTGAGCTCTAGGTCCAACCTATCGAAATCCATTTTCTCCATGTCTGATTGATGCTAGCTACCTATCGAAATCCGTCTATGTCAATCTCCGTGCAAGATGCATGTATGTCTGATTAGGAGGAGCCATCGTAGATCAATTACCTTTTAGGCAGATCATGTGATCAATCGATTTTGCATGGTGATTAATAAAGCATAAAGCTCAGGGTGGTGCAAAGGAGATAGTCTGAGCAAGGAAGCTGCATGAGAGATCATCTTCATGGTTGTCAAACAAAGGCAGGAGTTGTTGCTAATGGGAGGATCTGTTAGGGAGTCTCTGTCATCGCATCGACAGACACACCTACGTGGTCCTGCTTTGGTCAAGATAAATAGAGAAAATTTCCTGTACTCGCAAGCGGAAAGCGACGAGCTCAGTATCCATAATTACGATCTCAGTGTGACACTGTCTTATCGTCTCCTTTTGTCCTTTTGCTACTAAATCAAGTATGTTGTTTGCCTGATACGCTGGGTGCGTACGTTATTGTCCTGACGAGGGTATCCAATCGAATCCAGAAGAAGCCAAATGATGGTATTAATTAATTAAATAACTAACAGAGTTTGACGATCATATCTCTTTAAGCAATGAGCAACCAACCGACCCTGCATCTGGACCTTTTGTTCCTTCTTTTTAGTCTTTTCTCCAAAGGAGAAGCAAATCATTTCTCTTTCAAACCAAACTTACCTTTTTTCTTTGAATTGGAGGTTATACCACCGGGCTCTGTATCAAAATGATGCACACGGCCTTTTCCCTTTATTAACAAAAAAGAAACCACACAACTTTACAAAGAAATACATCAATCAACTGAAAGCCACATTCCTGACAACAAATGTCGCTACACCTACAACCTTGATGAAAGTCGTGGACCTGATCGGAGCCATGTGCACTCACCTCACACACCTACGCATCTAAATCCGGAGGCCTCAACCAGGCCACCTAACAGCGAGCCGGGAGCACACACCGTTCCAATAGACTCTCAGCATACACCACATACGCACACTCAGAAGGCGCTGCCGCCGTCTTCCGCCAACCCATCTTCTAGAGAGATCAACGTCCAATGTCGAGACCCGCTGTGCCATGCCGCCGAGACCCGCAGTTGTCGACGCGGTAGATGCCACGCTATGCCACCTTCTGGCTCCCGGCCAACCCTGATCCAAAAATGATGCACTCAGGAGGGAGAACAGTGCAGAATGTCGTCATCGTCTGATCCGTTAGGCCCAAATCTAGGCTTTCTCCCGGAGCAGTCCGAGCGCTATATATAACGATGCCTTTGATCCACAATATGTATGCACGGCAAAAAGTTTCTTGAAAGAAGGACTTTTATTTTTTTTCCTTCGCAAAAAAACAAATTTTGCTGCTGGAAAAAAAACCTTTTCATATGACATTTTTTGTCTTCTTACACGGGCCAAAATAAAAAGTCGTTTTTCGTGAAACTTACTGCACGCACATAGAGCGTGGAGTTATACGCGTGAACCTTTTTCTGAAATATTTTAGCATTTAGAAATGTGTTCTTCGAAAACGGGGCAGATGCCCTCATATTAAGATATGTTATTTCCCATAAAGCCCCTTTTTTATAACATCCCAAATATGTGATGAAACCCATCAAGAAACTTGTCTAGTACTAGATCTTTATTCTTCTCCATTTGTGATATGGCCTCATGGACCTCCTTCTCTATGAACTTGGGCGTAAGGATAGCATTCTCATCCGGATTTAATTGTGGAATATCACTATTTTCAGATTCTATCGTAGGAAGTTGTTTTGATTCGATACTCAAACAGCTTCTTATAATATTTTGTGATATAGACTTCCAGATTCCCCTCACCAACGATTGTTCCTTTGTCGTGTTCCAGCTACAAGACCTTTTTCCCCTATGTTTACCGTTCGCTACTAGGTAAAAATATTTAGCATTGTTACCACCTTCATGGATATGTCAAACTTTAGCACGTTGACCCCATATGGACCCTCATCACGCCTAAGTATTTCTATATGATCTTTTGCATCTCTAATAGCATCTCTCCTGATGGAGTAAGTGGTGTGTTCTCCACCTTAAGATCTGCAAAGTCAATTAATATTTGACATACATTATTTAAAAAAAATTATAGGCACTACTCCCATATGTAGCCAACCTCTTAAAAATTCTCTAAATTTCCGCGTATTTAGGTCGTAATAGAATTCAATCTTGATTTCACCACCTCGTAGATACCGTCCTGCCGCATCAAGGATAGCTCAAAAGAGAATTGGGAACTTATTCGCTTAAGTCCATAAGCAATTAATGGTGTGTGATCTGATCTCAACCTTATTAGGGCATGAACCGTTACTAGAGTAAATTTATGTCACGTTCCACATTAGCTAGAACTCTATCCAGCTTCTCTTACGTTGGGTCCGATATACGAGTTTCCTAAGTGTATTGTCTACCCCAAGAGGGCTATCTCCCCGAGGATATCCCTAGCTACCATTTTCCCCTATTCTTTTCTTGCAAAAAGCAATTTCGAAAAAAAAAACATGGTGTTGTTCCAATGTGCGATTAAGTTTGTAGGCGAAGTGCCCAAGTCCTTCTAGACAAAGGTATCTCTGATTGGTTTGGGTCATGGCATTGTTCTTTTTTCTTTGTACTGTTCTTTTTTCGGAGGAGACTTGCTCCATGACAGATGACACCATCCAGACACAATGTGTTGCTACCGCTGCATGTTGAGTTGTTGATTGATTGTAGTTAGTACACTATGATTCGATGTCGTCGTAACGGATTCCAGATCTTAGCAGTGGAGCAGCCCAGATTGCTTAAACAGCGGACAAATGATGCCACCATCGACGCCGCAAAGGGTTGACGGTACTCCGTAGCTAGTGAGTTCTAGGTCCAGCCCGGTCTCCCAACGACTCCATCTCTCCATGTCTGGTTGATGCTACCTATGTATGTACATAGCTGATTAGCATTAGCTCCCTCTCCATATCGATCCACGGCAATCTCCATGCAAAACGCCTGTCTGGTCAAGAGGAGCCGTCAACAACCACTTTGGATCATGTTACTTTTGCATGGAGAGGATTTCGTTGTCTTGATTAGGAATTTGTATCCACTTAAAGCCGAATGATGGGGGTTTTATGCTTGAGAATTTCAGATGGTATAACAGAAGCACCAAGTGTCCCAAACTTAATTAATTCGTGACCATATCTCGCTTGTATAATGACCAACCAACCGACCATCAGGACCTTGTTTCTTTCTTTTTAGCCTTTTCTCTATCCAAAGGAGAAGCAAATCATTCCTCTCGCAAAGCAAAGCTTTAGGTAGACTAGGCTGCGAAGAATCCAACAAGGGACGGTGCACGTAACCTGCCACTGTTCAGGCAAAAGAGAAAGAGAAAAAAATAGAAGTGCAGAAAGGACAGGACAATGAGTTGCATTATGTATTCTGCGAGTGTACTCATTAGGGCCATGGGCCAGCGCACACACTAAGAAGTCACGCGAATCAAGAGAGACGGCGAAAAGTGGTGGATTGGGGCCTTGGGAGCAGCCTTGTAGTCCCCAGCCCACTACCATCTGCTTCCCAGTTCCCTCCTCTCGTGATAAAAGTGGTGCTTGCACAATGTCTCTGGAACTTTGGTGTTGGTTTGTGCATACACTAAATATTCCTTGAAATCTTCTGCAAATGTCACTCTGGATTATGTAGTGCGCAGTTGATGTCGGGTGAAGCCAAATCTGCACCAGCCTAAAGAACAAGATGAGTGCCGAAATTTATGTGAACACAGCTTGTATGCCAGTTGCCAGATGCCACTATAATGCCAGATACCAAACCTCCTCCTCTGATGAGTTGTGTCATGCAAAGCATGACGAGGGCAGCTCAAATTTTATGCACATGGTAGAGCATCTTCATCGGCACGCTCAATAGAGCAACCGGCAACTATGTCGGACACATGACATTGGGAGCATCGGCAATCCTATTGGGAGCGGCTCACCCCACGGTCACTCCCAATAGTTTTTTTTTTTTTGAAAAACAATTGAAATCTCTGAGGTGGGATTGGAACCCGCTAACCTTGCTCATCGGCCGATAATAGTCTGTCTTAGCTTGGACTTCCGGCTCAGGCCCCGATACTACCTTGTAAGGTTTCTTAAGGAAAATGGATTGCTAGATTGCAAGTGGAGCTACAGTTCTATTGTAACATTAGGCGAGAAGAGATTCGTGGAGAAGTTCATATGCCCTCACAAGGAAGCAGCACCCCACCTCGCTGAAGACTATGCTGCTGCTTGCAGAGGAGAAGTGCCTGCTAGATTGATAATTGCATCAACCAAGAACCTGCCATCAAAAGTGTAAATGTTATGCTGCCGTTGCTGGATCGGGATGATATGACAGTAGTGGGTGAATCTGTTGTGCCTTTTACTGATTGGTATAATGTGTCTTTTACTGTATGTACATAGCTGATTAGCTCCCTCTCCATATCGATCCACGGCAATCTCCATGCAAAACGCCTGTCTGGTCAAGAGGAGCCGTCATCGAACACTGTGGATCATGTTACTTTTGCATGGAGATTAAAGGAAGAAGGGAGAGGATTTCGTTGTCTTGATTAGGAATTTGAATCCACTTAAAGCCGAATGATGGGGGTTTTAGGCTTGAGGATTTCAGATAGTATAACAGAAGCACTAAGTGTCCCAAACTTAATTAATTAGTGTCCCAAACTTGTTTCCTTTTAGCCTTTTCTCCGTTCAAAGGAGAAGCAAATCATTCCTCTCGCAAAGCAAAGCTTTAGGTAGGCTAGGCCGCGAAGAATCCAGCAAGGGACAGTGCACGTAACCTGCCACGGTCACATGCGACGCGATGCGATGCCAGCCACTGTTCAGGCAAAAGAGAAAGAGAAAAAATAGAAGTGCAGAAAGGACAGGACAATGAGTTGCATTATGTTTTCTGCTAGTGCACTCATTAGGGCCATGGGCCAGCACACACAAAGACACACTAAAAGTCCACGCGAATCAAGAGAGACGGTGAAAAGTGGTGGATTGGGGCCGCCCTTGGGAGCAGCCTTGCAGTCCCCATTGCCACTACCATCTGCTTCCCTCCCCTTTCTCTCGTGATAAGAAGAGTGGCGCTTGCACAATTTCTCGGTGGGACTTCAGAGATACTAGTATGTACATACAAATGTTTCTTTGAAATCTTCTGCATGTGTCACTTTGGACTATGGAGTGCAGTTGATGTTGGGTGAAACATAATCTGCACCAGCGTAAAGATCAGACTTGAGATTATACTATATCTCCATAGTGCCGAAAACTATGTCAAGACAGCTTGCATGCCAGATACCACTGCCATGGTCAAAACATTCAAGAGATGATGGAGAATCATTTCACTGCAGGAAGACCACGCCTGCCTCCTCCTCTGATGAGTTGTGTCATGCAAAGCATGATGAGGGCAGCTCAAATTTATGAACTGTTAATTAACATCGTAGACTGGAGTCGGTGACAGTGTCTGCTACACAGCAACCTGAAGCGATCCGCTTTCAAACCACCGCCCTTCGTCAGCAATTAGCTCGCCAAAGCGCGATAGTGAGGCACGATGGTCGGCAGAGATCCAAATCGAACAACTTACCAATAGGATCTGCTTCTGAAAGCATACTTCAACCATACCTCAACATACACATGCGTACTTGAAAGCTTCAACCATGTATGTTGTAACACGAAACGTCATCTCATTTATCCCACTGAATTCACGTTGCCTAACTAGCAAATGAGCATTGCTATAATGCTGCAAACTAGTGAAACATACTCAAGCAACAACAATGGGATCGACTCGAAAGTCAAGAGTTTGCAAATCATCATCCAGAGTGCGTCTGAAAACATCAAAGTGCATAACCCACAGGGCACCAAAACTTCCAAACCCATAAAATCTCTTATAACATGCTAAAACACAGAACAGTAGGTGAGTGAGAGAGAGCCTTCTATCCTCCACCCGATCACATGAACAGGTTGGGCCTCGTCGCCTTGTAGGTGGTCTTGAGCTTCCTGGTGGGGGGCCTCACCTTCTGGTACACCAGCGGGAACTTGATCGCAGCGTTGTGGAACTGCTTCGTGTTGTCCCTCTTGCACAGCTTGAAGTGGACCGTCGCAGTCTTGATGATCTGGATGCAGGGGGAACGCACGCGGTGGCGCGAAGCCATCTCCGTGTACATCTGGTCCACGGCCCCGTTCAGGGTCGTGTCACGGTACTCCTTGTACATGTTGTGGTACCCGGTCCTGCTCTGGTAGCGCAGCCAGATGCCAAAGTTCTTGATGGTGGTGGGGTTCTTCTCAAAGATCTGTGAGAGATGGACAGAAAATGCTTATTTCGAAGCAGTCAGGAGAACAAATAAAACTGGTAAAACAATAAAAAGATGGCTGGACAACCTCAGTTACATACAAATATGGGAGCACAGATAAATAGGTCCAACAAGCTATTCAGCTTTGGCATGCAGTAGTGAAGTGACAGTTATAACAGCTTTTCAGCTTCTAATTAAAAACAGTTATAACCATACAAAGTTATCTGTTAACAGTTACCAGTCGGTGATCTAGTCCAAGCATACAAAAAGTAACAACATAGTGCATGCAAGTGACACAGAGCCAAGAGACCACAACAATAATTATTAAGAACACAAGTTAGAGATTATAGGATCTTGCTATCTGCCAGTTTGATTTGATGTCATGACAAGCTCTATAAGAAGCTAGGCGCATGTATTTTCATTCACAAAGAAAATGTACCTTTCTATTCTCAACCAATTCTCAATATAGCATCCCTACCAACCAAGCTGACCCAGTGACCTTCATTGCCATAGCTAGGCGCATGTATTTTCATTCACAACGAAAATGTACCATTCTATTCTCAGCCAATTCTTAATCTAGCATCCCTACCAACCAAGCTGACCCAGTGACCTTCATTGCCGTACATACACATCTTGAATTGTATGAGCATCACACATGGTATCAGAGCTCACGATACCATTGCACTTGACTCCATAGTACTTTTAGTGGACCAACATATGGTCAGTACCAACGTCACAAAAAAATAGCCAAATAGTGTCAAGTGAAACAGATACCATAAGCTTTGATGCCATGTTGTGACGAGCATAAGTTCACGATGGGTACATACTGCTGCAAAGATGGCTGGGACAGCTTGAATGACAAGGGATATATTATATATATAATATATATACATGAGGATTGACATGAAAGAGAACGGGAACAGATTGACATTTTCTTTGCATAATGACAATAGATGTGCATAAAGAGCGAACTCTTAAGACTGGAGATGGAACTTCAAAGATTGGCTTGATATCAAGACCAGCTCTATTAAGAAGCTAGGCACATCAATTTGCATTCACTTAGAAAATAAACCAATCTATTCTCAGTCAACTCCTAATCTAGCCTCACTACCAGCCAAGCTGACCCAGTGATCTTCCAGTATAAGCAACTAATCCTACAAAGGTGGCCACTAGATTCTCTTGTGTTGAAATGTACTCAATTTACATGTATGCAGTAGTTACCATGTCAGTATTTTTACAAAAAGTTCAAATCAATGTGACAAAATGAGGCTGATACCAAAATTACGCGGTCTACACACAAAAGTAAACTTACACATACAAATGAGCCCAAGACAACTTACTGTGCAACGTACAGACAGCTAAACCCTGCTCAGCAATCTAAAACTCCATACATATTCCCTATGTAGCAACTAAATCGAGCATCTTCACAATAAATAATACCAGCACGCTAACAAATCTGATCGATTGCACTAACGCGGAACAGTGCCAAGTTGCATTCACGGGTCATGGAAACTGGGCAATACCTCGTTGATGGCGAGCATCTGTCCATTGGCCTTCTTCACCTTCTTGAGCTTCCTCAGGAAGTACCTGCGCGCAAACACACGAGCTCCGTGAAACCGCCGACGCAAAACACCACCGAACGAACGAACACGGGAAGAAGATCCATGGCTCTGGAAGTGCGGTTACTGACCAGAACTTGGACTTGGCGCGGACCTCGTTGGTGGCCCAGAGCTTCATGCGGTAGATCTTGGGCTGCTCGTCGCCGGGGGTCGGCAGCGCGCGACCCACCACCTGGTACTGGTGGAACTGCGCGCATGAACAGTCAGAGAGAACACGAAGAGATCAGACACGGCAGGTAGAACGAAGGCGGGGTAACAGTAATACGGCGGCGACGGCAGCGGGGAGAAGCTTACCCTGTGGGCGACCATTTTGGCGAGCCCTCGAGACCGGAGGCGGAGGAGAGCTAAACCTAGGGTGGAGATGGCGGCGACGGGGTAGGAGGCCGAGGCTGAGGAGTATTTATCTGTGGTGGACGAGAAACCCTAGCGGGCCGTGTTGCATGGGCTTTGTACCTCTCTGATTCTCTAGCGTCTCTTGAACCAGACGGCAATAGGCCTTTATGTTGTCTAATGGGCCAGCATTGCTTTCTATTTCTTGTTCTAAAAAATTAGTTCTATTTCTTTCTTTTTTTGACGTGAATTAGTTCTATTTCTTGTGTTTTTAACTCTGTCTCTTAGTTCAAAAAAAAAACTCTGTCAGCGATCTTTTTTTTAACGAGAGCTCACCTCCTGAAAACCTAGCAGCAGCCGCCGCCACCTCCGCCTTCACTATAGATCTTTTTTTTAACGAGAGCTCACCTCCTGAAAACCTAGCAGCAGCCGCCACCACCTCCGCCTTCACTATAGATCGGTTCCCCTCCTCCGACCGGCCTCGGAGGGTGGGGAACCCGATTTATGGTTGGAGTTCTTAATAAAAATAGTGTTTTCAATAAATTAGATTAGGATTTTGATATCCATCTTCTTCATCAATGGAGTTGGCATCATCTATAATAAGCAATCTTCGGTCCTTTCTTTGACGACGAGATCTTCTTCCCGACGTCGTGTTGTAAGATTAAATTTATCTAGCTATGGTCCTTCAGATCTTGCTTCGCCAAATTGATTTAGGATTTATTTTCTTATGAATACCGATAGGATTGTCCTCGTAATATTTGTCATGGCTGTTACGTCCACGACAATGGTGATTCGTACACTCGGTTCCCAGCAACATCGATCAGGCTGTTCAGTTCTTATTCCCTAGAATACCGATGTTGGTCCTCTTTTCGATGTTGGTTGATTACATTAACAGTTGTGTGCGTGCATGTAACCTTGGCATTGCAGCTCAAAATTAAAATTATGAGAGAACCCTCCTCGTTGGTATTCACAAGTCCGTGGTTTGATATCTTTGTCGTTATACGGTTGCCTTCAGAAAAGTACAACATTGTGTCATGAAAGAAGAAATAGTTTGAAGATCTCAAAGATTGGATCCTTTCTTTTAGAATTTATTTTGTAATCGTTCTAATCAGCTCATGTATCTCTACCATGTACTATTCGCTAATATAATATATGGTATTTATTGTAAAAACAAAACTCTATCTCTATCTCTAGGTGTCTTGTTAGTAAATTCTCAACATAAAAAGTGTCTTGTTTGTATGCAACTTTTTGTTTATCCTCTACTCTTTTTCATAATATGAACGCATGAAATTAGGTTAAACCACGATATGAATCTACCTTTTGAGGACTTGAATCCATACGAAAATGCTGAATTTGACAGGGAGGAAACCACATGAAAATATGTCTTATACACTCAGAGCTTTATTCCAAAAGAAAGTAAGATATATCAAACATAGATACATGAGGCCATCGAATCATCGATGCAGCTACACTCTTTACTGTACATATATTTATACATGAGAGTACTCATACGTACATGAAATACAACTAGCAGAGTATATAAGGTAGGTAACTGGGAACTGCAATAAGATACGAGTAGTAATTTACAGCAACAGAACCACTGCCAATGCCAAGACCTGGTTGGTAGTTCACGAATCTGCTGCTTTCGCTAATCCAAGGGGGATAACGATTGCCGCAATTACAGCCTGTTTATGCGATAAGAAAAATAAACGCAGAGTTAGTTTAAGTATTAGAAGAGAAAAAGGAATTTCACTGTGAACTGCTATAGCTCCAAGCTCGTAATTTGCGATTCTAAGAATTTCTGTAGTTACTACTTGCAACTGCTAAAATCTGTACAGATAGCATCTACTTCAATGTTGAAAGGGCCTTTTATCAATTTTGCCACACCAATCTTTTAGCTCTAAACTGCTATAGCTTGTTATTTGTGATTCTATAAGTTTGTCTATTACTTGCAAATTTATTTCAGCTAACGTAACAAAGCTGGTTGACCAGAGATAACTCTCCTCCATATAGTTCACAATCCCAAATCTCTGAAGTGAAAAACTTGACAGCAGCATAGCATCATGCAACTGTATCAGAGAGGTAACATGCAATTGTATCAGAGAGGTAACTTACAGCAATAGTGCAGGCTACATATCCTGGTTTCTCTCTGTAGTCATGTACCCGGACACAGATTAGAATGAAAGCTCCAACGTACCATGGAATGGCAGCCAAGAAGAACCCGGCAATGAACCTTTGTTTCAGCAAGATAATGCAGCTCAGTGAGGAGAATGGTCTAACCTCAGAAAGTAATAGAAAATAGCAAGTGTACAGAATCACTCACAGAAGCCATCCCATGCCAAGTCCACAACATGGAAGGCGGTGCATCCTCATGGGTAGTGGCGGAGCCAGGAATTGAGACGAGGGGGGGCGAACAGTAAAAGGTGTGCCACCGGCGAATTTTTTTTGACAACACATGTAATCCACAATTGTACGGAAAGAACAATATAAATAAGTCGAAGGCTCACAATATTATAGCTCACAAAATTTGACAACACATGTAATCTCAGTCTAGTGTAAACACCCGTGAGCACTACTGATTTTCACACAATATTAAAAACTAGTGTAAAAACTACAATACGCAATTAGATCTGAGTATAAATTAATTATCTAACTAAATCATTGTGCAAATTACCAGATATATGCATCACATGCATCACAGATCGATTCACATACTTAAATATCACAGATCGGTTCACACTCTTACATATTCAAGATGGATACAAGGTAATCATCGCATATTGTGCAGCAGGGATTCACATCATTCACTCAATAAAATATTCACCCATGCTACTAGTTAATCTAGCAAGAGAACAAGAAGAAATTTGATACTCACGCGGTGTTCTTCTTCTTAGCGAATGGCAGAACGGGAACCAACAACTGCAGCAGCAGCGAATCTGTTCTTCTTCTTCGATGCAGTTGATGCACGGACTGGTGGGCTTCCACCCGAGATGCGCCCAGGCATTTTCCCGCTCCTGGAGGCGGGGGGCGGAAGACTGAGCCGCCGACGGCCTCTGCTCCGCTCAGCCTCCCTGCATGCTTGTCGCCGAAGAACGCTCCCTCGGTCTGCATCCGGATCCACTCCGCCTATTCGTCGGCGTCCATCAGAGCGAGCAGGCCGGGTCGGGGCTGTGGCCAGCGAGATGAGCGGCGTGTGCGGGGCTTCGCGGGGAGACAGAGGGCCGGCCGGCCGGGGCAGGGCGGTGTCCGGCGAGGGCGTGGCGGGTGGCCGGCGAGGGCGTGGCGGATGGCGGCGCTGGAGATCGAGCAGGGCGGGCTGAGGCGAGAGAGAGGAAGGACCGAAGGAAGGCGCAGGGCAGGGCACGGACGGGAACGTGGTCGACTCGTATATTTTTCCTACTGCCTCCGGTGCCTCCTAGTATCTAATTTTTTTCTGCCCAAAATCGAGCCGGGTCGGCCGCGTGGGCTCGACCCCCTACTGGCGCCGCCACTGCTCATGGGTCTTCCTTCAACAACAGGGCCATAACCTGAGACAACAGAAACAGGATGATCATACAACATGGATGTCTATTTTTCAGTCTTGGGGGTCCATTCGTTAGTTCTTGTGTGAGATTTTGTTTTCCCCAGGAAATTAATTCAAATGGAATTGAAGTTACATATCTAGGAGCCAATACATCTAGTTTGCTTCTAGAAGTATAAGGTGACGAAGAGATGAATAGCAACTTCGAAAGTGTCTTTGGCTGAATCCAGCTATATTAGAACATGTTGAATTATAGTACTCCCTCCGATCCATATTAGTGGGCATAGCTTTGTCTAAATTCATATGTATCTAGTTAAGTATTTAGACTAGATACATGTGTATCTAGACAAAGTTGTGCCCACTAATATGGATCGGAGGGAGTATGTCTTTACAGGCTCCCAACATTCTCTTCAAATGTGACCATCCACTCCTCAATTGTTTGATACAGATATCAATCACTATGATGAAGTAGTAACACCAGTAGTACATAACTAAAGTTGTATAGCTCCAGCTTAAACACCAGTTAGCCAGTTTAGCCTAGGATCCATGTGTGAGGTACTGAATATTATTCACCTATGCGGCTATAGCCTAGAATTTGTCGCCGGACTACCAGATGAGAAAAGGGAAAGTGCTGGAATTTGGATCATGCACACAAATTTGGACAGAAGACTTCCAATTGTGCACAGACAACCGTGAGATGCTGCATCAACACGGCACGGATGGATCTCCTGCGATAGCAAAGCTGCTCTCCAGACAGTAGACCATTAAAACCTCAGATATCACAAATTCCCGATATGCCCAATCATATCTAAGCAACACAACCAAGCGAGATCATATCACGAGACAGGAACAGGATGATCAGATAACACGGATGTCTATTTTTCAGTCTTGGGGGTTCATTTGTTTGTTCTCCTCTAAGCCTAAGAACCTACTTTTTTTCAGATATTACTTCCAAACAGGCTTGGAAGTTATATTTATTTAGTGCAAAGTGCTGAGACCAGTGCAAAGATGAATAGCAATAAGCTTCGAACTTAGCATGCCTCGTCGTTTTTGGCTAGTGAATTCAGCTATCACAGAATTTGTTAAATTAGATCTCTTTACAGGTACCCTAAAATTTATTTGACATAACCATCCGCGCCCCGAGTAATGTTGCAGAAGAAAAGATAGCAATGCCTAGAGTATAGGGTACCTAATAATTTATAGTTTCTCTTTAAGCATCAGTTTATCCCTTTTTAGCTTTTGGATCCACGTGCTGAGCTACTGAATCTAATTCACCTACACCTATCCGAGGAGAAAAAGGTGAGTGCTGGAATCTGGATGTTGCACGCAATTTAGGATCAGACACTTTACGATCATGCACGGACAACCGTGAGATCCTGCATCAACACGACACGGATGAATCTCCGAAGAGAGCATGAAACGGCACAAGATCCGCATTTCCCCAACCATACCTAAGCAGCACAGACAGAAGCTACTGTATAGCAAAATTCTACTCAGCGACCGACGATAGTACCTGAACCTGGCACGGCCTGGTACCCCTGGGCGTGCGCGTAGGGGGGCTGCGGCTGCTGCTGCTGGTGGTAGCCAACGCCGCTGCCGCCGAAGCCGGGAGGCGGCGCGGGCTGGGGGTACCCGACGGGCGGGGGGTGGAAGGTGCCGTACTGGTACTGGCCGGGGTCCTGGCCCCGCAGGTGCGGCGGCTCCGAGGTGGGGAGCGGGCCGGAGGCGGCGTGGCCCATCGTCTTGCCGCCGCCGCCGGCCTCCGGATCCTCCTGGCCGCTGCCTCCCATGGCCGATCGGTTGACCTTTGACTTCGATGGTTCGTTCCGCCGGGGAAGGTGTGTGAAGGGAAGTGTAGCTGGCGGTGACAGACAGACAGAGGCAGCGGCAGACGGCACTGTGATTGATTGATGTAGACGAGGGAAGGGAAAGTGGGTCCCATCGGGTCGGTGGTCGTTGGGTCCCTGATGGGCCGGTGGTCAGATATGGACCTGTGAGCTTTGTGTGTTCATCCCCAGAAGAAGCCCATACAACTTTTTTTTTTATAAAACACAGTACAACGCAGACGCTCATATGCACGCGCATACACACCCTATGAACGCACACACGCACACCCTATCCCTATAAGCACCTTCGAGAGACTGAGCCGGTGGATCAGGTCTTGAAATTGACGAAGTCACCACGGGTCCCTCGTTGTCGACGGAAACGTCGCCTCGCACTGATGAATATTCCGCCTAAATGAAAAACACCAGCGTCAAACCTGTGGTTTGAACTCTATTGGGCTAGGCTACAACCACCCTCCTAACCATTCAACCACAGGTTGGTTCTCATCCCATGTAACTACTTTGGATGCTTCACTAGACAAAAATAACTTTTATTAAGAGTAGAGAAAAATATTTAAAAGGGGGAGAGTAAAAAAAGGATGAACACTTCTATCGTTTGTTATATCTTATGTAATGTATTCCCTTCGATAACTGAACTCGTACAGTTGGCCTCGAAAAATAAGATAAAAACTATCGGTGCGTTAGGAGAAGTTAAACCAAAGGCTTAATGGTCATTTCAATAGTGTTTATGGCATAACATATTTTCGCGAGTAGATGAGAACTTTATTGATTATCAACCATATCACCAAAAAACATGTGCAATTTGGCACCACCAAATAACAGGCATCATAGTGGGTATTTCTTCTTGCCAAAATTGCATCAATTCATGAGCTATCATGTTGCTAGCTCTTTTGCCATCCCAGAAGTCTCGAAGTCTTCTCAGATCAACTTTCATCCAAAAACAGTTAAGTGCTCGAGAAGGAAGTTCCACCGCTATTATTCCTCATCGTGTGGCACAGTCTATTCACATAGCTAGTAAGGAGGGAATCGAGAGAATTTTTTTTTTGAAACGAAGGCAAAAGCTTTGCCGTTTCCATTAATTAAGAAGAAAGGCGTCCGGTTTAACTTCTTAGTGCAAAAAAGACTGACTGGGTGCTAAGATCCGAACTTCAGAGGAAAACAACCCAAATACACACTAAGGTCTGTAATATACCATTTAGTGGAAATGAGTGTGGTCGAGCGATGAAAACAAGGAGTTAGGCTTGGAAGCCGCCATCCTTCGAAAAGATAGGCATAGCTCACTGTCTAGATCCATGGCATTATGGGCATTTTAATCCACTATAGCACAGAGTCAAATACCCTCCTCCAAGAATGCCAAAGTATGTACTACTATCGAAGGACGACTAGAACTGCAACAATCTCCCCGAAATGATTACAAACGACGATGCAAACACTTCCTCCGACTGAGTCAAAGCAGAATGCATATGTGTATTAACCATTTGTCCACCCATTCGACGAAGGGGTGCAACACTAGTTCCTTGGACCAGGAGTGATGAGGACATAACCAGTATAGATACATACATACGTGACGTGGACTACAACGAGGAACTACGTCTCATCTCTGCGTCAAGTGTCATCTCTCGTGGAAGTATCGTACAAGCAGCTATATTGATTCTGCAACATCACCAGGCTGTCGGCGCAGCTGTTCATCAAGCTTAGTCGCATGTACGCCAAGAAGTTGGGCTGGCTGGTCAAGCATAGATCATGCAACAAAATACATAAAGGAGGTGGGCCCCAGGCTATGCATGCCATGCACACACATTGGCCCATGACTCGTACGCATCATGCATGAGGCCCAAGCGTACCGATCGTATACGATGGCGTGAAGATCCGAAGGCACTGCGCCGCTGCCATCCAGCTGCCAATAAATAATCGTCGTCTGTTAGGGTTTTATTTGGGTTTTGTTTAGAGAAGTTTAGCTATTGTGCTACTTTTATTTGTCTACGCTCGTAGCGGCTAGTGCGACCGTCAAGACATTCTTTCGGAACTCCAACTTTTGTCTTTGAGATTATTATTCATCTAGCATATCCGCAATTTCAGATTACTTACGCTATTGTTTTCTTGCTTGTTCTTCGATTTGCACGCAGGAAAAGTCCTTTGTGGACAGGTTGATCGTGTCGTTGGCTCGGTCGATAACATCGTAGAGTTGGTTCAGCGATTGCCGTGGATATCAGTCGTGTACGGTTCTCCCTGTACGGTTGGTAGCCGAATCGTGAGAGTCAAATCCTCTCCAAATCGTAGTTATCCTCTCTCATCGAAAGATCAGGAACCCTAGAACACATCAAGGAGGTAGCTTGCTTTCTTTCCTGATGTGTTGTAGCTCCTCTGAGTATAGTATGGGGCTATCCCTTTATCTATAAAACATTGTAGCTCGGTGCGTCTCTGTGGTAGTATAACAAAATCTCTTATCGGCCACCTAGCCAACAATAGGCTTGGCACGTGTAAAATCGGTTTACATCCCCTTCCATGGCCTCGAGAACCAGTCTCTCCAACCTCTAGTCCCCCCTCAGCTCCAATCTAACACCGATTTGTTGCAGTCGATGTCTCTTTTACTTCATAGCCCTTCTCGCTCGTGTTCAGCCTAACAATTTGTCCATGCATGTCACTGTGCATGCATTCCTAGACAAATGTAACTTTTTACATGTTTTCGCTATTGACGGACACATACATATCACACCATTACATAAGCATGAGCATGTCTCGTCAGTGTATGTTTTTTATAAAGGGAAAATATCAATACCAAGTTGAGACCAATTACGCCTAGTCTCTGTAACAACATAATGTCAAGAGCAAATCTAGACATCAAGGATGCACACTGTCAAAATAGAGAAATTGAAAAACAACAATTAAAAAGTGAAAGGATCGTATGAAACCTAAAGGGGGGGGGGGGTGAATAGGTGCTACTTCAATTATAATACTTTTTAAATTAGGCTTGACACAAAAGGTAAATTCTCTAGATATGCAACTACGATGAATTTACCTATATGACAAGCTAGCAACTAAGTAAGATACACGAAGTAAAAGACTATAAACAAGGATAGAAGTAATCGAAGTGAAAGCACGCGGAGACACGGATGTAATCCTGAGTTCCTCCTTTTTAGGGGAGTACGTCTCGTTGGAGAGGTGTGAACTACCACGAAGGTCAAAACTCAACCGCCACAAAGGCGTCACCTTCTTCTCCGATGAACCGCACCACAAAGGTTTGGTTCACCTTCCACTATCGAAATCCTTCAAGGCGGAATCCGGAGCCCTTACAACAACGATCCGGGACACAACCCACAATTGGGTTGGGGGCTCCCGAACAGATATAAATCTGTCACAAAGACAACAAGTGAGTACAATAATGAGCTAGGTTTTCCCAAAGAAATCCTAGCAAAGGGTCCCTCAAGTGAATGAGGGGGAAATGAAGAACGGCTTGTTGAAGATGTAGATCCGTGCATTCTCCTTCAATCCTCCAAAGATCAACGAGTTTGGGTGGAGGGATTGGGAGATCTAGATGATTCTTGAGCTTGCAATAATGGTGTCTTCAAGTTTGGGCGAGCTACTTGTCCAAAGGTAGGTGAAGAGGTATTTATAGTCCCCTTCAATAAATGACCGTTGAAAGGGTACGGGGCAACGTCGCGCAGGAGAGGAGCCGGCCCTGGGGCCGGCCTAGCACCCGAACAAACCGGCCCCGGGGCCGGCTGATGTCTACGCACGATTCTATTCTTGTAGACAGTGTTGGGCCTCCAAGAGCAGAGGTTTGTAGAACAGCAGCAAGTTTCCCTTAAGTGAATCACCCAAGGTTTATCGAACTCAGGGAGGTAGAGGTCAAAGATATCCTCTCAAGCAACCCTGCAATTAAGATACAAGAAGTCTCTTGTGTCCCCAACACACCCAATACACTTGTCAGATGTATAGGTGCACTAGTTCGGCGAAGAGATAGTGAAATACAAGTGATAGGGATGATTATAAGTAGTAACTGCAATCTGAAATAAAGATGGCAGCAAGCAAACATGTAGCAGAACTTGTTGTAAACGGTGTTTCAATGCTTAGAAACAAGGCCTAGGGATCATACTTTCACTAGTGGACACTCTCAACAATGATCTCATAACTGAATAAGTAAAAGCTACTCTTAAACACTCTCTTGTTGGATAACAAACACCATTCATTGTGTAGGGCTACAAAAGCACACCTCAAGCCGGAGTAAACAAGCGCCACAACGTCATAAAGGAATCACACACGGTGCACACACTGTCACCTTTACACCGTGGAGAGTACCGGAGTTCATATTAAAGTAACCTATAGAGTGCATAATAGATAAAGAGTAACATCTACATATTCAACTAGATTAGCACAACTGAACACAAGTAAATACTACTCGGGATTATTCTCCTTCTTGATGAAGCAAGAGTACTATGCGTAGGGCTGCAAAGCACACCTCAAAGTCTGAGTAAACAAACACCACAATTCCCAAGAATAAGCCATGATAAATGTCTAAATTATTCATAGAGTCACACAAGTACCCACACTGTCACCTTGATACCGTGTTGTCACAATGACTCCAGAAACTAGACAAAATCACTTGAGTAGCATAAACATTATTAATGTATTCAGCGATACTAGCAATACACATGATCACATAAAGATCACACCATGGGAGAGAGAGATGAACCACATAGCTACCGGTAGAGCCCTCAGCCTCGGGGAGAACTACTCCCTCCTCATCATGGGAGTCAGCAGCGGCGATGAAGATGGCGGTGGTGTCGATGGAGATGACTCCGGGGGCAATTCCCCGTCCCGGCGGCGTGCCGGAACAGAGATTCTGTCCCCCGAAACTTGTCGTCGATGGCGGCGGCGCTGCGGAACTCTTCTGGAAATATGACTTGGTTTTAGGGTTTTCGCGTCTGAGGCAATATATAGGCGAAGGGGCGATGTCGGTGGAGGTCCTGGGCTCCCTCCTCACCTCCCGGCGCGCCTGTGGGCCCAGCCGCGCGAGCATGTGGTTTGGAGGCCGTGGGCCTCCCCCTGGCTTGCCCTTCTGGCTCCGTGTGTCCCTCGGAAAAATAGGAGGTTTGGCTTTTGTTTCGTCGAATTCCGAGAATATTGCCCGAACAGCTTTTCTGGAACCAAAAACAGCAGAAAACAGGAACTGGCACTGTGGCATCTTGTTAATAGGTTAGTCCCAGAAAATGTATAATAATGATATATAATGCATATAAAACATGTGACAATGATACATAAAACAAGCATGAAACATCAGAAATTATAGATACGTTGGAGACGTATCAAGCATCCCCAAGCTTAGTTCTACTCGTCCTCGAGTAGGTAAACGATAAAAAAAAATAATTTCTGAGTGACATGCTACCAACATAATCTTGATCCAATAATAATGTAAGGCATGTGAGCTGAGATCAAATCATTCAAAGCAAATGTCTATAGTTGATATAAGAGATAATAAAGCAAGAGTCAAACAAGCTAAAAGTTTTCATGAACTATTGCTTTAAAGACATGAAACCGTACAAGGTTCATTAAAGATGGTTTAAGTATCCAGCATAGGAGTTCTATCCTTCAATCCAAGCATCAAGCAAATTTTCATAACATAGAAGGATTCAGCCAAGTAAACATAAACATGAACGTCATGAATCAACTGTTTCGAAGTCTACTCAACCGGTGAGCGCAAGCATTTGGTATTGGCACCAGGATGTTATGGCAAAGAGAACATTAATGGGGGTTTGGAAGGCCAATGGAAGAAAGTCTCACAAAGCTATAAGTGATCATTAGACAAGAGGAAGTCTTATAATCGAAGCTATGTAAGGAGTAGTGATTGCCATGCAACGGATGCACATAGAGCTATATGTGTATGAAAGCTCTCCAATGGAACTAGTGGGGGTGCATCCAACTTGGTTGCTCATGAAGACCTAGAGCACTTTTGAGGAAGCTCATCATTGGAATATACAACCCAAGTTCTATAGTGTAAATTCCCCACATAGTTATACTAGTAAACATGAAAACTCTCTCACATGGAGTATAGGTGCTAAACATGAGCACAAATGATGACTATGAATACTGCAGGTGCTAAACATGAGCACAAGTGTGATAAAGGATAGTAATGTTGCCCCCTTTTTCTTTATTCTTTTTTTTTCTATTTTTTTTCTTTTCTCTTTTCGATGGCCTCCATGGCTCTTTTCTAGCAGGGGCAACACTCTAATATGATTACAAACTTTTTGGTACAAATAACTCATAATGAACAAAACATGATGTATAAAACTGTATGCCTCTGCCAGTGTAGCAGGATGTGCAATGATCTAGCGTAACATGGGTAAACCACACATCAGCTGTATAGAATCATGCAAAGCAATATGTATGTGATGAATGACAACAAGTCATGTAATGTAAGATGGATGTTGCATGGCAATATATCTCGGAACAGCTATGGAAATGCTGTGGTAGGTAGGTATGGTGGCTGTTTTGAGGAAGATGTATGGGCTTATGTGTAGGAGAACAAGAGGAAGTCCTCCCACGGGGTTGGATGTACTGGCGAAGTATGCACAACTCTCAATGTGAGCAGAAGGCAATGCACAGCACCGAAGAGGCTAGCAAATATGGATGGTGGAAGTGCCAAAAACCGTAGCTTAACATTAGTCAAAAAGAACTCACAAGTTTATTGCAAACAACTAGCAGGTTCAACATTAAGAGCATGATTAAAATTCACTCCAAGAAGGGCCGTTCACGGCGGTACAAGTACCCCGTTAGATCCCTCGACCTTCAGCACAACTTAGTTATTACAATGAACTTTCAGACATGGAAAGCTATCAAGTCCAACTACACCTTCAACAATTTTAGAGTTTGTAGTACGGTACAAGCTTAAAGACAACAATCCACTAATGATTTTAACTTAATTAACCAGCAAGCTTTACCATCTAAATATCTCAAAACATTTGCAAAGAATCAAGTTATCAAAGTTTCAATGATCTACAAGATTATGCAAGTTTTCATACCACTACCACATGCAGCATTTTCTTTCTTCCAGCAAACACCAAACAACTTACTTAAACATAAACTCTCCAAATGATAATATAATGCAGCAAGAGAGTATTTATAAACACGTGCTAACAGCTCAAAGAGATGCATGAAAAACAGGAGCTAAAAGCACTGCAGTAGCTAGTTAAGAATACTCAACAAATATAAGTGAAGAACATGAGTATTCACATGAAAAAGCGGAGCGTGTCTCTCTCCCACACAAGGATTGCTAGGATCCGAATTTATTCAAACAAAAAAAAAAAAGCACACAGACGCTCCAAGTAAAGCATAAGATGTGAAAGAATTAAAATATAGTTTCACTAGAGATGACCTGATAAGTTGTTGATGAAGAAGGGGATGCCTTGGGCATCCCCAAGCTTAGACGCTTGAGTCTCTCTGAATATGGTTGGGGATGAACCACGGGGGCATCCCCAAGCTTAGCTTTTCACTCTTCTTGATCACATAATATCACCCTTCTCGCTTGATCCTTGAAAACTTCCTTCACACCAAACTCAAGACAGTTCTCATTAGAGGGTTAGTGCATAATCAAAAATTCTCATATTCTGTAATGAACAATCATTCCCAAAGCTTCTGGACATTAGCTACAGCCACCAATGCTTTGTGGAGCAAAGAAATCCACACAAACATCGTAAAAGAGCGAATGCAAAACAAAAGGCAGAATCTGTCAAAAACAGAACAGTCTGAATGACGAATTTTTTCGAGGCACTTAAGTTGCTCAGATGGAACTGGTCCAATTTAATGAAAGTTGCGTACATATCTGAGGAAGATGCGTGATTTTTACAGAATTTTTCAAATTTTCTGCAAGGAGATGAGCTCAAATCGTGACAGCTAAAAATCTGTCTCTGCGCAGAAATCCAAATCTAGCATCAACTTTCAATAAAAGCTTTACTTGGCACAACAATGCAATAAAATAAAGATACAAAGGAGTTGCTACAGAAGTAACAAGCACCTTGACTCAAAACAAAAAGAAAACAAAAATAACAGAAAATAAAAACAATGGGTTGTCTCCCATAAGCGCTTTTCTTTAAAGCCTTTTAGCTAGGCATAGTGATTTTTATGATGCCCACATAAAGATGAGAGTTGAAACATAAAAGAGAGCATCAAGAAGCATATATAAAACATGTTTAAATCTAACACTCTTTCTATGCATAGGAGTCTTGTAAGAAAACAAGTCAATGAAGAACAAAGTGACTAGCATAGAAATGCAAAACAAGTGTAACTTCAAAAATCTATTATATAATTAAAACACAAGAGATTTAACGGCCAGGATTAAACCACCTATTGTTACAACATATCAATGATCCAGATTAATCAACGTAGATCTCATCGGAAAAGCTACCCTTACCCTATTCGTGTTACTCATGGACTCTACAATTGCCCGCAGCAGATATATGTCCGTCGATGGATGCAAATTAGGATGCAAACCAGCAGACGTACTTGAACACATGATTGATCCAATCTAAGGCACAATAGCAGTCCGTCGGCGGATTTGAAGGCACCATCACGTCCTCACGTCCAGCTTGATGATATTCCGGCGACGCGAACGCTGACAGGACGATCGAATGCCTGACGCGGCGGATCTAACGACCAGCGGCCGTACAGCCATAAGAACCCGTGAGACCGTGCGCGTGGATCACCGGCGACGCGAACGCTGACACGGCGATCGGATGCCGAACGCGGCGGATCAAACGAGACGCGAACGCTGACACGGCGATCGGATGCCGAACGCGGCGGATCAAACGACCAGCGGCCGTACAGCCGGAAGAACCCGAGAGACCTTGCGCGCGGATCGCACAGCTCCATGGTACCCCTCGAGCATGCCGGCTACCACAGCCATGCTCAGCCGCGTCTTCGGACCGCTGGTCCTCATGCAGTCACGAAAGAGCCAGCTTCATCATGCTCTCTACCTCCTTGGCCACCAGGGTCCTCATGCTCTCTACTGCGGGTCCTCATGCAGTCACGAAAGAGCCAGCTTCATCAGGACGCTCGGATGCAAGGCGGGATAGAAATATAGCCAGCACGAGACTCGCCACGTCAAGACGCCAAAGGACTGAACCAAGGCCCAGTTTTTTTTTTTTGCAGGATATAGACGCCATCAAATTTAAGTAAATATGCAGTTCAAGAAAAATTCAAGTAAGAGTAATATCCTCACGCCTCCATGTGCATTCTCTATAGTTAAATCACTGATTTCTGACAATCATACAGATACTAAGAATACAGTTCAAAATTCTAGATGATCAATTAAGAGTACAGTTCAAGAAAAAATCAAGTATGAGGTCAAAGTAGAGAATCGCCAGAATTCAATCTGCCTCTGCATCAGCAATGGCGTACGGCGGCGAGATATCAATGTTTTAATCAGGGGTTCAGTTTTATCGACAAGGCAATGAACAAGGGTATACAATTTTTTTTTGTTTGATCATTCAACTCAAGTATTTACTTCAACGGTGGCGCGTTAGATCCATTGGAACCTGGTTGTAGAGGCCGTTGACGGCGGGCGACAAGGACACCACGCAGAAGCAGAAGCGGCTCTCTCCATTGGCACCAGTTCGACCATCTAATTCTCGATGTCTCCAGGTACTCCACTCTCTTGGTGCAACTCTTGGTTCATGATCCTTGCACGTAAAGGGATTAGCTCATTTTCTCTTTCGTTTCTTCTCTGATGTAGGCGACACATGTGAAATAACGTTTTTCTAAATAAATGCATGAACCGCTGACCGAGCTTGGCCATAATTTTTAAATCGAACACTATTCGATTACACGAAAATATGAAGGCACAAATATAAGCAAAAATTCTAGGACTTCTATTAAATAATTTTGTCACCACAGTCCACAAATGCATTTACTTTTGGATCAGAGAACTTTTCAGTGAATCAAATAGCAACATGCATGCTATTACTACGAAAATATATGGAGCAAAAGCAAACTGCATAATATTTATATGAAAACTAACAGTTGGATTTAGACACCTAAGATTCTTTTGTGGAAAAATATGTAATAGACTCATATGCAAAAAAAAAAAGACCAATGTTTGCGTATCCTAGGCTCATATGTATAAACTATTTCGTAGATGAATAAACATGCATAGTAGTGTGTGCTTGAGAGTAAAAAACATAGCGGGGGTGCAACAAATATGAGTGGCGGGAAAAATCAAAACATAAAAGAACATTGTGATTAGAAGCAACGGATAGATTATATCGTTGGTTGGCTCGGACGAATAAAAATTGTGGTTAATATATGCATGTAAACAAAGAACAAGCTATGAGAAAATTTAGCGGAAGAGAAATGTTTCAGCAACTCTACCTGAACATGTACAAATAACTACACAGTCTTAGGATCCAAGTGATCAATGAAGCTAGGATATAGCCAGTAATGCAACTGCATTGTAGTATATAGTACATCAAGCTAGGGGTATAGTCAATAAAGCCTGGATTTGATTGTTATTTTCTGATAAATATATATATGAAAATCCCCAAACGGATAATTAAAAGTGGAACAGACAAAAATAAAAAGCCAGACAAAACTACAAATTAAAATAAATATCGGCAGTTTCGTAGAACAAGGTTTTGAGCATGATGGCATTGGACTTTTTTTTCATGTACAAACATGTTTGCCAACGAACTATTACATTTAATTGAAAAACACATAAAATGTTTTGCCCAGAAGAGCAGCCGGGCCATGAGAGTTGCTCCGCTCGGGCAGGCTCCCCGAGACATGTCGGCCGGCTAAACATGGTATGTACTTGCTCCACAAAGTACAGTTTCACGCTGTACTTCTCTTATATAATCAATGAAAAGCAGCCCTATCTGCCTTTTCATAAAAAAATATAATTTGTTTTACAGGGCCAACCATGACTATTTTGACAGACAAAACATGGCAGAGGCGTACGTTCAGCAGATTCGGTTACTACAGCTGCACAAAAAAGTAAGCCAAGCTGCTAATCGGCTAACTACAATTATCATATCAATTGAATTAGCAGTTTCGTCAAAGGATGAATGGTTGGCTTCGCAATACATCTATTTTACGGAGGATTTGCATGAACGCCAAACTACTCTATCAATAGAGTCTAACCGAGTTCTAGGTGAATGGATGAAGGTAGGTACGCCATCCATCACTATAAAATTGAGCAGACTATAACATGAATGATGAAAGGATGGACTCGAGGTAAAGCTGGTAGGATCTCCGGAACCATGAAAGGACAAGATGGAGAGCAGACTGCAGAGTATATAACAGAATTTGAGGAAACCCTTATTATTTAGTATTGAGTTTCTGTACGATGTATTTAGTAAAGAAATGTCTTGCTCAAAGGAGTCAATGTTTTCATGGTGAGCTGGGCATGAAGCACGGTAGACAGAAATCAAAAGGTAAAAGAAAATCACCAGAAGTGTAATTTGAACGGTTCGTAGCATGCATATTATTTTATTTTTTATATAATTCCACTGATGATAATATTAGTTCCCTAACGATCCTATTTTTTATTGATATGTTGCACATAAAAATCCCACAAAACATTGGCAGAGGCGTACGTTCAGCAGATTCAGTTACAACAGCTGCACAAAAAAAGGAAGCCAAGCTGCTAATCGGCTAACTACAATTATCATATCAATTGAATTAGCAGTTTCGTCAAAGGATGAATGGTTGGTTTCGAAATACATCTATTTTACGGAGGATTTGCATGGTGTCCAAACTACTCTATCAATAGAGTCTAAATGAGTGCTAGGTGAATGCGTGAAGGTAGGTACGCCATCCATCACTATAAAATTGAGCAGACTATAACATGAATGATGAAAGGATGGACTCGAGGTAAAGCTGGTCGGATCTCCGGAACCATGCAAGGACAAGATGGAGAGCAGACTGCAGAGTATATAACAGAATTAGAATAAACACTTATTATTTACTATTGAGTTTCTGTACGATGTATTTAGTAAAGAAATGTCTTGCTCAAAGGAGTCAATGTTTTCATGGTGAGCTGGGGCATGAAGCACGGTAGGCAGAAATCAAAAGGTAAAAGAAAATCACCAGAAGTGTAATTTGAACGGTTCGTAGCATGCATATTCTTTTATTTTTTATATAATTCCACTGATTATGATATTAATTCCCTAACGGTCCTATTTTTATTGATATGTTGCACATAAAATCCCTTGCTTGCAGATGGCCGAGTGGAAACTTCGACCGCTCATTTTCGCAAGAAGCCATGGAACTGCTGCTACTCAGCTCGCCATCTATGCTTGAAACAACAACTAATGCTTAGCAGATTAGCTTACTGCCTCAGCTCACGTAGAACATATTACGAATAATTGTTTATACATCTCATAGCTTTGTCACTTTTGCATGTTTGAGATACTTTTAGATAATGAGTTTTTCAGTAAAATCATCTGCGCAGATGTCACGTAGCGTTTACTTCTTGCCTTTTCTATTTGGCCAAAAATTTGCAAATATATATTGTCGAATGCTTTCTGATTAGTATGTATACTCTACATAATTTCTAAGAGACTGAATTAGAAATAATATACTCCCTCTATCCAATAATAATTGTCTCAAGTTTTGTCAAAAAGTGGATGTATCTAGACATGAAACATGTATGGATACATCTATTTTTTGGCAAACTTGAGACAGTTATTATTGGACGGAGAGAGTATGAAATAATTAGATAAAGCAAATGAATAAATCAAGAAGAAGATATAGAGGATGTTGAGAGAGTACAAGGGATTCACACTTACAATTCTACTTCTCCAGGACAACTATCAAGCAAGGCGGCACAGACAGTAGAGATGCACAGTCAGAAAAGCCCATATGAAGAAGACTGTCCGTAGATTGGAATTCTAATCATCATTCAGCTGGCAAATACGGCGCTGTGCTGACCTTCTCCGTAGAGAACACACAAATACAAGGCCCTATCCCGCCATATTACCAAAATGGTTCCTCTCCAGATCTTCCGGGGCCTCCCCGTCGACTAATCTCTGACTTTTCGATTCAGCAACACCGAGATGCGGCCTCGGCGGTCGGCGCGGCCAAATCCTGAGCTCAAAGGCATGTCCTTCCGTTGGTAGACATCGCATCCAAGAACCTGGCCTGCCATGTTTTGATGATAACTCTCGATCTGGTATAACATGCTAGCTGGGAGAGAAGAGAAAGGGAATAATATTTTACTGCTTTTCAGAAGTGAGGGATGACACTATACTACTGTAGTCTCTAGAGATGGGCGTGGCTGGATGAATTAAAACGGTGAAGCGATACACAGGAATCGATAGTTTTAGAGCATGTAGGCACCAAAAAGTGAAAAAAGGGTAGGACACAGTACATATAATATACTAAAATAGTTAAAATTAAGCCATAAAGACATTATTTGACAAATAGATGTTGTTTAAAATATATCTTCGTATCATATGGTGCGACCCGTGAAAACGCAATCCAGTCCAGAATTCTGGCCTCGCATTTGCGCGGGTCACTATTGTACAAAATTATAATCATTTTTTCAAGTCATACAGCTTTTTCCCGTCTTGTATGTATATTCAAAATGGCAAAATAAAATTAATGTAGCAATGTGTTGAGGTCAAGTTTTGGTAGATAGAGATTGCAACAAAATTGAACTTATGATCAATATCAAATATTCTTTATAGTAAGTCTAGCCGCGCAAATGCGCGGGCCACCCAGCTAGTTTCAACATAAAGAGAGAAGACTTAATATTATTGTGATATATGAAATCGTGTCTCCCTCTCTCATAAGGACCAGTAGGTCTTAAAGTACCCAGCAAATAAAAGCAAATCAAGAGAAAGCTCAAAACCTTCATCATAAAGGGAAGAAATTTAGTACCATGAAGATTTCTATAACCAAACTTTCCTCTCTCAAAATAATTTTCAGTGGCATCATGAATAAACTCAACAATATAGCTATCACATAAAGCATTCTTATCATGATCCACATGCATATAAGTATCATTACTCTCCACACAAGCATAATCAGTTTCATTAGTAATAGTGGGAGTAAAAGTATCACATCCATCATTGTAATCATCATAAATTGGAGGCATAAAATAATCATAATGAATTTTATCCTCAATAGTAGATGGACTAAGAATATCATATTCATCATTGTAAACATCATATATAGGAGGCTTATCATAATCAACATAAACTATATCCTCAATAGTAGGTGGACTGAAAATATCACAATGATTATAATCATCATATATTGGAGGCAAAGTATTATCAAAGCAAATTTCCTCCTTAAAGTTTGGGGGACTAAAATATCATATTTCATCACAACTAGCTTCCCCAAGCTTAGACTTTTTCATAGCATTAGCAATAATGGTGTTCGAAGAATTTATAGTAATACCATTGCTACCATCATGCAAATAAGTTTCCATAGGTTTTTTAATTTTTTCTTCAAACACGTCATGTCCTAACTCAAGATAAATTTTATAGAGCTCTCGAATTTTTTTGTTGTTTTCCATTAAGCCTAACTAGTGAAATAAAAACAAGAAACAAAAAGATATAATTGCAGAATCTAAAGGAGATACCTTCCAACGCTTACCTCCTCGGTAACGGCGCCAGAAAATAGCTTGATGTCTACGCACGATTCTATTCTTGTAGACAGTGTTGGGCCTCCAAGAGCAGAAGTTTGTAGAACAGCAGCAAATTTCTCTTAAGTGAATCACCCAAGGTTTATCGAACTCAAGGAGGTAGAGGTCAAAGATATTCCTCTCAAGCAACCCTGCAATTAAGATACAAGAAGTCTCTTGTGTCCCCAGCACACCCAATACACTTGTCAGATGTATAGGTGCACTAGTTCGGCGAAGAGATAGTGAAATACAAGTGATAGGGATGATTATAAGTAGTAACTGCAATCTGAAATAAAGATGGCAGCAAGCAAACATGTAGCAGAACTTGTTGTAAACGGTGTTTCAATGCTTAGAAACAAGGCCTAGGGATCATACTTTCACTAGTGGACACTCTCAACAATGATCTCATAATTGAATAAATAAAAGCTACTCTTAAACACTCTCTTGTTGGATAACAAACACCATTCATTGTGTAGGGCTACAAAAGCACACCTCAAGCCGGAGTAAACAAGCGCCACAACGT
Source organism: Poa pratensis (assembly GCA_947311845.1). NCBI lineage: Eukaryota > Viridiplantae > Streptophyta > Magnoliopsida > Poales > Poaceae > Poa > Poa pratensis. The sequence goes on along the minus strand of CAMZMU010000074.1, from coordinate 126,130,698 downwards.
CATAAAGGAATCACACACGGTGCACACACTGTCACCTTTACACCGTGGAGAGTACCGGAGTTCATATTAAAGTAACCTCTAGAGTGCATAATAGATAAAGAGTAACATCTACATATTCAACTAGATTAGCACAACTGAACACAAGTAAATACTACTCGGGATTATTCTCCTTCTTGATGAAGCAAGAGTACTATGCGTAGGGCTGCAAGAGCACACCTCAAAGTCTGAGTAAACAAACACCACAATTCCCAAGAATAAGCCATGATAAATGTCTAAATTATTCATAGAGTCACACAAGTACCCACACTGTCACCATGATACCGTGTTGTCACAATGACTCCAGAAACTAGACAAAATCACTTGAGTAGCATAAACATTATTAATGTATTCAGCGATACTAGCAATACACACGATCACATAAAGATCACATCATGGGAGAGAGAGATGAACCACGTAGCTACCGGTAGAGCCCTCAGCCTCGGGGGAGAACTACTCCCTCCTCATCATGGGAGTCAGCAGCGGCGATGAAGATGACGGTGGTGTCGATGGAGATGACTCCGGGGGCAATTCCCCGTCCCGGCGGCGTGCCGGAACAGAGATTCTGTCCCCCGAAACTTGTCGTCGATGGCGGCAGCGCTGCGGAACTCTTCTAGAAATATGACTTCGTGTTTTAGGGTTTTCGCGTCTGAGGCAATATATAGGCGAAGGGGCAACGTCGGTGGAGGTCCTGGGCTCCCTCCTCACCTCCCGGCGCGCCTGTGGGCCCAGCCGCGCGAGCATGTGGTTTGGAGGCCGTGGGCCTCCCCCTGGCTTGCCCTTCTGGCTCCGTGTGTCCCTCGGAAAAATAGGAGGTTTGGCTTTTGTTTCGTCGAATTCCGAGAATATTGCCCGAACAGCTTTTCTGGAACTAAAAACAGCAGAAAACAGGAACTGGCACTGTGGCATCTTGTTAATAGGTTAGTCCCAGAAAATGTATAATAATGATATATAATGCATATAAAACATGTGACAATGATACATAAAACAAGCATGAAACATCAGAAATTATAGATACGTTGGAGACGTATCACCGGCCGTCCATCCGACGGAACCGGCCTTGGGGCCAGCCTGGGCCGGCTAGGAGGCCGACCGCCCATCCGATGGAACCGGCCTTGGGGCCGGCCGCCCTGCAGCGCTCCTTCTCTGTTCACTCTTCACCTTCCGATGGCCCGCTTTCTTCCTTCTTGCATAGTGATATATAAACTAGTATCTTTTTGGTGTAGACAATCATAATTCATGTGGACACTTAGCGGTATGTTAACTACTTCCAAGTGTTGTGATCAAACATCAAAACAAGATTAACAGACTATGTCCTTTCAAAAAAGACCAGTCAAAGCGACTAGAGATTCGCAACAGCAAGAACGCGGCTGCAAAACACCGATCGTCTGACTCACGTGTTGACCATTGTTCTAAGTTGTAGACTAGGCTCAGTCACAATATTATCTTTTTACTATTATAAAGCGCAGTTTGCCGTGATGGTACGTCTCGTGGTGTTCGGTGGTACGTCGTCCCAACCCGATCCCGTCGCACGACGAGCCAACTAGCGATCCCACGATAACGGGGCGGCAGTTGTAGCACGCAACCACGACTCCTCCTGGGAGCAAACACTGCTAAAAATACTCCACCGCAGATGCCCCCGCCGGAGGGGAAAAGCCAATGTGTCCTCCGCGCGGGAATGCCTCCTCGGCCAGTTCGCCGGGTCGTAAAAGCCTCGAGGTGAGCGGCGCGGTTCGCTTCCGCCTTGGACTGCAGAGGAGGGAGCAGCTGGGCCGAGGGCCATGGCGGCGGGTGCCAGGACCAAAGGCCGCGTGTCCTCTGCTGGTCCTGAAGATGACGAGACGCCGAAACCGCTGGTGTCGAGGGCCACCTCCGTTTCCTCTCCGCCGCGGTCATCGATCTCGACTCCGACCCCAACAGTCCAGCCTTCTCCGGTCCGTAAGCTCATCTTTCTGTGTTACTCCACTGGGATAGCGATGGAGATGCAATTATTGCCCTGCATCCCTTTCTTCCTCACAAGATATAAGGAATACAAACTGTGGTGTTAATCTAAAATTCAGAATATATTTTATTTCTCATTTTGCGTTGTCCGCAAGCCTATTGTTAGCGTCGCATGTTTGTATAGTGCTCTTATGGTTCTTCTAAAAGAAATCCAAGAAGTTGCAGCAGATATAGAGAAGTCTATATGCTCTGAAATCATTGAGAATTAGAAAAGATAAAAGAGTAGTATTGCGGACCGGAGGTAATCAATACAGAACTGGTACCTTCCAACAAACAACGTCAGGATCTGGTACCTTACCAGCTTCTTTTAGTGGGCATGTTGTGCAAGAATTGAATCTTAGTAGGAGGTTATGCTCCTAAGATTTATTGACTTCCATGTGCATCGAATCGACTTGGCTTGCAGGTAGTGATTACTATCTGACTGCCTTCCAATTGGAATTATCATGTCCAGCCCATAATTTACAGTTTCAGTGATATATGCTTTTCTCGATTTTGCTGCAGTTGGCGAGGGGAGGCATTAGAAGCACATATGACTTCATCAGCAGGGTTAAGAAAGCTACCACATGATCTGATGAACTATGTTGTTCCTTCCCCCATTCCCACAATTGCATTCAGGTACATTTTTCTTAGGGCGCTATGCAATGTTATGTCAGTGCACATAGCTGTCTCTAACTTATGTCATATAGCGTGATTTACGCAGCAAGGATCAGGGGTTTGTAACATTACATGCGTAAGACAAGGTTACTTTATAAGGTATATGTACTATGAGATCACTGAAAAAAGGAACTTTTGTATAGCGTGATCTGACTCAGAATTACACACTGCAATTGTTTGACTTTTGAGAGTATCTAATAAATTGAGGAGAATTTCATAATCCTACATTTGGTTATAATTTGTAGACAGGCTATCCAAGCTAGAAAAGAAAGGGTGGAGGCGAGGGCGAACAAGCATGGTTTGCAATTCGGATGTAGAAGAGTCTGTGCTGGTATGTTCTTTTTTGCATGCTCTCAAATGCTTGCTTATTCGCAGGTTTAAGCGCTAAACGTATAAATTCCAATATATATCAGATACGGTCTACAAACTGGGCGTTAGAGAACATTGATATGCTTGCTTCAGGAGCTATTGCTATCTGAACATGTACATCAGTTTTTAGGCCTGCTGTTGTTATGCCCCGTGCTACACCTCGACTCATGAACTGATCAAAGAAGCAAACTGAATGTAAGCTTTGTGCCTCTCTTCCATTTCTGCAAATTGGCAACAAAGCATAAATGGTTACATGCAATTGCATAAGCACAAGCACGTTTTAAAACTCATGAGCAGTACCGTGTATAATATTAGAGCTTGTCGACATAGATTCCAGAACATATATTTATTCCCTTCTTTTGTTTTTGGGAAGGTGGCAGGCCGTGACGATCCACCTGATAGCTTATATGACTATGATCGCAATAATCCTCTGGTACATTCAGTGATGGAATGATCTTATAATTCCATCTTTCCAGAAATAAAAGATCATGAGAAGTTCGTTTCATTTGATTTGAAACACTTTTTCACGCACTGAAGTGAAATGATCAATTTTTAGATTGCAAGAGTGGCTGGTGGGAATCTCCAACAAATTGATTGATGATGGCAGGGTAAGCCTTCCATCAACAAATTGTTTAGATTGACACATGGACTATCCGTTGTCTTTTTTGTTACATGAAAGCTCAAAAGTTTTGGAAGACTTCAGAAGGAAGCCATGAAAATTCACATAAAATGAAGGTAACCCAAATCTATTCGAGTGGAAACACAATTGTATGAATATAGCTTTCAAAGTTCCAATTAATCCATCAACTTTCTTCATGATAGATGCTGCATGAAGATAAATGGGGCCTAAACACCAAGGAATGCACTCAAGACAGAGATAAACGATTGATTGATGATGGCAGGGTAAGCCTTCACCGCCGAGGCCTCGCCGGAGGCAGAGTGGGACCTGGAGGTGGGTTCGCGGAAGCGTTGCTAGAGCCAATAATGTGAATGGAATGTCATCTTTTTATCAATATCAATGTACATGGCATATCTTGTGGCAGAGCGGAGTGACGATGGCGTAGACGTTGCTATGCACCTTTGACGCTATTATTGTATCCAGGTGATGTTTGTTTTCATTGTCATGTGCCCTCATTCAGTATCGATATTAGAGTAAAGATGTGCTTAATAATCACTTGTTCATATCAGAGAAGAGAGCTAGATGGTACAAGCGTGCGAAAAACACATTCTTGCACCTTCACGTGAAACCCTCGTGATTTTAACACATTGTTTAGCATATGAGGGAAAAAATTTGAGTGACCGCTACAACGCACGGCCATTCAACTAGTTGGCATAAGGTTGAGCACCAGATTTTGAATCTCGGTCCTTTCATATCTAGATCGAGTGATATTAATTGTCCTTCTCAAAAGGTAGTGGTCACCGTTTATTCCTTGCTGAATCAGTCCAGAGCAAGACACTAAATTTGGCGCCAGAATTTGAATGTAGACGGACATAGTGCACCGGCAGTCCGGCACCCACGCATGACTCCACCGCTTTATTCAGAAGGTATAGTCGTGCGTCATGCATGCGTCCAGACAGAAAAACCTCGAAACATTCCGCTGCAAACCTCCCTCCCAAAGCCACCAGCGAACGTGCAATGGGTATACTTTACTTACCACCGGACGTATCATGGTCAGTTCTCAGTTGCTGCACCGGGAAGCATCCCATCGCGTGGACATTTTCAGCAGAAAGCTAACGAAAATCTCAGAGCCAGAAAGCTAGCCTCGAACCAAGGTACGTACGTGCGATCGATCGAACGCGCGCGATCTGCTCCAGAAATTCAGAGCTTCAAGCTTACAACTTCAGCCAAGTATGCTTCCAACTCAAGATGATTAAACATAATGAAATTAACTAAACTGACTTCTTGCTCAATCAGAAGAACACATAACCTAGACGTAATGTAGGGTTCAGAATCAAACAGAAGCAATGCAAGCTGATTGTAGTCTTGCTCTTGCATGCTAATGATAAGAAAATGTCCGGGTTGAGTGATTTTGTCAGGGCATTTGACTTGGCTGGCAAGGATGGACTATATATATATGTAACTAATCATAATCGAGCGCGTTCAAAGATAAGAGTAAGACCGACGTAGATCATCGTGGATGTGAACGCAACGGATGCCATGATGGGAACAAGTGGATACATTGCATGGCTTGTGAAGTAAATCAAGCAGAAAACTTCTTCATGTTGATGTCTTGATGACCCAATCATTAGCAGGTTTCCTTGGCCATCAAGGGAATTCATCATCTATAAAGTAATCATCAAGCTCCGGGGATGCATGTTAGCTTATTGTTTTGGAGAACCGATGCGGATGTTTGTGTACCGGTACTAGTAGTTTAGTGCTCGTACAATTAACATACACTAGGGGACGAAGCGCGATCTTCGCCGCGCCCGTGGGTTTAAATTTTGAACCATTCAACCGTAAAGTTGTTGTGAATTAAAAGTTTCGAAAGAATTTTTTGGGAAAAAAATCGTGGACTTTTTTGAGTTCGGGTTGGAATGGATAGTTTGGACTATTTTTTTGGGGAAAAAAAATGTGGCCATTTGTTATTTTTTTGTTTTGCATTATTTGGAATCGTGTGAAAAACATGTTTAGAATTATGTAGAATGGTTTAAAAAAAAAGAAGAAGACTGTGGGCGTTTTATAGTTTGGGATCTTAGCGCGGCGTGCGCCGCGCCTGTGTAGTGAAATTGTATATCTTGGAATCTATTCAAACTTGGATTATTTTAGTGTTTATGAAATGATGAGGTTTGGAAGTAGTAGAACTTTTTCAGATATTCAAATTCTCAATTTGAGTTGGAATGTTGATTACTATTTACATTTAATATTGAATTAGAGCTTCTCTGCAAAATGTTCAATTTAAAAATTCGAGTATGTTTTTTTTCCCGTAAATAGGCAACATTTTTTTCCATGAACATTTTGCTTTAAAAAAAAACAAATCCCAGCGGGAATTTATCTAAATGGTTTTTTTAAGGTGGACTATTTTTTTTTTTGATCTATTCAACCGTAAAATTTGTTGGAATTGGAAAATTGTCCGCATTTCGAGAATTGTTCAAATTCGGAAGTCGTACGGTTTTGGAATAGTTTGACACATTTGAATTCCTTTTGGCGTATATAAAAAAAATAAACTTGGAATACACATGGAGGTTTGAAATTTGAATTTTGGTCGGGTATGTTTATCATTTTTTGTTGTGGACATATTGTTGTGGACATATTGAAATTATTGGTTTAAATTAAGTAGAATTTTTTCGAAAGTATATGAATAATTTAGGATTTTCAACTTGGAGTACACATGGAAGTTTGAAATTTGAATTTCGGTCGGGCATGTTTATCATTTTTTGTTGTGGACATTTTGAAATTATTGGTTTAAATTATGTAGAATTTTTTCGAAAGTTTATGAATAATTTAGGAGTTTCAAAAAAAAAACTGACAAATTGGGCCCACCGTGATGTCATGGTGACGTCACGGCGGCCAGATCTGGCCGGAGGCGCCCGTGGCGGCGCCGAGCTCGCCTGCGGCGCGGCAGGGCGTTCCAGCACGCGTGGGTGGGCGCATCCGATGCAGCTCGCCGCGCTCGACCTGTAGCTGGCGGCGCCGCCCCCTAATTGTCACCGGAGCGTCGCCGGCGAAGCCCGGAAGCGGCGGCGGCTGCGGCGACGGCGGCGGAGATCCCGGCGGCGACGCGGCGTTCTGGCAGCCGGCGCTCGGCCAAAATGAAGAGGCGGAGACGGCGGAGCTCGCCGTGTGGGTGGATTGGACCGGGGAGGTGCGTAGGGGCGCCGCTCCGCGTCGGCGGCGGCGGCGACCACGGCGTCGCGCGAGCGAGAGGAGAGGACGCCGGTATTTTTGCAAATAAGCTCCTGGTTTTGCGACAAATTGCAGTAAGGTCCTCCCGCAGAGGGAACCGTCGAATTCATGCGAATATCGTAAAACGGGAGGTTTTTTTTGCAAAACGGCGCGGCGACCGGGTGGGCGACCGGCTGGTGACCGGGACGCGTGGCGCACCGTGATTGGTAGATAATCGGGATGTACAGTGTTTCGCGGCGATGGGGCGACGTGGGCGCATCTCAGCCGTCCATTTCGCAGATCGGACGGCTGTGGATCGCCCGCGACGTGGAGGGCTGAGAGGGGCGGGATTCGTCCGCCTTTTATATATAGTGTAATGTAATGTAATGTAATGTAATGCCTGGCAAAATACTAAAATATTTGCAGTCATTTTTTTCAGAGTTCAGACGACCTTAGGAACGGCAACAAATTTCAGCTGTAACTCAACATCACCGGATTCAAATTTCGTGAACTTCAGTAAACTGAAACGATTCAAACGAGGGTATGTATGTATGTACATTCAGAGTAAAGTAGTTTGTTTTCTGGTGGAAATACCAGAAATAATAGTAAATCTATACTACTATTAAAAGAGCAAACTTGTGTTGAGCTGTGTCTTTAAATCTGGACCGTTCAATATTCGATCAAACGGCCCAGATCGTCCCAATGTTTGACAACTCAACATTGTCCGTTTTGGACCATTTTGCCCTCCCACCAATCACATAATACAACCAAATTGCCACCACCTTTTCGTTTTGCGGTTAATTACAAAGGATTGCCACCAATTAAAAAGAAAAGAAGCGTCGGCAACTCGAGCTTAACACCCGACGCCGTCCCCGCGTGTCCTGCACGGCTGCATCAGTCCTTGGGCTGCATCCGTTGCCCTGCTCTTCATCGCCGCGTCGCCTTACCTCCCAGGCTCCTACGATACCTGCCACGCCGCCGCCACGACGCGTGCCTATACTGCACGGCTGCAATGCATCCGTTGCTTTGCTCTTCGTCGCAGACGAGCTGCCTCCTCGATCCGGAGCGCCACACCGCCACGAGCCGCTTCGGCCGTACTTCCCAGCAAGAACAACTGTACACAGAGGAGGCTTTGTCGAGCTCAGTGGAGAAGCACCCCCGGCCGCGACCATCGCGTTGGTCTTCCTCATATCGGAGCTAAGCCAGCCAGCCAGGCGCCGTGGAAGGGGCGGATGATTAGTTTCGAGACCGCCACGCACCAGCTGCACAAGGTTCGTGGCGCGTCGCTGCTGGAAAAGCTCAGGCCGCTGGCCGCCGTGAGGGCCAGAAGGGCGCGAACCTGCAGGCAGTCTTCAATACGATCCTGAACAAGTCGGTGGTAGAAAAGCTGGACAGGGAGATGATGGTGAAGCGCATGTTCGTGCTGAGCGACATGGAGTTTGACGGATGGGTCGAAGGCCAGGTGTGGGTGTCGGAGCACGAGGCGATCTGGAAGCGGTTCGAGGCCGAGGGATTCGCCGAGCTGGAGGTGGTGTTCTGGAACGTGGGCACGTCCAAGGCATCGGTGCCGATGTAGGCGGTGCAGGCGGGCGTGGCGCTGGTGAGCGGGTACGTCAAGAACCTGGTGCGGTTGTCCATGGATGCTGAAGGTGTGCTCATGCCGTCGACCATCATGCCGATGCAATCTCTGACCCCGAGTACGACGACCTCCAGTTGCTCGACTGAGGCCGAGCTCGGTCGACCAATCACCCATGCATGATCACCATTGTTTCTTTGTTCGTCCCATTAGTTTCCTAGCTAGATAGAATATCTGAAGTTGAATGAACCCTGAAGGTGATATTCTGAATGCAGTACCGCTGGTGCTTGATGAATCATGAATGCGTTGTGATCTTTGCGAATGAAATTGCCTATGGGTGCTCAAAGTGTTTGCATTTTGATATGGTTATTCTTGAGCCTGAGTGCATGGTTATTCTTCTTGGCAGTGCCTGATCGATTTGGTATCGAAAAACATGCTCTTGTCTCTAAATCCAACTGGAGTGCATTGCATTAACTGTTGCACCTGTAATCAGTCATCAGCCAATTCAATCATGTCTGAATTTGGCCGCTGAAACTGTTTCTTTTCATGTCCATTCTTCAGCTTGGATGCAGCAGTGATAGAGAGGAACACCTAGGCTGGTGGCTTGGGAATGCCAGGGTGGTACTACAATTGGCCTTTCGTAGATTGTCTTTATAAATAGAGTTGTACCATTGTAGTTGCAACAGTCTCACCTTGCTATCTATATGTTGTATGTTACAGATTTTGTCAAATATTTTCGAAGTATCCGTTCCATAAATTTTGCTATTGTAGATTGTGTTCTAAGGATAGTTTTTCAAATATTGTGAATTTGTCGTCATGGGCTGTGGTTCTGATATTTTGGCACTGTTCGAATATTAATGTGATGATGATAACTAGATGATAGCTCTATTGATCAGGATCATTGCGCTCACGGTTAAGACGAAAGTGAAAGCTGAGGTTACACGTATCGATCGACTATAACTTGGTTTTTTCAACCCATTGCAACGCATGGGTAATTTGTTTTCCGTAGAATAAAGGGCACTGGAGATCGCCCTGGTGAGACCCGGATGTGGCAAGCCGACTCGGCGCACAGGGTACGGTAGGCATCCGGTAAATCAAGCGAGACGGTGGCACTGAGTTAAGGCCACCCGTTACACGAGGCAGGGTAACGCGCGATGTAGGTCGCCATGTCCCCAAGTTGGGTGGCATGGCAAAATTCGAGGTAGGGTAGGGGAGGTCGGGCCCTTGAGTAGGAAATGGAATCATAACATAAGATGTGTCTTGTAGAGACGTGCGTGCACGTGCAAGGCTACTAGTTTCACTAAACAGAACAAATGCAATTGTGACTCAAACCTGTGGTTACAGAAATACCGCAGCTGAGCTGACTTATTACAGGTCATCCATGCGTTTGGTCAACCCTACTGGACCCAAAAATAATCATATCCAGCTCCCAGAACCGCCGGTTGCAACTTGCAAGATACCATGCACGTACCAACGTCCCTGAATTCCGGCAGAGATCTTGCGCGGCGAGGCGGCGATCATTGAATTCTGCTTAATTCTGTTCAGTTCAGTCTACTCGTTCTGCATTGCATCCCAGCTAAGCTATAGCTTCCTTCTCGAGCTAGCTTCACTGTTGGGTTACACACTTGCTTTACCAGGAATCGCCAACTGCCAGCCAGCCATCCCGGCCGCGTCGTGTCAGCCGTGACACCACGAGCTCGGCCGACCGCCGAGATGTATATAATCCCGCGCCGCGCACATAGTTATCTTCTTCTCTCGATCGATTGCAAAGAAAAAATAATCAGAGATTTGGTCATGGCGATCGGAGCACCGGGGTCGTCGCACCGGCCGCCGCGCGACGGAAGCAACATCCTGGAGAACGTGTGGGCGAGCATCATGACGGCGCCAGCGTGCACGCCAACTCTGACGTCGACAACGGCGGTGTCGACATCGTCGGGGGATCAGGCCGGCGCGGACATCTTGCGGCGGCTGCCCAGCCTCGGGAGGTGGATCTCCATGGGCGCCGACGAGTGGGATGAGCTGCTCAACGTCGCGGCCGCGGCACCGGCTCCAAGCGAAGACGAGCAGCCGCCGCTCGTGGCCGCCTCGCCCCGAGGAGAAGCGCAGAGCGCCGGCAGCAAGGCGTCTCCCAAGAGCTACAGAGGGGTGCGGCGGCGGCCGTGGGGCAAGTTTGCGGCGGAGATCCGGGACACGCGGCGGAGGGGCGCACGGGTGTGGCTCGGCACGTTCGCCACTGCGGAGGAGGCCGCGCTGGCATACGACGTGGCGGCGCTCCGCATGCGCGGCCCACGCGCGCACCTCAACTTCCCGCTCGAGGTCGTGCAGCCCCGCATGGAGCGCGACGCGCAGCTCCTGGACGCCGGCCCTGGCGACCACCAGGCCACGAGCCGGGGTCGCCGCAAGAGGAGGAAGAGGAGCGGCGCCGATGATGTCACGGTGGTGGCTGGGAGCTCCGACCAGATGGTGTCGTTCGCCGGCTCGGGGAGAAATCTCGGGACATCAATGCAGGATCGGTACGTGAGGATGGGCGGTGATGGAGGAGCTGTGAATCGGGTGATGGAGTTGGAGGAGATTGGTGGCGAATATTGGGACTACCTGTTCCCGCCTCTCGGATGATGATCATATATGGAGTAGTTGATTAGGTATATGGTTGTGTATGTGTGTGGATGACAGGAGGGAGGAAGCTCGGCTAGCTACATCGATCTCCTCCCTGCTGATTTAATCTTAGTTTCAGTAATTTGTATGCATAAAGATGCATGCTATGATTGATTGTAAAATGTTTATTAGTTAGTGTGTGTATACAACTATACATCAACAATTGATTAATTGGGTGCTATGTCCATATGTATATTCATTTTGGATTCTATTTCCTTGATTAAATAGGTGGTAGTTAGGTTCATACTATGTAACATTCATTTTGGATGACCACCATTTGCCTACACACTGAATTTGCATGGCTTTTGCATTGAGGAAGGTGTTGCAATGCTTGATAGTCAATTGCATTCTGATCAGATAACTAGAGAAAAAAAGAAAACGTCTCGCGACTGGCCGCCCCCCGCGCGGGTGACCAGCCGCGCCGCCGGTGAGCTCGCCAGAAGGCCTCCACCTCCTCTCCTCCTTCGCCGTCGTCGGGGTGCGGCGCCGGGCTTGTCCCGGGCGGCGCTGGCGGCGGCGGATCTCAGCTTCTCCCCTCTCGGTGTCTCCCTCGCGCGGGCGGCGCGGCGCCGAGAGTTGCACTCAGGCGGCGGCGGCCCGGATCTACGGCGGCGGGGTCTCCTGCGCTGCGGGTGGTGCGTGCGGCGGTGGCGTGGCCGTTGGCGGCGTGGTGGCCAGGGGCGCGTCGGCCAGGGCCCTGCAGGCCCAGATCTGGGCCCGCCGGGCTCGATCTGGGTCAGGGCGGGCCAGGCTCGACCCTGCCACCCGGTTTGCTGAGTTTCGAAGCCGGTGACGTGTGTGGTGGCGACGACGCCACGCCTGCTGCAGCGTGGAGATAGGGGCTTCACGGACCCGCCTGGGTCCGCCTGGGCCTTTTGGAGCTGAACTAGAGGATGGCCTTTTGGAGCGGAACTAGAGGATGGTTGACGACAAGGAGGTGGTACCCGTGGATGGCCGAGGACGAATGCGACGGCCGGCCGTCGCCGACGAAGGACACTCCCGTGAAAGACATGGCAGCTGGAAAGATCTACGGGGCTACAGAGTCTGCTACAGGGCCTCATGTGAGCGAGCCCCGTGTCGCTCCCCGCGGGCGACCCGGGTGCTAACCCTAGCCGCCGGCCACTCCTCCATGCCTCCTTCCCCGCCGCTGCCGGCGAGGGCCGCCGAGCAAGGCTCGCGTGGCGTCGGTGGCGGCGGCCCTCCTCTCCCGAGTCGCAAGGCGGGCTACACGGGGTGGCTTCGTCGAGCGGAAACGGGCGTGCCTCCAGGACGCCATGGATTCAGCCGTGGTGGGTTGCAGCGGTCGGACTCGGCTCCGGCTGGCCTGTGGCCGTCGCGGCCAGATCTCCTAGGCGTGGAGGCGGCTGCTGGCCGGATCTGCCACGGTGGGCGGCAGTGCAACCGGGCTGCTCAGATCCGGCAGGTGACGGGCTTGCTCGTGCTATCTTGATCTCACGTTGCTGTTGTCTGGGCCACCGTTTGGGGCTCGACTCCGATCAGTAGATATGACTTTACCGACTCCGATCAGTAGATATGACGGCGGTGCCCGCCGGAGCCGTTTTCTTTGTTGAAGGTGTCATCAGGGAGCTCTACTTCCTGCCACCACAAGCGTCATGGAAATTCCGGGTGAAAACCCTAGCTCCTTTGGAATGCTTCTGAAGGCGTCGTCTTTGGAGTCCTTGACCGGCTAGCATCAGCTGTGCTCCGGGGAGACCCTAAATCTGGTCTCCCGGATTGATGATGGTGGCACTATCGGTGTCGTTTCCCTCCTGAGGGCATCGTTTTGGAGCATTTGCTGCCTGGTGGAGCGGCGTTTCATCAACTGTATCGATGACGGGCCTTGGCAACGAGGTGCTGCGGAGTTTCGACTTCAGATGCATGACGATGAACGTGCGCATGGTGGAGGAGCTGTCTAACACCGTGGCGGTGTCGATGGCAGGCCTGACAAGGCTAATGCTTTGGTCCCTGTCCTGAAGCTGAAGATGGGTTAGAAGAAGACGGCGAAAGCGATTTTTGTATCGTGTGCATCGGTGCCGCTAAGGGTCTGCTGGACCGGTTGTGCCCCTTGCTCGCTAACGGGCGGCTTGGTGTGGCCTACGGTTTTTTGATGATGCGCGTTGGTGTGTTCTCAGGGCACTCGGCCCTGTTCTTGGCCACCCCCTTCATCGGTTTTAGAGGTGTAGCAAGCTGTCGCTAGATTGGTGGACTTCGTTTCGGGTTGATCGATCTTTGTATTCGTCTTGTAAGACTTTGTTGAATAATTAAATAAAAAAGGGCTGTGTGCATCCTCTGGATGAAGAGGCTGGGTACCCTCCATTTCTATAAAAAAAAAACCTCGCACAAATACACAAAACGTAGACGCGGTGCTAAATATATATGCAGACGGAGGATGCGTTCTCAATATCGCTTCATCTTTTTCCATTTACTCCACGATCCAAAGTGACTGGTCACACTTCGATTCACATTCTCGTAATACGTGTGTTGTTACAGATTCCAACGTGTTCACACAGCGTATGGGTACAGGAAGAGCAGTCAGGTCTCTCTATCCTCGTAAACTATAACTTTACCCAACAAGTGATTCCACTTTTCGAGGGAGATACGACGATTCAAGAGTGTTTCGGTTCAGTTTCCGGGCTACTCGTGAACTGTAACTTTACCAAGGCTTCGTTTTCGGATCGATGTTGTTTGTTTTGGTGATCATGAGGTGCCCTGGCCGGGAGCGATCCATGCACGATGTTGATCAAACCAAGCCTTTGTTTTCGGGTCCATGTTACTTGTTCCGGTGGTCATGAGGTGGCTTGGCCGGGAGCAATCGGGTTCCGTGGTGCTCGTCTCCTTTAGTGGCGAGTACTTCATCTCCGAGCATGTATGTGTTGAATTTACGCGTATTTAGTTTGTAATCTCAATTTTATGTGCATTTATAGGTGCTGAATTTGCATGTTAATTTTGAAATTTCAAATTTGTATCAATTGTGGGCACTTAAAATAGAATTGAAATTTGAAATAAGCTTGCACATTTGATTTGTTGTTGAATTTATTTGTTCTTAAATTATGGTGAAATTCATCTATCTTGTCTGATACGATATCTCACGACAGGAAGGCATCCACTTTTCTTGCGAGGGATAACAAACACACTTAGCTTAATAATAATTTCTTAAAGATGTTTTATACAGAGCTGTGCTGACAAGCCTATTTAATGATAAAAATTGTTCTCTTATGCAGATTATCTACAGGACTACTGCTACTCTCCGTTTGTGGTCTCAGTTGCAACGTGTGGGGCATCAAGACCTGTTTATGGAGGTGTGTACCAGACTGGAGGATATGGCGAGAGACTTTTTATCCCAACATGGATGACAGCATAATTTGCAGATTGACCCTCCACCACCATAGGCGTTCTTACATTTTCTCATTATGATATGCATTTCGCCTTTTTATGTTTCGAACTACAGACTTGTTTCGGCTGTGTGCATCTTGGTTATGCAGAGGCTACGTGTAATACTTAAACCTTTTAAGTAATAAAGCTCCCTTTATCTAAAAAAAACATCTCTTGTAAAACTGCAACAACAAAGTCTTAAAGAGATATGTTTAACTTTATTAAGTATGGACAAGCACTAGGCGTGGCTAATGAGCGACTGACAGCTAGCGAGGTGACTTCTCCGACATTGATTTTTTCCTGCATCTTTCGGGGCTCGTGATTTAAACAAAAAGATTAGATTCCAACATATCATATTTTTTAATAATCTATTTGGTTCAAATAAATGTCTCTTTCCAAAGGGTTATGTAGATAGCTTTCTTAGAGTAAAATTTTATATGACTAATTGCAAGAGATTTAATTTTGTATCGTGTGTAAAAATATATAATTAAGCGATTATTCTATTATACAGACGTGTCCATCGAACTCCTCCCGTACGGCGCCTGACTCCGCATCTCCGATTTCTTTCCCCACCTTATCCTCTCGCACGCTTCGCTCCCAGCCACACAAAACTCACCATGCTTGGCCCTTCTCTCCCCCATTTCTTCCCCGATGCACAAAATAGCTCTCCTTGCTCCAATTTTTTTAGCAGATTCAAGTGAGGTCGAGGAGAAGATGAAGTCGGGGGCAGATGGATGCGGGAGACCGCGTAGACGGCAGTGGTGGAGGAGGTGTCGTCGGGGTCGGGGAGCTCGAGGAGCAGGACGAGGTCAGCCATGAGGCTCCCGGGGAGCGAGGTCCGGCTGCATGCCGGAGACGACGTCGAGGAAGGACGGAGATGGGCAGTGGCCGCCGCCGCCTGCCACCATGAAGCTGTGCACAGGCCAAGGCTGGCTCGTCTTTCACCTCGCCCAGGTCAACATCGGCCCATCCCCACCGCGCTCTGTCGCTTCCTTGCCGAATCGCCGGTCATCTTCGCGGGGAACGAGTCCTCCCGCATGCTGCCGGCGCAGTACGACCTACATGGCGCGTCCGGCCGTGACTCATGACATCCGTCTAGCAGGTGGAGTATGCCTGCCTCGAGGCCTCCCTCTCCCTTTGAACGGGTTGTGTTTTGTTTTTCTAGAGATTTGGTAGCTTTGCGTGATAACCAGGATCTGGCTATCGCATGTATGGTGGTAATGTTGTGCTAGATGGTAGGTAATCTGAATAACGTGGTGATTACCACAGAATAAACTGGTGATCATCCCTAAATCGCATGGTGACTATTATAGAAAATCTGTATGTGAAAATAGGAACCTAGAATAATCTGGTGACTACGGCAGAATAGCCTGGTGACTATGGCAGAATAATCTGGTGACTATTATTTCAAATTTCGAAATATAGTATAGCAAATTTGATAACTAGAATAACTTGGCGACTTGTGACTATGGCAGAATAGCCTGGTGACAATGGCAGGATAAACTGGCGATCATCACCGAATCACCTGGTGACTATTATAGAAAATCTGTTATTGGCGCCTGGTGACTATGGCAAAATAGGCTGGTGACTATGGCAGAATAACCTGGTGACTATTATTTCAAAATATAGTATAGAAAATTTGATAACTCGAATAACTTGGTGACCATTATAAAATAATCTGGTAACCATCACAGAATAACATGGTGTTAATTATTGGAAAAATTGATATGGAAAATCCAAGGATGACACTATGAACTAGTCTGATAATTACACTAGGTTAATTTGGCAACTAAAGCGATAAGTAAGTAATAATGAACCCGGTAATGCCACTAAGTAGTCATAATTCAGATTGCACGGTTCTTTTTTTTTTAGTCCGGTAACTAAGTAATGCATAATCTGGCAATTATGTGACAACAATATGGCAATTACTGATGAAAAAAAGTTATCTAAACATACCGACACGAGATTTAGTTTCGAAGATCTCGTTGCGAGAAAGCCAACGGTAAAAACGGATCATCAATCGAGCTAACGATCCGAGAGATATTCGCTTTTTTAAATTTCAAAATCAAAAGGAATAGTCCGTGCGGTGGAGAGCGTGATTGATTGCATGCGCATGTGGAGCCGCCGTACGGGGAGCGTCTCCCAGGGCACGTGCCCTAAGTAGCAAGGTCCATAATTAAGTGCTAAAGAGGCTTTTTATGAAACATTTTTAAATATTTTTTACATGAGTCATGAAAAATAACGGGTTTTCCATGAAACTTGGTTTGCACATTTAATGTCAGAGATGTATGTGCAATTTTTTTGTCCCAATTTTTTTTGGACATTTTCAAATGTTTTTTTGCGGTGGTAGGGCCTATATGAATCTGAATGTCTCGGAATAAAAATAGTATCTCCCGAACAGAAAAAAAGAGTCAACAAAATGACCTGTATCCCCTCTGGTTCTGTATCCCCTGCGTATGGTTTTCTGTGTTCCGTATTTTTACTATGTACGGTGTATGTGGTACTCTGTTGAATATACGTGGGCTTTCAAAAAAAAATGACCTGGCTCCTGTCGTCTTCTTCGTCCACCAGTCTACAGTACTACCGTGGCTGTCGGAGTGTCGGGTACGTCAGTAGAGGATACACCCGGCATTCCGACCGCCGCGCCGCCCCGCCCCGCCGCGAACTCCCAGGGTGTCCGTCGTCTAACCCCGCCGCCTCTCTACTCAACCATCCGCCGAATTCCACCACCCAATCAGAGAGGGGCGTCCAGCCAGGGCGGAGCTGGAGCAACACTAACCCCGATGCACTCTGACTGCCTGATGCACACTTTGGTTGCTAACCTGATGCAAAATGCCCTTTTAAGGGATAAGTAAAGCTAATTTTTTTTGGACCCTGATGCATGTGCATCAGGGTCAGCCCAAGCAGATCCGCCCCTGCGTCCAGCTCACGGCGTCGATCTCCCCCCGCAGACGCAGCCTAGCTTCGAATTGGGGGGCGTAGCCCGTAAGCCACCCTCCCCGCTGTACAAAGCAGAGGGATCCAGTAGCAGCAGCGGCGGGCGACCGGACTCCACTGGAGCTCAGCAATGGCTTCGCCCGGCGGAAGCTTCCGGAATCTCTCTCTTGTCCTCGCGATGTCGCTGTGCTCCGCGCTCGCCTCCTCGGTACGCGTGCTCTCCTTCTCGCACCCCGACACAGTTTGTTTGTTCCCATGAGGCGATTCCGCGTCGATGGTTCATTTGGGGTTTGATATTAGCGTCACTGATTTGATTCGTCTGTGACGGTGTGCGTGTGTTGGTTGGTGGGCGGGAGGCTTCGAGAAGGTTCTGGATCGAGAACGACGCCTTCCGGAAGGACGGGGAGCAGTTCCAGATCGTCGGCGGCGATGTGCACTACTTCCGCATTGTTCCTCAGGTGAATCCTTTTCCGACTAGTTCACAATACATAGCACTGCAGCATTTGGTTCTGCTGGAGCAGAGTGGTTGACTCTGTAAATTCGTGATGACAATGGAGAATGAATTGTGTGTGCGGAAAGTATCCATATAGACCAAAAGTGGTTGTGGCACATTAAAAAACACTAGAAATTGCAAATTCAGCCGGTGCTGCACACATAATTGAGCTTTCCAGGAGTACAGTTTTGTAAGATGTCACTGTCTGAAAATTTGGCTGTATTCAACAAATTGCTGTTCTGCTGCAGCACTTGGTGTTCTGCTGGAGGGGATCGAGTGGTTGACTCTGTAAATTCCTGATGACAAGAAGAGTATCCATCTAAACCAAAAGTGGTTTTGGCACATAAAAAATACTACCAATCGCAAATTCAGCCAGTTTTGCACATATATTTGAGTTTTCCATGAGTACCATCTTGTGATCTGTCACTATCTGAAACTTCGGTTGTATTCAACAAATTGGGCGGCCATGAGGTTGAGTATCTCTAATTGATTCATAAGAATGCTAGTATTTCTATTGGATATAGTAAATATGTAAGCGGTCTGTCATACTCACCGAATATTTGTGCTACACCCAATCTGCACATTGACTACCGATGCTATGCAAATGAATTTCGGTTATCCATAAAAATACCACATGTATATCTATCTGATTTAGGTCTTTATCTGTAGATCATAGCCCATCTATTGTATTCCTCTTATGTCGTTACGCCTTCCACATATCCTTACTGAAAGCTTGCATGTACATTGTATTTTATGCCTGCAGTACTGGAAAGACCGCCTCTTAAGGGCCAAGGCACTAGGCTTGAACACAATCCAAACGTATGTTCCTTGGAATTTGCATGAGCCGGAACCACGGAGCTGGGAATTCAGGGGATTTGCTGACATTGAGTCATATCTAAGACTTGCTCATGAATTAGAAATGCTGGTCATGCTTCGTGTAGGTCCATATATTTGTGGAGGTAATTCCATTTCTTGTTGAAATTGTATCCTTTAACATGCCATTGTGAGTAATCCAGGAATCATATCTGTATACAAAGAAGAGAAAAATAAACTAAATATTTTCCATTAGTTGCTCAACGGAAATAATCAGTATCGCCAAAGATGATCTACAAAATGCAGATAAGTAATTACAATAACAGAAAGAGTCACCATTTCATCTTTTGTAGTATGTATTAGATAATCTGTTGATTAGATGACAACATAATGTTTTCTAGCTCTTTAGTGTACAAAATAGCAACTCTATAAGTAGTGATAACATGCTATGCAAAAAGGGGAAATCGGCAAAGGATTTTTATAAGAAATAAAAGGAATGCTATATATGTATACACTTATACTCATTCTCATGTTTCCAAGATCAAAGATGAAGCAAGGTTGTGGGCAAGAGCCGGTGCCCTTGGCCTCCGGGTCATCTTGCCTCCCAACTGGGACGTACACTGAACCTTGTAACTCTGTATTTCGCCTCCCTAGAGGATTGTAAACAAACTTCTACCTTTTCAATGAAATGAAACGCAAAGCTTTTGCGTTTTCTCTAAAAATACTCATTCTCATGTTAGGATCTCCCTGTTTCATTCAGCATAGAGTGGAATGCCTCAGCTTAATCAAGAATAGTGACGCAATTTTCTATGCTACATTGCTACAGTTTACTAATGTCTTGTAAATTGCACGATTAGTTCCAAGTTCCAACACTCATAGAGTCAAAGTTATACTCAGTTCAGAAGTTCCTTTTCTTAGTACAGGCCCATATGGTTTCAGAGTTCAGAGTTAATTAGGTTTTGGTAGTGCATGCGCTTTAGTTGAGCTATCTTCCCTATATGGTCTATAAATTATGTAAGCTGTGCATTGCAGAATGGGACTTAGGGGGGTTTCCACCTTGGTTGCTCACTGTAGAACCAGCCCTTAAACTGCGATCATCAGATTCAACCTATCTTTCGTTGGTATGCTGTCCAAAACTTTCACCAACAATAGTGTTTTATGTATGACTCCCAACTCATATCTTTGATATTTATTGGAGATATATTGACCATGGTTACCTAGTTCTCTAGGTGGAGAGATGGTGGAGTGTACTACTCCCAAAAGTAGCACCACTATTGTATGGGAATGGAGGTCCAATCATCATGGTGCAGGCAAGTTCATCATGGTTTAAAGTGTTCTACTTATTCATTTCCTTCTAGTTTATACAGCTAACGGAAAAATTAATATTACGGTTGATCCTGCAGATTGAAAATGAATTTGGTTCATTTGGAAATGACAAGACATACCTCCATTACCTTGTTCTACTGGCCAGACGATATCTGGGGAATGACGTTATTCTGTACATATTTTCTTTGCTCATAATTTTCACTATGGAAATGCATGCAATTCAGTTTTAGTATAGCCTCCTACAATTTAGAACTGATTTTACACATTATGCATATAGCCATTTTAGGGCACAATTGCAACTTTGCATACTGACTAGTTATGGATAGTAGTTAAGTTCGGTGCAGCAATGACATAGGCATCTGCCTAATAGAACTACAACTACAACTGGCCTTGTTGTTGGTGCAGATATGTCACTTATCGGCACCGTATTTATTTTCATATTAGACTTTTGTGTTGTTTAAATTTTACGTCCAAGATTAGGCTGTGAAATAATAATCTCTTCATGTTTTCACTTTGTATAGGAAAATTAGATATACTTTTAAACATTGCATGTCAGTAATACTTTGTATGAAGCCATTCAATACAATATCTTGTTTTTGTTGACACTTCACAATCAATCAACACAACTGGTTTTGCATTGACAAACCAGAAAGTGAAAAGAGAGTAAAACGATATTTAAGCTTCAGCATTCCATTATTGCTAAAACGATCATCCGAATACATTCATCCGGTCGATTATTTTTATTTATTTATTTAACTAATGATGGTTCAGATCAAAGCTTGGGTAAATATGTTAGCATCAATATGTCTGTTTTTCTGTAAACAGTTATCAAAGCCACGGTTATGATTCTCACAGTCATCTTTCAGGTATACAACTGATGGGGGCACCGCTGGACTTAAAGAGTGGATCAATTCCTCAAGATGATGTTTTTGCTGGTAAACTATAGTAAATGAACTTGTGTGATTATGTGAATGCCCTTTCTGTAAAGAAAGATGTCATGAACGTGTGTAACACCCCATGCCCACTCAAAGCTTAGCCCCCACCCCCCTATGTTTGACAGCCATCAGCCAGGCATGTGTAGTACCACCGGTCCACTACCACCTTGCTTTGCCCAAAAGGTTCAAGCCGGAAGTGCCATGATTTTGGGCCAACATGTGTATGCTAGTCTAATGCAACTTAAAGTGGCAATGTGGTGCTAAATGTTGGGTTAGGGTGTAACAGTTATGTTTCTTTTAGTACTTAATAATTCTATCTTCTGGATACCTTATATAAAGTTGCATCCTAAGCCTAGAAGCTATACCTTGTTTTGTTGCTCTATGCATGGTGTTTTACCCTAAAGTAGGCTAAACTCTTTGATGACTATTCTGTTGGGATTTTTTGGTTAAGCAATATTCATTGTACTTAAACCGAGAATATTTGATATCAACTTAAATATGGTTTCCTAAGGCATTTAAGTGAGAAAATAATTTGAACCGCCTAGCTTCATAATTGTCGTGGACTTGTAATATGCCTTTGGCTCCTCGGTCATCATTTTTGAAAATAATTATACAGTTCAATTGCAGCTGTTGATTTTTCTACTGGTGATAATCCATGGCCAATATTCAGATTACAGAAGCAATACAACTTTCCAGGAAAATCTGCCCCGTTAACCTCGTAAGTGGTCTGTGCACCACGTTTGATAAATTGATATACTTTTGTCACATATTCTTTTTTGGTGCATCTATTGATGATATTAACCTCATACTTTTCAGGGAATTTTATACCGGATGGCTAACACACTGGGGTGAAAGTATTGCAACAACAGATGCTAGCAGCACAGCTAAAGCACTTAAAAATATTTTGTGCCGCAATGGTTCTGCTGTACTTTATGTCTGTCACTGGAGCCTTTTTATTGGTGAATTTCATTTGCATCTTAGCTCGACTAATTCTTTTTTCTCATGATATGTTTAGATGGCTCATGGTGGGACCAATTTTGGGTTTTACAATGGGGCAAATACTGGTCAAAATGAGTTCGAGTACAAGGCTGACCTCACTTCTTATGATTATGTAAGTGTTTTTTCCAAAGAAAACCTCTCATTTCTTGAACTATTTCTTCATGTGTATTGATTTATGTGATGTCACCAGGATGCGCCTATTAAGGAGCACGGAGACGTGCATAATCCAAAATACAAAGGCATGCTATTATATTTGTACCTTTCTGTTTGGAACATTAGTATTCAGTCAAAAAGTTGCTTAGGTAATCCATATGGTTGATATGAAAATATAATTGTGTTGTCTGCAATTTTTGGCTCTGCTTTTTAGCAATCAGCATCAGTTAAAATTAATATGCTTGATGGGTTTGGAATGCCATAATATTGGATCATCTGTAATCCAACGTAGATGAGCGGATATAGGATCACCAGTTTTAAGCTATGCTAGGAATGTCTAGAAAAACCTTTAAGAACAATTCTATGCTTGAGATGTATTTTTAAAGTACTGTTTTGTGTTTGTGTTTCACATTACAACTGGTGGTATCAAGCAGCACTGAGAAGAGTGATACATCAATGCACTGGCACTCCTCTTCGCTCTCTTCCTGCCAATATTGATAGAGGAAATTATGGACTAGGGCAATTGCAAAAGGCTGCTTCTTTGTTCGACATACTTGATAAGATCTGTGATCCACTGAAAGTGGCTGTTTCAGAGCAACCGCTGTCTATGGAACTTTCAGGGCAGGTAGTAACCTATCCAAGTATATATATTGCTGGCTCCTTTTCCATTACAGAAGTTGTCCGGCAGGTTCACCTTTTATATCCATGGTCACATTTCTTTCATTTAGATGTTTGGGTTTCTACTGTATGCCTCGGAATACCAAGGAAAAGGTCCTTACAACATCCTATCAATTCCGAAGGTTTTGACACCAATCATTCCTTTACTTGACATGAATTCAAGTTCATTGCTCTTAAGATGTAAACTATGCTGCAGGTACATGACAGAGCCCAGGTTTTTGTGTCCTGCTCACTTGATGGTGTCAGAAATCGAAGATATGCTGGCCTTATTGAGAGATGGTCTAATAAAAACCTACAGATACCAAGCTTAAGCTGCTTATCAGATACCAGCTTGTATATCCTGGTAATATTCCTGCAAATTTCTTTTGTAAAGCATGAAATGGGAAATCTTCTCACTTCCACGGATATTACAATTGCTGGTAACTGATACGATTCACTGACATTGCAATTCATAGTCCTGCTTGTATTCTTAAGTTCTTGAGAAAATATCTGCAAAGTCACCAATGGTACTCAACTTAGTAGAAATAGATCTCAGTGAATGTTAAGACGTTGACATAGATTGGAAGTGACTACTAAATATTGATTAATAGAAACTGAAGTGGCTTGTGCCGTTTGCGTATTATAGCCTCATAACAATTCATGTCAATAACTTGGTAAAAGAAGATTACCTTGAGATCCAATTCAAACATTCAGTATACGTTGATGTCTAGATAATTCCTTGTGGCTTATTTGGTGGTCTGCCTATGTGAATGTATTAGCCTGGCCAAAATAGAGAACACACTAAACTACTTTATTAGTATCTATATTATCGGGGTACTATTAGCAAATACTTCGACTACTTTCCTTTTGATTAATCAACAAGCTCTTTATATTTTGTGCTTACCTGCATATATATGCAATATGGGCCGTGTAAATTATGGGACATATATTTTTGACCAGAAGGTAAGTCCCAACTCCCATGTAACCTCTCTCACATTACAGCATCCACATGGACCATGGCGGGGGGGGTGGGGTTCTGCCCCCTGACTTCAACATAGCTCTGCACTGATCACAATGAATGATGATTGAAGAATCAAAATCACGGCGAGTCGATGGTTACTCAAAACATATTTTTATCCATAACTATTTGCGTTCAAATGCGTATGGCGACATGAAGAAAATATGAGGTAGCCTAAGCCGATGACCCCATGTGTCTTGACATGTCTAAGAGTCCTAGAAAATTATGTAACCCATTTCAAAATCCAAATCCGCACTTTCTATTTGGTCTAGAAATAAAGAAGACATGTTCAACACTAATATGTTAATGCAAAAAATTCACGTCACAAATAGAATTAGTTATTGTTTCCAACACATGCGGCTTTTTTAATACTTTGAGAATTTGGGTTGACATACTCGACAAGTGTTGTATCTGTGGCTTTGTTTGACGGTGAAGATTTTCTAAAACGTAAGTATTCTAAAACCGAAGTACTTCTATGCATAGGCAATGAATAGTGCAGTATTGGAAAAAGACGTCCCTGCCACATTTTTATACAGTGCAAAAACAGTTTAACTTTTGCGAATACATTGGTTTAATATTGCAGTTTATTCTAAATTCAAACATGTCAAAAATATTTGAAACCATGCTATTTTCAGGAACCACAGTATTCTTAAGATACTTAGAAAAAACTTGGCTGCCAAACCCCCCCCCCCCCCCCCCCCCGACAATATTCTTTTTCGATAATTTATACAAAATTTATGGTGAGGTGTTCGTACCTTTTTTTTTTTTGCGGGGTGAGGTGTTTGTACCTTTAGGAGTAGATAATAGATAATACATTTCTTAAAAGATGGATAGATAATACATTTTGGCAGTACAATATTGTTTTGGACGTTGGCGGCAAAGAGCAATTATTATAGCGCCTTCCTCCGAGGACCGAGGCCATCTCAGAATCTCACTCCATCTGGGAACACAGTTTTGGACGTTGGCGGCAAAGAGCAAATTTCATCTCGATCCGCCTGACTCGATTTCAACCAATCAGAGTACAAGATCCCCCTCCCCACGGATCGCCCCCAGAAAACCCAATCCCAACCGTCCACACCAAACACATCCAACGCGGCAACGCCCCCCTCCCAGTCTCCCACACCTTCCCTCCCTGAAAATCTAAAACGGACGCGCCCACGGCGGCCCAGCCAAAAATCTCCCGCCTGGGCGCTGCCTATTTAATACCGCCCGCTCCCATTCTTCTGTCACGACCCTCTTGCTGCCGCAAGCATTACGAGCCAAGAGACGTGCGGAGAAGCGTCAGCAGCTACGGGCGGCCCAGACCCAAGAGAAGCCCAGGGCCAGGACTGAAGCCCGGACCCACAATGTGTGACGAGGCTGGCAGCTATAGGACGAGGTTCCGTCCCATCAGCGGCCATCGATTAATTGTAATGGAATTAAGTCTGTCTTAGGCAGCAACTATCTCTTCCTCCTTCCTCGCGCTGCGTCGCTGAGTTCTGAATCCCGGCGTGACGCCGTGGAACAAACCTGTATCTGAGATTCTTATCAATATTGGAGATTGGGGACATAGCATATGGTATCAGAGCAGCGTTGATCTGAGATCCACGCTCAATTTTTTCCACAAAAAAATCCACAAAAAAGAGAGAGGAGAGTAGTTGATTTCGATCCCGATTCGGCTCGATCCGGCGAGCAGGAGGCGATTTCGAGGGCAGGACGCAGTGGTTGGGCTACATCCCGTAAAATCCCAGCTACGTCTGTAACTCGCGGCGGCGGAGCGGTCGTTCGGCGTACTCCGACGATCTACGGCGGCGTGTGGTGGCGGTAGACAGCTCGGGCGCAGATATCACGGCGGCGGTTCGGTTGCTCGCGGGTTCCCTAACTGCGAGTGGTGAAATCCCGGTTCCGCGGTGGATCCGTGCGCTAACGGCGGCGCGGAGTTTCGGCGGCGGTTGACGTTGGTTCCCGGTGCGGCGGCGTGGGAGTTCTCTGACGGAATGGCGATGGAGAGGGTGCAGGCGGATCTCGCAGTTTTGAAGAAGCAGGGCGACGAACTCCACAAACAATACTCAGAAACTTCTGGTACGTTGAAATCTCTCAACGAAACACTGAAGGGACTGAATAGTTGGGTGCCTCGTGTGGATGATTCCATCAAGGAAATACAGCAAACCCTGGATACAGTTGGTACTAGGTTGGAAAAACTGGAGGCGCAACGACCACCATCAGCAAATGCTCGAACCCCAACAGCAGCAGCTGATGATTTGGATCAAAGTTGTCTGACAACTTCTCTGAAGGTTGCTGTTCCACAGAGAGGAAGTGGCAAGAGAGACTTCCCTCACACTCCAATTAACTTTGATTTGGGTGAGAACTCAGCTGCGTTTGAAGATAGCGTGTACCCAGCTTCTCGTGGAGGTCACCAACGATCTCGGCCACCGAAAACTGATTTCCCCAAGTTTGATGGAGATAACCCGAAGTGGTGGAAGGCAGTATGTGAGAAGTACTTTGCACTGTATGCAGTGGAGCACGACACTTGGGCGAGCTTTGCAACGATGCACTTCGTGGGTAATGCAGCGCTGTGGTTGCAAACATATGAAGCAGAACATGATGTGTTAAACTGGGAAGAGTTGTGTGTTGCTATTCATGGGAAATTTGGCAAGGATAAGCACCACAAGTATTTGGAAGCATTGGAGAGATGCAAGCAGACACACTCAGTCGAGAAATACTATCAGAAGTTCGAAGCATTACGGCACCGAGTTCTGGTACACAACAAGCACTATGACGAGGCATACTTTGTGACCAAGTTCGTCAATGGCTTGAAGAGGGAAATCAGAAGGGCAATACAATTGCATAAACCACGCACTGTTGATGCAGCTTTATCCTTGGCTGAAACACAAGAGGAATTGTTGGAGGAAGGGCGTTCATTCACATATTCTCGTCAGAGCTTTGACAACCGAAACAATTACAGCAAATCAGGTTACCCTGGAAAAGGAGTCATGGGAAGCACACCTGCCGAGCATAAAAAAGGGGAAGACAAACCACCAGTACGATCACCATGGAATGAAAAATTCCAATCTCTGAAGGCGCAAAGAAGAGAAAAGGGGGAATGCTTCACGTGTGGGGAGAAATTTTTCCCAGGACACAAATGCAGTAAAACAGTTCCATTGCATTTGGTGGAAGAGTTACTTGAAGTGTTGCAGTTGGATCACACTGACAGTGACAAGGAAGTGAACGATGAAGACAGTAGTGATGAATCAATATGCGTTATTTCCCAATGTGCCTTGGCAGGCACTACTACACCGAAAAGTATCCGACTCCAAGGCACCGTTAATGGCAAACAAGTGTTGATACTTATTGATTCAGGAAGTTGTGGGAGTTTCATCAGCAAAAATGCAGTTGACCAATTGAACTTGGCGGTTACACAGATAGAACCGGTGACAGTGCAAGTAGCTGATGGTGGGAAAACAAAAATTTCTGATGCTGTTTCTCAGCTGCAGTGGGACTGTCAGAAGCACAAATTTGTCAACACATTCAGAGTTTTCTCAATTCCGTGCTATGACATTATACTGGGCATGGACTGGCTGAATGAATGTGGCAAGATGTGGATTGACTGGCCCAAGAAGGTGTTAAGATTCAGACACAATGGAAAGAGAATCACACTCAAGGGGATTAAAGATAAGATAATCAGCTGTGAAGCAATCTCCGGTGACGAACTGAATCGCTTGGTAGCACAAGGTGCATTAGCTCAACTGATACGTTTATGCCCAATTACTGACAGCACAGCTCCAACTGAAATGCCGTTTGAAATTGAGAATGTGCTACAGCAACATCAAGAATGCTTTGCCACACCACAAGGTCTGCCACCACGGCGTGACTTCGATCATCGTATTCCACTGATGCCAGGTGCTCAGCCGGTTAATGTCAAACCTTATCGATACTCACCGCAACAAAAGGATGAGATCGAACGCCAGATCAAAGAAATGATAAAACAAGGTATCATTAAACCAAGCCAGAGTCCCTTTTCATCTCCAGTGTTGCTAGTGAAGAAGAAGGATGGCACGTGGCGTTTTTGCGTCGACTATCGACAGTTAAATGCAGTAACAGTCAAGGATAGATATCCCATGCCTGTTGTCGATGAATTACTGGACGAGTTGGCTGGTGCTGTGTATTTCTCTAAACTGGATTTACGTTCTGGCTATCACCAAATCCGCATGGCAGAAACAGATGAATGCAAAACAGCCTTCAAAACACACAGTGGGCATTTTGAGTTTCGGGTGATGCCTTTTGGACTAACTTCTGCTCCTGCAACATTTCAATCAGCAATGAACACGATCTTCGCGCATGTGATCCGGAAGTTTGTGTTGGTGTTTGTAGATGATGTGTTGATCTACAGCAAGACATTGCCAGAGCATGCCAAACATCTAGAGCATGTTTTTCAACTTCTGGAGCAAAATAAGTTGTATCTGAAGCACAGCAAGTGTACTTTTGCTCAGCTATCACTTGAGTACCTCGGCCACATCATTAGTGGTGCAGGTGTCTCTACCGATCCAGCAAAGATAGCAGCAGTGGAAAATTGGCCCCCACCCATTAATCTGAAGCAGTTAAGAGCATTTTTGGGGCTAGTAGGATATTACAGGAAGTTCATAGCACTGTTCGGAATCATTTGCCGGCCACTGACAAATCTCCTGAAAAAGAACACGCCATTTGTGTGGTCATCTGAGGTGCACGATGCTTTCATCACACTGAAAAGAGCACTGGTGCAAGCCCCTGTACTTGCCCTGCCGGATTTCGAAAAGGACTTTGTTGTTGAGGCTGATGCGTGTGCTACAGGAGTGGGTGCCGTGTTGATGCAACAAGGACATCCGCTTGCCTTCTTAAGCAAGGCATTGGGGCCAAAGAACCAAACCATGTCGATATACGACAAGGAATGTTTGGCAATATTGCTTGCCATTGATAAATGGAAGCCATACTTGTCACACAAGCCATTTATCATTCACACGGATCAGAAAAGTTTAATTCACTTGGGGGATCATAAGTTCAATACACCAATGCAACAGAAAGCCTTCTTTAAGTTGCTTGGTCTGCAATACAAGATAGTGTACAAAAAAGGGGCCACTAACAGAGCAGCTGATGCATTATCTAGACGACCACAAGAAGTGAATGCAATATCCAAAGTCACTCCTCGCTGGATAGAAATTGTGACAGAAGGATATTTGCATGATGATAAATCCAAACAACTGATCGCCGAACTCAGTGTGCAGAGCCCCAATGCACAAGGGTTTACACTGACAGATGGTGTCATCCGTCGCAAAGGTAAAATATGGCTGGGGTCCCACACTGAAACCCATCAAGCAATACTGAAGGCATTGCACGACAGTGGTCTGGGTGGACATTCAGGGTTCAGAGTCACATATCATCGAGTGCGACAGTTATTTGTGTGGCCTGGCATGAAGCAGGACATATTGCAATATGTGAAGAACTGCACAATCTGCCAACAGGCAAAACATGAGCACATCAAAACCCCAGGTAAGCTGCAACCTTTGCCAATTCCTCCTGAAGCATGGCACTCGGTTGGGCTCGATTTCATTGAAGGGCTACCAATCTCTAACAAGTATGACACGATTTTGGTTGTGGTTGATAAGTTCTCAAAGTATGGACACTTTATTCCCTTGAAGCATCCTTTCACAGCTGCCACAGTTGCACAAGCATTCTTCGACAATGTATTTCGTTTACATAGCATGCCACAGGTGTTGATCTCCGACAGGGATAAAATTTTCATTAGTCAATTTTGGCAGCAGCTGTTTAAACTGGCGGATACAACACTGAATTTGAGCTCTTCGTACCACCCACAGACAGATGGCCAGACCGAGCGGGTGAACCAATGCTTGGAGACGTTCTTACGCTGTTTCGTTCATGATCAACCAAAGCAGTGGTCTAAATGGCTGACTCTGGCAGAACACTGGTATAATACTTCCTTCCACTCAGCCTTGGGGCGATCACCATTTGAGGTTTTATATGGGCGCAAGCCAAGAGCATTTTGCTTTGCGAAGGAGCACACTACAGGCAGTGTGGAGCTTGAGGACTGGCTAGCAGAACGAGCTAGGGTGGTGCCATTGATCCAACAACATTTACAGCGTGCCCAGCACAGGATGAAAGTCTATGCTGATAAGAACAGATCCGAGAGGGTTTTTCAAGTAGGAGACTGGGTGTATTTGAAGCTCCAGCCCTACGTGCAAACTTCTGTCGAAGCACGGCCATCGCAGAAACTGGGATTCAAATACTTTGGGCCCTTTGAAATCTTGCAAAGAGTTGGAAATGTCTCCTACAAATTGAGGCTGCCGGAGAAATCTAAAATCCACAATGTGATCCATGTGTCACAATTGAAGAAGTCCCTGCAAGCTGGTGAGTCAGCTAGCCAAACCCTTCCATTATCTCTGATGCAGGATACTGTGGACGTGCAGCCATTGGCGATCGAAGCAGAAAGGCTGGTTCGCCGCGGTGCCAAGCAAGTGCCCCAGGTTCGTCTCCGATGGGAAGGCTGTGCCCCGACACACACGACATGGGAACATCTCCACGCCATGATCGACAAGTACCCGCACGCACCGGCTTGGGGGCAAGCCGATTCTTCAGGGGGGGGTATTGTCACGACCCTCTTGCTGCCGCAAGCATTACGAGCCAAGAGACGTGCGGAGAAGCGTCAGCAGCTACGGGCGGCCCAGACCCAAGAGAAGCCCAGGGCCAGGACTGAAGCCCGGACCCACAATGTGTGACGAGGCTGGCAGCTATAGGACGAGGTTCCGTCCCATCAGCGGCCATCGATTAATTGTAATGGAATTAAGTCTGTCTTAGGCAGCAACTATCTCTTCCTCCTTCCTCGCGCTGCGTCGCTGAGTTCTGAATCCCGGCGTGACGCCGTGGAACAAACCTGTATCTGAGATTCTTATCAATATTGGAGATTGGGGACATAGCATCTTCCTCACTCCAAATCCAATCCCCAAATCTCCAGCCGCACTCTCCTCTTCTCCTTCCACCCCAAGATCCACGCCATGGCCCGCACCAAGCAGACGGCGAGGAAGTCCACCGGCGGCAAGGCCCCGAGGAAGCAGCTGGCGACGAAGGCGGCGCGCAAGTCCGCCCCGGCCACCGGCGGCGTGAAGAAGCCGCACCGCTTCCGCCCCGGAACCGTCGCGCTCCGCGAGATCCGCAAGTACCAGAAGAGCACCGAGCTGCTCATCCGCAAGCTCCCCTTCCAGCGCCTCGTCCGGGAGATCGCGCAGGACTTCAAGACCGACCTCAGGTTCCAGTCCTCTGCCGTGTCCGCGCTCCAGGAGGCCGCCGAGGCGTACCTCGTCGGGCTCTTCGAGGACACCAACCTCTGCGCCATCCACGCCAAGCGCGTCACCATCATGCCCAAGGACATCCAGCTCGCCCGCCGCATCCGTGGTGAGAGGGCCTAGGCGCGTCTTCCGCGTCGTTCGTGTCTGCCTCCCTGCGGGTGGATGTGTGTGTGTTAGGTTCTTGTCGGAGTAGCTTGTGTTAATCGGTGGTGATGTGGTAGTGCTGTAGGAAGTTCCTGTGTTCTTGCCTTGGTGGCTGTGTAATGGCTGATGTTACCATCTTGTTGTGATCAGCAATCGAACTTGATTATCTGATATCGTGACTGTCTTCTATGCATGTGTTCTGTTCTCGGATGTGATTTCAGATAATGGTGGATTTAATTGTCTTGCGAGATTCCGGTGTCATCTACTGTATTCTGAATTCCTGTGATAATTTTGGTTGTGTATGCGTCAGATTTGCAGATCTGGTTGTTTGCCTCTGAACTTGAACGAACATGATGCCAATCTGCTCGTGTTCAGGTCTTTTATCTACCTCTTGACGAATTTGGTTTCAGCAAATTTCCTGCCGGGTTTAGCCAGTGTATCTGAATTCGGTTAGATTTTTTTTTGTCCATGGCTGTGCAATTTCGCAATCAGTAGTTTGTTTGCCTCTGAACTTGAACGAACATGATGTCAGTATGTGCTTGGTTTCATTTCGGAAAAGAGAGAAAAGATGACCTCCGAATCGGTCATCCACTCCAACCAAATAGGCCTCTCCAAATATCTGTCCCCACGCGGCCGTCTTCCTATTCCTCGTCAAATCGGCAGAACACGGAGGGGGAGCTGGCTCAAACCCTACGGGCGTTCATCCATCCAGGCATAATGGTCAAGCGTTTGCGGTGGCAAACCGATCTGCAAAAGGAGAAGACCAAAGTCTCAGTTTTTAAACCTTCCGGAGGTATGTTGGGTGTGAATAAAATCAGAGTTTTTTGGGGTTCCTGGATGAGCCGGGAATTTTACTTGTGATATTTTTGCTGATGCAGGACATACAGTATCCTGTCCAGCAAATGGCGATCCGTCCAGTCGCTCCATCCCAGGCTGAGATTCGATGCTGCCACGATGTGCGGCGGCAGGAGTAGGACCGCCGCCGGGTCGAAACAGTACACTCAGGAGTTTGTTCAGAATGTCAATGCTGTCCTGCAGAAACACAACGGCATGTTCGTGGAAGATTTCAAGGTCAAGTTCGACTTTGACAGCGAGCTGGCTGTCCATCTCGACAACTGGATTAGGTTCGTCGCGGCCTCTCAGACAAAGAATCTAGCATTTGATCTAGTACCAGACGGGTTCCGTGGTCGCAGTGATCGGTATTTACTCCCCATTGAGCTTCTGGACCGCGGAAGCACGTCCCGTCTACGGTGTATTCAGCTTAGCTTCGTGTCTATCAAATTGCCGCTCTGTTTCTGTGGGTTCCCCAATTTAAGAAAGCTCGATCTGCACCTGATACGTGCCACAGCAAAGGATCTTCAGCATGTGTTGTCTAGCTGCTCTAAACTTGAGTGGTTGAGTATAGTTAGGTGTCATCTGGATGATGAACTAAAGGTGGACCATCCATTGTCTTGCCTGCTGCACTTGCGTGTTGCACACTGTGAGGTAACCAAAATACAATTCAATGCCATGAGGCTCAAAACTTTCATGTATAGTCGTATAGAGGGGAGTGGCGTTCTATTGAGCTCAGTCAATCTTCAGAGCTGAAAGAAGTGCACCTTTATCTTGATGATTTCATTACTCTTGAGCATGCTCTCGCCACATTCCCCACCGCACTTCCAACTGTTCAAAGCCTGACCCTGAAAGCTGTTGCAACGTTGAAGGTTTGCTGTCTGATCTGTTTTATACCACTATTTAAGTTCACTGCTGATCTGTTTCATGCCATTATTTAAGTTCTTATCTTGCATTTTTCTTGTTGTAACCTTTAACTTTCTATCTTTCAGATGCCTGGGTTGCTATAGCACCCCCGTAAGTTTTCTCAGCTGAAATACTTACATTTGGATTTAATGATCATGCCTGAAGATGCGGACAACATTCTCTCTTTAGCCTCTTATTCCTCGAAACAGGCTTTCGCCCCGCTTTATAAATAAAGCAACCGCCCACAAGCATACAGATATCCAGTTACAGAATCCAAAAACAACAACAAGTCTGCTGGGGCCACAGCACAAAGATGCCCAAAGCTAAAACGAGGTGATACAACTCCACATGGGAGTAACTCAGTGGCTGGATGACGCAAATAGAAGGCGTGCCGCCCTCAGAAGCTTCTCGATCAATCCATCCAGCCGCTCCTTGAGAGCTGCTCCTCTTATTGAAAAGCTTGAGCTGCATGCCTGCATGTAAGTACCTCATGTTCATCTAACATACTTTGCTAGTAGTTGCCATTTACTGCCTCCGTTCCTTAAAATAAGGCCTACAACTTTTTATAAAGTCAAATTCGCACAAAGTTTGACCAAGCTTGTAGAAAAAACCATTAACATCTACAATATAAAATCAATATTATTGGATACAGGTTCTCTTTAATTTGTTTACATAACTTACGACATAGTGACATACTATGGAACGAAATTGATATATAAACTGAAGGGATGCGTTAATTCAAACTTAAACCTCCTGCTTTGGATGTCGTCGATATTAGGATGTAGTTGGTTAGATGGGACCAGCCCCATGTTGAAGGATTGAAGTTTGACTAATATGATGTATGCATCATTGTACCTCTGCATGTTAACCAAATCGCCATGATTAGGAATAGGGAACCTATGTGACTATGTGTGAGTGTGACAATGGAGCTTGATTTTCTTGTATTTGTGCTTAGGAAAGGTGTTCGGGAACATGTTATAGCTATTTGTCTTCTGGTTTAAAAAATTCATGATGTTCTCCTTCATGAAAATGTCCCCATTTCTGTCTCGCCTTTTCACCTGTTTAAGCAAGCAATCATACACAATATTGTTGCTCACATTTTGTTATCTATTTGTCACAACTAAACCACCCAGCAGCTAAATTGCTACCAGGTAATGCTTTGTTTATCAAATGGTCAGTAAGATAATGATTATCATGTTATTTCCCCTATCTTCTGCAGTTTGGTAGTTTCGCCCTTCCTCATTATGGATGTGATCATATCAGAAGCCTTCCAGGATGTCGAAATAACTATCTCAAGAATATAAATGTCATGGGATTTCTGGGGTGCACGGGCCAACTTGAATTCCTGCTACACGCTGTGGAAAATGCCCCTACGCTCGAGGTCTTAACTCTGGATCTAGCTTGCAGATTCAATGTGGATCATCAAGGGCGAACATATTTCACAGAGATGGTTCGTGAAATTGGCATCAAATACCTCGGTGAAAGAGTATTACCAACTACGAAGTTTTGTGTTCTCTAAAGCTAAGTGGTTAGTCCGCAAGTACCAGAAGAGCACGAAGCTGCTCATCCGCAAGCTCCCCTTCCAGGGCCTCGTCACGGAGATCGCGTAGGACTTCAAGACGGACCTCCGCTTCCAGAGCCATGCCGTGCTCGCGCTCCAGGAGGCGGCCGAGGCCTACCTCGTCGGACTCTTCGAGGACACCAACCTCTGCGCCATCCACGCCAAGCGCGTCACCATCATGCCCAAGGACATCCAGCTCGCCCGCCGCATCCGTGGCGAGAGGGCCCAGGCGAGCGTTGCTGTTCTTCGTATGACCTGTGCGTGTATCGGTGTGTGTTAGGTCCATGTTTAGCCAGTGTTGAGTAATGGAGATGTGCTACTGCTGCAGGGAGTTCCTGTGTTCTTGCCACGATGGCTGTGTAATGGCGTGGTCTGATGTTACCATCTTGTTGTCATCAGCAATAAAAAAATTGCGTTTCTCAATGATTGTTTTTCTCCCTGGATGTGATTTCACCAAACGGCGCATGGGATTATCCCAGCTAGTGAACCTTTCTGTCAGTTCTAGACCGTGCTATATGTTTCTTCAACTTAAATCGGTGGCTAGTGGCGTCAGACGTCACTAATCTTGCTGGTTGCCTCTCAACCTGACCGACCATAATGGTACGATGGTTGCATTTATTTCCGTGTATCTACGAGTTGAAAACAGTACTAGTATGTTTTATGTTCAGTGTGCAGATTCTTGTGAATTTCTGCCAGTGCTCGAATGTAATTTGTCCAAATGGTGTATATATTTCCCCAACTTGTGAACTCCCAGTTTTAGCTAGTCTGTTCTAAACTGGTTTGATCTTTAGCTTATATGATGACTTGTAAGCGTCAGTTTTCGTAATCACTAATCGTGTCTGCCCGTGAACCTGAACGAATTCGTTGATATGCTCGTGCTCTGTTCTGTGGATGCACTAGTTGCATTTCGGTATCCATACATGTTTTTTGTTCATTGTGCAGAACCTTGGAAGCTTCTCTTGGCTTCCGGATCTCAAGTCCTGGAAGTGTCTGAACCCTGATCTTTAGCTGTATAATCTTGAAATTTTACAGTGCAACCCTGCTCCGCATCATCATCATGCCCAAGGACATACAGCTCGCCAGCCGCATCCGTGGCGAGAGGGTGTATAGTGTTTGTTAGGTCCTCGTTTTAGCTTGGGGTAAGCGATGGAAATGTGGTTCTTGCCATGGTGGCTTTGTAATGGCCGATGTAACCAGCTTGTTGTCATCAGCAATCGAGCTTGATTTTTTGATATCGAACATATGCTTGTCATTGCGTTTCTTTCTGTGCTCGAATGTGATTTCCGCAAATGGTCGATTAAATCTTCTGAAATTTCCTGCCGGCTTCAGCCAATATATCAGAAATTCCTTAGATTTTTTAGTTTGTATGGTGTCATTCCTGCACCAGATTTCGTAATTAGTAATCTAGTTGCCTCTGAACTTGAACAAACAAGATGTCACATATGCTCACATAGAGTTGTGTTCCAAGGAGCAGAACGAATCTGCCATTGCACACGCAGTCACGCACAGGTAAAATTCAGCCACTGCACACACACAGGTAACAGGGCATCCCCCGTGAACAGTGCAGAGCGAGGCGGAAAAGGCGAAAGGGAGAGAACCAAGGCCCTGTGCTCTGCCGACGGCCGGATCGCCGGTTCCCTCCCTCTCCGGCCGTCCGTGCGGCGGTGGGTGAGTGGAGGGACCTCCGATCTGTGCCCGAGGCATGTAGATAGTAGGGTTAGGTTCCCCGGCGGCGCGGCTTGGGTGGTGGTGGCGGCGGCGGCGTGGAATAAAGGTGCTGGAGCTTCTTCCCCACCCCGGCGAGGCCATGCGTGGCAGCGGCGGCAAGCTTCCGGCGTTGGCGGCCTCCGGATCGGTCGATTCGGTGGGCTTTTTTGTGCTCCAAGATCTGCGGATCTTGTGGGCTCCTGTTCTCTGCGGGCGGCCGACGAGACGGCGGCGTCGTCTGCGCGGTTTGGAGACCCCGTCCTCTGGCCCTGTCCTCGTCGCGGCGTCGTCTCCTCCTGCGGCGCTGCAGGGTTCGTGAGGTGTTGGTGTGTAGGAGAAAAGGTTGGAGGTGGAGCTCGTCTCTCGCTGGAGGGTGCTGCGGTGCTTCGGAGGAAGATGGGTGGAGGTTCCGGCGCAGCTGGGCTGCTGGTGGTGTCCGGAGCTGGAGGAGGAGAGGGTGGCCTGGCTGTGTTCGTTCATCGTCGATGATCCTGGTGCTTGCGTCAGGTGGTTCCTGCAGTCATCAACTTTGTTTGGAGGTGTTCTCTCGTCCAGGTTTGTGGTGTTCGGCGGTGCTGCTGTAGCCTTCTTCAGTGTGTGGCTGTGGGTTCTGTGTTCTGCTTCCAATCTCTGTAGCGTGCGTGTGTTTCAATCTTGTGTGTTTCAATCTTGTACTCTGTTCTTATATTGAATACACGCAAGCTTTAAA
The DNA here is from genome assembly GCA_947311845.1 of Poa pratensis. Taxonomy (NCBI): domain Eukaryota; kingdom Viridiplantae; phylum Streptophyta; class Magnoliopsida; order Poales; family Poaceae; genus Poa; species Poa pratensis. The sequence goes on along the minus strand of CAMZMU010000074.1, from coordinate 126,093,710 downwards.
AAAAAAGGTAACAGGGCATAAAACGATCGAGGCAAACACGTTAGTACCTCCGAAGGACACAGCACAAGATTTCAGAACATGGACTATTCAGTTTGAAATGTACACAGGTTGTTCTTTCAAAACAAGACAGGAAATATATACACCATGGAACAATTAGCTTGCAGGCTACAACTACACCTACCTCAAGGTGGCAGTTTTACCCGTGGGTAATTACCCGCTAAGAAGCGGGGATGGGGGGGAAAATCCTCGTCGTGGGGATTGCGGGGCGGGTACCCGCTAGATTAACGGGGCGGGTACGGGGAGTCAAATCCACCCATGGAGTCTCCATGGGTACCCGAGACCCCACATGTCAGTGTAAAACAAACATAAAATCTAAATCTCCACCCGTCCATGGTCCACTTCCCCACGTATTCTATGGTCCTATCCATCCAGCCCCGCACGACGCAGACAAACTGCTCTTCCCCAACTCGCAGATGTAGACCACGCCGGCGCCGCCGTCTCTATCCACTCCAAGCGCCGCCGTCCCTGTCCAAATTAGCAAAACGCGTCGGCGCCGCTCTCGACTCCACGGGCGGGCGCCGCCGTCCCTTTCCAATCCAGGCAACCACGCATCGGCGCTGCTCTCCACTCCACGCGCTGGCGCCGCCGTCACCATTCTTCCCAATCTCGATCTCGACGTAGAGGAGCAGAGAGGCGAGCTATGGCGGCGAAAAATCGCCATGCCGATGCGAGGAGGAGCCGGCGTGCTGTGGGGCAAGGAGGAGACACCATCAATTCCAACTCCCCGTGGACAGTGGCGGAGCCAGGAATTGAGATGAGTGGGGGCGAACACGGGAGGTCTAAAAAAATTTATGCCACAAAATCGAGTCTATTGAAGAAAATAAAGGGCGAATGAAGATTCAGTTTTATAACTCATCAAGTACAACTAACAATGACATAAACATAACCTAAAAACAACTTAAAAACTAGTAACATACTAACATGGACTCATTCAACATAGCAAATCATCAAATCATTCAGCCATTCATCACCAATCTTGTTTCGGAGATCTCTCTTTACAATGTTCATTGTATCTCTTATTTCAGTAGTCGCAAATTCTTCAATTGGCCTCCGAATTACAGGATCACCAATAACATTTGTTAGATCAAACACTTCAGGAACACTAGCTTGTGGAGTTTCAGGTTCCTACATTATCAAAATTTAGTGTCCTGCTCTATTACATTGGACTTCAAAATTGATATAGAAAACTGAAATCAAGGGGGACAGATACCCTGCTGTTCGTGTTGCTCGTTGTCGGCCGTGGAGTCGCGCGCCCGCTTGCTCGTTCTTGCCGCCGCCAATGATGCTGCCGCTTCCTCTTCTGCTAGCTTTGCCTCCTCCTGCTCCACTACGACGAGCCAGGCATCCTCATCGTCCACGTCCATCGGCGGCGCGCGGCGCTCAGCTTGAGGAGGCCGGAGCCGGAGGTACAACACGGCGGGTCAGCGTCGGCCAGGGGCGGGGGGCGGGCGGCGCGTCGGCGGCGCCGCGGCGGCCAGGGGCGGGCGGCGGGTCGGCGGCGGCCTGGGCGGCGTCACGATGGGGAATTTGGGGAGGAATCGAGCTAGGCAGTCCTGGAGGCTGGAGCTAGGTCGGGTCTCGCGATGGGGAATTTGGCGTCGCTAAACAGGCCCAACTTGTCGTCCGCTAGTTTTGGCCCAACGGCCCACCTACCTGTTCGCGTTCGCATGCTCTGTTCCAGAAAACAGAGCGAAGCTCTTCTCCAGGAGGTCAATGGCGCCGCCGCCGCTAGAGGGCTGAAGAGGGGGTGCCTGCTCCGCCCCAGGGGAGCCGGGGCGACCGCCCCTCCTCGCCCCGGTAGTGGCGCCGCCCCTGCCCGTGGAGTCCCCGGCGGGGACGGGTACCCGCCAATGTCAGGGACGGGGCCGTTTTTGCCCCCGCGAAGCTTCATGGGGATGACGGGTATGGGGACTGGCGGGGATCAGGGCGGGTACGGTGGAGCCATCCCCCGGTCATACCCGTCCCCGTTGCCACGTTGACACTGGCCTAAGTGCAGCAACGTGGCGGCGGAGACTTCACGGGCACATCCAGGGCCCGGCCGGGCCTGTCCGGCCTGGTGTGTCTCTGCTGCCGCGTCCGGTCGGCACCCATCGATGGCGGTGGAGGATGTCCTCCAGATGGCTGTGTTGCTGCCGCCCTCCGGCTCCAATGGTGGCCTGGTGTGTTCCTGTCTGCTGCTTCCGGTCGGCTACCGTCTACGGCTGTGGAGGTTGATCCCTCCCACGTGGTTGTGGTACCGCCGCCCTGTCTACGGCGAGTTTTCTCAGTTCGTCCGGCCGTGCAGTGCTTGCCATGGTGATACGACGATGGTGACTTCAATTCCGTGGTGGCGTTTGTTGGTGGGTGGCAAGATGGGTGGAGCGCTTCGGATTGTCGAGAGATGTGGTTTTTGCGGGGTCGGGAGAAATCCCTGTCATCTTGACACCGACGCGGTGACGCTTATGAGTGTCACCCTTCCTTCTTGAAGGGTGTCGGGTGTACCCCTTCCCCACTTCCTGTAGCGTACCGGGGGAAACCCTAGGACCAGTCTGGCCAGCAGCGTCGTCGTCGTTATTTTCCTTCTTGGAGGTGTTGTTTCTTACGCGGCGATTCAAAGTGCTAGGATAGTGGTGGGACTTTGCTGGAGAGGACGCAGCGGTTGCGAGTCGCTTTTGTTTTCGTTGATCCACCAATGTTGGCATTGTTTTCTTCTCTTTTTCCTCTTTCTTTTCTTTTGGACCTGCATGTGCTGTTTTGCCCCAGCAGTGGTCTCAAACTTGTATCGGGTGGTTGCTATATTTATATAGCGGGGCGAAAGCCTATTTCTTCATAGTCAATTGCATTCAAATATACTAGAAGCTATCCCGCATGTCGCGGTAGATATTTTTGTTTCTCTTTTGAGCGATGCTTTTGAAATCTCTGCACCATATAAATTCTGAGACCCAATGGAAGGCATGGTATTTGAAAATAAAATAGCAGACACAACATACCATATGTACAAACCATGTTAATTTCTAGCCCAATGTTCATTCGTGGATGATGCCCACAAGTGTAGGAGTGCTACTAGTTAATTAAGTATGGTTGTGTGTATATGTGGTTTACAAGAGAGATCAAGTTTAGCTAGCTCCATTGATCTCATCTAGTTTCAACTTCAGTGGTTCTTATGCGTAAAAAACTAAAGATGCATGATTCAATTGATTATAAGGCAGTACTTAGTTAGCGTATGTTTAAATTTGCAATTTATTAATTAGGTACTTTGGATACATTTGTCCTATTTTTTCCTTGACCAACTAGGTGATAGGTTCATATGTATATACAATCGTTTTTATGACCACCAATTGCATATACAGTTATACACTGCATTTGCATCCAGGAAGGTGTTGAAATGATTAACATTCCTTCAAACATTAGATGTAGGGATTTGCTTTCCTAGGAGATTGGAAAATTCTTATGTATCACTCGACCTGCTAGCTAGATCATGAGATACGACAAGAAATACAATCAAGAGCATTGCGATGGCGGTTGGGAGAAGGGGCATGGGTTCTCTTGGCCCTTAGGCCTTGTTTGGACACCGAGTTTGTAGAGAACTAGTTTTTCATAAACTCATTGACGGACTAACCACTTAATGTTAGGTTGATCTCGTTGTTAATGAGATTGATCCCGTATTGATTAGCCCAACGGCTAAATCAATCCCCTTGACTGCGCCCTGATCGGGGGCGTCCGTTTCCATTATGGACGGTGGGCCCCTGTGACCTGCGCTATAAATAAAGGGTGGGGGCTGGGGCACACGGTACGAGGTTCACCGTGCTGCCAGTCACCCCACCGACATCCCCTCTCCGATCTAGGGTTAGCGCAGTGCTCACGGGAAGCACCACTGCCCCGCAGCCGCCACCGTCGATCACCATGGCCTCGGCCTCGAGCTCGTCCACTCACGGCGAAGGTATCGCCCCAATCTCTCTCTCTCTCTCTCTCTGTTCTCACACACACACATGATGAACACGTCGATCTACCGAAAGGAGTTAATCTAGGAATCTAACAATGGTATCAGAGCACGATTTGGATACTAGATTTATGTTTCGGTAAAGTGAAAAAGAAAAAGAAAAAAGTTCACCGGCGATGCCCTCGGGCTCACCGGCAAAAGCGCCGCCGTTCTGTCCGCGCCACTCCTCTCGATCCAATCCGCATCGGCAAGCCGAGGGATGGACGAAGAGAATGGGCAGAGGTGGGGGCTCAGCCTCCCCACTGCCGAAAGTAAAGCAAAAGAACCCTAACCCTAGAAATTAAAAGAGAGGAAAAGAAGAACTCACCGGCGTCCACGACGTCGCCGGCAAAGGGCACCACCGCTGGGCCGCTTGACGGAGTTGCGCCCACCCGTGGGTTGCACGCAGCTCCAGCAAGAGGGCCACGGGGGCGCCGCGTCTTCTCGCCGCCGTTTGCGCGCATGCATGGACGTGCGGGAATGAGGAAGAAAAGAAGAAGGCGTGGCGCCCATGGCGCGGCTTTGGCCACCTCCGGCGTGGTCTCCGACCACCGCGCGGGGAAAGATTTGGGAAAGGGGAAAGGCGCTGACCGCCGCAAGGCGGCGCGCGGCACGGGGCGCGGCAAGGCCCGAGGCGCAGCCGGCGTGGCGGCACGGCTCGGCGCACGGCACGGCGCGGCGTGGTCGCCGGCGGCCGGGCGGCCGGAATCGCGTGCGACGCGGGTTTCGGGAGCGAAGGACAGAAAAGAAAGAAAAAAAAAACGCGTGAGTTTCGGGCGGCGACTGGGGTTGACCCCGCGCCGGAGGACCTGGACCGTCCGATGAAACGGACGGCCAGGATCGCCTCGCCTGCGAACCCTAGCTCACAGCTGGGCTTTCGGGCCGAAAGGACGCGGCCGTGGGCCAAATGGGCCGTGAGCTGCGGTGCCGCGCGCGGCAGTTAGCGCGGCCGCTGACGGGCCGCGGGCCGCTGTTAAGCGCTGCACCGCGCGACAGATAGTAAAAGGCCGTGGGCCTCCTATTTTTTCGCACAGAACAGAATTTTTCTGTTAATTTTTTTTACAGAAGCATGTTTAGTTAATTTTGTTTTATGTTTTCCTATTCAATTTTTATCCAACGAAATTTTTGTTTAGGAAACAGAAGAAAGAAAAGTGAATACTTGTTAAAAGTATAAAAGTTTATGAATTTTTATTCATTTTTAAAGTTTCCGCTGCAAATAGTTAAAAGAAATTGCATAAAGCAATAAAGTGAAAATTAAAAGCATGATTAAAATGATATTAATGCTGATTATGATTCTGCTATTATTTGACCAACGTTATTAATAGCATTATTATGATTTAAAGTGAGAATTGAAAGCATGATAAAGTGATTTTAATGATGATTATGATTTTGTTGTTAAATGACCAACGTTGTTAATAACATGATTATGATCTGTTTATTTTAAAGGTGCATTTATTTCTTTTATTGCCCAACGGTAATATAGTTTTAATTGCACAAACGGTTGTATGTTTTAATTTATACCAACGTTGGATTATTACATGCAATTGTTTTTTGTTATCTTATATCCTTGTGGTTTCAGGAAGTTTTCACCTGATGAGTTGCCTCAAGGACGTTCCGACGCTCAGGGGTGACAACTACGCTGAGTGGTGGAAGAAAGTGAGCTGGCTTTTGTCTGCGCTGAGGTCGACTGGGTTGTGAGTACTCCACAGCCAGTCAAGCCAGCAGAGCCAGTGAGAGCAACAGATGATGATGATTCTGCTTGGCAGAAAAAGCAGCTGGACTATGGTCCAGTAGAGATGGGTTACACCCTAGAGAACCAAAAGTGGGTGAACGCCAACAAAAAGTGCATGGCATTCATAAAGAACACAGTTGAGAACGCTATTGTGGGCTCAATTGAAGAGTGTACCTCTGTGGGAGAGTATCTCCAAAAGATAAAGAGCCAGTTTACTGGTTCTTCAAAGACATATGCTACCCAGCTGCTCAAACAGCTGGTGACAGAAAAGTATCATGGAGGTTCACATGGAATAAGGGAGCACATTCTCAGAATGAGCAACATGGCTGCTAAGCTTAAGTCCATGGAGGCTGATCTGGAGCTCAAGCCTGCACTCATAGTTCACTTGGTGATGGCTTCACTGCCACCACAATTTGAAAATTTCATCATCAACTACAATGTGTCGCCTGAAAAATGGGACATTGAAAAGACCATTGCCATGCTGTCGCAAGAAGAGGAAAGGCTGAAGTCCCAGAATGGGGGCTCCTTGAACTTTGTGAAGGACAACAAGAACAGGAACTACAACGGTTCCCCTTCTAAGCCATATGGCAAAGGTCCTCACCAGTATAAGCCACATGGCAAAGGTCCCAGCAGTTTCAGCAAGTGGACAAAGATACATGCCACCACTGCAAGAAGAAAGGGCATTTCAAGCAAGATTGCCCAGATTGGCTCAAGATGATAATGGCCAAGAAAGGTAAGACACAGTTTCTTTTGTAAATGAATCCCTGTATACACAGTTTTCAAAATCTACTTGGTGGATTGACTCAGGTGCAACTGTTCATGTTGCAAATTCTTTACAGGGATTCCATTCGACAAGGAGTTGCAAAGAAGCGAAAGACACATTGAAGTCGCAAATGGAGTTCAAGCAGAAGTTGAAGCTGTTGGCGACGTCTCCTTGGAGCTAGCTGATGGTTTCAATATTATGCTTAGAGATGTTTTATTTGTTCCTTCGATTCACAGAAACTTAATAAGTGTATCGTGTTTGGATAAAGACAGTTATGAATGTTATTTCGGTCATGGCAAGTGTGCCATATGGTTTAAAGATGCTTGTGTGGGTATTGCTTTACTTCATGATAAGCTTTATTTGTTATCCTTGCGTGAAAAAGTGCATTCTGTGAGTAATGTGAATGAACAAATTCCTTGTCGAACAAAGAACAAAAGAAAAGAAAGCGAACTCATGACTCTTCGAAGTTATGGCACTGTCGATTAGGCCATATTTCGAGGGGAAGAATAGAAAGCCTCGTTAAAAATGATATTCTTCCTCCGTTAGAGTTCTCAGATATGAACAATGCATAGATTGCATAAAAGGAAAATACGTAAAACAAATTAAAAAGGGTGCAAACCGAAGCACGCGACACTAGAAATTATTCACACTGATATATGTGGACCATTTCCGGTGAAAAGTGTGGATGGTTATGACTCGTTCATAACGTTCACAGATGATTACTCCCGATATGGTTATATTTATCCAATTAAAGAAAGATCTGAAGCATTGGATAAATTTAAAATATTCAAAGCTGAAGTTGAAAATCAACATGATAAAAGAATTAAAATAGTCAGGTCCGACCGTGGGGGGGAGTACTATGGTCGGCACACTCCATATGGTCAAGTACCTGGACCTTTTGCAAGGTTTTTACAGGAAAATGGAATAGTCGCCCAGTATTCTATGCCGGGCGAACCACAGCAAAATGGAGTAGCTGAAAGGCGTAACCGTACTCTTATGGATATGGTGCGCAGTATGATGAGTTATTCCACACTGCCATTGGGATTATGGATGGAGGCGTTAAAAACCGCCATTCACATTCTCAACAGAGTACCAAGTAAGTCGGTGCCCAAAACACCGTACGAGTTGTGGACAGGGAAAGTTCCTTCTCTACGCCACTTGAAAGTCTGGGGGAGCCCAGCTGAGGCAAAAGTTTTTAATCCACACATTGCAAAGTTAGACCCCAAAACAGTAACTTGCCATTTCATTGGCTATCCTGATAGATCAAAAGGTTATCGTTTCTACTGTGCAGACAGATACACAAAGTTTGTAGAAACGAGACACGCGGTCTTCTTGGAGGACGAAATGATGAGGGGGAGCATGGTAGGCCGGAAAATTGATCTTGAGGAGAAGAGGGTGTGTGCACCTTTTCCGATGATCCATGAGCCATTTTTCGCCCTACCTGTTGTACCTGCACCGATAATCCCAGAGGTTGTGGTGCAAGCACCTGTTGTAACTCCACCCGTGACCACAACGAGGCAAGATTCGGAACCTGTCCGTCAGGAGCCGACTCAACCCGTTGTTGAGCATGAAAGGGAGCGACGACAGCCACATTTAGAAGAAGAGTCGCACGTTGAGACACATGATGTGCCAGAGAATGAGACTCTCAGAAGGTCTAAAAGAGCTAGGAAATCAGCTATTTCTAGTGATTATAGAGTTTATAATACAGAAACAGTTCATATGGAAGAAGATCCCACTTCATATGAAGAAGCCATGAGAAGCGTTCACTCTTCGAAGTGGCTGGAAGCCATGGAAGACGAGATGAAATCGATGAGTTCTAACAATGTTTGGGACTTAGAGGAAATTCCTAAAGGAGCCAAAACAGTAGGCTGCAAATGGGTCTACAAAACAAAGTATGACTCCAATGGAACGTAGAAAAGTATAAAGCGCGACTTGTGGCAAAAGGCTTTACGCAAAGAGAAGGGGTAGATTACAATGAGACATTTTCTCCGGTCTCATGTAAGGATTTTCAGAATCATCATGGCACTAGTTGCGCATTTTGATTTAGAGTTGCATCAAATGGATGTAAAGACGGCATTTCTAAATGGAGATTTAGAAGAAAATGTTTACATGAAACAACCCACGGTTTTTTCATGGAGGGGAAGGAACATATGGGATGCCGCCTAAAGAAATCCATTTATGGGTTAAAGCAAGCCTCTAGACAGTGGTATTTAAAGTTCAATAATACAATTAAAAGTTTTGGTTTTAAAGAGAATGTTGAGGACAACTGCATTTATGCAAAGTTTAAAAGTGGGAAATATATTTTCCTAATTCTGTATGTGGATGATATCTGCTTGCAAGCAATGATGTCAGTCTACTACTAGAAACAAAGAAATTCTTGTCCTCAAATTTTGATATGAAAGATCTTGGTGAAGCTTCATATGTTTTGGGCATAGAAATTCACCGGGATAGAAAGAATGGAGTGCTAGGACTATCACAAAAGGCATATTTAGAAAAGGTTCTAAAGAAATATAATATGCATAAAAGTAGCGCATCACCTGCTCCGATAGTCAAGGGCGATAGTTTTGGGAAATTTCAATGTCCCAAAAGTCAATATGAGATCGATCGAATGAAAGCAGTACCATATGCTTACAGTATGCACAAGTGTGCACTCGCCCTGACTTAGCTTTTATCACCGGGGTACTCGGTAGATATCAAGAAAATCCAGGCCATGAACACTGGAACATGGTAAAGAAAGCATTGCGTTATGTACAAGGCGCAAAAGACCTCATGCTAACATATAGAAGATCTGATTCCCTAGAACTAAGAGGGTATTCAGACGCAGATTTTGCGGGAGACAAAGATGATAGAAGTCCACGTCAGGGTACGTGTTCACTCTCGCAGGAGGGGCTATTTCGTGGAAAAGCTCCAAACAGTCATTAGTTGCTGCATCCACGATGTATGCAGATTTATAGCATGTTATGAGGCCACGGGACAGGCGATATGGTTAAAGAAATTTATACCCGACTTGAAAGTGGTAGATTGTATTGACAAACCACTAAAGATGTACTGTGACAACCAGCCCGCAGTATTCTATGCTCACAACAACAAGTCGAGTAATGCTACAAAGGCAATAGATATAAAGTATTATGTTGTGAAAGATAAGATCCAGGATCAAACTATAAGTCTCGAGCATATAAGGACAAAGGAAATGCTTGCGGATCCGCTAACGAAAGGCTTACCACCCGATGTGTTCCAGAAACACATAGCCGGCATGGGATTAATGGAAAGCCTATGATCACTGGATCACAGAGGCCCAAAAGTAATAGTTTATTGTTTCAAAACTGAAAAGTATATGGTGGCTGTCTGATTCTATCGGCAATTGAGCTGTGACGATGAAACATGCTCTATGTACTAATCGGTGATGAAACGAGTAAAGTAAAAGGTAAAAGTTAAAAGTAAAAGTTGAGATCAAGGGGGAGAATGTTAGGTTGATCTCGTTGTTAATGAGATTGATCCCGTATTGATTAGCCCAACGGCTAAATCAATCCCCTTGACTGCGCCCTGATCGGGGGCGTCCGTTTCCATTATGGACGGTGGGCCCCTGTGACCTGCGCTATAAATAAAGGGTGGGGGCTGGGGCACACGGTACGAGGTTCACCGTGTTGCCAGTCACCCCACCGACATCCCCTCTCCGATCTAGGGTTAGCGCAGTGCTCACGGGAAGCACCACTGCCCCGCAGCCGCCACCGTCGATCACCATGGCCTCGGCCTCGAGCTCGTCCACTCACGGCGAAGGTATCGCCCAATCTCTCTCTCTCTCTCTCTGTTCTCACACACACACATGATGAACACGTCGATCTACCGAAAGGAGTTAATCTAGGAATCTAACACTTAAAACCTTGTTTGGATGGGGCGACAAAATTCAGATTAGCATAACTTAATTTTCACAAAACATAGTGTTGACAAAAAACGAAAATTTCATGTTTTTGTGAAAACATGGTTCCACGTAACTTGATCTCAACTACTTTTTCGTTCTGCTGGTTCCAAAACAGATGGTGAGAACTCAGTTCTGCAGCTCGGGAACGAAAGATAGGGTTGCCATTTTCCGAGGTAGGGAGACAATAGAGATGTCGTCGCTTCATCTCTCCCACCTCTAGGACACGATGCACTTATCCATGATTATCCGGAAAGAATCCATCGTTCTCCCAGCGAATAAACGAGTGAATATCCCATGTGTGTTGCTCCTATAACCCTTTCCCCAGTTCGTCATCCCTTGGCCTTCTCCCATCGAACTCAAGATTCTCCTCAAATCCATCATTCTCCGCTCAACGGATCCTAGAAAAGCTTAGACCACTCCGATCAAAATTCCTACAATCCCTCGATAATTTAAAAGTTGTTCTCCCCGATCCGCAACGCTCCCTACCCCTGGTGATATCGCCCCCTGCCAGTCCACCCATGTTGACGTCGCCGCAGCATCTCAAGACGCGATGTGAGCTTCATTGACCAAGACCCCTCGATTTCTCTCGGAACCCTGCTTTGCTGCAACGACTTGGTGTTGCGTCCCCGTATCTAATTTCGCTTGCCCCCATTATGGTCTCAAGCAGAGGGACTTGGACCCTAGCGACCCTATAAAGGATGGGATGGAGTGGTGCCCCATCTCTCACCCGATTCACAACTCATCCCCATCGATCACCCAACCCTCTGATTCCTATGAAGCCTATCGTGAAGTTCACTTATGGAGTTTCTCTCCCTGTCGAGCCGATATCCCGACTGGGTGGCGCAATCAGTGCCTTGCGAGACCCCACCAGCGCCATCACCTCTTCCCAGCTTCTGACGCCGACCCCTCACATGTACAAAAGGGAAAGAACATCCTAGTTAAATACATCTTTGAAGAGGAGATGTCCCCCCTTTGTCACCAACATGACCAAGGATCGGAGCCTGAATCGTGCATGGTGATACCTAGAAGTACGTGATCGTTTTAGTCTTAAACATGAAGTATTTTACCCTGATCTGTAGTTCAACACGGTGTGAGCACGAGAATATCAATAAGACTTTAGCAATCGATACATCACTCTCAGTCGCACTTGTATAGCAAAGATCTTAATAGAGAGAGACAATTGTGAGTTGTAAAAGTAAAACCAAAAAAGTGCATAAAGTAAAAGACAACACGCATGGGATACACGCTAGATCAATCCTAGCGTGCCATTTTGTGGGTCGGAAATCAGTGTCTCACGTATCCTCTTTGCCAAATATTATTAACATGAGGCGCCTTTTTGGAAAAGAAAATTACGCGAACATGTACCCATTTTCATGTTTGATCCGCATTGAAAAGACTAATACAACAAGATTTCTGATTAGAAGCTACTAGTACTACGTAGATCCATACTGGTGGAAGAGCAAAATACACTAGATAGCTATCTGTAGGGACCGGCCGATCGAATTTGTTCTTGCTAGTAGAAACAAGGTATAACTAGATATCTAGAGTTCGCCTGCTCCAAATGAATTCACGGCGTCTGCATTCAGCATCGATCCATCTTCTTTCAGTGAGCCGTCAGTTCGTCACACCTGCACCGAAAAATCAACACTATCATTAAACCTAGATTAGATAGAAAAAGTAATTTTAAAACGAAAACAGTGAGTATCTGGCCATCTAGCTACGTGCTAGATGATGGGTACGTGTGTCCATACCAGGACGTAGTAGAGGGCGCCGTGCTGAAGCGGCTCGGCGGTGAGCCCGGACCCGTCGAGGGGCACCGCCTCGCCAGTGTGGCGCAGCAGCACGGCCGCCTCGCCGAACAGCCCCACGTCCAGGCGCGTCATCGCCGGCACACTGTACCACTGCACGCCGGCGTCCGGCCCTGCCGCAGCCATAGCCACCACCATAGCCGGTGCCGCCGGCGAGCTTCCTCCGCCCATCAACAGCCCAGCGTCCACCAGCCCTGTTCGCAAAACAGAGGCAGATCGATCTCATAAGAAAACAACACAAGCCAAAAGCTGCCATCGATTGTGCCCTACGAGCTGATTGACGGTGAAAAGCCTATGGATATTGGAAGCATGCATGAGGAAATCCAAGCAAACGGAGGCCTCTTCTTCTGACTGACCGGAGATGCCATGCACACGTCCAATCTCTGAAGCGACGCCACCAATATGCGAGACACGAGAAGATTTCAACCTCCAAATTAAAGCTTGATTATGGCCTAGGATCTAGTACCAAAGGTTTTGACCGCCGTCACTTCAATCCTCTCAGCAACGTACGCTCGCAAGCAAGCAAGTTAAACCCTCCTGACAGATGGATCGATCCATCCTTTTTCTTACCGCTTGGATGAATCATGTTGACATGACTATACAGGAAGATCGATTCTCTGAAGATACCTGCCAAAAGCTCGTGTTCCTCTCTCAAATCGGATGACGATCCCAATGCTTTTGTGTTGGGAATTTTTTGTGACGTGATCTACCCTTTCCTAAGTTCATGCAGAACGATGAAATCAAAAGAGGATCTCTCTTTAAATTTGCATTCTGTATGTGTACATGACATAATACATGCATGTTTTTTTTTTGAATGAAAATGTATGCTTAACTACTAAAATGTGTTGCCCGCTAAAACCAGTGCAATCACAGTGTACTATATAGGCATGATTTGATGCTTTCCCACCAAGCTACACAATGCAAGTACCTCTACCTGCAAGCCACCAATGCGAGACAATAAGTTTTCAACTATCAAGTTTGAAGTTTTTTCCAAGTGTCAAATTAAAAGCATTCAGTTAATCAAGTGTTTCTCTTGCTTGGAACCGGGCTAGCTCGCTAGCTCGCATTAACTGTCGGAGCTTGCTACTCTAGCAGAATTTGACGGCCGTCACTTCAATCCTCTCAACAACTTACGCACGCATATTAAACCATCCTGAACAACAAACCAGTGCAATCACAATGTACTATGCATGCTTTGATGCTTTCCCACCAATGTAAGTTGCACGCAACCAATGCGAGATGATAAGTTTTTCAACTTTCAAGTTTGAAGGTTTTCCAAGTGTCAAATTAAAAGCATTCAGTTAATCAAGTGTGTCTCTTGCTTGGAACCGGGCTAGCTAGATAGCTTGAAGGACTATCGGAGCTTGCTACTCTAGCAGAATTTGACGGCCGTCACTTCAATCCTCTCAACAACTTACGCACGCAAATTAAATCCTCCTGAACGATGGATCTACTTTTATTTTACCGCTTGGAGGAATCATCTTGAAATGACTATACAGGCAGATCGATTCGTACTATTCTCTGAAGATACCTGCGTTTCCCTCTCAAGTCGGATCCCAATGCAGTGCGTGATTTACTCTTTCCTACTTCATGCATGTCTCCATTTATACATCATTTTCTTCTTCCTTTGCATTAACATTGTGGCATCGTGCTACAAATTACTCTATCGGTTCAAAATAAATAAATAAAATACGTTCAATATTTTAAGTTTTACCAATTTCGTAGACAAAAATATAACTAAATAATTTTTAAACCGTAAAATACATTTTAATAATGTATTGGTATTTTCTTGTACATATTTAACTTAGTAAGCTTTGAAAAATGTGTATGCCTTGTTTTTTTTTTTGAGGTTGTATGATGCACTATCTCTTTTCCCTTTTTTGCGGTAACATTTTGCATTGTACATCTTTTGCATGCCATACATACCTTCGTTTCCCTCTCAAGTCGGATCCCAATGGAGTGCGTGATCTACTCTTTCCTAGTAGTTCATGCATGTCTCCATTTATACATCATTTTCTTCTACTTTTGCATTAACATTGTGGCATCGTGCTACAAATTACTCTATCGGTTCAAAATAAATAGATAAATTACGGTCAATATTTTAAGTTTGGGCAAGTTCATTTTTTTTATGGGGGTATACTTTTTATTTGATGGGGAAGTTTGGCCAAGTTCATGGACAAAATAAACGAAGATTTATATTACTAAAGTAATTTTTAAACGGTAAAATACATTTTCATAGTGTATTGGTTCAATAATACAATTACCGATATTTTTTGTACATATCTAGTCAAATTTAGTAAGCTTTGAAAACTGTGTACCCCTTCTTTTTTGAAACCAAGGTTGTATGATGCACTATCTCTCTTCCCTTTTTTGCGGTAACATTTTGCATTATGCATCTTTTGCATGCCATACATACATGAGATACACTATCCATGAGGCACATCTTTTGCATAATTTGATGTCCCCTAAACGTGTATATAATTTCCAAGTGCACTATCTATGATGTGATGCTTTCCCACCAAGCTACAAAATGCACCTACGGTCCGGACCTACCTGCACGCACCGATCGACACATCGCTTCTCGCCTCACAAAACGGGCCGGCCATTTCATGTCCTCACAGAGAACAGCTCACAATCTTTTTTTTTGAAACCTATGGCGGGGAGCTCCCGCATTGCATATAAGAAGAATAAATGATCCAGTTAATAAGGGAAACCGGATCCAAAAACCATACAACACGCGGTTAATTAAGGAAAACCGGCGAAAACCATAAGCACACTACTTGTAATCAAGGCACATCGTCGGAGCCTGACACAAGAGTCCCTAGGCCCAAGACGAACTTACACCCCTTGTTCTCAGCCAAACCGAACTCCGCAACCACAACAACACTCACACAACAACGGTAGAACTCACGCCTAGCCTTCAGGGAAAAGAAGTTACACATTAGCCAATACCAACTCCCGAACAGCCTGGATCGCCATCGGCGAGAAAGGCTTGTTGCACATCTGCATGTAAGGCTTCATCTTCTCCTGCACATCTTCCTCGCTGACTTTCTTTGAGATCTTTTCCTTTGGTAACTCTCCAAACGATTCTGCCAACCGATATTCAGCACGCTTGGCAATCGGGATGTTGCAATCCTTGTTCTTCGCCTCCAACCGTCCACTTCGCCTGTTGGCAAAGGTGGAATCCCCTTCAACCTGCAATTGAATCGGGGCATCGAGCAAGGAAAGCGGCGCCGTGCAACTGAAGTTGAGCTCGTCGAGTAAAGTGGGCGAGGTCGGGCCAAACGGCGAGCCATAGCAACCCGGCAAAACGTCGGGTCCTGTCACCGTCAACTCCGCAAGCACCTCCCCACCGAACTAACCGACAAAGCCTCCTCAGCTAGCTCCAAGCCCTTGAATGTAGCCACGACTTGATCACTTTGCTCTTGCTCCTCCACGGCCTGAGGCACCGTAACAATGTGCAAGTCAGGAGGATCATCTGTTGTCTGCCCCATCACATCACCATCCAGCTCAGACAAGCAGCCAGCCCCAGCCGCTTCACTAGCATGAGCAAGGCTTCCGCCAATAGCCTCCATTAGCTCCCACAGGCCAGCGACCTGCTCACTCCAACCCTGCACAGCGGCAACTAGATCACGAAGGGGTTGGAACACCTCCTGCAAACGAGCGGCGAAATGGTCTGCAGCTCAACGCCCAACGCCTCCGCCTGAGATGCAAGCAGAGACTGCAGCATCCCCGGAGCGACGGCTGGAATGCCAGTATCCTGCTCAGCGACAACCGAAGCCAAGAACGTTGAGTAGGAGGGGCTGCAGGTGAGTGGCCGCAAGGACGAGGTGCATCGCCAACCGGCATGTCCTCGAGCGACCTAGAGGCGCTGGAGGAGCTCCATCTCCTCGAGCAGAGGCAGCAGGCAAGGGGGCATGGTGGCGTGCCTCGCAGTCCCGCTCGCGATGGCCAGAGCAGCGACAATGTAGGCACCGGACAGGGCCATGACAGTCAGCGACAAAATGGTCTGGCGACAAGCAGCGGAAGCAGAGGCCGAAGGTCCTCCGCTTGAAGGCAGGGGAGATCCCCGTCTCCTTCCTGGGCAGTGGCGCCTTCTGCATCCTTGGTCTATGGCGACCCCCAACCTGCTCCCATCCCTGCTCCGCCGGCGCCGGCAGGACCTCAGAGATGTGCACGGGCGTGAAATCAGGAGGGAGCCGGGCAGGGGGAGGCGGCAGGAGGACCTCGGAGGCTCCAACTCCTCCAACCGCAGCAATGGAGGAGGCATGAGTCGCAGCTCCTACTCCTCCAACAGCAGCAACAACGACAGCTTCAGCCTCCATGAGCGCCCCGCCAGCGGCGAGGCCCAGCAGATCGGGCGAGGTCCCACGCACCTGCTCCTCCACAGACGGGGAGGGACGCCCTGCAGGCGGCGCCGGCGGAGCCACACCCTCCACATCTGGATCG
Organism: Poa pratensis; assembly: GCA_947311845.1. Taxonomy (NCBI): domain Eukaryota; kingdom Viridiplantae; phylum Streptophyta; class Magnoliopsida; order Poales; family Poaceae; genus Poa; species Poa pratensis. The sequence continues at coordinate 126,077,021 of CAMZMU010000074.1, read as the reverse complement.
ACGGGAGCAGGCTTAGCGGAGCGGCCGTGGAGAGCTTGAGGGGGCGAGCCTGCAGGGAGGGCAGCAAGCTCCAACGGTAGCATGGAGGGAGACTGGGGCTGGGAGGGGAAGGGGCAGGGGGTGGGCGACGGCGCCGGATTGGCGGCCGCCGCGTCGCGGACCTCGTCGCGAGAGCTCATGGGTCAACTCTGTAAGTCCCTGCTCACAATCTTTTGGCCCATTCAAGTTTCTACAGCTACGAGAGCTGACAGGTTCCCCTATCCTTGACACGGAAACGTCCCTGTGCAGGCGTCAACGTACATCCTACATGCACATTCACTCACATAGCCATGCATGACAAGATCGGTCTCTTGTGGAGTACATGGCCGAACCTTGTCTCATTAATTGCCTGCAGCATGCCCGGCATGCATCCAAGATCGATGTGATTATTGGAAGAGATTTGGAGCTATATGCATATAGTACAATCTGAATTCTGAAACGTACGTACTACGCATGTATCGGCCCATGGCCCATGCAGTGCAAGCTAGCATGCATTCAGGAAAGACATGTCGTCGTCTGTCCTATCGTCGATCTTTGTGCTCTGTGCTAGGATGAAAGTGGCAAGTACGCCCCTTTCTCCATTCATGTCAAGCTTAGATACAGCCAAGGCTGCGGCATGCAGCTGGTGGATCGAGACATGCATGCCCAGGCGCGGCAACGCATGCATATGATGTATCTATGCGTGCAGCAGTGCAAGATCACGAATGAAATGATGAAAATGTGCTGCATCTGGCCGGTGGACAATTGAACATACCTTGCAGCTGATCGGTGAACGCGGAGCTTGCGGCGGCGTCGTTGCTCGGCGCAGCGCATGGAAGGACGGCCGCCGTACTGACGTCGAAGGCGGCGGTGACGGCACCGAGGCCGTAGTGCAGTGACCCCAGCCTCGCCTTCTCGTCCTCCTTCATCACGGCGCTCACCGCGTCGGAGGGTGGAGCAGCCGCCGCGTTGAAGAACTGACCGCCGCCGAGCGCCATCTTGGAGCAGCAGGTCATGTCGACGACCTCGTGCTGCCCTAACGCTGCATCGTTGCACAGGTTAGGGAGGTGCACGCGGGGGAGACCGACGTTGGCGTGAGGGAGTGGGAGTGCGAGCCGAGGAGGCCGCCGAGTTCGGTGGCCGGGAGGTACTGGCTCTGTGGGGGCCACTGCAGGAGGAGCGGCGGCGGCAGCTCGGGGGTAGATGTGATCGGCTCCCGCACCATCAGTGTCGGAGTCTGAATGGGATGGCTCTGTGGGCAGTAGAGCTGGCACGCGGAGAGCGCCGGCGAAGACGCTGGCGCCGGCGCGAACAGGCCGATGGTGGTGGCAGCCGACGGCGGCAGCATTGCCTGGGAGGCCGCCGGCTTCATCGTCACAGACCTGCTGGATCCGGAGGAGCGGTCGGAGGAGGAGGACGTCGGCGCGAGGAGATGACGCCGTGGAGGCGGCGTCACGGGAGGCACCGGAGCACGTGTCAGGGCGGCGCGGCCGGTCGGCTGCTGGCCCTGTGCGGCGGCTTGGGCGGCGCGGAGCTTGTTCTTGGTGCGGGACTTGCGGTTCTGGAACCAGTAGAAGACGTTGGCGTCGGCGACGTGGCCGTACTCCTGCAGCCGGAGCCGGATGCGTCGGATCTCGTCGCGCGGAGGGTTGACCACGCCGGAGTTGAAGATCCCCTCCAGGATCCTGATCTGCTCCGGCCGCGGGTTCCACCGCGGCTTCGTCTCCCCGAACTCCTCACGCTCTCCTGGTCAATCCCTGCACCAAAACACAATTGGTTACTCTTCAAGAAACCCTAGGTCCCTAGCTACCTACAAAAGTGTGAATCATGCAGCAACATCAACTAATTAATCAGACAGCAGCATGAAACCATGAATCCCTGGTGAAAATCAAAGAGGACATACCTGAGAAGATCAAGGAGGGTCTGGTGTGTTGGTTGTTCATGTCAGGCTGCTGGTGGTGGAAGTCGCAGGCGGCAGCAGGATTGGACCTGAACATGCTCGGCCAGTGCCTGTTGGAGGACGCCATGCTTCTGCTAGCTGCTGCTTCCACCGATGATAACCAGACGGACCTGTAGAGGAACAGTTGGGCGGCCCGGGAAGAAGGAAGAACCCTAGCTATGGATCTGGCTATGCCGCTCTCTTCTTCCTGCTTGCTGCAGCTTATAATGGCGTCCAGCCCTTGCCCTCAGCTATCTACTACCCCAGTCTGTGAACAGTAGTTAATGCCACCACTCCTCCTCGTCTATCCTTCCTTTTGTTTTGCTCCCTTGGACTCGGGCATGCATGCGTGTGTGAATGTGAGGAAATAAATTTGGGTGTACTAGCACTCATAACTCATGGGCTGGTTGATGCTTGACTAGACATTGTTGAAGTGTTGATAGCTAAATGGAAGTTCTTGCAGTACTACACTCTTCGATCTGATTCATCAAGCTAGACTGCCAAGCAAGGAACATGCATGTCACGCAAAAGTACCGTTCTGCATGGCCCTGTATTAGGACACTTTGCACCGGAAACTATGATGTGGGCTAGTGATTACAGTAACACAGAGAATGAAACCATAATCGTGGAAAAAAAAGTAGGATAATAAGGTTCACTCTCGAGATCACGGCCGAGCCCACAAAATACGGGGTCCTATGCCATACTTTGAAATATGGATTTATCTCGCTAGAAAATTTGAACTGACGACTAAATGTATAAATTATAGTATCTTACATAACAATTTGAATTGATTTGTTTTATAGTGCAGTTGTAGCAGAAGGATTTGGTCCTATTTGCAAATAGAATGGTCGCAACACGATGATCCACAATTTGTTATCGTAGCGCAAGGAAGAGATTCAGTAAACCTTGCTTTATGGAGGTCCTAATCACGACATGTTTGCATTTGCTGCGGAATGAGAAGATTTTCACCCAAGAGAACCAACTTTCACTAGGTGGAAGTGCAATTTTTTCACGACATCACCCTTTTAAACATAGAGTTAAAACTAAACACCGCTGCCTCTTCTTTGGTTAAGATCTCTCCATTAAGTTTGTTTTTTTGTAATCCCTTGTGAAAGAGCATGGTGCCCCCATGTTTGGTTTTGGCAATTAATGACTATCCTTCTAGACTGATGTTTACATTGAGATATCCTTATAGATCTTGTACATAGGAAAAGCTTGGAGTTTATCTGTTGGACTCAAGGAATATTATACGATGCCCAAGGTTATATTCAAGGATTTATTCAAAGAAAGGTCGTGTGTAGAATAGAGCATATGCAAGTATGTCTTGAATAGGATGATGTGGATATTCATGTTTACCTTCAAGACATCATCATTGCATGTGAAGAGAGAAGGAAGTATCAAGGTTGATCAAGGCTAAGTGCTTAGCGCTTGTTTGTTTATTTTTTTTTGTCTATGCATGTGTTGAGTAGTCAATAGTCAATACACTATATTTAATGGAGTAGTCAATAGCTAGTATGTGTCCTTCATCTATAGTTATGTATAATTTGGGTCTAAGATGCAGAATAATGACTTAATGGATCGATCCAGGCATGACCTATGTACATTAATTAGTGAGAAGGGATAACTGTGAAACAAGCGAATATACATATATCGATTCGACAAAAAGTGTGTGACATATATAGGGCTTATGCATATTTGATGTACTTGGACCGATGGAGTTAGTTTGGAAGATGTTTATAACAATAAGGGGCTCTTTGGATTGAAAGAATTTTATATGGATAAAACATAGGTTTTCCCCTATGTAATCCCTTTGGATCATAGAATTGAGCCATCAAAATTTTAAAGAACCCATTCCTATGCCCCATATTCATAAGAACCTCAACATGAGTTCATAACTCATTTTATTTTTACCTTTGAGAAGTCCAATTACTCGCACTCTATCTCCTCATTTTTGCAAAATTCTCGTGTTTGGTTTTTATGCACCGTCCAAAGCTAGGCACCTTTTTCAAATTTCCTGTATTTCAAAATCTTGCATAAATTTCCTACCTTTTGAAAATCCATCCAATGAGGGTCTAAATAGACAAAACGTATACTCCGGTGACAACTTGAAGACTAGCTAGTTTAGCTACTCTAAACCCTAAGGGTAATCAAGTGGTTGATGGAAAATTAATCAGCGCGACAAAAGGGATAGAGAATTCAGAGCATCTAGAACCATGGTTGCCAAACCCTCCCTATACGTCCGGGCAGACAGCCCGGATGCGGTTTGGGCTCAATTCGGCCATCCAACGGCGGCCCCCAAAGCCTCCACAAACGCCCGGGCTGTCCGGCTCCCCCCAAAGCCAGCCCATATGTAGGGAAGGTTTGGGGCCGCCGGACGCGTCCTCCACGTCGGATCTGTCAAGGCGGGGCCTACCGATTTTGAACCAAAATTCTGGCGCCGACCACTTTAACTTATCCCTTCTCCGACTCCAATTCCCGCCGGTATTTTTCATTCCTCCCGCCGCGTCCACCTGCAAATCCGGATGGAGGCGGCGGAAGGAGCCATCGATTTGGTCGAGAACGGCGCCTCCTCCCAGTCCGTCGAGCAAGCGGGGGACTCGGCGCTCAAGCCGGAGATCATTGCGCGGCGAACGCGGCGCCGCCGGCAGCGCCTACGCAAGCTCGCGAGCAAGGAGAGGAAGGACAAAGCGGCGCTGGAGGCGCAGGCGGAGGCGAAGAGGATTGCCGACGCGGAGACACGGGACACCAATGAGCCGGCGCTGACCACGCCCGCGCTCGTGGTCCGGCGCCCGACGCAGGTGACGGCTCCGACTGTTGGCATGGTGGCAAGAAGGTCGACGTCCTCGACGACGAACCAGGAGGAGCCGGGCCTCATCGCGGATGAGTACATGTCGCAGGTTCCGCCCACGCAGGACCAGGAGTTGGTGGGGGAGTCTTCGCCGCTCCAGCGGATGCGAGCTCCTTCCGGCGTCACCGCCACCGACCTCGCCCACAACCTGTTCGGCGGAAGTCAAGTTGACTTCGAGGTACAAATCTTTATCCGAATTGCATAGTTTCGAGTCAATTTTACATCTGTAATGTAATCCTTAGCATGCTTAGGATGATAAGCATCAATATATGATGAAATTGATCCGAAATGGGGACGATCCGCCACCACAGGATCTGTCGGCATCCACACTTCCTCCCTTTTCCACAATGGGTGAGGACGAGCCGGCGGAGATTGCGATGGCGGCGGCTGCGTCAAGAAACAAGGCAAAGACCAAGAAGGTGTACATGCCAAGAGGCACTTCATACACAACTTTTGAAGATGCTTTGCTTTGCCGAGCTTGGTTAGCCACAAGCATGGATGCTATATGTGGAACCGAGCAAAAGGGCACAAGGTTGTGGGAGAAGATACATGCCCACTTCCATCATCAAAAGGAGTATGTGTTACCTCACCCAATTGTGTCCGATCGCAATGCCGGCTCTCTCCAACATAGGTGGGCTACGATTCAAGAAAACGTCAACAAATATTGCGGTTTTCATGCACAAGTGGTGAACCGGAATCAAAGTGGCATGAACGTGACTTCCCATGTAAGCTATTGCTTGTACTTTGTTCATTTTCATCTCTTCATTGCATCACACTTCATTGGTGGTCATTTCTCTACATTTTTGCTTGCTAGGCTAGTTTGGCCGCCACTTTGTACCATCAAACGGAGAATAAACACTTCACCCTCGCACATTGTTGGCTAGAGTTGAACGGGAAGCCCAAGTGGATCTCCCAATATGATGATCACAAGAATCCGGCCAAAAAATGGAAGATCAATGATGGATCAAGCTCTTCCATCCCAATTGGACTTGATGAAGAAGATGGGCCGTCCGAAGGCGAAAGTGGCCGGAAGAGGATGATGATGGGAGGAAGTGGGAGAAGGATCGGGTGTCAAGAGAAGGCGCCGCCACGAAGATGTCCACCACATGGAAGGAAATCTTCTGAAAGAAGGAGGAATCCATGCACAAGTTGGAGAAAGAACGAGAGGACAAGAAGGCCGAGAGGTATGACGCCTTCTTGGATTTGCAAAGGGAAAGAATGAACTTTGATCGCCTTCGGCTCAAGGAGAGGATGGACATTGAGAGGGAGAGGTTGGACTTGGTGAAGGAGGAGGCTTGGATGGAGCAAAAGAAGGTGGCGGATGCCTATGCCATGGAGCAAAAGAAGATAGCGGATGCCTTTGCCATGGAGCAAGAGAAAAACATGACTGTGAGAATTACGAAGGAACAAAGGATCATGTTCCAAGACGCTTCCCTCTTGGATGAGACAAGTGGATTCTCATGATGAAGAAGAAGATCTCCGACTGTAACCTCGGCGTTGATGGCTCCGGTGGAACCGCCCCTTGAAAAAGAGATCTTCTTATTCTTATATCGGATAAGTTGTTAAACTTTGTTAATTTCATTTGAATTTGAACTCCATGTCTTGTAATATGGATCCGGTATGTATCGGATCGGATCGACGTTGCATGGCTTGCATGAGTTTGGGGACAATTTTTTGGGGATGTGGTTGTAGGAGCCCAACTATGGAGGTCGGACGCGTCCGCGGATACTATGAGGGGCGGATTTGGGGGCTCCGACTGGAGATTCTCTCATATAGCTTTATCAGCTTCCAACTCGACGCACGCACGCACACGCTCTCGCTCGCTTGGTTTCCGCAGGAGAAGCGCGCCCCGTGACGCCGGCCGGCTCTGATCGAACAAGCTCGACCGAGCAGCATTGTAATGGGTGCAGTTGGGCGGGCAGGGACGGAGGCGTGTTGCTAGCTAGGAAACCCGGAAGGTTGCACGGACGGATGCGTGTCGTTTGCTCGGGCCGGGCGGGCGGCCGGGGAGTTAAGGCCGGCCATCGGGAAGACGAAGACCGGGCCCGGAAGCTGCAGGCGAGACCGGGTTCTGATTGGAAACCAACGTTAGCTAGTAATTGTAGCAGCAGAGCGGCATTGTGGCCAAACGCCGCGCTACGTGGGGATTGATCCGAGATCGACGGAGGAGCAAGGCGGAGGTACGGGCTTGTGGTTTGTATATACGGCAGTCGATAGGCATGCATCCATGGTCGTCATCTTGCTGACTTTGCATCCGCACGAGCACACGCTTGTCTTGCCATGCTTATGTACACGTGCGATGCGTCCAGTGCGAGCCAGTCCAGTCCAAGCCTGCACAACAGCCGGCTGGCTCTGGGACTGAGAGACACCATGAGTCCATGGCCATGTCATTCGTGCAAGCAGTTGATAGACAGATAGAGGAGGAGGATGCGTGCGCTTCTTTCTTCAGTTATTCTCTCCTCCTGTCATGCTTCCCTTCCGTCCTTAATCTGCTTCCTCTCCATGGATTCCAGCCGTTGCATGCACTGTAACCTTCGATGGGAGCGAGGTTGCTGTGAGAGAGCTTGCTCCACGTTCGATGCAACTCCCACTGCATCGTCTACTCCGTACGAGCTATAGCTAGCTTTTCGATCGAGAGGAAGCAAGCATCGGTAGGGCAACGTGCACATTAACTGTCTGTCCATTTGGCAAACCCTTACCATGGCAGCGCTGTCTCCTGTCGGCGAAGCAGAGGCACGGATCAGAGCTTCTCCTCCTCTTGGCTTTCGAGGGGCCAGAGGCCATGGCATGCAGAGGTAGAGGAACCATGGCGTGCATACGGCTACGTGCGTGGACGGAAGCCAGGGAATGACCAACCTGGGAGGGACGCCCTGCCTGCAATAGTGCAACGCATGCCATTGCCATTGAAGGCGCCCGCGTCGGGAATCTCTCCGTCTCCGGAGCTGCCGCTGCGGCCGTGCCAGACGCGACAGTATTTATGCATGCATGGGTGAGACGATGAGAGGCACCACACATTCACAAAACGCTACCTGCAAGGAAATATGACCCGGCCGGTGAATGGTCATATGAAATGAAGTGCTAGCTTGCGATCGATCAAGTGGTTTAGAACGACCCAAGAACTGTAACTCCTTCTGAATTTTCATTGTTCGAGCTAGCTACCAAGGTGCGCTTACATAACTTGATATTGCTGATTGAAAACTGAATGAAGTGGCTGGATACGATCGAGCTGATGATCAACCAGTGTGACTGATGCAGTTAGCACCAACTCCTAACCACCACATGCATGCATGGGCACCATGGTCTCCGCAAGTACTAAATACTCCCGGGAAACATGGCTTAGCTAGCTGATCCAGCCATCAGATCCTGCCTCATGGGGGAGTAAAACAGTATCCTACCGTGGGAGTAGAAAAATTTATACTGTGTGAAATAAGCAGAGCAGGCATGCACCTCACATGCAGTCCAAACCCACGACTACACAGACTTGACTCAACTGGTAGTACTATAGGAGTACTCCTCTCTGCTCCATGCATATTCTGCATTACAAGGTTTCTAAATGGCTTTTCGAATTAACTACGGTCCATGGTTAATCCTCCGCACAGAAAACATGGCTTGTCAGGTAGCTCATCATACATAGTAGTACATGTTTGGACGACGATGGCAAGCTTGATCGGCCGTGTGAAGGGGGGCAGCAAATTGCTCTGAAGAGCTAAGTCTGCAAATTCAGTCAAACCATACACGAAACAAATCATCACAAGAGGCCACAACAAACTCCACAAGAGTGTGTAGTTAACAGCATGTACCGTACTAGCAAGTGTTACTCCCTCCATTTCAAATTAGATGACTTCTATTTGCCCACACGTGGATGTATCTAGACATGTTAGGTATAGATACCTCTACATTTGGACAAATGGAAGTCATCTAATTTAGAACGGATGGAGTAGTAGAAACCACCATCATAATAACCACAGACAACCATGACAAAGATAGTACTTGGCCCGTTTTAGGACCATTCATCCGCATATATTGCTATCACCACAAGAGTCGAAGACTGAACAGCTTTGATACTAGTAGTACCCACCATAATAAGTTCAGACAAGCACTGGTGCACGGCACTTAACGGGGCAGTAACAAAGTTCAGATAAATACTAATGCATTTCACGGTCTGGCACTCTGGCTTGTAGAGGGGACACCATCCCAGACACCATATACACCAGAGTAAGATCCATAACCTGTGAGCAGCTTGCAGAATAAACCACCAGTGAACGACAACGTCTGTAGCATCATCTTTCAGACAACCTGGGAGGATCTTGCATAGCGATGATAGCATAACGCCTTCTGATCAGTCCCAGGGGAAGAGAATTGTTGCCTATCACGTTTCAGACATTACAAAACCTATTTCGTGAACAAGGTTCGTGAACACTGGTTTAATTGCAGTGAACTGAATCGAAGCATCATCCATGCATACCTTGCGCACATAGAAACTAGATTGTTACACACACATACCTTGAAGAATGACACGGATCAGGATCTGCCCCAGCTTCGGCGTGCAATCACGTCCACACCCCTGTACGTGGCCCTACCCAGAATGCGGCAGCCAAAGCAAAATCATATTCAGAAGCAAAGGACCTCAGTGGCATAGCAATGTAGTGGTGCATGGTGTAAATCCTTCTGGAATCGGGCACACCTTGGATCCAAGGCTGGCTTTCTTATCCAGTTCTGGACATTCTACTGGACCTCCAGTTCATGGATTTTTTTCAAATCAAGTCAACAATGGCAGTTTAAGAATGCTGCCAAATGAGGCAACTTCACATTTCCATGCATTTTCCTCCTGAAATTGTGGCATACATGTGGCTCTAATTGCATAATTCATGTTAAAAAATAGACCTTCCTTGGATACTTTGTTTCCATCTATAAGCATTTAGCTGTAGAATATCAGAGTTTTTTTTCGAGAAAACAACTCCATTATTGACCTTAGTTGTCGAAGTTCTGGACATTTTTGCTTGAAATACTTCAGAATATGTGTCTGTCATCAAGTTCTAGAAAAATCAAATTACCTAAACATCTTTAGCGAGCCCTTTATCATTTTGTTTGCTGCAATCTGTCCTGCATGAATAGCATATCTTAAGTTTGGCCAAGACAGACAAAACAATTGTCTTTCGGTGCAGTGAGATTCGACTATCATGTTTGCTGTCTCTAGCTGGAAATTAGTATGTACAGACATTAAAATTGGCATCTGTCCCTCACTACTTTCTGAATATGTGTGTCTTAAGTAATCAGTGTGTCTCTCCAGAATTCTGCATTGATGGATCTTTCAAGATTTTATGAAGCAAGACATGTTATTGATGAACATATAGATATGGGGCTAGATATAGACAGCCTGACATATGAGGTATGGATCAGAATGCCAACTCACTAGGATTGTTAGTTTCAGTTTACATGGACTTGTGTAGGACCTTGTAGCATTGAAGGAACAGATTGGATACATGTCAGTAGTGGTTTGACAGAGAGCTACATCAAAGAAAATTTAAGGTTAAATCTGTACGTCCCGGAAGCAATTTGCATGTCTGATCAGTCCCCTCTGGAGAATGATGCTCGCATAACATCATATATTACCCACCCCTGACTTTTTAATTTCTACCTTGTGTAAATATTGAACCCATCATTGGTTACATGATGAATGTGATGATACTGTACCATTTTTAGAAGCAGTCCATTTACTTCAAACAGTGAAAATATACCACATTGTCACGTTTCTAAAGTTTTGCCATCCATATCCACTTCTTGTTTCTAAAGTGTGTTTGCTCCCTGCGTTGCAGGAGTGTGAGGCAAGAGAACTCGTAACAATCCTCAATTACTGTCACAAGTACCACGCCGCGTGCATACCATTACTGGTTAATTTACCGCGCCAGAGGTTCCGTTCGATATGTGTGCATGAGACGTGTCGGATGATGTGGCCTTACCTGTGATTTCACTCGCTTTGTTGTGGACATAGCTCTGAGCGTTCCCACAAAACTAGACAGTCCTGAATCGGTTCATTCTGTAGACTGACTTAGACCTCCATGATGCCTGGACAGCATTCATCATGGGAATTGCTAGATTACTCCTTTATGTATCGTATACATTGTAATTAAACTTGATCCCTTTTGCAAAAAGCAGTTCTCAAACTAGTTCTTCCTTACATTCTAGGTCCGAAGAAGTAAACTAGTTTTTCCTGGTTCTAGCTAATCATTTTCTTGCAGTATGGTCTAGCTGTAGGAGGTGATGCTGAAGCAGCACATCACACACCTATTTCTGAACTATTGTAACATTCGTTCCAGTTTGATCTTGAAATACAACCAGTGCTCTGTTGGAGTCATACGTTGTCACGCCTCACAATTTGATGATGCATGTAAACGAAACCACAGTAGCATTTCAGATTGAACCAAACCATAACAAACGTAATGACGCAACTTACCACATGGATGCGGCAGCCAAAGTAGGATCGGGTGCCCGCCCATGGATCCGCTTGGCACCAACCCAGCCAATCACATTACAGCATTACCCACCCCACGGACCGACCCGATCAGGCAACATCACATCCAACCATTTCTCCACCAATCCAAGGTGGAGAATGGACGGATCCAGGATAACGAAACGGAATGTCGCAACTTACCACATTAATTGACAAGGTGGAGAATGGACGGACCCAAGATAACGAAACGTAATGCGCAACTTACCATATTATTGGCGACAATTTAATCCAGGATACGGCAGCCAAAGCAGGATCTGGGAGCCTGCCCACGGATCTGCCTGGCACAAACCCAGCCAATCACAGCATTCCCGACCCAACGGACCGACCCGCTCAGGCAACATCGCATCCGTCCATTCTCCACCAATCCAAGGCTCCAAATATCATCTCCCACATCCAGCGCTTTCTCCCCCAAAACTTTCCCATCCCCTCTCCCCTATTTAGAAACCACCGCCGCCCGCATTCGATTCCACCCAATCTCAACCCCAAACCATAGCCTCATCCGGCTCCTGCTTCCCTGCCTAACCCTATGGCTCGCACGAAGCAGACCGCGCGCAAGTCCACTGGCGGGAAGGTCCCGAGGAAGCAGCTGACGACCAAGGATGCGCGCATGTCGGCCCCTGCCATCGGCGGCGTGAAGAAGCCCCACCGCTTCCGCCCTGGCACCGTCGCGCTCCGGGAGATCCGCAAGTACCAAAAGAGCACCGAGCTGGTCATCCGCAAGCTCCCCTTCCAGCGCCTCGTCAGGGAAATCGCGCAGGACTTCAAGTCCGACCTCCGCTTCCAGAGCTCAGCCGTGTCCGCGCTGCAGGAGGCTGCGGAGGACTACCTCGTCGTGCTCTTCGAGGACACCAACGTCTGTGCCATCCACGCCAAGCGTGTCACCATTATGCCCAAGGACATCCAGCTCGCACGCCGCATCCGTGGGGAGAGGGCCTTTGTTTTGGCCGCTGCTTCTAGCAGTGTGTGGTGTTGGCATAAATTGTCATCTGGTCTCTTCGGGATCCCTGTCCTATGTAGCCCGATGATGAAATGAAAATGGAAATGATATTTAGTGTTAAATTTTCCTTTCACATCTTTCGCTATCCATCGATGTGAGAATTAAGTGTTCCCTTCCCTTCCATGCCTTCTTTGGCCATGGATTTGATGTTCATTTCTCTCCAGAGTGAATTAGAGTTTGTTTGTTGCTTGATGTGGATTAGCTGGAGGTGAAGAGGCGACAGGTGTTGGTTTTGTGTACACCTCGCAAGTTTTATGTTGTTACCATAGCCTAATCTCTGCTGCTTTCAGTTGTCAATCGTAGTGTTATCTTCCATAACTACATTTGGAGAGTTGGGTTTCTTTGCATGTTTAACAGATGCATTCAGGTGGTATGTATAGCATCTGTGATATCAGGTAAAATATAGGATACCTTCAATTCTCATTGCAAACGGCCAAGCACTTGATACGTTAACCGATTTAGTCACTTTACCAAATAACGATTTAGTCTCCTAGAACACATGGTCTCTCTCAACTTTGTTTGTTGGACTTCTGGTATTCATGAATCATGCCTAGGTGTCTTGCTGCTGCTGCTGACCTAGCGTCCCCTTGCACCTGATAGAGCACTTGCGGTAAAATGGATGGAACATGTCTCCTAGAGGTGGAACAACTAATCCATTATACTACTACTCTATTCTTTCCAAGAATGATGTTTCACAATCAATGGAGTAAAAAAGTTAAGTTTTGACCATCAGCATACACAAAATTACCGATAATATGCTAATTGAAAGCAATGCTTGCTTTTTGGCTATTCTTTCCACAATAATTGTTTACTAATATATAGCTAAAGGAAATATAACGCGAGAGTGTTGAACAATTTAATCAATATGGTAATGCAAAAAAATAGGTTGTGTAGCTTTGATTCACATGCCCCAAACAAGGCAACACTACAAATAACTTTCCACACAGTTAATAATAAAACAGATAGACTATGTTACTTCATTATGTTTACGGCAAATGTACTCTCCCTGTTTCCTAGAGACTAGTGCTAGATCAGGATTATCTGCGTCCTCGATAGAAACAAAGAAAACATAAAAGAAAGGTTTAGTTGCCTCCCAAGGTTAAGGGTTTTAGCGAGATTCGAGTGAAGTTAACAGACACCCATGTATTAAATGTGTTTTTGCCCAAATAGACGAGGAAGCCAAGCTTGTCCTTGAACTAATTGTTTTCCATATAGATATCCAGATGCAACTCACCCATAACAGAAATAATTATTTGCAAGTACAAGTTATGCTTTAGAAACTACTTAATAATACATTAAAGAAAACAAAATAGCTAGCAGAACAAACCTGACCACATAAAATTTAGGGATCAGCTAGTAATTTGCAAGTAACTGTGGCAGCAGAGGCAGCGGCATTGTGGCCAACGCCTTTATCTATTGTATACATTGTAATTAAACTTAATCCCTTTTGCAAAGAAACAGAATTGAGAACTCAAACTAGTTCTTCCTTACATTTTAGGTCCGAAGAACTAAAATAGTTTTTCCTGGTTCTGCAGTAATCATTTTCTTCAGTATGGTCTAGCTGTAGGAGGTGATGCTGAAGCAGCACAGCACACACCAGTTTCTGAACTACTGTAACATTAGTTCCAGTTTGATCTTGAAATACAACCGGTGCTCTCTTGGAGTCATATGTTGTCACGCCTCACAATTTGATGATGCACGTAAACGAAACCACAGTAGCATTTTACGTTGCACCAAACGATAACAAAACATAATGTCGCAAGGATCCACATTAATTGACGGCAATTTAATCCAGGATGCGGCAGCTAAAGTACGATCCGGGAGCCCACCCAAGGATCCGCTTGGCATCAACTCAGCCAATCGCATCACATCATTCCCCACGCCACGGACCGACCCGCTCAGGCAACATTGTATCCGTCCATTCTCCACCAATCCAAGGCGGAGAATCGACGGATCCAAGATAACGAAACATAATGTCACAACTTACCACACTAATTGACAAGGTGGAGAATGGACGGACCCAAGATAATATAATGTAATGTCGCAAATTACCACATTAATTGATGGCAATTTAATCCAGGATACGGCAGCCAAAGCAGGATCCAGGAGGCCCACCACGGATCCGCTTGGCACCAACCCAGCCAATCACATCACAGCATTCCCCATCCCACGGACCGACCCGCTCAGGCAACATCGCATCCAGACATTCTCCACCAATCCAAAAGGCTCCAAATATCATCTCCCACATCCCGCATTTTCTCCTGCAAAACTTCCCACCCCCTCTCCCTATTTAGAACCACCGCCACCCGCATTCGATTCCACCCAATCTCAACCCCAAACCATAGCCTCATACAGCTCCTGCTTCCCTGCCTGAACCTATAGCCCGCACGAAGCAGACCGCGCGCAAGTCCACTGGCGGCAAGGCCCTGAGGAAGCAGCTGGCGACCAAGGCTGCACGCAAGTCGGCCCCTACCACCGGCGGCGTGAAGAAGCCCCACCGCTTCCACCCCGGCACCATCGCGCTCCGGGAGATCCGCAAGTACCAGAAGAGTACCGAGCTGCTCATCCGCAAGCTCCCCTTCCAGCGCCTTGTCAGGGAAATCGCGCAGGACTTCAAGATCGACCTCCGCTTCCAGAGCTCTGCCGTGTCCGCGCTGCAGGAGGCTGCGGAGGCCAACCTCGTCGTGCTCTTCGAGGACACCAATCTCTGTGCCATCCACGCCAAGTGTGTCACCATTATGCCAAGGACATCCAGCTCGCACGTCGCATCCGTGGGGAGAGGGCCTAGGTTTTGGTCGCTAGTTGTAGCGGTGTGTGGTGTTGATATGAATTGTCGTCTGGTCTCTTTGGCCATCTAGACCAATGATGAAATGAAAATGGAAATGATGTTTGGTGTTGAATTCCCCTTTCACGTCTTCTTTGGTCATCCAGCGATGTGAGAATTAAAGTTTGATGCCTTCTTTGGCCATGGATTTGATGTTTATTTCTGTCCAGGGTGAATTAGAGTTTGTTTGTTGCTTGATGTGGATTAGCTGGAGGTGAAGAGGCGACAGATGTTGGTTCTGTGTACACCTCACCAGTTTTAGTTGCTACAATAGCCTAATCTTTGTGTCACACCTCCTCCATCTGATCCGGAGTTGGTGGACAAAGAAGCACCAAACCAGAGTTCGGTGCGCGAGGTCGGGACCACCAGCCAGTGAGACGCGGAGACGATCGTGGGCGACAAGTTGGTCCGTTACGTGAGCGTGGGCTATGGACCAGTGGGACCCAGTTGTAAGCGTGAGTGCGTGTGTTAAAAGAGCCTGCGTGCTCGGCGAGTCGGGTATGCTGAAACTGTATTCTGAAACCTCTCCCAAACATTCGTCTGAATATCACATCTCAGTTCGTCCCCTCACCTTTGATTCTACTCTCTCATCTCTATGCTTGCTGTGAATTCGTGGTTGTTGATCCAATCATAGATCGGGACACCACAATATGGTATCAGAGCCTTGAATCCGCTCCGCTTGCGCTCAAAACTCCCGAGATCGGACCCGAAAAATTCCACCGCGTCAGGTGCTGATTCACTCCGGTGAATTCGGCTCGAAATCCTCCGCGGGGTTGGGTTTGATTCAGGGCGAGTCGCAACGGCGCCTTCTCGGCCTGCCGTGCCATCGGCGCAGACGAATTTCGTTCTGGACAAGATGGAATCCGTGCAGAAATCACTCGAGGAGTTGTTGTCTCGGATGGGGACAGTTACCGAGGAGATGCAGTCCGTGAGGAAGCAAATGGAGGATTACGGCACGGATCTGGACGGGATTAAACGCAAGCTCGCCGAAGGGGAACGGGTTGTCCGCCGCCTCGCCTTGATCTACCGCAGCGGAACAAGGGCCTCGCCAACAACGGCGCGCCCCTCCTCAGCACACCATCACCATCGACTGTGCAGCCTGCGGCGGGATTTCACACGACGCCTTCGTCTCCAACTGAACAGGAGGAAGTCAGGGTACGTGCTCCGCGCCACGATTTCCCCAAATTCAGTGGTGAGACTCCGTTGTTGTGGATTGATCAGTGTCTCACGTATTTTGAGATGTTCAAAGTACCTAGTCATCAGTGGGTGGGTTTGGCATCTCTGTACTTCGAAGGACATGCTGCGTTGTGGTATCAGTCGTACAAACGCAAGTATGGGTTAGTCTCTTGGGATGGATTCACGGCTGCTGTGCTGGAGGAATTCGGTCAGGACGAGTATGATGGACAGATAAACAAATTAATGCAGTTAAAACAGACCGGCACCGTCAGAGATTATAAACAGGAGTTTGAAGAATGCATGTATCATCTGTTGGCTGTCGATGCAACATTAAGTACTCGCTGGTTTGTGTCTAAGTTTGTGTTTGGCTTGAAGGACGACATTCGGGCGGCAGTCAGGTTACAGGCACCAACAAGTATAACAAGAGCAACATCATTAGCTCGAATTCAGGAGGAAGAAGCAGAGTTAGTACGGTCGCGTGGTAGACCATCTGCTACAACAAAACACCCTCCAGCAGTTACTGGGAATAATACAGTCCGAGGTGAATGGCCTCGCAAGCAAGGAAACGATGATTTCAATCGTGAGAGACAGCTGTGTGATTTCGACGAGCTAATCATCTTTGTTTTCGGTGTGGTGATAAATACTCCAAGGAACACCAGTGCAAACGAACTGGACAATTACTCACTATTGAGGTGGGATAATTTGGTGAATTCCTTTCAGATGATGCGGTTAGGGCCATGGAACTGTTGAATGAACAAGAACTTTTTGCTGCCTGTTGTCACATATCCATCGATGCACTAGCAGGGACTGAAACTGCTAATACAGTGCGCATACGGGCACGAGTGGGCAAACAATCCATGATTCTGTTAGTAGATTCTGGCAGCTCACACACATTTGTAACAAGGAGTTTTGCTGAGAGAGCAGGGTGCACAATTTCCAGTGCCCCAAAGGTATCTGTCAGAGTGGCAAATGGACAGACAATGCAATGTGATACTCAAGTAGAACAATTACAATGGGAGTACAATGGACACAAATTTTCTGATACTATGAGAATACTGGATGTGGGTGCATATGATGCAATATTAGGGATGGATTGGCTTACGAGTTGCAGTCCTATGCTCTGTGACTGGTCCAGAAAAACATTGGAGTTCAGACACAATGGAGCAGTGGTACAAATGAAAGGACTGATCCGAAGTGCAACATCTGAATTATCAGAAATTTCAGTGCTCCAGCTACAAGAAATGATACAGACAAATGAGATTTGGGCAATGGCTATTTTGGATCAGAATGGTGAGGTGAATACTGAAACAGTGCCACCTGATTTACAAGAAATTTTGACATCATTTTCAGATGTGTTTGCTGAACCAGAGTCACTACCTCCTCAAAGAACACTAGATCATGCCATAACACTGGAGAATGATGCACAGCCAGTGAATTCACGGCCATATCGATATTCTCCACTCCAGAAAGATGAGATTGAAAGACAAGTGGCAGAGATGATCAAAGCTGGAGTTGTCACACCTAGTATGAGTTCGTTTGCCTCTCCAGTTCTGTTAGTTAAAAAGAAGGATGGTTCCTGGAGGTTTTGTGTCGACTATCGCAAGTTAAATGCACTGACGATCAAGAACAAGTTTCCATTACCAATAGTAGATGAGTTACTAGATGAGTTGGCTGGGACTCAATTTTTCTCTAAACTAGATCTTCGAGCTGGTTATCATCAGATAAGGATGCGGCCAGAAGATGAAGCCAAGACTGCTTTCAAAACACATCATGGGCATTTCCAGTTCAGGGTGATGCCATTCGGCTTGTCTAACGCCCCAGCCACATTCCAATGTGTTATGAATGCTATATTCGCACCATTTCTGAGAAAGTTTGTGATAGTGTTCTTGGATGATATACTGGTTTATAGCCCATCATGGGAGGAACATCTACAACATCTGAAACTGGTGCTGGACAAACTCCGAGAAGTGCAATTGTATGCTAAATTCAGCAAGTGTGCATTCGGACAAACAAGCATTCATTATTTGGGCCACATTATTTCATCATCTGGGGTAATCTACAGATCCTGACAAGATAAAAGTGATGCAGGATTGGCCAATTCCTTTGACAGCAACAGAACTCAGGGCATTTCTGGGGCTGTGTGGGTATTATCGCAAGTTTGTGGAACTATATGGACTGTTGGCCAAACCATTGACTCAACTACTAACTCTCAAGCATTTCGAGTGGAATGAGGCAGCCACTGCCGCTTTTCAAGCTTGAAAGGAAGCCATGATGAAAACACCAGTGCTTGCCTTACCAAATTTCAATGAACCCTTTGTGGTAGAAACCGATGCTTGTGATACTGGAGTAGGAGCTGTCCTGATGCAGAAAGGGCACCCGATTGCTTACATGAGCAAGGCACTGGGAGTGATGAACAGAAAACTGTCTATTTATGAAAAGGAATTCCTTGTAGTCATGATGGCTGTGGATAAATGGAGGCAGTACTTACAACGAGGTCCCTTTGTGATATTAACCGACCACAAAAGCCTCTGCAATTTGAGTGATCAACATCTGACCACTGCATTACAAAAGAAAGCCATGGCCAAGCTTGTTGGGCTCCAGTTCCAGTTCAGATACAGAAAAGGGATAGAAAATGGAGCAGCAGATGCATTATCTCGAGTGGGACACTTATTGGAGATATCAAGCTGTCAGCCGGACTGGGTGTTAGAGGTCACATATTCCTACACCATAGATCCTGAAACACTAGCACTACTACAGCAGCTGGCTATTCAGTCTCCTGATAATAAGGGTAATTCATTGGAGCATGGCCTAATCAAATACAAAGGTCGAATTGTTATTGGAGCAAATGTTGCTTTGCAAACCAAACTCATTGCAACACTTCATGACTCGGCGATTGGAGGACACTCTGGTATTCAAGCAACATATCAGAGGATGAGGAAGCTATACTACTGGCCAGGTATGAAACTGTCGGTAGAACTCTTTGTGCGACAGTGTACAGTGTGTCAAATGGCAAAACATTCCCACATGAAGCCAGCAGGTTTACTGCAACCATTACCTCCTCCAAAAGGTGCTTGGCAAGACATAACTATGGATTTTATCGAAGGGTTACCTCTATCAGAAAATGCAAATGTCATTTTGGTAGTGGTGGACCGCCTGACCAAATATACATCCGTATACAGCAACTTCAGTGGCCAAATTATTCATGGACAATGTGGTGAAATTGCATGGAGTACCTATGTCTATTATTACTGATCGAGATCGAGTGTTCACCAGTGCATTTTGGCGAGAAATTATCAAAGCAGTGGGAACTAAATTGAATTACAGTACTGCTTATCATCCTCAAACAGACGGACAAAGTGAACGTGTGAATCAATGTCTGGAACAATACCTCGTTGTGCAGTACAGGACAACCCCAAAACATGGAGAAAGTGGCGAGCAATGGCAGAATTCTGGTATAATACGAGCTTCCACACAGCAATTGGCAGTTCTCCTTTTAAGGCTCTGTATCGAGTAGAACCAAATTTTGGAGGTTTTCCCAACATTGCCATAGCTGATGGTCAAACATCAACTGAAGAGCTTATGGATTATGCACAACAAACTGAAAATTTGCGCAACAGACTTTTGCAAGTCCAAGCGTGCATGAAAAGACAGGCAGACAAGAATCGCACAGAGCGGCAATTCGCTGTCGGAGAACAGGTGCTTCTGAAGCTGCAGAAGTATGCTCAGCACTCCGTCGTCAACCGTCCATTTCCAAAACTTTCATACAAGTACTTCGGTCCCTTTGTTATTCTGGAGAAGATTGGAGAAGTGGCATACAAGTTACAATTGCCAGAAACAGCACAAGTGCATCCTGTCTTTCATGTGTCTCAGCTTAAACCCTTCACTGCAAATTATACACCAATATTTCAAGAACTGCCAAGCGCACCAGATTTGCTGACGACAAACCTGCGACCGGAGAAGATACTGGATCGCCGTCTGGTACGCAATTGGTATGAAGCTGCTACTCAAATCCTGATCAAATGGCATGGTTTCATTGAAGAACAAGCAACCTGGGAAGACTACTACATGGTGAAGAAAAGATTTCCAGCAGCTGCAATTTGGGGTGAGGATCAGTCTCAAGCGGGGGACATGTCACACCTCCTCCATCTGATCCGGAGTTGGTGGACAAAGAAGCACCAAACCAGAGTTCGGTGCGCGAGGTCGGGACCACCAGCCAGTGAGACGCGGAGACGATCGTGGGCGACAAGTTGGTCCGTTACGTGAGCGTGGGCTATGGACCAGTGGGTCCCAGTTGTAAGCGTGAGTGCGTGTGTTAAAAGAGCCTGCGTGCTCGGCGAGTCGGGTATGCTAAAACTGTATTCTGAAACCTCTCCCAAACATTCGTCTGAATATCACATCTCAGTTCGTCCCCTCACCTTTGATTCTACTCTCTCATCTCTATGCTTGCTGTGAATTCGTGGTTGTCGATCCAATCATAGATCGGAACACCACAATATGGTATCAGAGCCTTGAATCCGCTCCGCTTGCGCTCAAAACTCCCGAGATCGGACCCGAAAAATTCCACCGCGTCAGGTGCTGATTCACTCCGGTGAATTCGGCTCGAAATCCTCCGCGGGGTTAGGTTTGATTCAGGGCAAGTCGCAACGGCGCCTTCTCGGCCTGCCGTGCCATCGGCGCAGACGAATTTCGTTCTGGACAAGATGGAATCCGTGCAGAAATCACTCGAGGAGTTGTTGTCTCGGATGGGGACAGTTACCGAGGAGATGCAGTCCGTGAGGAAGCAAATGGAGGATTACGGCACGGATCTGGACGGGATTAAACGCAAGCTCGCCGAAGGGGAACGGGTTGTCCCGCCGCCTCGCCTTGATCTACCGCAGCGGAACAAGGGCCTCGCCAACAACGGCGCGCCCTCCTCAGCACACCATCACCATCGACTGCGCAGCCTGCGGTGGGATTTCACACGACGCCTTCGTCTCCAACTGAACAGGAGGAAGTCAGGGTACGTGCTCCGCGCCACGATTTCCCCAAATTCAGTGGTGAGACTCCGTTGTTGTGGATTGATCAGTGTCTCACGTATTTTGAGATGTTCAAAGTACCTAGTCATCAGTGGGTGGGTTTGGCATCTCTGTACTTCGAAGGACATGCTGCGTTGTGGTATCAGTCGTACAAACGCAAGTATGGGTTAGTCTCTTGGGATGGATTCACGGCTGCTGTGCTGGAGGAATTCGGTCAGGACGAGTATGATGGACAGCTGAACAAATTAATGCAGTTAAAACAGACTGGCACCGTCAGAGATTATAAACAAGAGTTTGAAGAATGCATGTATCATCTGTTGGTTGTCGATGCAACATTAAGTACTCGCTGGTTTGTGTCTAAGTTTGTGTTTGGCTTGAAGGACGACATTCGGGCGGCAGTCAGGTTACAGGCACCAACAAGTATAACAAGAGCAGCATCATTAGCTCGAATTCAGGAGGAAGAAGCAGAGTTAGTACGGTCGCGTGGTAGACCATCTGCTCCAACAAAACACCCTCCAGCAGTTACTGGGAATAATACAGTCAGAGGTGAATGGCCTCGCATTAACTACATCGGGAGAGTTGGGTTTCTTTACATTATTAACACATGCATTCAGGTGGTATGTATAGCATCTGTGATATCAGGTAAATTTAGAATACCCTCAACTCTCATTGCAAACAGCAAAGCACTTGAGATCATCTAGGAAGGAGCTCCAAGGCAGGAAGATAATGATAGGAAAGGGACTCTGCTGAAGCCGTCGCCGCGCAAATGTGGCACTGGGCAGGACCACACTGGCTCCAAAGGTGACGACATCTTCCATTATGCATATCAGTTTTCGCTTCTTCCATTTGTTTCCGTTGGTCGTCGTTGTGCAGCAGGTGCTTCTTTGCACTAGAAGCTGTACTGAGATATGTAGTGGATATGATAGGAACCGGGGTCCTACCAGGCCTAGCACGTAGGTTATAGGGGTGGAAGGGAGGTTGGCGATGGCTGGGGCGAGCACGGCGGCTCGACGGCGCCGTGATGGCTCGACGGCGGCGGCGGCTGCAAGAGGCGGCGGCGGCTAGGGTTAGAAGTCCGACTTCGGCAACAAAGATTGTTTATTGCTTGATCAAAAATATCTGATTACAACTCCTTATATAATAACGATAAGTTGGGCTAAGCCCCTAATTGGGCCCACTATTGGGCTTCTTCCGGCTGTAGGTTGTGCCGGTCATAACATCTCTCCCCGCCTGCGCAAACAGCTCGTCCTCGAGCTGGAATTCTAGAAACTGCTGGCGGAACTCGTCGAGCTGCT
This sequence comes from Poa pratensis, assembly GCA_947311845.1. Taxonomy (NCBI): domain Eukaryota; kingdom Viridiplantae; phylum Streptophyta; class Magnoliopsida; order Poales; family Poaceae; genus Poa; species Poa pratensis. The sequence continues at coordinate 126,054,398 of CAMZMU010000074.1, read as the reverse complement.
CCCAGGTGGCGTCCTTCACTTCAAGGCCTTCCCATTGAATCAACAGGTGCCAAATGCCCCGCCGAAGCTGAGCCTTCACCACCTTAGCCGGCGCCGGTAGTAGGCGCCCATTCGCGGTCGGAGGCAGCACGGCAGCGCTGCTGGCGGTTCACCACGGAATGGCTTCAGCAAGCCCACATGAAAGACGTCGTGGATGCGAGTGCCGGCTGGAAGCTGAAGGCGGTAGGCGAGCTTGCCCACGCGGTCAAGCACAGGAAAGGGCCCCGCATAGCATGGTCCAAGCTCGCGCTTTGCGCGTGGATCCAGGGACTGGGTGGTTCGGTTCAGGAGCCGCAGCCACACCCAGTCACCCACCGCAAACTCCGCGTCACGGTGGTGTGCGTCGTAGTACTTCTTGGACAGCTGCTGGGCTTGGAGGAGACGCTGGCGCACCTCGGTGATGATCTCGTCGCGTGTGCGGAGGAGGTCAGCAGCTGCTTCGGACCTCGCCGTCCCAGGCTCCATGGGCAGCATGGGCGGAGGGGGCCTCCCATAGACCACCTCAAACGGAGTGGTGCGCAGGGCGGAGTGGTAGGAGGTGTTGTAGCAGTACTCCGCCCACGGAAGCCAATCCACCCAAGCGGGGGCGATCACCTGTCACACAACGTAAATACATGGCAATCACCTTGTTAACCACCTCGGATTGGCCGTCCGTCTGGGGATGGAAAGCCGTACTCATGCGCAGCTTCACACCCGCCAACCGAAAGAGATCACGCCAGACATGACCAGTGAACACCGGGTCACGGTCACTAACGATCGAGGACGGAAATCCGTGGAGGCGGACGATCCCGTCGAAGAATGCCCGTGCCACGGAAGCGGCCGTGTACGGCTGGCCGAGCGCGATGAAGTGCGCGTACTTGGAGAAGCGGTCGACCACCGTGAGGATGACGGACTTGCCGCCCACCTTGGGAAGGCCCTCGATGAAGTCCATGGAGATATCAGCCCACACTTGGGATGGCACGTCAAGTGGCTGAAGGAGACCCCCGGCCTCAGTGTCTCCGTTTATTGCGCTGGCAGGTGACACACGACCGCACCCAGTCGCGGACGAGCGCACAGTCTCCTGGAATATGAAAATCAGCACGGAGACGGTGGAGGGTCTTTTGGGCGCCCTCATGCCCTACCGTATGCGCCAGCAGCAACGCCTGGTGGCGTAAGTCGTCGTGATCCGGCACGAATATGCGGCGCCCGTGCAGGACGAGGCCATCATCCATGCGCGAAGGCGCCTCCAAGTCGCCGACCTCGAGGCGCTGCCGGAGGAGCTGCGCGTCCGCGGCGCTCGCAGTGGCCCGGCGGATGTCGTCGATGAAGGCGAAGGACGGTCCGGAACGGATGCAAAGGGCGGCACCTGTCGGAGCCGTGTCGGCTGCAGTCTCGTCGGTGTCGTGCCGGGAGAGGGCATCGGCGACGGTGTTGAGGCGACCCGGGCGGTACTCGACGGTGAAGTCGAAGCCAAAGAGCTTGCTGATCCACTGATGTTGCGGCACAGTAGAGAGGCGCTGGTCCAGCAAGAACTTGAGGCTGTAGTGATCCGTGCGAATGCGGAATGTCCGCCCCCACAGATATGGCCGCCAGTGGCGCACAGCTTGCACCAAGCCGATGAGCTCCCGCTCGTATGCCGCCAGCTTGTTGTGGCGAGCGGCAAAGGGGCGGCTGAAGAAGGCCAGCGGCCCCTCTCCCTGATGCAGGACGGCGCCGAAGCCGACGCCGGAAGCATCGCAGCCACGACGAACAGCTTGTCGAAGTCCGGCATCTGGAGGACGGGCCCTGTCGTGAGGGCCCGCTTGAGGGTCTGGAACGCCTCGGTCGCCTCTGTATCCCAGGAGAAAGCGTCGCGGCGCAGGAGGCGCGTCAGGGGTGCGGCGATGAGACCGAATTCCCGGATGAACTTCCGGTAGTAACCCGCGAGACCCAGGAACCCGCGAAGGGCCCGAGGTGACTGCGGTGTGGGCCATGCCTCGACCACCGCGACCTTGTCGGCGTCCATCGCCACGCCCGCCGCCGAGATGATGTGTCCCAAGTAGCCGACGGAGGTCGTGCCGAACGAGCACTTCGAGCGCTTGAGGTGAAGACGATGCGCTCGAAGCTCGTTGAAGATGATGGCGACGTGTTGCAGGTGCTCCGCCCATGACGAACTGTAGATAAGAATGTCATCAAAGATAACAAGCACGAAGCGGCGTAAGTAGGGGCTGAGCACGTCGTTCATCAAGGCCTGGAATGTCGCCGGGGCGTTGGAGAGGCCAAACGGCATCACCAAGAACTCAAAGTGACCATGATGAGTCCGAAAGGCTGTCTTGGCGATGTCGTCCGGGTGCATCCGCACCTGGTGGTACCCGGAGCGGAGGTCGAGCTTGGTGAAGAAGCGGGCCCCGTGTAACTCGTCCAAGAGCTCATCCACGACAGGGATGGGGAATTTGTCCTTGGACGTCCGAGCGTTGAGAGCGCGGTAGTCGATGCAGAAACGCCAGGTGCCGTCGGCCTTGCGCACGAGAAGTACCGGCGCGGAGAAAGGCGAGGTCGAGATCCGGATGATGCCCTGAGCGAGCATGGCCGCCACCTGACACTCGAGCTCGTCCTTCTGCAGCTGCGGGTAACAGTACGGCCGAACCGCCACGGGCGCGGTGTCCGGCAGCAGGTGGATGTGGTGGTCGCAGGCCCGGGCCGGCGGAAGCCCCTGCGGCTCGTCGAAGAGGTCGCTGTGCTGCTGCAGTAAGCTGGCCAAGAGGGGATGCCCCGCGTCAACAGCGGACGCCGATGGCTGAGGCCGAGGATCCACCGGAGAGGCATAGCCAGCGCCCTCCCAGCGGACACGGCGCCCCTGATGCCTGAAGTCCATCGTCAGGGTGTCAAAGTCCCAGAGGATGGGGCCCAGAGTGAGTTAGAAATCGACACCGAGGATGAAGTCGAAACAGCCCAAGTCGATGCCTACGCAGGTGACGGAGAAGTGCTCGTCGCCGATGAGGATGGGGACCTGCCGAGCAATTCCCTGACATGCAAGGCGGTCGCCGTTGGCTACGGTCACGCTGAACTGATCCGCTCCGGACGGCTGCAGCTGTAGTCGACGCATGGTCGCCCCGGACAGGAAGTTGTGCGTGGAGCCTGTGTCCAGGAGGGCGAGGAGCCGCTCGCCGTTGATCGTGACCGGCAGCAGCATGGTCTTCTCCGTCCGTATGCCCGCGAGCGAGTGGAGGGAGACGACAAAGGCGGCGGCCTGGGGAGTGGCGTCGGCCACGGTGGTGTCCGCGTCGGGAGGCTCGGCCCCGACGCCATCCGTCTCCATGTAATCAGCGGCCTCCAGGTAGAACAGCCGGGGGCACACGTGTCCAGGGACGTACGGGTCGTCGCAGTTAAAGCACAGCCCCTGACGGCGGCGCTCAAGCTGTTCGGCCGTCGTCAGGCGACGAAACGGCCGCGTCGCGGTCGGTACGGCCGCGCCTGCAGGAGTCGGGGCCGGGCGCGCGGGACCGCTGGTGTCGGCGCAGGTTGGCCAGGCGGCCGGGCTCCTCTGGCCGGGAAGGCCTGCTGCATGGCCAGCGCACGCTGCTCGAAGGCGCGAGCGTAGTACATGGCCGTCTGGAGGTCCTGCGGACCCCGCATCTCCACGTCCACCCGGATGTGATCGGGGAGGCCACCGACGAATAGATCGGCGCGCTGGCGAGCGGTAACGCCGGGCGCGTGGCACGCTAGGGCTTGGAAGCGGTCCGCGAAGTCCTGTACCGACGAGGTGAAGGGTAGGCGCCCCAGCTCGGCCAACCGGCTTCCGCGCATCGGGGGCCCGAAGCGGAGAAGGCACAACTCTCGGAAGCGCTCCCATGGAGGCATGCCGCCCTCGTCTTGCTCGAGGCTGTAGTACCACGTTTGCGCGGCACCGCGAAGGTGGTAGGAAGCGATCCAGGTGCGGTCGGACGCAAGCGTGCGCTGGCCCCGGAAAAACTGGTCACATTGGTTGAGCCAGTTCAGGGGATCCACCGTGCCATCGTAGGTGGCAAACTCCAGCTTGGAGAAGCGCGGCGGTGGATGGCCGTGAGCGCTGGCGTTATAGGTGCCCTCATGGCGGAGCATCGAGGATGTGGGAGCCGCGACGGCGGGCATTAGTGGCCCGCCTTGGAACAAGGGCCCGTCGATGCTGGCGTACGGTGTGGCGTAACCCGGAAAGCCGCCGAAGGCCGCGGCTGCGGACGGCGCCGGTGGCTCCGGCACGGTCGGCTGACTCGAGGCCATGGTGTAGACCGGCGAAGCGAGCCAGTCCAGGAGCGGCGACGGTGACGACGGGAACCGAATCTAGTTGATCGGCACACCGTGAGTCGACGGAGAGGCCTGGGGCGAGGCGGCGGCCGATGAGGCGGGCGCCGCGGGCGGCGGCTGCCACGGCGGCAGCTGCGGTGACGAGGTCATGGGGAGCGACCCCGGCCCCGGCAGCTGAGGCCCATATGGGCTGGCGAGGAAGGTGCGGATGCCCTCGACTGCTTGAGTGAGGGCCCGGAGGGCCGACGTCATCTCGGCCGGCGTGAGGACGGCGGCGGCCGCGAGCGAGGGGTTCGCGGCGGCAGGGAAGCTCGGCCCGGTGTCGGACGTCGTGGCCGCCGTGGTGGTGGTCGGCGGCGGAGCCGTGGAGGTGGGCATTGGTCCCGTCATGATCGATCCCGAAACTTCTGATACCAGATTGATAGGAACCGGGGTCCTACCAGGCCTAGCACGTAGGTTATAGGGGTGAAAGGGAGGTTGGCGATGGCTGGGGCGAGCACGGCAGCGAGACGGCGACGTGATGGCTCGACGGCGGCGGCGGCTGCAAGAGGCGGCGGCGGCTAGGGTTAGAAGTCCGACTCCTGAGGGAGTCGGCAACAAAGATATGTTTATTGCTTGATCAAAAATATCTGATTACAACTCCTTATATAATAACGATAAGTTGGGCTAAGCCCCTAATTGGGCCCACTATTGGGCTTCTTCCGGCTGTAGGTTGTGCCGGTCATAACAGGATAACCAGAACGCTTCTAGTTCAGGCTTCTATGGGGAATTTTTAGAATCCTTTCACGTTATTAACTTTATCAAATAATTATTTAGTCTCCTAGAAAATACGGTTTCTCCCAACTTTGTTTGTTGGACTTCTGGTATTCATGCCTAGGTGTCTTGCTGTGCTGACCTAGCACCCCTTGCACCCGATAGAGCACTTGCGATAAAATGGATGGAACATGTCTCTTAGAGGTGGAGCAACTAATCCATTATACTACTACCCCGTTCTTTCCAAGAATGATGTTCCGGGATCAATGGAGTAAAAAAGTTAAGTTTCAACAATCAGCATACACAAAATTACCTATAACATGCTAATTGAAAACAATGCTTGTTTTTTTGCTATTTTTTCCACAATAATTGTTTACTAATATATAGCTATAGAAATATACCGTGAGAGTGTTGAACAATTTAATCAATAATTCAATGAGTGAATGCAAAAAAAAGAGGTTGTGTAGCTGTTTGATTCACAGGCCCAAAACAAGGCAACACTATAAATAACTTTTCACACTGTGAATAATAAAATAGATAGACTATGTTACTGTGTTATGTTGTGGGCAAATGTACTCTCTCTGTTTTCGAGAGGCTAGAGTTAGATCAGGATTATCTGCATCCTTGAGAGAAACAAGGAAAACGTAAAAGTTTAGCTGCCTCCCAAGGTTAAGGCTTTTAGCCAGGAGTTCTAACAGCACAGTCTCACATAGAAAGCTTCGAGTGAAGTTAACAGATACCCATGTATTAAATGTGTTTTGCCCAAATAGGCGAGGAAGCCAAGCTTGTCCTTGAACTAATTGTTTCCATACCTTGTACCCTCTCCTGATGCATTCAACATAGATTCCAAATGCAACTCACCCAGGCGAGAAATAATTATTTGCAAGTACAAGTTATGCTTTAGAAAATACTTAATAATAGAAAGAAAGAAAACAAAATAGGTAGCAGAACAAACCTGTCCACTCTCTGATGCAGACATATGCGGAAAGTACGATCTTCAAAACTGAAATGTTACCATAAATAACTATTCAACACATTTAGGATATCAAGTATGGCAAATGGATCTTCAAACAAGAGATCAATTACTTGTCCTCCAGAATCTTTAGATATCGGGTTAGCAGCCAAGGACGCCAAGGACATCACAGGTTCAGCGACGTGCATTGAAGACTTGAAGTCATAGTATAAATGACCCATCTATAAATGTATCACCTGTTGATGCAAAAAGTGAGAAATCAGGAACTGAAGAAATGCAAAAGATGGTAGCATAACCTGGAACATATATGGTACAGAAAATATTTTGAATATTGGGTTGCTTATCCATTTACCTGACACGCAAGCAACGCCAAACACAGCAACAATCTGGCCAGCATGTGCTTCTTGAATATCCTATATTGTCTACAAGGAATACATGTACTAGCCCATAAATTGATTTGTAGTATAGAACAACCTTCAATGCTGATCCAACCAAACAACTATTATTCAGGCATTAACTTCAAAATATGTTTCTTCAATTATCCGAAGATAAACTGAGATGGATCCCTATTCCAGCAGCCCAGCATTATACAAGTCACAAAACAGTACCCTAGGCCTAGGGTGATTTGCATAACAGTCCACGAAAGTTCGATAGATGGAACATTACCAAGAGCCACACTTTAGTTGTTCACCTACTTGAGTTCCTCACCTAATGTGGCCATCTGTTGGTTGAATTCATTGTCAGCCTTCTTGAGGAACACGTCCCAGCCACTCCCCCCTCCCCAATCCAGCATATCATACGGCACTGCTGTCATTAGTCCTGGCCTCACTGCACCCTGCTGCATCACCACTCTAAACTCCAGCTTGTCATCTCCATTCTGCTCCTCCTCCTCCTCAAGCTCCTCCCATGTAAACAAGAGTGGCAAGGTATAGCCACCCCAAGGATTGAAATCGATCAGCTTCACCCAGCCATCTGCTCTCACATACACATCAAACGTGTAATCCTCTGAAGCAAACTGCAGCTCAACAACATCTTTGAAGAAATCCTCGATCTTGGGCTGCACCTCAACCCTCCACCCAGGCAGCGACGCGTAGTAGGCTGAGGGGTCCCTCTGTGACACGCCGACGAGCCTTCGTCCCCGCACAAAGCAGCGGAACTCTGACTCGGGGCGGAGGCCCGGGTACCACTTACGGAGCGCGAGGTAGTAGTGGAACCCATCATCCACCCAAGCGTCATCGTCGCTGCCGCTTTCCGACGACACATCACTGTCTCCCTCTTCGCGAGAACCAGAAGCATTGCTGCTATCCTCGCCGCCATTTGGTAGAGCGCTAGGCTCGGCAGCATTCCGTCGAACACCCTCCGGGCGCACGAAGGAGGACCGCGCGGAGACGAGGTCGTGCGCGATGCAGTCGGAGGCGCGGAGCAGCATCGCGACCTCGGCGAAGCAGGTGCAGCGCGCGGTGCCGTCGGCGGCCATGAAGGCGGCGTCCTTGGGCGCGCTCCAGTTGAGCTTGGGGAGCGCGGCGCCGCCGAGGTCGGCGATAGCGGCGTCGACAGCGGCCTCGAGCTCGGGGAAGGCGGGGCGCAGCGGGTCGTCGGAGTCGGAGTCGGAGATCAGTTCGGAGGTGTCGCGGTCGACGGGGTCCGGGAGGATCCGCGGGAAGGGGGTGCGGCCGGAAGTGGTCGCCGGGAGGAGGAAGGGGAGAGGGCCGTCGGCGTGTTCGTCGGGGCGTCCGCCTTTCCGGCGAGGTAGCGCAGGAAGGCGGCGGGCAGCGGGATGATGGCGGTGCGGACGGTGTGGCGGCGGAATGTGGGGTACCACTCATGGATCTGGCACCGGAGCAGCTCTTCCATCTCCGACGACTGACACCTCCTCGGACTCGGGTACCTCGATTGCGACTGGTTTCCGACTTGTGGTGCGGCGGCGCTCGCCGCCGCCGTCGTCGCCGTGCGCTGCGCTCAAGTTCGCGTTTTCCTTTCTGGCGGTCGGGCCGTCGGGGTCGAAGCCCACGTCTTTCGCCGGGGGGCGGCCCAGTTATCCTTTTGTCGATGGTTTTTCTGTTTCTAGTTGTCCTTTTTTATTACCCTCAAAAAACATTATCATTTTTATTTTATTGTTCTTGTTCTTTTTCATTTAACATTTTTATTTTTGGTTACCGTTTATTTTATTTTTCTTATCTTTTGTTTAAAATAACTTAAACCTTTTACTGTGTATAATACATCATTTTTTAACCAATACTTGTTTACATTGCATACAAAATGGTAATTTATATTTTATATAAGGACATAATAAATCTTATTTTCGATTTGGTTAAAAGTGTACTTTTAGAAAATAAGAATGTTTAGTATAAAGAGACAATCATTTGTTGTTGCATCAGGTATAGAAGATGAGTGGCCTCGAGGCGTTTTGCAAGCTTGCATGTTGATAGTATGTCACACTCAATAATACTGGCCAAGGATATGTACTAGGACCCCGTCGATGCACACAAATAGACAACGAGGGTGACCCCGACGAGCTAAGGTCTGACATCCTTGTGAATACAAAGAATATGTAGTAGGACTCTGCCGATGCATATTAATAGGCAACGAGGTTAACTCTGATGACTCAAGGTCTCACATATATTGTGAATACCAAGTTTCTGTCATGATCTGGTTCACGCAACGATAAGGAAGGACATTAATGAATCGCTGAATTTGTATTCATGTTCGACTGGATCTTGTAGCTAGTAAATGTGAGGTGACATTCAGTTCATGTGTACATATGACATGGACGACTTTATTCGATAGGGCATAGACTGAAAGATGTTTTTTAGTGTTAACAAATGGTGCTTATTTTCACATGATATGTGTTAATCGGTTGAAATATTTGAGTTTTGGTTCTCCATAGACCAAATAAAATATTTTGCTTGGAGTTGTGGCTCGGCTTTGAAAAATCGCTAGCTCCACCACTGGTCACCTGTGTGCAAGAATGACATGGTCTTCCTCCCAGGGCGGCAGAGCCACTCACAGGGAGAAGAAACGGCGGATGCAAGAGTGTGACGCGCGACGATGAGCAAGCAACTCGTAAGAGAGAGCGCATATGTTTTCTTGACGGCTAACATCTGGATTTTATTTATATCAACCAAAAACAGCGATTACAAACCACACATTCAGAAACAGTTGTCCCCACAATTACAGAAAAATACTCTAATTGTTGTCATAATTTATAAATAAATCTAAATCACCTCGGAGGGGCACCACCTCGGAGGCTATGACCTGAAGGGAGATCCATCATCCATCCATCGACGGATACGATCCTCTTGGCTTGGGATCGACCGAGTGGTTTTAGGTGTAGATCCACTGAAGAAGAACCGGAACTCGCCGATCAGTGTTTGTATGTGCGTATAGATACTGAACATGATGGCTCACAAGTAATTGGAACATGAAGCTTGTATGACTGGATACGATCAAACTGATGATCGATTGGCAATGCCATCTCAGCCAATGAAGCAATGCAGTCAGTTTTTTTAGACTAAAAGGGCCACGCACCGGTTCCATTTTATAGAAACCACAGGTCCTGCGTACATCGTTCGATATCCAGCACAAACAGAGCTACATACAACTCTTTTTACAAGCACAACTACCACGGCATATAAGCCAGGGTCCAAACTAGAAGAACTTAGTTATTACAACACTCATAGAAACTCGATCAACAATAGGTTATCAGGGAAACATCAATCATCGACGCTCAGTACCTCCCCATTACCCATCAGCTTGATCGAGTGCTCTTCCAGGCGTTTCTTCAGTTTTTCTTTGGAGGTCTTCCACGCCACAGAACTATCTGCATCTTCCAGGCAGGAGTGTGGAGCCAGAACCAGGTTAAGCCCAGTTAGCCTTTGGAGTGTCAGCCAGGATCCGGCCACAACAAAGGAGGTGGTGCCAGAGCTAGATGCTCCAAGTCTTTCCCCACGTTGTCCACGCCTCCACTTATGCCCTCTGAGAACAGGACCTTCCACGGGCATAGCATAGAGGCCATCATTCTCCAGATTCTCTGCATGCCAGACCAAGGGGTACGGTTAAAGCATAAATCATTTCTGGTATTCTAGATGACCCATAAAGCCGCAGCTATAACAGTGTTATTCACTGCATGCTTCTTTTCACATAGCCACATGCTAGATATGGAGGCAAAAGAGATTATCATCTGAGGGAGCCCCAGCAGGCGTTTCAGTTCATGCCAAATGATGACGTGAAAGACACACGTTCGTTGGGAACCCCAAGAGGAAGGTATGATGAGTGCAGCAGCAAGTTTTCCCTCAGTATGAAACCGAGGTTATCGAACCAGTAGGAGATGAAGACACTTCTGAAGGTGTCAACGGCGCCAGAAAAAGTTGTGTTGGTGGAGTGCTTCCTCTTCCTAGCAATGGTGCCAGAAAAAGTGCGGTGTCGAAGGGGAGGTCCTGGCGGTTGACTTGGAACCTGCACACAACACAACCAAAATACTTCGCCCAACTTAACAGTGAGGTTGTCAGTCTCACCGGCTTGCTGAAAACAAAGGATTAGACGTATAGTGTGGAAAATGATGTTTGTTTGCAGAGAATGAAAAAAACAATGATTGCAGTAGGTTGTATTTTAGATGTAAAAGAATGGACCGGGGTCCACAGTTCACTAGTGGTGTCTCTCCATAATAAATAACTAACATGTTGGGTAAACAAATTACAGCTGGGCAATTGACAATACTGAAAAGTGCATATTATGCATGTGCAAGTTGTGGTGTCTACTATGAGATTCATTTGGGCATTACAACATGGTACATAGACCGCTATCCAGCATGCATATGTGCCTAATAGTCCACCTTCAGGTTAACATCCGTACCCCTTACAGTATTAAGTTGCAAGCAATAGACAGTTGCATTAAGTAAAGTGCATAATGTAAACAACACATTCATCCTTAGACAAAGCATCATTAGGTTACCCCTAGTGGCAACAACACATCCAGGACCTTAGAGGTTGCTGTCACTCTCCCAGATTAAATGGAGACTGAACCCACTATCTAGCATAAATACTCCCTCTTGGAGTCACAAGCATCCACTTGGCCAGAGTATCAACAAGCAACGGAGAGCATGCAAGATCATAAATAACATAGACATAATATTTCAGTATTCAACTTGACATAGTATCAATATTCATCGGATCCTAGCAAACACAACATGTAGCATTACAATAAGATGATCTTGATCATGATAGGCAGCTCACAAGATCTAAACATGATGGCACAAAAGGAGAAGACAACCATCTAGCTACTGCTATGGACCCATAGTCCAAGGATGAACTACTCACACATCACTCCGGAGGCAGGCATGGCGATGTATAGCCCTCCGGTGATGATTCCCCTCTCCGGAAGGGTGCCGGGAAGAGCTTCAGAACCCTCCCGAGTTAGGGTTGACGGCGGCGACGGCTCTGGAACTTTTCTTGGTTTTTTGGCTCGGGTACTTAGGGTTTTCCCGTCAGAGGCAATTTATAGGCGAAGGGGCGACGTCGGTGGAGGCCTGAGGGCTCCTCACCACGTGGCGGCGCGGCAGGAGGTGGGACCGCGCCACCAGGTGGTGAGGACGGCCCATGGCCCCCCTTCGTCTCTCCTTCGGACTCCGTGTACGTGTCAGAAAAAATAGGGACTTTGGCTTTTGTTTCGTCCAATTCCGAGAATATTTCCAGAACAACTTTTCTGAAACCAAAAACAGCAGAAAACAGGAACTGGCACTGTGGCATCTTGTTAATAGGTTAGTCCCAGAAAATGCATAAAAATGATATAAAGTGTATATAAAACATGTAGCAATTGGTATAATATAAGCATGGAACATCAGAAATTATGGATACGTTGGAGACGTATCACCAAACTACGTGTGCAACGCAGCAATCAAAAAGTAAATGATCACATGTTTCCAGCTCTGAACAGAAAACACAAGTGGGGTCATCTACATGTTTTCTTTTTATTAGATTATCTCTAGTGAGAATTTTGTTTTGAGCAATTAACCATAAGAAGAAGTGAATTTTGGGAGGGACTTTAATTTTCCACACAGCATGTATACACACTGGCAGGACCCCTTTAAAGTTAATCACTGCATAAAAGAACTCACACTATAAGTTCCTTTTGAATCAAACTTCCATATCAAAGCATCTTCATCCTCACTAAATTGGATGGACTGTGCAATCTGGAGGATTTCATACCATTGAACTAGAAGCCGATGACTAAAACATCTACGAAAGGTCACTTTTAATTGATTGCCATCCCATAGATCTACTACAGTTGCAGTTTGCTCATTTACAATAACATAGACCTCCCAATATTGGATGGCTAAACTAGAGGAGCCAAACCACTGGTCCTCCCAGAATCTGACCCTCCTCCCATTCCCAATTTTCCACCTATATCCAAATTGAGCAGCCTTTGCTGCCCACAGGACTCCTTTCTAGAAGGGAGAAACTCCTACTGAAGAGGAGGTGAAGATATTGGGGTTGTTGACATCATATTTGTGATCTATTATCTGTTTCCAGAGTTTATGTTGATCCATATGATATCTTTTCACCCAAGAAGCCAGCAGACACATATTCATGTCAGCTATGCTTGGGAACCCAAGTCCCCCGAAATCTTTCTTTTGTGAGACCAGGCCCCAATTGGCTAGATGGTATTTGAAATGCCCCTCATAATTGTCCCACAGGCAGTGGGTGATTTTTTTTAGAAATGGGGATGTCCCGGCCTCTTCATCGAGTGATGCACACAGCCATTTATTAAACTTATTTAAGTATCATCCTATTACAACTCAAATGCCGCATAAAGTTGAGACATGTATCAACCAACGGAAAAGCAACATGATATCAACTACCGAAGTCGACTAATATGCTGCCACGTATGTCGGGAAAAAAACTCTTGTGCCACCAACAGGAGCCGCGCGCATCCAGTAACCATAAGCCCCTGTTGTTCCGAAGGAAGCAGTGTAGCCCATAGCTGGATCCAGTATGTAGCCATAGTGATAACCTGGAAGACATGAAAATTTGTTTTTCTGTTAAACACGATATCATTCCTAATATTCCAGATAGACCAACATATAGCAGAAACGCCGATACAAATTCTAGCTTTGGTCTTTTATCTACCCCCATTCAAACAATTCCCAAACATATTTGAAACATTGGAAGGAGGAGGTATATTGTAGGTACAGAAAACCACCCGTCATATTAGTCTAGCAAAAGGACATGTGATGAACAAATGATCAACGAACTCCTCACATCCACAAAACGAACATTTTGTACACCATGCCAATTTCTTTTGACTAAATTATCTTTAGTGAGCAAGACTTTTCTATTTAGGAACCACATAATTTTTTTTATTTTCAAAGGAATCTTTAACTTCCACAAGTATTTACGCAAAAAGGGAGTATGGCCATTCATCAGGTCCTCGTACATCGATTTCACCGTAAATATCCCATTAGTGGTAAGTTTCCACACAAAAATATCTGAATTGTCATTCAAATTAATATCCATTAATCTCAGTCATAAGTGAGCCCAAACTTCCCACCTATCTCCAATGAGAGCCCTCCTAAAAGAGATGTTTATAGGAGACGCCCCCCTAAACACATCATGGACCAGCACATTCTTTTGCTGAACCAAGTTGTATAAAATAGGATATTGTTGCTGTAGTGGTGTATCCCCTAGCCAAGTGTCCTCCCAAAACCTAGTATTCTTACCGTTGTTAACTTTGAAAACGCCTCGACTAAAGAACTCCTCTTTAATTCGCATGAGACCTTTCCAAAAGGGTGAATCGGTTGGGCAAGCCTCCACTTGTGCCAACGTCTTATTGGACAAGTATTTGTTTCGTAACAATTCTTGCCAAACCCCATCATCATTTAATACTTTAAAAAGCCATTTGCTAAGTAAACACTTGTTCTTGAAATCAAAAACCTCAATGCCGAGCCCCCCTTGCTCTTTGGGCCGGCATAGAATATTCCATTTAGTTAACCGATATTTCTTCTTGTTTTCATTGCATTGCCAAAACAAACGAGATCGATAGAAATCAAGTATTTTACGTACCCCTTTGGGTATCTCCAAAAAAGACAACATAAACATCGGTAAACTAGTTAAAACATAATTTATGAGGACAATCCGATCCCCATATGAGAGCAGCTTACCCTTCTAGCATCCTAGTTAGCCTTCAAAACGACATTCTACCGGATACCATTCTGAATTCTTTAGTCTCCTATAATGGATTGGCACCCCAAGGTATTTAAAAGGTAGGGAACCAGACTCACATCCAAAAATATGTTTGTATTGTTCCTGTACCTCCTTTGCCTTGCCAAAAAAAATATCTCGCTTTTGTGGAAGTTAATCTTTAGGCCGGATAGTTGCTCAAAGATACACAAAATGAGCTTCATATTAACCGCTTTGGCTAAATCATGCTCCATAAACAGGATAGTGTCGTCCGCATACTGCAGAATGGATACGCCTCCCTCAACTTGATGAGGAACGAGACCTCCCACTTGACCATCCTCCTTTGCCCTTGCAATCAGGACGGCCAACATGTCTGCAACAATATTAAAGAGCATCGGAGACAACGAATCTCCCTGCCTCAGCCCTTTCTTTGTTTGGAAATAGTGAACGATGTCATAATTTACCCGTATCCCGACACTTCCTCCCCTGACAAACTGCATAATCCAGTCGCACCATTTTTGTGCAAAACCCTTCATACGCAAGGCTTGTTGCAGGAACGGCCACTTAACTTTATCATATGTCTTCTCAAAATCAATTTTAAAAAGAACCCCATCCATTTTCTTCCGATGAAGCTCATGAATGGTCTCATGGAGTATGACTACCCCCTCAAGAATATGTCGTCCCGGCATAAAAGTGGATTGTGTAGGCCTAATAACCTTATGGGCTATCCCAGTAATGCGATTAGTACCTACCTTTGTAAATATTTTAAAGCTGACGTTTAGAAGACATATTGGTCTATATTGTTGTATTTGTACCGCATTCTCTTTCTTTGGTAATAACGTAATGACACCAAAATTCAGTTTGTATAGGGGCAAATTCCCCTCTTGAAACTGAACAAACATGGCCATAAGATCATCCTTTACTACATGCCAGAATGTTTTGTAGAATTCCGCCGGAAAACCATCAGGGCCCGGCGCCTTGTTCGTTTCCATGTTTGAAATGGCCTCAAAGACCTCCTTCTCCGTGAAGTTAGCCGTGAGAATCTCATTTTCCTCAGCGGAAAGATGCGGTATATCATTTGTGATACTTTCATCTAAAGAAATATTACTTAGTGCTGATGCCCCAAATAATTTTTTATGTTATTCTGTAATATAGACCTTTAGTTCCTCATCACCGACAATGGTTCCCTCGTCTTGCTTGAGTTGAATTTTTTTCTTCTTCTTATGTTTTCCATTAGCAATTAAGTGAAAATATTTCGTATTATTTCCACCCTCTTGCACATGTTTTATCTTTGCTCGTTGTGCCCATTTTGTCTCTTCATGTCGTCGGCGATTGCAAATTCGATCATTCGCTTCTCGTAGCATTTTCCTCTCCGAGTCCGAGAGTGGAGAGGATTCCGCTTTGATGTCTAGTTCATCTATGATTTTTAGTAGTCTTTCTTTTTCGATTTTATATCGCCCACTCATGTTTTTTCGCCCACCCCTTTAAGAACCGTCGAAGGTGTCTTATTTTATTTTGCCAAATCTCTATCGGAGAATTTCCCTTGGTGAAGCTAGCCCATTCGGCCGCCACCATGTCGAAGAAACCATCTGCTCTAAACCAAGAAAGCTCGAACGAGAAACGAGCTTTATTACCAAGGTGGGCATGTACTCCGGAATCCAAAAATAACGGAGTGTGGTCCGACCCTGTGCGTTTGAGTGCCTGGACCGTAGTCAAAGGAAATTTCTGTTCCCATTCCGTAGGGCTAGGATGCGATCCAGCTTTTCGAAAGTCGGATTTTCTCTCCTATTAGCCCAAGTATATTGGCGTCCGGACATCTCTATCTCCTTCAAACCAATACCTTGGATAATGGCATTAAACATGAACGGCCACCTCGGATTAAAATTGCTATTGTTTTTCTCATTAGGGTTCCTAATGATGTTGAAATCTCCCCCCGCCATCAATGGCAAAGGTTCATTTTCACACATCCGAACAAACTCATCGAGGAACAAACTTTTCTTGTCAGCGGCTCCATAAACCGAAACTAGGACCCACTCAAAACCATCAAATTTTGATTTAACATAGAGTTTGACACAAAAGTCACCGACCTCTACATTCGTTACTTGAATAGTAGCTATATTAATACCAATCAACATCCCCCCAGATCTCCCCTAGGGCGGAAGACAGAACCACGAAAAATCTAACCCGGCGGCTAGATGATTCAAAAAAGGCGTTGAAAAATTTGATTTCCCCGTCTCCGACAAGGCAAGGAAATCCAAACGCTTTTCTCTAATCGTTTCTTGAACAAACAAATGTTTTCCTGGGTCACTGATAACCCACAAGTATAGTGGATCGCGTGTAGCCTTTTCGATAAGTAAGAGTGTCGAACCCAACGAGGAGCTAAAGGTAGGATAAGTATTCTCTCAAGTTCTATCAACCACTGATACAACTCTACGCACACTAAACGTTTGCATTATCTAGAAAATAAAACTACGGTAGCAATACGGGTATGAGAGGTAGTTTTGCAAGATAATAAATACAAGAAAGTAAATGTTAGTGCTGCAGCAATAAAATACACTAAGTAACCATATACTAACAGTACCATGAGTGTGGAAAAGTGGTGGTAATTGTGGTGGCTTTGTCCAAGATTAATTAGTGAAGGTACTTGGTTCATTGTCTTCGATGCAGTTTTCTATGTGGGAGAGGCTAAATATACATGCACTCCACTACTTGGGATTACAAGTACTATATGATTGGATTGTTAGAAAGCATCCGCAAATACTAACAATGCATTAAGGTTTCCCCAACCATAGCCTTAAGTTCAAGGTCCTCTTACTCCCATACGTGCAACTAATCGGTTCGCGTTCTCAGGTTTCTGTCACTCCGGCAGAACTTCCCCCGCTTCGTTACAAATACTACCAACCCTAGGGTGTTTGATCCATGCGCGCACAAATATAATGGACACCAAAGGACAGCACCATATAGACATACAACTCTAATGAACCTCATGCATTCAATTAAGCAATCAAAAGACAAATAAACTACGGAAACATGATGTAAATCATAGGATAAATATTATAGCATCAAACACCATGTTTACATAGGACGGTACAGAGGTTTGTGGGAGGATGAACCACTGAATACAAGGAGGAGATGGTGATGGAGATGGCGGTGAAGACGGCGGAGAGGGGCAGCGCGGCGGCGCAGGGCGGCGGCGGCGCCGGCGGTGCGGGGAACTCCTTTCCCCGCCGCCGGCAAGCTTGGGGAGCGCCGCCCCTTAGCCTCCCTCCTTCATGGCTTCTTGGGAGCCCTCCCCCATGGAGATGGGATCCATGGGGGAGGCAAAAACGTGGCTTTTGGTGGCTGAAATTCGTGGGTGGAGGAGTCCTCCACGAATTAGGTTTCCTCCCTTTATATATCTTCTCGGATTTCCGTCACCCCCTTTTAGGGTTCCACCAAAACGGGCCTACAGGCCGCGTCCGAACTCCGATTGGGCTGATCTCGGGCTTAAAATCTTCGTATGGAAAATTGTGACAACTTTCGTAACAGCCAGGTCTCCATTACGTCATCTTCGAGGGTCAAACTGGCAATCTTCGTAAAAAGTTCTCAGACAGATTTCAGGAAAGTCCCAATTCGACTCCAACAAGGTTTCCTCTTGTATTCTTGATAATTTCTACACATCAAAGAGTAAAACAAGAACATTGTGCACTTTTGCAACTATTAGTAGGTTAGTCCAAATAAATAATAAACTTAATATAAAACAAGTGCTAAAAGCATAAAAATGGCATGAAACAATCAAAAATTATAGATACGTTTTGGACGTATCAACATCCCCAAGCTTAATTCCTGCTCGTCCTCGAGTAGGTAAATGATAACAAAATAATTTTTGATTGTAAATGCTATGATCAGGTCTTTAACAATTGCATGATGTATGGATAATAAAACTTAGCAATCATGTTTCCTAATGAAAAGTATCAACGAACTAAGAGCTTATAACATGAAATTTATAAACATCAACAAGATTGTAATGACCATAATAAAGCATGATAGAGTGGTATCTCGCTTGCCCTTAATTGTGGAGCAAAACATAAATGCCAAGGCACCTCTGAAGTTCAAGTGAAGACTAGATATAGAGATATCAAAGATAAAAGCATCATGGTTATACCTCAATTAATCGTATTCTGGGACAAGCACATTACACTAAGAACGACAGCTATGCTCTCGAAGAAGTGCTCAAAGAAAGGATGGTGACTCAACATAAAAATAAAAGATTGGCCCTTCGCAGAGGGAAGCAGGGATTAACACGTGCTAGAGCTTTTTTTTTAAAAACAGAGGTAAAAATGTTTTGAGAGGTGTTTGTTAATTGTCAACGAATGGTAGCGGGTGAGAACAGTATTCTACCTGTCAAACGGACTTTTAAGAGCGGCTCCCATGAAGGACGTTATTTCTACCAGCAAGGCAGATCATCCCTCTTTCTCTTTGGTTTACACACATTCAGGTATTTCACTGTTTGTCATTGCTTACTGATGAATCAGGGCAAAAGTGTGAAGAGAATTAATTGGTTAAAGTTGTAATTAATTGGGACTGGGCACCCCGTTGCCAGCTCTTTTTGCAAGTTATTGGATAAGCGGATGTATATGCCACTAGTCCAGGTGTAAAAGTCCATTTGACAAATAGAATAAAGAATAACCACACTAATTCCTCATGAGCTAGTAAACATTGACACAAAAAGAGAAATATTTTGAAGGTTTTAAAGGTAGCACATGCAAATTTACTTGGAATGGCTTGAAATACCATGCATAGGAATTTTTTGGTGGACTCTTTGGGATAACTTGGTTTTAAGGATTTGGATGCACGAGCAGCATTCCCGCTCAGTACAAGTGAAGGCTAGCAATAGACTGGGAAGCGACAACCACGAGAGCGATAACGGTCATAATCATGCTTGCGACAAAATAAAATTAACGGAGGCATAAAAACGATACTAAAACTCTGAGGCAAAATAGATCATCAAGGCTTAATTGACTTTTATTTTTCAGTCATAACATGTGTGAGCATGTGCCAAGTCGATTCAAGTGAATTATTCAGAGGAGGATACCACAATACCATACCATCTTATGAACAGGACAATGCATGTTGATATCAAAATAACATAATATGCACTATTAGCTAGTTGAGACTAACCATAAGAAAACATAAACTACTAAACAGTATTATTCACACATCATTTTTAAGTTTCAACAAGTAATCCATTAACCAAGTAAACATTGAAAACAGAGGATAAATAAAATATGTGACGATCCACTTATTAATGTAACTGGTGTTTGATGCTAAGATAAATAGATAATAAAATACAGCCGCTTCAAGTTTAGTTAAGTTCCTATGTTGCTCAAAAAACAAAGTTTAAAGGTTTGCAAACCGTGGGGTTATTGATGAAGAGGGATGCGGGGACATCCCCAAGCTTATGACTTTGGTAATTCTTCAATATTCCATAGTTTGGTGTTCCTTCATTCTCTGTGAAAAAACTTCAACACAAAAACTTTCCCATTCTTTTCTGCGGTTAGACATTAGTACAATAGATAATATTTCCCAAGTGCTACTATTAAACCAAATAAAATTTTGTTTTTAAGTTACAGAAAGGTTGCTTAAATGGCCAACTTATAAATGAAAGGTAAGAACCATTAAAAATCAAATGAAAACGAAAAGAGGCCACTCTTGCAACAAAAGTCAGAATCTGTCCAGAAAAACAGCAGCTGGAAAACGCAATTTTTAGGTGCACTTAAACATGCCCGAAATTTTAGCCAATTTTTGTACATGCAGAGGATTAGGTGCTACAACATCAGTAATTTTTTCGTGATTTTTAGAGCTTCCAGTAAAATATGAAAAATCGCGCAATAAGCAGTAGATACCGAAAACAGAAAATCACTTTTTACATATGTATCAACTAAGCTAAATGGATAAAACTTGGTACTTTATTTTTGATAAACTAAGAAACCAGAGGCTAAGCAAGACCTAAACATGCTAGCTACAGCAAGGAAAACTCTAAATAAAAATCAAAAGTAAAACCCAAATAAAATTAAAATAAAGAACCAAACAAAGAAGCAAAACAAAAGAAAATATTTTTGTTATTTTGAATTTATAAGTGAAAGTAAAGAAGCAATCGAAACCAAATAAGGAGCCTAATAAAACTAAAGAAGGTAAAACCAAGACATATAAAAGCAATTATAATACAAGTTAAGACAATACATATCATGTGGACGGGTAATATAGAGTATGAACGAGACAACCTCATGTTAGTTGATGAATAGGGGGATGACTCGGGCATCCCCAAGCTTAGATGATTGTATCTTCTTGAATATGTTCTTGGGATGCACCTACACATCCCCAAGCTTGAGCTCTTGCGTCTTCTTATTCATCTCATATCACCATATTGATTAGATCTTATAAGCTACATCCACATAAAACTTCACAAAACTCATTAGTAGGGTTAGTACTCATTAAATAAAATCCACTCATGTTCAAGCATTGACAAGTTTTATAATTTTTACTCAACATTAGCCACTGTATATACTAAGGTGTTCATGATTTCCGTTGTCCGTCGAAAAACTAATGAAACTAACAACACCAAGTACAATATTGAATAAACAAAGAAATCTGTCAAAACTGAACAGTCCGTAAAGATGGCATTCAACGAGATAGTTAAGTAGCTCAAATCGAAAAACTTTAGTCTAATGAAAGAAAGATAATAATCTCAGGTTTATGCACAAAAATTTTCAAGTCAAAATACTATTCTGAGATTTATCACGATTTTATTTACAGAGAAGCACAAAATCTGTCTAAACAGAACAGTCAGTAAAGATCGAATTTTTCGACCTATCTACGTACCTTAAATCAGAAAAAGTTAGTCTAATGAAAGAAAGCTAATAAGCATCACTTTGCACTCAAGAAATTTCAGATCAAGATCACGTTCTGGTGATTTTAAACATTTAATACGGTGGAGCACAGAAAATCTGTTTCTGGACAGCAAAGTAAAACTATCAACTTTCAATTAACTAAGACTATATTAGCATTTTATTTTTATGTACAGAGGTATATACACAATATTTACATGTTTTTAATGAAAAGCTTCCATGGAAAGATTTGTTTTGGTTTCATAGGCATGAACACAAGTGTTCAAGGTCGACCCCCATTTAACCATTACTCATCTTTCCAATCACTTTTCTTTTTGAAAACGTTTTTAGATAACAACTACACCTAATTTTTTTTGTAATTCGCATTCCCTATCCATAGTAAGATAAAGAACAACTTAATACTGAAAATAAAAACTACTTAGAGATAAAGCAAACAAGTGCACACAAGAACATTAACCTACGCTATGGCTCCCCGGCAACGGCGCCAGAAAAGGTCTTGATAACCCACAAGTATAGGGGATCGCGTGTAGCCTTTTCGATAAGTAAGAGTGTCGAACCCAACGAGGAGCTAAAGGTAGGATAAGTATTCTCTCAAGTTCTATCAACCACTGATACAACTCTACGCACACTAAACGTTTGCATTATCTAGAAATAAAACTACGGTAGCAATACGGGTATGAGAGGTAGTTTTGCAAGATAATAAATACAAGAAAGTAAATGTTAGTGCTGCAGCAATAAAATACACTAAGTAACCATATACTAACAGTACCATGAGTGTGGAAAAGTGGTGGTAATTGTGGTGGCTTTGTCCAAGATTAATTAGTGAAGGTACTTGGTTCATTGTCTTCGATGCAGTTTTCTATGTGGGAGAGGCTAAATATACATGCACTCCACTACTTGGGATTACAAGTACTATATGATTGGATTGTTAGAAAGCATCCGCAAATACTAACAATGCATTAAGGTTTCCCCAACCATAGCCTTAAGTTCAAGGTCCTCTTACTCCCATACGTGCAACTAATCGGTTCGCGTTCTCAGGTTTCTGTCACTCCGGCAGAACTTCCCCCGCTTCGTTACAAATACTACCAACCCTAGGGTGTTTGATCCATGCGCGCACAAATATAATGGACACCAAAGGACAGCACCATATAGACATACAACTCTAATGAACCTCATGCATTCAATTAAGCAATCAAAAGACAAATAAACTACGGAAACATGATGTAAATCATAGGATAAATATTATAGCATCAAACACCATGTTTACATAGGACGGTACAGAGGTTTGTGGGAGGATGAACCACTGAATACAAGGAGGAGATGGTGATGGAGATGGCGGTGAAGACGGCGGAGAGGGGCAGCGCGGCGGCGCAGGGCGGCGGCGGCGCCGGCGGTGCGGGGAACTCCTTTCCCCGCCGCCGGCAAGCTTGGGGAGCGCCGCCCCTTAGCCTCCCTCCTTCATGGCTTCTTGGGAGCCCTCCCCCATGGAGATGGGATCCATGGGGGAGGCAAAAACGTGGCTTTTGGTGGCTGAAATTCGTGGGTGGAGGAGTCCTCCACGAATTAGGTTTCCTCCCTTTATATATCTTCTCGGATTTCCGTCACCCCCTTTTAGGGTTCCACCAAAACGGGCCTACAGGCCGCGTCCGAACTCCGATTGGGCTGATCTCGGGCTTAAAATCTTCGTATGGAAAATTGTGACAACTTTCGTAACAGCCAGGTCTCCATTACGTCATCTTCGAGGGTCAAACTGGCAATCTTCGTAAAAAGTTCTCAGACAGATTTCAGGAAAGTCCCAATTCGACTCCAACAAGGTTTCCTCTTGTATTCTTGATAATTTCTACACATCAAAGAGTAAAACAAGAACATTGTGCACTTTTGCAACTATTAGTAGGTTAGTCCAAATAAATAATAAACTTAATATAAAACAAGTGCTAAAAGCATAAAAATGGCATGAAACAATCAAAAATTATAGATACGTTTTGGACGTATCAGTCACGAAAACCCTCACTATTCCAAAAAACACCTTTTAAACTACTCATTTGTACTTTTGTTTTGCTTCTTAATTCTAACACTTCGACGTCTTGTTGTCGTTGAGTAATCTTTTCATGGTCTACTCTTTTTAGTTTTGCTGATGGGAACTATAGGATCCGATTGATCCTCCAAGTTCCTAATTAACTCATCTTCCTCCAAATCCTCAGATAAACTTGCAGCCTTATTTAGAATCAAACTTCGAGGATCATCTATATCAGTTGTAACATTCTTTTGCAACAAAAGTATAGCGTTCTATTGAGTTCGGAATCCTTTATAATCTTAGCCAAATTAATTTTTTCTAACTGAGAGGTACCCAAAGACACGCCTAACTTAGCAACTCTACTAATTATCTCAGCATCCGAAAAAGACATGATAGAAAAGAGGGGATTTAAATTTGTACCTTAAGTGAGGTCTCGACGTTGCGCCCATGCGGTCGCACTCTCCATCTAAGTGGCATCCGCGTTGGGCTGTGCTCGAATGTGACCACTCGAGCGCACCCCAAGGTCTGCAGCGTCTTGTACTCCCCCGAACTCCACCACCTTGCGCTTCAGTGCCCCGCCGTCGAGACCACCTGTATGGTGGATCGGCCTAGGCACTGCCAACTCATGGCTTAGCATCTCATGGTGATCGTAGTCGCCGTGCCTGCTTGATCCCATACCCCCACCTGGGGTACCCAGAGAGCAAGCAGCCACTGTTGTCGGCGTCGTCAAGGCCGTCGGACTCGCCACCTAGAGGACCGACGTCCTCCTCTTTCCGGGCGGAACCAGAAGCTGCACCTCCTGTGGCGTCGTGGCCGCTGCATGGCCAGCGTGCAGCCCCAGAGCTCCTGCCTCGACTACAGTAGCACGCGCGGCCACGCCTGGTGAAGACCGCAGCTGCTGTTCAGGGTGCGACGCAGCAGCCTCATGTGCAGCGTGCAGCCAGAAGCACTCGCCTCGACGGTGTCAAGCACACCTTGGCTAGCATCCACCACCGGAGCAGCGGCAGTCCTCGTTGCACCCATGCAGACCGTCGACAGTCTACCGGTGCCGCAGCTTGGCCTTCTTCGACGCAGCGAGTACCATTGCCGTCGGTGTCGCGAAACCAGCTGAAGTGTGCAGCGACTCAACATCGCTATTCTGAACAAGCTAGTGGTCTTTCTCCTTGTATGTCAACCTCAAGAACTTCTCGAAGCTCTCCTTCATCCTCAAAATAGCAATCTCTTCTTTTCCTCCTTGATGGACTTGCGGACCAACGTGTGAGAACACCACCCTTGTCACACCATTCTCCACAGTTGAGTTTTGGTCGTTCGTCCCCCCCCCCCTCTTGCTGTGGTAGACGAGGTTCCGACACCGACCCGTATGGCTCCACTGGCGCATCACCCTTCGGAGCCCCTTCTTTAGCTAGTGCATCACGAAAATCATCCCCCAAGCCCTCATCATCATCATTCTCATCATCGTCATCCTTTGGATCATCCAAGTCCATATCATCTATGTCTCCATTGTCTTCCCCATCAACGATAAAAGTAAGCTTGTAGAAGCCATCTTCATATAACATATGAAAATGCCTCGAATTTTTGACCAATTGAGACAGCCAATCAAACCCGTAGACACCATGTTTCTGAGTATAGCCATATCAATTTTGAGATTCATACCAAACATATCACCGACTGTCCATAGAGCCAAGTAATCACCTCTGAAGATCCTGGGATCCCCTTGACCCTCACCCAGATTTTTGGTAGTGTCTCCATAGGCTGTGGAGCATGCGCCCAGCTGTCAAAAGTGAGCTTAGATGGGGTATTGGGCACCTCGCATGCCCCAAAAATCCGCAACCTCTCCAAATCATTCCTGTGTGGAAACTAAACTTTGTAAAATTATGGCTTGCTTGCTCCACCTCCCAAACGAATTGGTCAAAAGGAACAAGACGTTGCAGCTGCTCAATGATAGTAGGGATGCTCAACTCCCCACCCGATATGGCGACAGATGCAAGTCTAACATTTTCCAACTTCGCTTGTAAGACTCTGTTAACGGCATCAGAAAAACAGTAGCTCTTCATGGCATAACCATATATCCGAACCTGAGGTTTTGGTGCAGACAGAGTGGGCATTCGACCCCCACATGCTTCGGGGCTTCGCAAATGTCACAAACAGCCGCTGGGCAATCAGCGGCTAGATGCCCAGTGAGCCCGCAGTGGAAACACTTCTTTCCCTTCTTCGTAAAAATCGCTAGGGCCGCTGCCATTGTTCAGCCGATACCCCCAGGCCCGCTGCAACGCCTGCATGCAGCTGTCCCTGCTCATCCAGAGCTTGGGGACGACATGCACCGGCACCGGCACAGGAGCCGACGGCATCGGAATAGGCGCCATCACCAGGGCAGGCATCAAGGGAGGCGCCGGAGCCACCTGTTGCGGCTGCGCCGGCTGCAACCGCCCGCAGCGCACCACCTGCCCCCGCTGCCGCATGACCACCAGCATGGCCACCTCTGCCCGCCCGAAGACTGGACCGTTGTCGAAACGTCCGCGAACCCCGCGATCACCGCGCCCAGCTGGTTCACCGCGTCCCGCCGACTCACCACGGCCATTGCCGAGGCCACCGCCATAGCCTCCTTGCTCCCCACCGTACCCTGGCCACCACCATAGCCCTGACCACCACCATAGCCTGGACACCTCCGTAACCGTGGCCTCCACCGTAACCTTGTCCACATCCTAGTGCTAGCTCTAATTGACGAGGAATATCTCCCGGCAACAGTGCCAGAAACTGCTTGTACGTCACACGTCAGTTGGGAACCCCAAGAGGAAGGTATGATGAGTGCAGCAGCAAGTTTTCCCTCAGTATGAAACCAAGGTTTAATCGAACCAGTAGGAAAACGAGGTTTGCTTCGAAGGTGTTGGTGAAGGAGTGTAGTGCGGCGCAACACCAGGGATTCCGGTGCCAACGTGGAACCTGCACAACACAATCAAATTACTTTGCCCCAACTTAACAGTGAGGTTGTCAATCTCACCGGCTTGCTGAAAACAAAGGGTTAAACGTATCGAATGGAAATGATGTTTGTTTGCATAAAACAGTAGAGAACAATGATTGCAGTAGATTGTATTTCAGATGTAAAAGAATGGACCGGGGTCCACAGTTCACTAGTGGTGTCTCTCCAATAAGATAACTAACATGCTGGGTAAACAAATTACAGCTGGGCAATTGACAATTGATAAGTGCATATAACATGCATGTGTGAGCTGTGGTGTCTACTATGAGATTCATTTGGGCATTACGACAAAGTACATAGACCGCTATCCAGCATGCATCTATGCCTAAATAGTCCACTTTCCGGTTAACATCCGTACCCCTTCCAGTATTAAGTTGCAAGCAACAGACAATTGCATTAAGTAATGTGCGTAATGTAAACAATACATTCATCCTTGAATAAAGCATTGCTGTTTTACCCCTAGTGGCAACAACACATCTACAACCTTAGAACTTGCTGTCACTATCCCAGGTTAAATAGAGGTTGAACCCAACTATCATGCATAAATACCCCCTCTTGGAGTTACAAGTATTCACTTGGCCAAGGCTTCAACAAGTAACGGAGAGCATGCAAGATCACAAATGACATAGACATGATAATATAATATTCAGCTCCACATAGGTATCAATATAAGTCAGATCCCAGCAAACACAACATGTAGCATTACAATAAGATGATCTTGATCATGATAGGCAGCTCACAAGATCTAAACATGATGGCACAAGTGGAGAAGACAACCATCTAGCTACTGCTATGGACCCATAGTCCAAGGATGAACTACTCACGCATCACTCCGGAGGCGGGCATGGCGATGTAGAGCCCTCCGGTGATGATTCCCCTCTCCGGCAGGGTGCCGGGAAGAGCTTCAGAACCCCCCGAGTTAGGGTTGACGACGGCGGCGGCAGCGAATATGTTCTGGATGAAAGGCTCGGTGTTTTAGGGTTTTCACGTCTCGGGGAATAAATAGGCGAAGGGGCGATGTCGGCGGACCCCCGAGGGGCCCAAACCACCAGGGGCGCGGCTGGGCCCACTGCCGCGCCGGCCTGGTTTGGCCACCTCGTGGCTCCCTTCGTCTCTCCTTCGGACTCCGTGTACGTGCTGGAAAAATAGGGACTTGGCCTTTTGTTTCGTGCAATTCCGAGAATATTTCCAGAAGTAACTTTCTGAAACCAAAAACAGCAGAAAACAGGGAACTGGCACTGTGGCATCTTGTTAATAGGTTAGTCCCAGAAAATGCATAAAAGTGATACGAAGTGTATATAAAACATGTAGCAAATGGTATAATATAAGCATGGAACAGCAGAAATTATGGATACGTTGGAGACGTATCAAGCATCCCCAAGCTTAGTTCTACTCGTCCTCGAGTAGGTAAAACGATAACAACAAATAATTTCTGAGGAGACATGCTTTCACACAATCTTGATCAATATATTGCAAGGCTCATGTCATGAATGAAGTGACTCAAAGCAATGATCTATAGTTTGCTAACAAATAGATAAAGAGTAAACAATGAATCATATAAGCAAAAACTTTTCATGAATAGTACTTTCAAGACAAGCATCAAAAAGTTTTGCATAAGAGGTAACTCATAAAGCAATAGATTCAAAGTAAAAGGCATTGAAGCAACACAAAGGATGATTAAGTTTCAGCATTTGCTTTCAACTTGTAACATGTATATCTCATGGATAGTTGTCAACATAAAGCAATATAACAAGTGCAATAAGTAAACATGTAAGAATCAATGCACACAAAGTTGACACAAGTGTTTGCTTCTAAGATAGAAAGGAGTAGGTAAACTGACTCAACATAAAGTAAAAGATAGGCCCTTCGCAGAGGGAAGCAGGGATTAAATCATGTGCTAGAGCTTTTTAAGTTTTCGAAAGCATATAGAGAGCACAAAATAAGTATTTGAGAGGTGTTTGTTGTTGTCAACGAATGGTAGTGGGCACTCTAACCCCCTTGTCAACCAGACTTTCAAGAGCGGCTCCCATGAAGGACGTTATCTCTACCAGCAAGGTAGATCATCCCTCTTCTCTTTTGTTTACACATGTATTTTAGTTTCTTTATAGATGACACTCCTCCCAACCTTTTGCTTACACAAGCCATGGCTAACCGAATCCTCGGGTGCCTTCCAACATTCACATACCATGGAGGAGTGTCTATTTGCAAAATTAAGTTGCTTACTGATAAATCAGGGCAAAACATGTGAAGAGAATTATTAATGAAAGTTGTAATTAATTGGGGCTGGGCACCCCGTTGCCAGCTCTTTTTGCAAATTATTGGATAAGCGGATGTATATGCCACTAGTCCATTGGTGAAAGTCTGTCAGAAGTAAATGACAAGATTGAAAGATAAAACACCACATACTTCCTCATGAGCTATAAAACATTGACACAAATAAGGAGTAATAAAGTTTTGAATAGTTTAAAGGTAGCACATGAAATATTTACTTGGAATGGCAGGAAATACCACATAGTAGGTAGGTATGGTGGACACAAATGGCATGGGTTTTGGCTCAAGTTTTGGATGCACGAGAAGCATTCCCTCTCAGTACAGAGTTTAGGCTAGCAAGGTTGTTTGAAGCAAACACAAGTATAAACCGGTACAGCAAGAATCACATAAAAACAT
This sequence comes from Poa pratensis, assembly GCA_947311845.1. NCBI lineage: Eukaryota > Viridiplantae > Streptophyta > Magnoliopsida > Poales > Poaceae > Poa > Poa pratensis. Next base: position 126,025,672 of record CAMZMU010000074.1, on the reverse strand, counting down.
ATTGCAAGTATTATAAGACTCTACACTGTCTTCCTTGTTGCTCAAACATTTTACCAGAAAATATCTAGACCTTAGAGAGAACAAATATGCATCCCAAGTCTCAACAAGCTCTACGGTAGTTCTCCACTACTAGGCTTTAACTACATGATGCAAGAGCTTAAACATGATCTACTTGAGAGCTCAAAACAATTGCAAAGCATCAAATCAAAACAAGACAATGATCTACAAGAATGCATATGTCTTTTCCAATACCAACTACTACATGTAGCATTTTCTTTCTTCCAAACAAACACCAATCAATTTATTTAAACATAAACTCTCCAAATGATAATATAATGCAGCAAGAGAGTATTTATAAACAAGTGCTAACAGCTCGAAGAGATGCATGAAAAACAGGAGCTAAAAGCACTGCAGTAGCTAGTTAAGAATACTCAACAAATATAAGTGAAGAACATGAGTATTCACATGAAAAAGCGGAGCGTGTCTCTCTCCCACACAAGGATTGCTAGGATCCGAATTTATTCAAACAAAAACAAAAATAAAAACACACAGACGCTCCAAGTAAAGCGCATAAGATGTGAAAGAATTAAAATATAGTTTCACTAGAGATGACCTGATAAGTTTGTTGATGAAGAAGGGGATGCCTTGGGCATCCCCAAGCTTAGACGCTTGAGTCTCTCTGAATATGGTTGGGATGAACCACGGGGGCATCCCCAAGCTTAGGCTTTTCACTCTTCTTGATCACATAATATCACCCTTCTCGCTTGATCCTTGAAAACTTCCTTCACACCAAACTCAAGACAGTTCTCATTAGAGGGTTAGTGCATAATCAAAAATTCTCATATTCTGTAATGATACAATCAATCCCAAAGCTTCTGGACATTAGCTACAGCCACCAATGCTTTGTGGAGCAAAGAAATCCACACAAACACAGTAAAAGAGCGAATGCAAAACAAAAGGCAGAATCTGTCAAAAACAGAACAGTCTGGAATGACGAATTTTTTCGAGGCACTTAAGTTGCTCAGATGGATCTGGCCTAAAATAATGAAAGTTGCGTACATATCTCAGGAATATGCGTGATTTTTTCAGAATTTTTTGAATTTTCTACAGGGAGATAAGCTCAAATCCGTGACAGCTAAAAATCTGTCACTGCGCAGAAATCCAAATCTTGCATCAACTTTCAATATAGAACTTTACTTGGCACAACATTGCGATAAAATAAAGATACAAAGGAGTTGCTACAGAAGTAACAAAACTCCTTGACTCAAAGAAAACAAAAATAACAGCAAATAAAAACGATGGGTTGTCTCCCATAAGCGCTTTTCTTTAACGCCTTTCAGCTAGGCGCAGAAAGTGAAAATCAAGTGTTGTCAAGAGAAGAAGCATCAACATCATAACTTGCTCTAACAATAGAGTCAAAAGGTAACTTCATTCTCTTCCTAGGGAAGTGTTCCATACCTTTCTTGAGAGGAAATTGGTACCTTATATTACCTTCTTTCATATCAATGATGGCACCAACAGTTCGAAGAAAAGGTCTTCCCAAAACAATAGGACAAGATGCATTGCATTCAATATCCATAACAATAAAATCAACGGGGACAAGGTTATTGTTTACTGTAATAAAAACATCATTAACTCGCCCCAAAGGTTTCTTCATAGCATTATCAGCGAGAAAAACATCCAAATAACAATGTTCCAAAGGTGGCAAATCAAGAATATCATAAAGCTTCTTGGGCAAAACGAAATACTTGCACCAAGATCACACAAGGCATTGCAATCAAAATCATTCACCTTTACCTTAATGATGGGTTCCCAACCATCTTCTAATTTCCTAGGAATAGAAGCTTTAAGTTTCAACTTCTCCTCCCTAGCTTGCAAAAGAGCATTTGTAATATGCTTTGTAAAAGCCAAATTAATAGTGCTAGCATTGGGACTTCTAGCTAATTTTTGCAAGAACATAATAACTTCAGAGATGTTACAATCATCAAAATCAAAATCATTATTGTCAATGGTGGTGGAACCATTGTCTCCAATAGTTTGAAAAATTTCAGCACTTTTATCAGAAAAAGTTTCAGCAGTTTTAGGCAATTTCAAACGCTTTGCAGAAGTAGTAGAGACATTACCAACACCAATAACATTACCATCAATAGTAGGAGGCTTACTAGCATGTAAAACATTAGCATTACTAGTGGTGGTGATAGTACAAACTCTAACTATACTATTCTCTTTTTCAAGTTCTTCCTCTTTTTCCCACCTAGCATGCAATTCAGCCAACATCCTAATATTATTATCAATTCGAACTTGGATGGCATTTGCTGTAGCAAATGACTTAGTATCTTTAACTTCATTAGGCATAACTTTCAGTTTTAGAATTTCAACATCATGAGCAAGACTATCAACTTTAGAGCAAGATCATCAATTTTTTCAAACTTTTCCTCAACAGTTTTATTGAAAGCTTTTTGTGTGCTAATAAATTCTTTAAGCATAGCTTCAAGATCAGAGGACACACTTCTATTGTTGCTGTAGGAATTACCATAAGAATTGCCATAACCATTTGAAGGATAAGGCTTATAGTTTGCTACCAAAATTATTCCTATAAGCATTGTTGTTGAAGTTGTTGTTTTTAATGAAGTTTACATCAACATGCTCTTCTTGAGCAACCAATGAAGCTAAAGGAACATTATTAGGATCAACATGAGATCTACCATTCACAAGCATAGACATAATAGCATCAATCTTATCACTCAAAGAGGAGGTTTCTTCAACAGAATTTACCTTCTTACCTTGAGGAGCTCTTTCGGTGTGCCATTCGGAATAGTTGATCATCATATCATCAAGTAGCTTTGTTGCTGCACCTAAAGTGATGGACATAAAGGTTCCTCCAGAGGCTGAATCCAATAAGTTCCTTGAGGAAAAATTTAATCCTGCATAAAAGGTTTGGATGATCATCCAAGTAGTCAGTCCATGAGTGGGACAATTCTTCACCAAAGATTTCATTCTTTCCCAAGCTTGAGCAACATGTTCATTATCAAGTTGTTTAAAATTCATAATGCTACTTCTCAAGGATATAATCTTAGCAGGAGGATAATATTTCCCTATGAAAGCATCTTTGCATTTTGTCCAAGAATTAATACTATTTCTAGGCAAAGAAAGCAACCATTCTTTAGCTCTTCCTCTCAAGGAGAAAGGAAAAAGTTTCAGTTTTATAATATCCCCATCCATATCCTTATACTTTTGCATTTCACAAAGTTCAACAAAGTTATTAAGATGGGCAGCAGCATCATCAGTACTAACACCAGAAAATTGCTCTTTCATAACAAGATTTAATAGAGCAGGTTTAATTTCATAAAATTCTGCTGTAGAAGCAGGTGGAGCAATAGGAGTGCATATGAAATCATTGTTGTTTGTGCTAGTGAAGTCACACAACTTAGTGTTCTCAGGAGTACTCATTTTGAAAAACAAAATCAAACTGAATTAAACAAGTAACTAATTTTTTTGTGTTTTTGATAAAGAGAGCAAACAAGACTAAATAAAAATAAACTAAGCAAGACAAATAACAAAGTAAAGAGATTGGGTGTGAGAGACTCCCCTTGCAGAAGCAATTCGGTTTTCCCCGGCAACGGCGCCAGAAAACGTGTTGCTAGCTCTAAGTTGACGAGGGAATATCTCCCCGGCAACAGTGCCAGAAACTTGCTTGTACGTCACACGTCAGTTGGGAACCCCAAGAGGAAGGTATGATGAGTGCAGCAGCAAGTTTTCCCTCAGTATGAAACCAAGGTTTAATCGAACCAGTAGGAAAACGAGGTTGCTTCGAAGGTGTTGGTGAAGGAGTGTAGTGCGGCGCAACACCAGGGATTCCGGTGCCAACGTGGAACCTGCACAACACAATCAAATTACTTTGCCCCAACTTAACAGTGAGGTTGTCAATCTCACCGGCTTGCTGAAAACAAAGGGTTAAACGTATCGTGGAAAATGATGATTTGTTTGCATAAAACAGTAGAGAACAATGATTGCAGTAGATTGTATTTCAGATGTAAAAGAATGGACCGGGGTCCACAGTTCACTAGTGGTGTCTCTCCAATAAGATAACTAACATGCTGGGTAAACAAATTACAGCTGGGCAATTGACAATTGATAAGTGCATATAACATGCATGTGTGAGCTGTGGTGTCTACTATGAGATTCATTTGGGCATTACGACAAAGTACATAGACCGCTATCCAGCATGCATCTATGCCTAAATAGTCCACTTTCCGGTTAACATCCGTACCCCTTCCAGTATTAAGTTGCAAGCAACAGACAATTGCATTAAGTAATGTGCGTAATGTAAACAATACATTCATCCTTGAATAAAGCATTGCTGTTTTACCCCTAGTGGCAACAACACATCTACAACCTTAGAACTTGCTGTCACTATCCCAGGTTAAATAGAGGTTGAACCCAACTATCATGCATAAATACCCCCTCTTGGAGTCACAAGTATTCACTTGGCCAAGGCTTCAACAAGTAACGGAGAGCATGCAAGATCACAAATGACATAGACATGATAATATAATATTCAGCTCCACATAGGTATCAATATAAGTCAGATCCCAGCAAACACAACATGTAGCATTACAATAAGATGATCTTGATCATGATAGGCAGCTCACAAGATCTAAACATGATGGCACAAGTGGAGAAGACAACCATCTAGCTACTGCTATGGACCCATAGTCCAAGGATGAACTACTCACGCATCACTCCGGAGGCGGGCATGGCGATGTAGAGCCCTCCGGTGATGATTCCCCTCTCCGGCAGGGTGCCGGGAAGAGCTTCAGAACCCCCCGAGTTAGGGTTGACGACGGCGGCGGCAGCGAATATGTTCTGGATGAAAGGCTCGGTGTTTTAGGGTTTTCACGTCTCGGGGAATAAATAGGCGAAGGGGCGATGTCGGCGGACCCCCGAGGGGCCCAAACCACAGGGGCGCGGCTGGGCCCACTGCCGCGCCGCCTGTGGTTTGGCCACCTCGTGGCTCCCTTCGTCTCTCCTTCGGACTCCGTGTACGTGCTGGAAAAATAGGGACTTGGCCTTTTGTTTCGTGCAATTCCGAGAATATTTCCAGAAGTAACTTTCTGAAACCAAAAACAGCAGAAAACAGGGAACTGGCACTGTGGCATCTTGTTAATAGGTTAGTCCCAGAAAATGCATAAAAGTGATGAAGTGTATATAAAACATGTAGCAAATGGTATAATATAAGCATGGAACAGCAGAAATTATGGATACGTTGGAGACGTATCTAAT